>WACJ01000186.1:0-714033 GCA_008973525.1 Stenopsyche tienmushanensis
ATTTTTTATTTTCCAATATTTCTACTTAATTGTAGTTCAAACTATAAAAAATATTATAGAAAATAATAATATATTTATGTTTATTGTAGCAAATCACTTGTCCAGGACTTAGGACTTCCATGATGAAGAGTGTCATCGCTCGCGCACCGACATACAACATACATACGACCACTCCCACTATTATACTTTGTCAAACTTTAAAAATATTATGTTCAATAAAAATCACCTCGTTAACACACTAAATATCAACATTCTATATTAAATGCTTTTCGCATAAAAAATGTTAAAAACCGATCTCTTTTAGGCGCAAAAAACTTATTAAAAAATTAAAATTCTGCATTTTCTGCACACGTATTAATGACTTTTGTTTAGTTTTCGGCTTCTTCGTAAAGTGAGATATAAGTGTATTTAGATTTATGAATAAAAAGCCATAATCGTATAATAAAATCATGCATAAAAACAATGAAAATTTATAACATTGTATAGAAATTTGGACTTTGTAATTGCAATAGAAAATTCATATGACAGTGTAACTTAACACTATCGTGGCCACATCAAATTAGCCAGAACTTATTAAGGTTTCTTCTATTTAGATGGTGCAGAATATGCACCACTGGCTACGAAACTTTAATTAAATTATAATAAGGGTGGATATCAATACAAACTGTAATTTAGTACAATTTTAATTTAAAAAACTTATAGCGATACTTAACTCCTCAGCCAATTGAATATTCTGAATTTTTATAAATAGCTAATTTATTGGGGGTCGTTATTCTTCGAGCATTCCCACGGATGCATTAATGATAAACAGGTGATGCAATTAGGCTTATATTGATATATTTTATGAACATGAATAAATTGTGGATGACTTTTGTACGTGATAAATGTTTAAAATTACTGTTTACGACGAAGGATCTAAGATCTCTCTTGTTTTACACTGCGCGTTTCGTAGCCATTTTACACCAACATCAGCATATATTTTATATTATTAAAAAAATATAGCTACATTCTCATCTCCATCAAATCGAACATGCCCAAACTAAAGATGATCGTTGTCTTGTTAAATGTAGTCTCGTCCAAAATGTGTCGCGCAAGTAACGGCGCGTCAAATACGCCCGAAGAGGTCACTTACATTTCGCAGAAAAAAGAGCCGTTCTGCACTTCGAAATGGTTTTTTTTTCATCGAACGAGACGTGTAATTTAATCTCATGGATGTATAACAACGCTATTAATTGGCTATATTGCATACATTTTTTAATCGCACAAGATCTATATAATACCGGCAAAAAATGAATACATTAACGACATTCGCGAAAGGGAGCAGGGTGTTTTTTTCCCAGCCAGATCGATTGTAATTTCCATTCCGATCTGATCTGATACATATCATCGCGGGCATTAGAACCAGGTCCGAAAATCGGGAGTAAATTGGTAGTATTTTTTTACGAGCCGCTAAGTGTTAAGTTAACGTAGGCGGTTCAACTGACGCCTTACTTTGATCCAATTGGAATGATATGTGGCGTTCCTCACTCTAATTTATTGTCGTCTTTCATGTTCAGAGCCGTTAAGATAGCGACTAATTTGTAGTTATTTGAGCGAGGTGAATTCCCAACAAACAGGGTAAATGGTGGTAATTTTGACCGGTTTCTTGTTTTCTGAATAGCTCGTTACCGAACCATATATTATTTTTACTCTGCTATGTGCCTGTAGTGATAAAGTGTTTGAAGAACCCGTTTGATACTTGTTAGCAAGCTTTGTTTGGACTGATGGGTCTGTTCAAAAGGCTACCTATGACCATTGATAACCTGTTATTGGAAATTTGAGCCTATGACAACATCAAATGATTAACACGAAAGCAAAGGAGATGACAATGATGATAGTTTCTTCTTGTGTATTTAGCATCTATTGAAATTAACAGCTTAACGACCGCATGTTTTTTAAATTTTTTTTGCCGATTTTGGCGATTTTGCAGAAAGAAAAGCAAAAAAACTACCATTTCACTAAATTCACTATATTTCGTAAACCACTTGAGGTATTTTAGTAACCCAATAGTTTTTCAATAGAATGGAATGTATGACGTAGACGTATATAAGAGTCCACGGACAGCAACCAAAGTTTTTCAAAGACTCAAATACGAGTCCGCGGCCGTTAAGCTGTTAATGAACGAAAGATAGCAAAAAAAATCACACTGAGCATTTAGGATACAAATTTAAAAAATACCAGAATATGATTTTATGATTCATTCAAGATTGGATAAAAATAAAGTTGGAAATGGAATTCTCAATTTATTGGTTATTCGGTTCGAAGCACTGGGACTACCTAAAGATGCAAAGAGTATTTGAGATTGTAGAATCCCATATCCTATCTATGTAGATTGTACAAAACTGATCTAAAAAAATTTAACATATTATTGCGAAGTTATCAAATAGCAGCTTGAGTCATAAGTAGTTGCCGGCGAATAGAAGCCGTTATAATTATTCGATTTTACGAATAATTATAACGGCTATAATAGAGTAATATTGCTATGCTATTTTGTTAAAGCTGAATAAACGTTTGAATAAAAATTGGCAATTATTTATGACTCAACCTAATATAAAACCACATACACATGTGGTTCGTTTCAATATATTTTGAGCCCTTTACTATCACAAAAGGTAATAATTCTCTATATATTTAATGTTTCCTCGGTGAAATATTATATCAAGGTTATAATAATCATACATCATGACACATATTATACTAAATATTCAGGATGCGCTAATAGAATTGGCGCAATTTTAAATATTTTTGCAGTAAAGACCTGAAAAATGTAGACCGCAAACCGATTGGATGATTGTAGTCTACGCCATCTGTATCGAGATGCGCAACAATGACATAGTGAACAAGTTGAATTTGCCAGTGAGGACAATTTAAAGAATTAAGATGCGTCGGAGCATTCAGACTTGGATGTGGAGGTCATAAGATACCATAAAGATACTAGATGAGGAGTAATAGTTTTATTTCAAATGTGCAGCAATTCATTGACGACGACTCTACCATCTATTGGTGACTATCTCACAGATTGTCGTGGGATTTTTCGAGGTCTGGACAGCTTTCCCTACACGATGTGAGTGGACAGCTTCTTCTTCGTCGAAGTTGTCTAATTCCTCTTTTCTTCGTCATCGCTACGAAGAAAACATTGTAAAATTTAAGCAACCCACCCGATCAGTCTTCTTTGGACAACTTCGTTTCATAATGAGAGTTTGTAATCGTTCTATAGACATCGCGTGGCGCTCATTCGTCATATCAGCGGTCCGGAAAGTGGACCGATTGGACATACAATATTTGTGGCCACTCCGTCCTCTTTTAAGGCTTTTAGTGGCATTTTCTATGATCTATACGAAAACGAAAGCAATTTAGCGTCTAGACACTTTCTATCACAGTATTTTTTAAAAAAACAGTAACCGCCATCCATAGCGAAATCTATAGACAGACGTAACCCTTGCTACGGCTCTGTCTGAGAATGTTTGAACCAAAATGTTTACCAAAATGCCCTGATGCCTTGGTTTGAAAAAAATTGACGCAAGAAGACTATACGTTAAGTAGTGCATTAAGATTTTACAGCAGAACAGCCAGAAAAAAGTTTGGATTACACCTCACACGTAGATAGTCAAGAATTGCATTTTGTGCAAATTGGTCGGTTGAAAAGATCATTAAGAAAATATTCCAGATGAGATTTATCTCTTGATATTATAAAATGAGCCTGTTCTCACTTCCGAGATGTGATTTAGTGGCTCTGATTTATGACAAAAGTGGTTTCGTTGAATAAAGTTCTCATCTTTAAAGCACTATTTTTCTTCGGTATTCGGATTTTGCTTAAAATTGTTATTCTTACAAGTGTTTTGCATTCATGTATTTTCCACGCCAACATTGAATAGAGATTCTTGATTAAATGAATACATACATCCCGGATTATATTTGATCTTAAATGTTTATGATGTATAGAGTCTTAGAATGGAATGCGTTTTTATAATAGATTGAAAAATCATCAAATTCCACAACTGTGTTCTACAGCAAAATTATATTTTACGATACGATTCTTAAGAATTTTTTGTTTGATTTATTCATCCTGATGGCCGCTATTGAAGCAATTTCTTTGTCGATGATGATCAATGGGCATCGGCGTCTTTGAACAGATGTTATGACATATATTTGCGTTGTCCTGTCAATTTGTGTTTCTCGCCTTGTTCAGCATTCAGCAATACAAAGTGGAATGGAATGGAAGATTGGTGTTCTTTATATGGGCATCGTCGATTATGCCGGTGAAAGAGAATCGCCATTAGGATTCGTATCGGGATTGATCATCGTTGAATAAGAAAAAAATGTTTAAACATTTTCAGGCGAAGATCGAGCATCGTTCTTGGTGTGTGGATCGATTTAAAATGGAAAATAACCAATGACGCAAATGAAGGAAAATCAATATGAAACAGCTTATATGAAGCTATGGATTCGATTTTAAATGGGAACCAATGACGTCTTGTTATTCTTATTTTGATTGTATGAATTAAGACAAAATTTCGCCCCATAAAAGCAGACGAATTTTGATTGTGTACGAAGAAAATCGATATGAAAAATGGCGCGATTGAAAGCCTTTTTGAATAAAATTACTTATTCAGTCTTTGTTATTTCCAAATAATATATCATATGGATTACATTAACATATGTCCAAAGCATAAAGCGTTTTGATATAAAAACTACATATGTGTTCTAAGCTCATAAATCACAATATGGACATTTTTATATTGGCAATAACTTAGGAATATTTTATCCTTGTTTCGTTTTAGGATCCTGTATTAAATTTATTGCTTCAAATGCCAAAATTTAAATTTCTTGGGGCTTTTATAAACATTTGTTATTTCAGTGTCATATATATCTAATATATAAAAATAAGTTGCGTTTCCCGTCTAATGCTCGGGCGAAATGGGTTGATATGCGCGTTCATCGGATTGAGACAAAACTTGGTCCACTTATTGCCAAGGGATCAGGGGGTGACATAGGCATAGTACAATTAACTTACAGTAGATTTTTAATTCAAAACTTAATGTGTGAAAGTTGTTGATTCTGACGTGTTTGAGATTATGCGTTGCTAAGGCTATAGGTATATAGTACCTACAAGTTGCAGTAGGAGGCGTCGTGTCGTCGTCACATACAACACATACGTCAAACGTCAATGTCATTTGCAGGTTATCCATCGGCGTGAGTCAATTATATCCAAATTATTTATCGCAAGCACTTTTAAAATGCTTCATTTCATTCATCGCTTATTCACGTACGTAACAACCGAAAAAGTACGTTTGAGTGCTATCCGATAAAAAATCAGACGACCAACGTGCAACGAGAATCGAAAGTACATGTTGATTTGAATATTGCTGCATTTCAATATGATATTCATTACGATTACAGATTGCATCCCAGTGTAAAATGGATAAAGGTTAAATCCTGTTAACGAGGGGCAAATTTATTGGTAAATTGAAAACGCCTTCATTTCGACACAATGAAAACAAACAAACCTAACCTAACCAGATTTGAATTTAAATTTAATTTAAAAAATAAAAAACAAGAATCAAATGAATAATTATTTTATTTAATAACAATATGTTGACGATTGATTTGATTTGATCAGAGCTTGATTTTCAATCAAGCTCTGATCGAAATCGAAGACATTTGCTTAACCATCAACATCAAAGAATTCATTCAACAAGAATTCGTTCTGCACTTGAACAGCAGTACAATGCTAATGATTTGGATGCATTTGTCGAAGCAAACGAACAAATTTTGCTTGCGGAACAAAAATTGACCTACGATACAATTACAAATGATCTGTTCTTCCTTGATGCGCCTGGCGGTACTGGAAAAACGTATCTCATCACTTTACTATTGGCTCACATTCGATCTCAAAATAGAATTGCTTTAGCTCTTGCTTCATTAGGTATTGCGGCAACATTATTAGATGGTGGACGAACAGCGCATTCGGCATTCAAATTGCCATTAGATATGCATTTATTGGAAGCTCTGACATGTAACATTCCTAAAGTTTCTGACATAGCTAAAGTTTTGAAAATTTGCAAGGGGATTATCTGGGACGAATGCAATGCTTGATCGAACTCTTAAAGACTTACGATCAAATGCAAAACCGTTTGGTGGCGCTCTAATTTTATTATGTGGCGACTTTCGACAACCTCTTCCAGTGATGCTTTCATCGACACCAGCTGATTCTTGCCTCAAAGCATCGCATCTTTGGAGAGACGTGCGAAAACTGACATTAAAGACAAATATGCGGGTACATTTGTAGCGTGATGCGTCGGCAGCCACATTTTTAAAACGACTATTGAACATTGGTGAAGGAAAAGTGCATGTTGATGCTACCAAGTTTATTTCATTTCCATCGAACTTTTGCGTTGTTGTGCCATCCATCGATTTACTCATTCAGAAAGTTTTTCCGCAGATTTTTAGTAATTATAAAAATCATTATTGGCTTTGCGAACATGCTATTTTGGCAGCAGAAAACACCGACGTCAATACAATCAACCACACAATACAATAACAAATTGCAAATGATTTTGTTACCTACAAATCGATTGATAGCGCCATGAATGCAGACCAAGTTACTAACTATCCAATCGAGTTTTTAAATTCGTCAGATCTTCCTGATGTGCCACCTTACAAATTGGAACAAGACTCACTATGAAGAAATTGATGCCGAATATCATCGAAACAACTATATATTCTTAATGGAAAGTCGAAAGGAGAAGATGTGCTCATTCCCACCGACGTGCAATTTGATAAGAGACGACTGCAGCTCCCCGTTGGACTTGCATTCTCAATGACCATCAACAAGGCACTTCAAGTGTGCGGAAGAATCTATAAAATCCACGTTGGACAGCAGAGAAATTTATTTGTATTTGTTAAAGACGGAAAAGCCAAAACTATTCTCTACCCTAAAGCACTTAGCAGAACAATTAAGTAAGCAAAATGTATGCTTTTAATATTTTTTTCTTTATATATCATTCAATATCAATAAATGTATTAATTGTCGGAAAAAATATCATTATTTATATCATTGCTAATTAAACAAGATAACTCTTTCAAATTTCAAATGGTATTTTTAGAACTATTTCTTCTGTGGCAGCAACGCGCCGGGTACCAGCTAGTTATTTATAATAATAATAGTTAAAATCATTTTTAACACATGGAAGAAGAAAATCGTATCTGCTACCATCCGACACACATTGCCAAAATTGCTAGTATGTCCATTAAACGATTGTCCATATTCGATTTTTATCTCTTTTGATCATCTTTATAAGGAGAAGGAATTTGTCCATGGAAATAATTTTTGCATTCATCAATAGGCGATCGCCATATATTATGCAATTAGTATGACGACATGTGATAAATACGGTTATTTATATATTCCTTTGGCTTCATTTTGGATCTTTTCCAAGATCTTAATCCCGATTTAATGAAACGAAGACTCATTGTAATACTCCTCACATAAAAACGTTGACATCTTTGGCTGATCGATAAGGTTGTGGAGCCTTGGAGATTGAGCGCACTGATAAATATGCATGCATTTAAGCGCATTCAAAGCGACTGAATACATTTGTCAGACATGATTTGCTCGATACGTTGTAGCAATTTCGTATCGATGCATCAGTCGCGATGAAGATGTTCTTATTGACAACTTTCGGAACAAAAGACCGAATTAACACAACAAGAATGGGGCTTGATGGCTTTGTAACTACCGAACGTTCGACAAGCACGAATAACAATAAAGACAAAGCAATTTCCAATTTGTGCTTTGTCAAAATTTGACATTAGTCCACGTGTGCTCTCGATACACGTGTACCCAAATATGTACGGAAAAAAACGAGAATTGAAGTCGGAAAATATTTGAACACTGAGCGTTCAAGGTCTTCTTGTCTTGAAAAAATAAGGCTCGTGTAAGTACAAATAAACCTCCATGTGATAAAATCGAATGCTGTATAAAATACCGACGAGCAAAAAATAATTGCTTTAATATTTAAACTACTAGCTGGCAAAACAGGGCTGACCTCAAGCATTTTTTGTGAGACACATCTTTGCATTATGATTATACAATGATATTCCAAAGCAATCCCTTGTATTGAAAACCAATGAGAGAAATATAGCCAAGCAAAAAATTCTGGATCAAATATCTTAATACAATTTTATAAAGATAGACTGTGACAAATGATTTAATTATATTGATACATTCTTCTTGATAATCTTGACTAATTTTAATATGATTTCTTGATTATGTGGAAGTGGAAGATAACCGGTAAAACCGTTCTTTTTGCTGGAACAAAAGCCAGAACTGAAATCGATTCGATAATATTGATTTTCCGTCTATGTACGTCTTGTGTACATAATATGTGATATACAACACTTTTATGCATAATTTGTTTGATTGTATTCATCTTAATAATACTTGTAATCTAAAAAAAGTAAATTCGACAATATTATTTATATACACTTAAACTTTTTTGTGAGGTAGATGCATTCCGCGGAAAATCGCACAAAAAAAGCTTTAAAAACCTTAAAGACTTAAAAAACTGCATAACTTTGAAACAGCTATATAAAATATACCCAAAATCGCACAAAAAAAAATTAATAAAAGAACCAGGAAAACAATAAGGCAAAAAAAAATTTAAATCATTTTTTACATTATAACAGTTATTTTCTTCGAATGAAATAGTATGCACAGTTGTAAAATCAGTATCAATATTTTCTCTTTTCAAAAATATAATTAGTGATCAAAGTTTGTTCGGATTTTCTTGTTTCGATGAGTATTTTTTACGCAGTTCCTCGTACCTATCATTATTACATATGTGCGTCTATGTAGTCCCAAAAATATATTAAAAAAAAAATTGCATTAAAAAAACTGCATAACTTTGAAATCGCACAAAAAAAGTCGCATAAAAAGAGTTTCGAGTGTATGATGATTATTCTAAAAGAAGGAATAAAACGTTCTAAATTACGCTAGAAAATAAGCTTTTAATACTAATATTAACTAATAATACTAATAAAAAAAAACTGGGATTCGTTCCGGAAAATATATACTATATATTAACATCTTAACGACCGCATGTTTTTTTAATGAATTTTGCCTGACGATCGGCGATTTTGCAGATGAAAAGCAAAAAAACTGCCATTTTACTAAATTCATTACAATTCGTAAAGCGCTTGAGATATCTTAGTAACCCAATAATTTCCGGGTGTGTATCACACTCCACGGTACACACCCATAGAACCCTCCGGGGGGGGGGGTCAATCTCACAAATGTGGTAACGGTAAAGTGGAATGTGGAACTACTGATTACAGAAGTGGATGGAATCTGTGTAAAAGGTACACCACTATCCTCAATCTGTTTCGGCAGACAGGGGAGAACTTAGCTACAGACGGTTCAAACGGCGACTCGTCTCCATGGATTTAATACTACGAATGGTGAACCAATATGTGCACCACGGGGAAGGGGTTGAAGCCCCTGCAGTTTGGATTTATCCATCATACAGCCCCCTTCAAATTGAGGTTGGATTCGTGGGGGGGTAGTGAACTCGTGGTTAGTTGTTCTTAGATCTTAGCATAAACCCGTCTACATCCAACTTCATTTATCCTTCCATCCAGCGTACCTTCGGGTACATGTAAAATTGGAAGCTGTTCTACTTGTAGGGACCTCGTCGATTTTGTTGTAAAACGTTCGAGTTTACTCGTTGACAATTTAAAAAGTGTTAAAAACACGTTGCTTCCAATTCCTAGAATGATAAAATGATGACAATATATCTATCAAATATGCAAAAATATTTAATTATAATAGCTTAAATATTTATGAATTGAATCAAAATTTCGCGTGCATCTGATTTTATATGTCATATGTCACCCATTGTCATAACACTCAATAACAGGCGACCATTTGGATTTTAAAGGATCATCAAGATCGTTATGTGACAATATTGCATAGTATAAGGAAGCAAATATCACCAAATAGCTCCTTATTGTTTGACGTCATTGGACATGTATTTTTAGAAGCGTTGATGTTGTATCCGAAAATTGACCTTGTGTTTCAAGAAATCCTAACTTTTAAAAGCAACACGACCGCTCCTGATATCTTCGCAATTCATATTGGCCTTAAAAAACCTAGTGACGTCAAAACACCAAAATAAGATCCGAATGTCAAAGGCCACACGTGTTCCTTTTGAGATTATAAACTATGAAACACTTACATAATATTTATTACATTAAAATGATCATTTTTCCACAATAAAATCAGCATTGGCGAGATAACATCAGTATTTTTTGCACTCAACGCAATAGCTCCCTCCGATTGTAGCAAAGACATCAAGGTGTTAAGCAGTCCAGATCGCTTGATAAATGCCGAGTCCGGCCCACCGCAACGCTTCTCAAATGGTCGCAAATCAATACTTTTCCACAATTAATTATGCAAATGGACTTTTTTTCGGATTGCAGGACGTTCGTATTTATTAGAAATAATTGTATAAAAAAACCGATTAATTAATTAACGTCTAAATAATTTATTTGCCACGGCGAAAATAAATAAGTAAACAGGTTCCTGAATTTGTACTGCAGAAATTGGGGCGTCAAAAATTAAGACTATATGCGAGTATTCAATTTTTTTCTTCTCATTGCATATTTATGAATGAGTCGTCATTTTATAACTTCATATTGATGATTTATTGCGTTATTTGCATTAAAATTGGCGTTTAGGAACATAAATAATATCACTCGGGAGTTAATCAAAAATTACCATATCGAATCATGGAGGCGACATCCAATTTGAATAATCAAATACTATTATATGGATTTTTTTTAAAAATGGTTCATAATTTTCTTCCGAATGAAATTTTTGGCTATTTGCAATTAGCAGCCGAAATATAATTATTTTATTTTTGACTTGGGTACAATGTCACGACATTCATGACGCAAATTATTCATTAGACATATACATTTACAAGGGATCGTATTATCCAAATATTCTGGATGTTGCATTTGAAAAATATCCCAAAATCTAATATATAAAAATCAATATTTGTTTGTCCGTATTTAATGCGCTACCATGCCGTTCATCCGATTGCGATAAAACTTTGTCAACTTACTGTTTACACTTGCGGGAGTAACATAGGCATAATAAAATATTGTATGGATGCACCATGTTGGCGCATATTGAAAGGAAATTGTGAAAAAAATACCCCTATAATATATTTGCCAATTTTATTTCGCTTATTATTTACATGTTACCGTCATCTTAACGCCGTTTTTATATACCATTCATAATGAATACGTCATTCGGTTTGTTGTGTTTTTATATTAAATTTTGAGGATTTATTTCAAGAAAAAAATTGAGGCATAACTTATGAGCCATCTGTATATTGATAAATAGCCATATATGATATATTCATAAGGAAACATTCATTTAATTTTTTTTAAAAAAAGCACATTTTTATTTTAAAAAGCGATTTTTAAAACGTAAAAATGATCATTTTTGGGAATAAATTTAAATCCTCAAATCTTCAATTTATAACTGCACCCTCGATTCATTTATATAATTAATAGGATTGATTGAGGATTCGACAAAATCCTTTAATAGATCATCATTGATCACCGCTTCAGATACGCACGTAAACACAGGGCAAGAACAGCGAACATGCATTTTTTTGGAATTTAAAAAAAATCCCACGGATTTATTAAATGATGTATTATAACGTAAATTAATACTCATTCTGTTATGTCATGATTTTTACTTATTTTTTATAAAAATATCTCATTCGGACTAGACACCATGGGCTAAAGAGCGGACGCAACATGATTATGATAATGAGCAGATAATGTTTTTTTTTTCAAATATCTTTTTAAATATGACGTTAAATGAATTGTCGTATGTAGATAAAATTATGATAAATTTAAAAACGTGAATGCATCCTAAAATGCATGCATTTAAATGCGCAATCGCTTAGATTTTCGTCCTTTCCGGAGATTAAAAGCGAAGCTTGAAATGCTATTGTTAACATAATACAATCACTCAATAAGTTCATAGGATATTTTTACTACGAACTTATTGAGTGAGAGATAAAGTTGATCTGTCAGGTTTTTAAAGAGAGATTTAAGTTCAAATAAATCGCTACAAGAGAGATTTAAAATATTAAGATTTGTGATGTAAATTTGGTTGTTTTTGACGATGAAAAATAATGTTACGACCTCTAATCTATACACTCATAGTTAAGAGATATCTCCATTCCATTCTAAGCTATTTCAACAGAAGAAATGTAAATAAGACCAGATAATGAATGAAGATAAAGACTTTCAATACGATTATCTGGCCCATTCCCGACATCATACTTCGAAATGCAATTCAAACTTTCGGAACGATTTTAAAATTGTTCACTATGAGCATCATTGTTAGATCTTCGCCAGGATTGAAAACATCTTATTACAATATCAGGCCGATGACCTTTCGACACCAAATTAATGGACGGATGAAAGAAAAACGAAGTTTCCTTAATAAAACCGGTCTCGTGAATTCAAAATTTTGCAAAAACTTTGTCTTTATAAATTCATTAAAAGATTATTTTCCATCGATCATCAATTAAAGTGTATTGACGTCAATGACGTTGATAATGCACATACATTTACCATATATTGTTACTCCTTTATTTGTATGTCCATGTATTTTGTATCACAAGTTTCACAACAACTGTTATTAATAATGCAATTTAATGCAAAACACAGATTTTATTATGGGATTAATAAAAAACATGCACTTTTTATGCGTATCTTGATGATGTTTCAAAGCACGTTTTTGCATAAAAACGATCGTTTTATGGAATAATTTTAATTTAAAAAACACATTATTTTTAAAGATATTATTAGCCGCTGTTTAATTTATTAATTTTGTAATTTTAGTAATTGATTTTAACAGTATGTCGGTTTCGCAGACCGCGCTTTGCCAAAAGAAATGTTAACACGACCGCCCGCAATAGGAATCCAATTGTGACTGACAGTCGGTCTTTGCAAGAAAAGAAGTGACTCGTCAGGCTTAACATCGCAGAATTTGCGAATCTGCATTTTTATGTTAAACAGTACAAAAATACACCAATGATCGAGTTCTTATTGGCTTCTGATTTTTCTAATATTTAAAGCAAAACTTCACACTGCGCATATGCCGATCATTTCAATAATGATATGCACAATACAATAATAATGATGAAGGCTTTCAAAATTTTTTTTCTGAATTTATACAACATTTTTTTTTCCTAAAAATAAATCCATAATATTAACCAAACCTTTGGGCATATTATTGATATTTTTAATCAGTGCTCCTCAACATTTATTCATCCAAATTAAGTTACGAACGTCCGGAAACCAATAATAATATGCATAGAGCGGAAACGATCGAATCAACTGATACACAATATAATCTACATAGGATATCAATTGTTCGTACAAAAATATGTATCATACAAATGAGAATGTTGCAATGCTGCGTATGAATACCATAGTTAATGGATTTGCCGTAATGTTATAATATAAGGAAAACATTCCTTAAAATTACTTTTACATAGATTTCCAAGACGATCTTTTTGAAGTCAATCAAGCCCATTTGTAATAATTCCACGATCAATGAGGCTTACAAAATTCAAAATTGATTATTAGCAATGATGATTAATCAATTTTCACAAAACGTCCAATTGCACGTGAAATTTCGCACAATCTCCCAGCGATTATTGCCGTTTTTTGTCCAACTGCCTCATTATCGTTCGAAAATCATCAATTAAAAAATAAAACGATTGTTTCAAGATATGAACGCATAAAATTCGATAGATCGTTGAATCAATCGGTTAATCCACTTATATAGCCAATTTATTATAGATTTATCCAACATTAAAAATAGTTGTCTTTATTTGCAAAATTTGGCATTTGAGCATCCAATATCGAAACATATATTGTATGTTATTTATACTGTGCATATGAATGGAATTCGGTAGTTTAATCAGTCCTTAATACATTTATTGCTTATTATTTGCCAATATTTCATGAATAATATTTGCACTCATGCAAATATACCACCATTGTAGCTAGTTGAATTCAATAAAATAATTGAATTTAAAAGGTCTATTAATTTGTATTGTGGTTTTGATAAAGGCTATTGATAACATTGAATTTTTGTTACGCATTAAATGTCATACACATACTGGATAAGAATCATGTGCAACTTACTATTTTTGGTTTTATATAATTTTTTAAATACTTAAATGTCATTCATTTTCTTTATCGACTTTATTACCCGGCATGCGTTGCAATACCACGTCTCGCATAACAAACTGCGTACACAAACAATATTTTTACTATACCTATGACATTTTCGCAAGTATAAACAATAAGTAGACAAAGTTTTATCGCAATCGGATAAACGGTATGGCAGCGCATTAAATACGGACAAAAAACGTTGATTTTTATATATCAGACTATGCCTACATTACTCGCGCAATCTTTAGCAATAAGTGGACGAAGTTTTAATGGAATTTGATTAACGGTATGGCAGCGCATTACATACGAACAAACAGATACTAATTTTTATATATTACATATAAGGTAGAAAAAGCAATCAAAATATTAAGACTTTTTCTTTGATATTTAGTTTGTATTGAGACACGGTTCAGGAAACACATATAATTTTATTATTATTAGAAAGTGAGAGTCATAAATTTATTGTTTATGTCTTAAATTATTCTTTGCCGTTATTTATAAACAATGGCAAAAATCGACGAATAAAATTTGCGTCCTGTATGCTGCTTAATTTGATCAGAGAATTGAGGCAATCGAACTAATGGAAATATTATAGTTATGTAAAGATATTTTAAGATATATATAGAACTTTCCTAGAGTGGAATACGGGCATGAATGGAATCAGAATCTCGCCAAACAATTATCAAATGAACAACGGTCAACAGCCCAGGAACATCTTCATCAGAAGATTAAATCCACAAAGAATTTGGGTAATCCACGAAATGTCGTTAACCGCATTAGAGCAGTACAACTAAAAAATGAGTATGAACATGAAAATATGTTTTTTTTTATTAACCAGGATTATCCCAAAATCATGATTGCTGTTCATGATATCGTATATAAATCAAATTATCTCGAGATTTCATATTAAAATATCGACCAATATTATCTTCACACCAAAATACACACAAACCTCTTTTTGTGCGAATTCGAAGTTATGCGTTTTTTTTAAAGCAATTTCTTTGTTTTTTTAAATTTCATAATAGATGTGCGTATCGAGATATTTTGGATAAAATAGGAAATAAATCATCAATGCTAACCGAAATTTGGAATAAAAATTTTGGTTTAGATTTTTGAAAAAATTGATTTAGTTTTTTTGCATTTTTCCAACACGGTTGACATCATATCCCAAGTTTTAATTAACTAAATTTACTTCAAACTGAGTACGAATCTTTTCTATATAGCCCTCTATTATTCCTACCAGATTTATGTCAAAATTTATTTTTTAACTATTTAAGAAAAAATAAAAACTGACAAAATAAGGTCAAAAAATGACTGGAATTATTTTTTTAAGCAGTCGCTTTTTTGTGACATCTTTACTAATTATGAATTATATTGTTGGAAAGAGAAAATCTACACGGAATAATGATGATATGCCAGATGTCAGGCATCCTTAAAATTTTACCAATGATGCAAGACGTCCTTTAAATGTTATTTTTTAATTGTCTTATTGTTTTCCTGTTTTTTTTTTATTAACTTTTTTTGTGCGATTTTGGATATGTTTTATATAGAAGTTTCAAAGTTATGCGGTTTTTAAAAACCATGGAACGCATCTTCACTTTTTCTATCATAGCTTTTTTGTGCGATTTTCTGCGGAACGCATCTACCGCATAAAACAAGTTTTAAGTTTAGTTCTTTCTTTGCATATGATTTTGAATACATTCGCCCACTACTGTCTCGAAAAAATACTGTATGTCAGTCTGTTCGTTCGGTTCGTATAACAGTTAAAATAGTAAAAACATAGTAATAAAGCAATATTATATTTTTACATTTGCACACAAAAAACTCTTGGTAAACTAGGTATATTATGTTCATTTGAGATTTGTAATCATTAGTGAATACACTTATATATAGCTATGTGGCCTTTTTTTCATTATTTTTTCTATTTACGGCCTATAATTTTTTGTTATACGGTCAAAAAAAATCTGTTCTGTTTAGTTTCAGCTTCTCCGTTATACGACTTTTTACTTTACGCCCAATTTTTTCGGCATTTATTTAGGCCGTAAAACAAGGTATGGATGTACTGTAAAATTATCCTAATTGTAAAAAATAATCATTTTACAAAATCAGCTTCCTCATCCAACTTAATCCCTACTTATTGCATCTTCTATTTTTGTCTATTTAGCTTATAAAAAAGCACAAAAAATGATTACTTTCCGTTAATAAGAAATTGAAGATTTTATTATCATATTTTTTAAACAAATTCTGCGAAATATCCTTGTTTACATTATCACCCTATTCCAATTTTCGCCACTGTTTACATTAAGCATTCAGACTTGCTGAAAGTAGTTCAAGGATATAAAAAAATACGTTCATAATATTTATATCTGCATTCCAAGAATAAAAATATAATCCTTCCAAGAATTAGTCGAGTGTTGAAAAGTTCTTTTCATTGGATAATTCGACTATTATGCAGATTTTTTGTTGCCATTCAGATAATAAGCCGACCATCATTCCCACAAGATGCCAGATCAAGACTCAGGTCAATTTGTCATCATTTTCATCCAATTCTCGACGTCATAAAAAAACGTGAATGGAACGATGAATTACATAGATCTGAGCTGGAGATCTATTCGCTCACGACGTTTCCAGGAATATCACCGTCGATTTTTATCATTGCAGATGCTGATATTTCGTATGAAGATGGAGATATGCCCTCGAGATTCTTTTTTTGTCAGATTGTTAACAGATATGTTCTTCAGATCGCTTATTGATAATGCGTGTTGGCCGCCTCTTGGAGTTCGAATGCCTACCAGAGTATTAAGATGTAGGCGTCTATACAAGTTTGATGTATACAGGATATTTACATATCTCATTTTCATGGAAGTATGTGAAATACGTCAATGGTAGCATTTTTGATAATTCCTCAGTTAATTACATAATCAATAAATAAAGAACGTCTGCCAGAAAAAGAATAAACATCTCACAAATACCGCAGGAAAAAACACTGATTTAAATGCTAATAAATTACACAAATGTAATATGGGATTCGTATATAAATCTTTCGTAATAAAACACACCAATCGATGGTTTATCTATAAGATAAATAGATACGATGAGAAACATATAAAACATGCAGACTCAAAGATTCATCCCAATACCCAGACATTAAATCACAACCAGTGGCGCAATCGAACGTCTTATTTTTGAAGTCCATTGAAGCTCATGTGATATTTTTTTCCACACCCCATTACGCATCTATTAATTGCCCAATCTCAAAAGAATCGACACCCAAAAATGTATTACGGCAGTAACAAAGATTAATCGCCATTTAACACCGTAATTCATAGAGTGTGTACGAAATTTATATTTCTCCAAGACAGCGAGCTAACAAAGAGCCTTTCATTATATATTGACAGTTATAAACTTATAATAATACAGTACTAATATATTTTTTATCACAATCAACATCGGTATTCCTGTTGCTCTTATACTGTTGGAAAGAGACACGGTTATGTGCTAAGATTATATGAGCGATCCATTATTGTATTGTTTAAAAAATAGCAGGAGCACTCAATCTGTAAGCATTAGCAAATTTATATTTTTGCTGCAAATATTGGATATATGCCATATATGTCGTCCATTAACCCTGAGTGTAATATAATATATATATATTATATGAATAAATAATAATATTGTATTGGAAAGCGCTGCACGCAACATGTGAGGGCATACTCATTGATGGGTTAAAAACGATCGACGATCAACTGGACAGCTAATATCTGGTTAATTTTTGTGTGAAAAAGCAATATTTTTCGATACATAATTAAATGGAGTTTCCACTTTCAAAGCAAGTTCTGGCTGGCTTGGAAAATTCAAAGGACGACATGGTATCTGGGAACTTGAAATACATGGAGAAAAGCTTTTTGCTGGCACACCTTCAGCAAATACATTCATTGACACATTGAAGCTATTTATGGAGAAAGAAGAATTCGGCAAAGAGTTTATATCAAGACGTGAAAATACTTCACCTGGGCACAAAACTAGTAAAGAACGTGTCACTATAATGTGCAAATGCAACAGGTAGACATTGACTGCCACTGCTTGTCATTGGAAAATCAAAGTATTAAGTCTTCTGATTGAATATGATCATCAGAAAAAAGCCTGGATGAATGATGAAGTTTTTAAACGATGGTATGAAAAACAGTTCATACCAGAAATATCAAAACCTCATAGATAAAAGAAGAAAAAAAAATATTACTAGACAATGCACCATCTTTAGATAGTTTAAACCAGATTGATGAAATGTTTACGGTAAAATTTCTTCCATCAAATGTTACATCGGTAATACAACCGATGGATCAGGGTATAATAGAAACATTCAAACGTTTACATAGAAATCAGATGCTTCGACGATTATTGCTAGCAGACGTAAATAATGAAGAAATATTTATCAGCTTCAGCAAGAAAATAAATTTAAAAGATTGTTGCTATATCACAGCAGTTGGTTGGAATTCTTTAGATGTGTCAACTTTGAAAAAATCATGGAACAAAATTTTGGAATAAATTATATGTACAGGTAATGCTAAAAATATTTCACACGAGTGCTGAATAGCAATGTTCTGTTTTATCGCTCAATACAATTAGCTTTACCATAAACAAATTCAATGTTTTAACGGTAGTTATCGACGCGTGCTGCACAAATTGATGCCTGAAAACCGATTATGATCCTCCCACATCGTAGATAATAGTAAAAAAAATAACTTATAGACAATCATTACGACAATGAAGGTCTTGTATCGGTGAAAGTATTGCCAATATAAAATTGCATCTATCTTGCTCTCGAGATCTTGTACTTTCAGACAACAATTTACTGTAATATATTTGAAGAATATTTGGATAAAAAAATTAATAATTTAGAAAGTGGATTATATTTTAAAGCCAAATCCAATTCAAAAAATACTATTGTTGCAATGCCTGTAAGTCAGAAAATCTTGATTAAAAAATGGAAATGAATGGAAAAATGGAGAGCTAAGCTAAATTATTATATAAATTATGATGTTGTGGAATCAAATTGGTGTAGGGTGCGGCAGAGAAACTTCCTTATTTGAAATGCATGTCCTGAAACGACTGTTATTTTGAAAAAAAAATAAAGTGACGTTCATTCGAAAGAGCGAAACTTAACGTATTTTGTTATGTACCTCTTTTTTTTAAAAAAAATAAAGAAATCGTTGTACAATATCATGTTAATTTAAATAAATATAATAGAGGCAAGTGCTTCCAGTTTTCAAAAAAGTTTGCATCATATTCTTATTGGCTTAAGGCGACGCATATTTGATGATCCTTTCGATCCATAAATAATAATTAAGAAACCTAAAAAATGACATGTAGTAGCTGTGCTCAAAAAAAGGCGTAAGTGTTTGCTATTAAGCCACAAAACAACAAATATTCCATACGGTCGACATATTTCAGCCTGTGTAAACATACAATTAAACTACGTATCGTCACGCCTTTCGACCGCAAAAAATGGCAAACATTGAAAGCAAAAAAATAATAATTGTTATTGTCAAAATTAGATCGTTTATCAAGCGTACGAATACTTTGTACTAAACACCCACTTGTGCAATTAATGATACTACACAATGAGAACTAATTTGATTGCATATCAATAAATAGATTCCACTTGTTCTCAATATTTTTATTTTTTCATATGAGCAGGGAATAAATATCGATCCTATTTAGAATTATATATGCATCGTAGATGTATTGTTATGCAAATTGATTAGCAATGCGTGGGTGTTTAAAATTCCTTGCCTTGACCTTTTTTCAAAATATGCAAAAGGTGAAATACAATATTCTTGAAGTCCTAATATATCTGATAATTTATTTAAATTCACTGTCTGTATGTACGCCACGAAATACCAACTACTTGTATAAAACGTGTCAGAATGTTTTTCATAATACTTCCTACTTAGAACGTGACCTATATAATAATGGGTATGCAAAAAATGTATATATATATTTAATTCGTTTTATATTCTATGATATATAATATAAAAATATATAAATATTGTATGATATTGAAGAGGCCCATATGTTTGTAGTGGATTGTTAGTGACTGCACTATGATGATGATGATATTGTATGAGGTATTTAAATAAGTTCTGTCCTTTTTCAAAAACATAATCTCAATGTATAGGGAATATATAGAGGTAAATAAGTTATGGCTATTAAATACATAAATGCATTGCCATTCATTATTTGAAGTAAAAATTATCAATTTAAAATTAAAAATTGTAAAAAATGCTAAATACCAGAATACATAATTTGAAACCAAGTCCAAATTCACGACAATATCGATGTTTTCTTTGTCATTCATTAAAAAGTTTTTAAATCAGCAATTTTACTCTATGTACAAAAAAAATATATCATAAACAATGTCAAAATTATTAATAAGTAAGCTAATAGTAAACTGAAACCTCTTTTTGTGCGATTTCGAAGTTTTTTATTACATAAAAAGTACGTATCGTTGACATCATATCTCAAGTTTTAATTAATTAATTTACTTTAAGTTGGGTACGAATCTTTTCTATATAACCTTCTATTATTCCTACCAGATTTATGTCAAAATTTATTTTTTAACTATTTAAAAAAAATTAAAACTGACAAAATAAGAGGAAAAAATTATATTGTTGGAAAGAAAAAATCTACACAGAACAATAATGGTATTGACACTGGGTATACTATTTATTCCGAAGAAGAGAGCGATTTTGAGTCATATCGAAAATTGCAAGAAAAATTATCATACAGCGATGATAGTTTGTATGGAATTTGAGATGCCAGATATCAGGCATCTTTAAAATTTTACCAATGATGCAAGACGTCCTTTAAATGTTATTTTTTAATTGTCTTATTGTTTTCCTGGTTTTTTTTATTAACTTTTTTTATGCAATTTTGGATATGTTTTATATAGAAGTTTCAAAGTTATGCGGTTTTTAAAAACCATGGAACGCATCTTCACTTTTTCTATGTAAGTCATAGCTTTTTTTGTGCGATTTTCCGCGGAACGCTTCTACCGCACAAAAAAGGTTTAAGTGTACTATGCATATGTGAATACCCAATATAATTGATCGTTTTAATTTATCGGTAAGCTGATAAAATGCATTTTTTCATCGTTATAGGCCAAGGGTTATCAACGGTGATCGGCTCCGTTATAAATATTGCAGAGAGATCGACCCAACTGCGAGACTTCTAAGACGAACCATGTATTGAACGTTTTATTGAAAAATAATATTATTCACATTACATTTTCTGCGTCAAATAAATAGTACGATACATCATCGACGATGCTGTTGATTGGAACCTAGCTGTCGAGACTTATATCGATTTGTATAGAATTTTTTTATCTTGAAAACTCGAGGTCCATCAGGGTGGGTCTTTTGATACGTTTTACGCATATGCCCTATGTCTTAAGTGTCAGGGTTGTCGAAATAGAATTTTTTTCAACATTTTGAAAAAACATCCAAAATTTCACATTTAAATCGTTTTAATTTTATAATCTGTGATTGTAATGCAAAGCGTAATTGCAAAGGTGGTAATTATTTTTTCAATTAGCATTTCTTTTGTGGGCACCTCTGTCGTGTAAATTAATTATTTTATACGTCCCAAGACAAATAAATCCAGTGGTGTCAGGTCTGAAGACCGTGCGAGCCATGGAATAGGGCTGCCAAAGAGTTATGACAATTTAAAGGTGATTTTATTTTATATAAAAAAAAATATTTTGTCAACCCTGACACATAGGACATAGGGCTTATATGTAAAGCCTAGCAAAAGACACTCTTATTCCCCTAAAAAATTGTGGTTGGTCCATACGCCAAACTTCCTGTATATATTAGATTTGTAAAATAAACAGCCACATGAATATGCTATGTAAATAGGGTGCACGCGCTTGGTGCGGGTTGTAAAATAGCACAAAAACGCGGTGACCTCGTGTGGTGCGGGACAAACGCATAAACAGAACACGAACCAATAAAATGTATACAAGATCAAAACGCGTCCAGATTAATTTTTTGCGCCACCATATACATGAGTTTTTGCACAAAAAATATTTGATTTATTTTATGATACGCACATTATAGCCGAGAGTCTACTTTCGTACTATGATTTTTTTTCTTCCTTATACCGTTCGCTCAGAAATTAATTAATTAAACTAAACTATTGCGGTATGAACAAGTAATGATATTTGTTTTTGTGAGCCTCATACATAAACTAATAAGAGTCGAACAAAAGAGAAAACGACTACAACCATTTTTTTTTTCTTATACAACACCATTTTTTTTCCAGCATTTTAATATTAAATTGTGTTCGAAATTAATCAGCGCTAAGTTACGTGTAGTAAATACGAATCGAGGTCGCAAATGTTTAATTAAAATCACGAAATCAAATTACTCTTGTTTAAAACAAAGACAGGAAAGTGTTGTGCTCGATGGCTTTCAACACTTCTCCGAATGAAAGATCAAGAAGAAAAGAGATCTTGGATGAACACCATAATTATATAGTACAACGCTTGAAATAACACTATGCAAATATTATTTTGGACAAGAGTGGAAACAAACATACTTCAAACGAGCATCTGCTTTTTTTTAAATATTTAATCTTTGCTTAAATCAGTGGCTGGTAAATTTTCTTAATGTGTTTTTAAAGCAATATAAAAATCGATAAAAAAAGAAAGGAAATTTTTCAAATAACTATAAAATAGCAAAGTGCGTTTTTATAGGCATTATTGATGAAGGTCTATGAAAAGAAACAACTTTAGTTGAAGGAAACTTTAAAGAAACACCAGAATAGCTTCAAAATCCACCAGATAAAATGAAATCCTCGAAAATCAGATAACACGATGTTTCAAATTTAACATTTTATCAACAAACAAAACAATTGTATTGAATTAAAATACCACCAATAATTAAGAACAGCAAATTACCATAAGAAAGCATGAATATGCTCCGGTCATAATTTTTTGGCACGGTGACCACCAAAAGTCGTTTCCCACTCCAGTAGTTGGACCATTAGTAAAGGTCTATATTTTGCATTAAATTCGTGCATATCATTTCAGTCATAGTGAAAATCTATATCAATAATATCCATACACTCGATAAATCCATAAAATGCTCAATTACATGTACAAGATAAATAGATACGAACCCACTGCTTAATTATTCCTATGGTGCACGTTCAGTATGTCACGTTCACCACTTGACAGGAATGCTGTTTATCTGCTCCATTTATTTTTATGGGTAATGAACACGGAAGCTTTTTTATTCGGAAGTTATCATACAGTGTCCAAATGCGATGGTTATCACATAATATAACGATAATATCATAAATAAATAATTAATACGTGTAAACAAATCGTTTAGAACAGCGAGTGGCTATGAAATAGCTGGAATATCTTCTGGTCATGATTTAAGAGTATATTACAAAAATTCAACTGACCAATGCATTAATATTTTAAATTGCAAATACATATTCATTCATCAAATTGTTTATGTCCCGTTCTGATTTTTAATCTTTGATTAACCCAATAATATAAGTATATTTATAAAATTATGATTGGTTTTTAATCAAATATTTGCTCAATATTAGGCATTGCATGTGTGAAAATAGCGTGATATTTATGTATATTTATTTGTATGGTTCATTATCATACATTGTCGAAGAACACTTTATTCAATAATTTATTCATCGATGGAAGGCAAACTTCGAATTAATTTGGTCATCCTTGTTCGATTTGGGGCTCACTTAAGGAAGCGCGTTTACATTATGAAGTTGAATATTAAATTTATGTAAAACTGCTATGCATTGGCGGCTTTTTTTTGTTTATTTTTTTACACTTGTACGATATAGCATCCTTCAGCTTGATATCAGTAGCCATCCCCCAGTTTATAAAAAATATACAAATATTTTTGTATGGAACTGTGCGTTTCACAGTTCCAGAGGCATGGTGTTTGACTGTTGTGCGCAAATAAACATAAGCTGCACGAGAGGCTACAAGAGATGGAGGGCACTGTCGCTCCCGCAGTGCCGTCCCTGGCGTACCGTCGGGAAGTAGAATTTTTTTACTCTATGTGTGTTTTGTGGTGTATATTATCGTGGTAAAAATATACACATACACTTAAAACCTTTTTTTGTGCGGTAGATGCGTTCCACGGAAAATCGCACAAAAAAGGTATGACTTACATAGAAAAAGTAAAGATGCATACCATAGATTTTAAAAACCGCATAACTTTGAAACAGCTATATAAAATATATCTTTATGAAATTAAAAAAAAAACGAAAAAATAGCATTAAAAAAACCGCATAACTTCGAAATGGCCCAAAAAAGTCGCACAAAAAGAGGTTTGAGTATACTATTATATGAACCAACACGAAAAGAGTAGGCTTTTTTGATTATGATTGATCTGATCAGGTTTATTAAGACAAAATCAGAAAATCATATCAGCAATGAAGATTAAAGACTGTTGATATGAACTATGTCAGTTTTTAATTTATCCTTATCTATTTTTTTATTATTTAGACTCAAATATGTTTCGATTATGGTTTAGTTTTTGCAGTTAAAAGATAATATAATCAGTAGACTAGTAGGAGCTCAAGAAAACCATCCAAAACTATATCTATGAAAATTTATACAATAACATCAACATCAAAGTTTAAAATACTGAAAATCAAGCAAATTTAATAGTTTTTTCGAACATTCTTCTTAAGTACCTATTTTTCAAAAATACGATTCAACGGCTTAAAAGCTTACTTTGGAATAACCAATATAAAGAGAGAAGAATTATTATGAAAAGCTTCTGATGCTGATTTTATGAAATTACACAACGGTATGGAATGTGATGTTAAAATATTCCGTAAAATTGCATATTGTAGAAAGAGCAATACAGCAGTATTTATATTAAAAAAATATTAGAAAAGAAGCGTTTTGCCACAAAAATATGAGTGGTTTTTAAATGGAGATAGTTTATTTATGCATGATGGATCATCTTATCTTAAACCTAAGAATTTGTATAAATATTTGGACGAATAACAGCTGAAAGTTTCAGTCCTAGTCGGATATCGGCACTGAAGTGAACTCCTACGAACATGTCTAATTGGCAGGCGAAGAATAAAGAAATCAATATTGGTTTCCAAAGAATGCCAGATTTAAAAAATAGAAGACATTTGGCATAATGCTGGAGAAATCCAAAATCCATTTCAAATGTTAATAGGAATTATGCTAAATAAGATAGAGTTGTTAACGCGATGTTTACGAGCAAATTTCACAAGCAAAATTATAAAAACCAAATGTATGCATTTTTAGATATATACGCTCTGATCAAAATACTTAAAGACAAATAAATTTGCAATAATATCTGAAACATGGATCAACTTCATAAATAATAATTAAATCCGTTATGAGTCTCTTATTTCTTATTTTAATAGATGAGCAGCTACATATATCCCAAAAAAGCTCGCTGTATTTGTCAGATTTATAAAATATGTCACCACATAAAGTTATGGTTGACAGTCGATATTATGTCTCATAGGGGTGAGACATATTAAACATATACACATAAAAATATATTTAACATACTAATTTGAGTGCTTCTATTTCTATTGTTCGACGAGTGGATGAAATCTCAAGCTCTCTGGAAAACTTATTAGGTATTAATTTATTTACAGTTGCCACATATCAGTGGCGCACAAGTGGCACTAAGAATAATTTAAGCAAAGCTTAATAGTGTAGTATAATTAATTCCACGATTAAAAGCTCATTAGTCGTCGACGGTGCTATTGATGTCTGCAGAGCCTTCCCACAACGGCCCGACTTCAAACCCCGACTTAATCTTTTAATTGATTAAAATTGACGTTCACCGTTGGTCGTGACTCGTAAAAAATGACACCACTCCCAAGTCCCGCAGATTAGAATAAGATCGAGATTACCGAACTTGAACTTGTAATACACAGCTTCCCAAATAATTCGGCTGACAGCCGGTAAACTATGATTTATTGACCCATTCATTCATTAACACTCGGCCAACGGAGTATGGCGTGCTTTCATCGCATATCGTTCATATTGATCTGCAATGCTAAGATTTGAGCGCATATCGTTGTTATTATGTAGACATTGATATAGTTAAGCTTTTGACGAAATCTACATCCCTTCCATTAACATCCCTTCATTGTAATTAATCAATTATTGCCAGAACTCTGTGTGCGTACTTGAAATTCATAATGAAATATACCGAAAAAACTGTCAATTGCGATCTTCCGGGACAAAATAATGTTCATGATCTAGCATTTTATCAATCATCAAAAGATCCACATTTTATCTAAGAGCAAATCTGCCAATAATTCAAAGTAATAAGCTTAGCGTTTGATTCAGTTTTTTGTATAAATCTAGGTCTGTATTTGATCAATGTGAAACATTAATATCTACTTGCAATTATACTGACAATATTGTAAAACATAGTGAAAATGGCTCAAAATTAGTATCGAATTCCCTGAAAATGGATTAGAAAATAAATGTTCGAATTTAGACCAATTTTATTTAGCGCAATAATAAAAAATAAGTTTCATATGAATCTTAATGGCTGTTTGCTTGAAAAGAAAATCTAACAATAATTTGGAACAGCCAGTGACCATGATAAAGTAGAGCACTACTCTGGTCATAATTTGAACTGCAAAGACAACTGAATTTCGCTTTCTATTTGTGTAAAGCTTTTGGCCTAAACCTAAATATAAGTACAAAATACTATTAAACGATCTTAAAATATAAGATCATATGTATATTTAAATAATATTTTAACAATGATAAAGCTTTTGAACTAAACATATTCTTTAAAATGAAGTTTTGATAGTTCATGCGCATCCACTTACCTAGCATTTCTATCCTTATTATTTCAACATTATTTTTGCTTTTTTCAAATAGTTCCTTCTCAAATCGATCTTTTTCCGAATGCTGCATTGTGCCCCAATTTTAACTTATACAAAAGCTAGCGGTTTTTTTTGTTAAAGCCATTGTCAGGTCAGTGATGTCAGATCTGGAAATCATGCGAGTCGCGGAATAGGGTAAATTCCCAGACAAAGAAATCCACCGGTGTCAGGTCCAGAGACCGTGCGAACTACGGAATATGGTTACAAAAAGAATTGATTTACACGACAGAGGTGCCCACAAAATAAATCCTAATTAAAGGATAATTCTAGGAATAAGCACCGCCTTTGCAAAAATTAAAGAGAAAATGCTACTTCAGACAACTACAGTTGAAATAAAGAAATGGTGTCGTTCGTGCATACGAAGAAAAGGTGGCCAATATGAACAAATTTTGTAAATAAATTTAATAAAAACATCTTAAGCATAAAAAGTATTTTCTTAATCCTGACCCTGGTTTGTATAATACGAAGCGTATCGTTGGAAAGGATATAAACTAGAGAACATTTAAATAATCTAGAGAACAAGGAACAGGGAGAATAGGTATAAATTATAGAATAAAATAGTTGTTAGTTTTTTGTCTAACTCCCTAAAAAAATGTGTTGTTCCATACGCCATAAATTCTGTATATAAAATATTCGAATACGCTTAAACCTTTTTTGTACGGTGGATGCGTTCCGCAGAAAATCGCACAAAAAAAAGCTATGACTTACATAGAAAAAGTGAAGATGCGTTCGATGAATTTTGAAAACGGCATAACTTTGAAATAGCTTTATAAAATATATCCAAAACCGCATAAAAAAAACAGGAAAACAATAAGGCAATTAAAAATAACATTTTTGGTAACATTTAAAGGACGTCTTGCATCATTGGCAACATTTTAAGGTTGCCTGACATTTGGCATCTTAAATGTCAGACATCCGCTGGCGAAAAACTAATTATTTTAATTACAAACTGTCATCGCTGTATGATAATTTTCATTGCGATTTTCGACATGAGTCAAAATCCCCAGTGTTAATGTCATCACTGTTCTGTGTAGATGTTCACTAAATTAGCTATAACTTCGTAAGTAGTCGACATCTACTTTTTCAAAAATCTAAACTAGAATAAAAGGCGTTGGTCGTAATTCAGAGATAGCAGATGCAATATGATTTACACAGTCCCAAATTATAATTTTTTTCTAAATGTTGGTTAGTGTTGATGATTTATTTCCTATTTTATCCAAAATATCTCGATATGTACTCTTTATGAAATAAAGTTGAAAAAAAATAGCTTTAAAAAAACCGCATAACTTCGAAATCGCACAAAAAGAGGTTTGAGTGTACTCGAATATTCAGATATTTTTCCATTTACATATTCATTATTCGTCAAAAATTGAATTCACGATTATATGGGACCCCTAATCCCAATCAAATTTCATCCACTGCATCTCAGAATTAGATATTCAATATTCTATGATAGCTTTCATACTTTAATCAATCATATATCTCTTCATATGAATAGTTTCACGTTATGCAAAATGCAATATTACCATAATAATGTCACAAGCTTCGAAACCGTTATTATAAGTCCAAAGATTAGCAAATCGGGGTCCGAATCTGGCTCATACGTGTAAACTTATTTCTGTGCAATTCGTATCCCACTGATTGACATGATCCAAAAAAACACATACATAATTATCTTTACGCCTAATCGCATTAATCAATTCAATCGTAGCTCGAATCGAAATTCAGAAGTTCAAACGATCAAAGAATAACTCCTGCTGTGATTGCAAAAACTTATAATAAAAATATAAGACCATACAAAGATCGGCCTGAAATTATTGTAATGCAAATATCGTAGTCCGCATTCGATCAACATGTATTTTTCGCTGTTATTTTGAAACGACCAAAAACAATAGTAAGCTCGCTTCCAGCTTTCTAAGTCGCGGTATAGCATTTTTCCGCATAATCGATAATGATAAATGGTCTCGAACAGCAGCCCGGATCCTGTTGCGATCTTCGAGATACCTGGCTGGCTCAAAACACACAATCGTCCATTTGTAATAATTAATGTTGATACAGGATAAGACAAGACTGAAAACAAAACAAGGTCCAACTGTCAGAATGGGGCAGTTCAAAGCCAAGAATGGCTAATCAATCAATGCCACTGACAATTCAAACCGACCGCATATTAGTCTTCTACCCCATTACACATGTACTGCAGTCAAATCAAGATTGGATGCATTATAAATGTACTTTAATCAATTCAGTATACACCTCCTGGTCTATTCAAGGACGACAGCAACGCCATGAGGTTATGCTAGCACGCAAATTAACAATTATTTGCAACAAAATCAAAAGATCAATCTTATTTTCATATGTAATGTCCGATTTTCAATCAGCATTAAACCATCGTGTATGCTTACGATTCAGATTTATATTTGTATGAGTAATATTTATTTTATTTTACTACCAATTTCTGAAATTCTTATCTTTGTTAATTAACTACAGGGATCATTAAAATTAACGAGGTGTTTGCTTTTGCGACATTTTAGTTCAAATTAATTTGATTTAGAAAATGATCAAAATACACAATCAACCAACAACATTTATGACGATAAATTACGTATGGAAATTTAAGTGAATTCATAGATTGCTTATTAAATTCTATCTTATAATATCAAACATTTTATGTGAAAATTGCACACAGCCAAAATAATTTTTAAAAAGTTTGATATGTACACAGGATGAATATCACTTATAACTTGATATTATATGAGATCTGGAATTTTGCCCGATTTTAATTTGACAGGCGTCAAAAGCGCCGCGAAAGATGAATGATCTTTATCATCAAATTAGGCGGAGAATAAAATATAGGGAGTTTCATAAAAAATAGGGGAAGAAAGAATTTAAATACGTAATTCGTTATTAATAAACTTATGCTACATAGAAGATAGTTGCTATAATCCACTATAGTTTACTATGACGTAAACGTATGTTCGACAGCTTTAATTAGCGGATGAACATCCTCATGCTCGGTTCTAATACAGATCATGACGATTCGACTAGAAAATTATCATTGACGTACAAATTGTAGGGCACACATTGCTTTGATCGATTAATCAAACGTACATTGTTGTCAAGAAGGAGACACTCCAAATTAAGAATGGAGAAGTCAGATATTGGATTTATAAGAAATTATGCAAATTGTCATTTAAATCTTTAAGTCCAAAATTGTGCACAATTTCTAAACTACAATGATATCCCTTTGAACTGAAATGCATTAATATTTCTAAAAATTACCATCAATATTGGGAATATTCGCTAGCAAAAATTACGGTCATATTCATGGCCAAATTTAGAAATGCGAATTCAGCAGAAACATCTTTCTAGGAAATCAAATTCAGCTTTTTTAGATAAATATGAATTTGAATATCCTTGACATGAAGAAAAATAATCGATCTCTCTACTCTGTATACTTTATTTGGTTATTAAAAACAATGATGTAAAAGTGATTTGCAAAATGTTAAAATGTAAATTTACATTCTTTAATTACTGACGATTTGTTAATTAGGGTGTTTTGGTTGACAGTTTTGGAAACCAAATTTAAATCTGGAATTTTCCAGTCTGGGTACATAGCAAATTTATAGGAAGAGATAAGCTCAACAAAGTACACAATAATCAGAGTCGTAACGAGAGTTTGAAGCGCCCGTGACAAGTATATAACTTGCGCCTAGCCCGGAGTTTAAAGGTTAAATAATACTATTATTAATGCAATATATTAAATATTTTATATAATAATATACGAAGATAGTCCCAAAGGTACCCGACCTAACGTATAAAAGACAGTTGTTGTTTTAAAAAATACCAAATAAAAAACACCAGCGTGCTACTATGATATGTATTTGGTACACCATATGAAATTTTGAAAAATTCTGAACCCCGTATCTATTATATTTCATATCAAAATTCTTATTATTAGAATCGAGTTGTTGTTGTTGTTGAGAAAGGTTAGACGAGACCGTACGAGCTGCCAAAACGAACTTCGAAGTTGTCGACCAAATGAGGTAAGCAATCCAAAAAGCCACAAAATTGTATTGGATGGCCGTCGACTGTAAATGTGCGAGCTAGCAGATATGGTAGACCTTTCAAAAAATTGCTGTACATCACACATTGACTGAAAATTTGGATATGAGAAAGTTTTGCGCAAAATAGGTGCCGCGTTTGCTCACAATGGAACAAAAATAGCGTCAAGTGTTTCACAGCAACAAAGCCAAGTTTTTGCACTAATTCACATCTGAAGCAAAGGACCATGAAGACCCTCCGTTAACCCAAGGTGTTCCTTGGTCCCGCTATTCGGGATCATAGAAGCCCCTGGGTATGCATTTATCCCCGAAAATGCCGTAAAAAGCCCTAATAGAGGACAGAGTGACCACAAGGGCTGGGTGTCCAACCGGTCCGCTTTTCAGACCGCTGACATGACGAAAGAGCGCTTCGCAATCGGTCTACAGAACGATTATAATAAAAACGATGAAAGATGTACATAGATGTACTGAACCGAAAATCGATATTTTTAAATTGGTTCAGTTCCAGTTTTCGTTCCGGTTTTATCGGTAATCGCTTTAAAACCCCGATTTATAATTGCGACAGAAGATGTGATCATTCGATGAAATAAAATTACAATAAAAACTTACATACTAATCCAAATTTGATTCCAAAAGTATGAAATCTGTAAAGGTATGAAAGCTGCATAACAAAATGTGCATATCTTCGTCATCATTACTAATCACAATGAAAGGGTTTTATTATTGATCAAATATTCTCATTTTCTGAGTTTTCTTCAACGAAATAGTTAAACAAAATGTCGTACGAAATATGCTAATCTGATTTTTAGTAATAAATAATTCGAAAACATTTTCTGCGTAGGTAAAAAAACACACGTTTTTCAAAAAATATGATGCAAAAAAGGATTTCTTAAAAAACAGGTAAAAATGCAGGTCAGCGTAAGAAATATCATAAATTATTTTATGGAGTAAAATTATTGAAATTTCTTTATGGAAAATGAAGAAAAACGTAATATCCTATATGAATCATTTGAAAAAAATATCAAGTTATTTTATTGGCTCTAGGTTTCCAGTTTTTTTTTTTTTTAATTCTATAAAACTCTTAAAAGGACAAACTCAGAGAGATTTGGCAAGTTTGGTCAGATCATCTTATTAACAAAGGATTAACATCAATGCTTTATTTTTGGCATAAAATTTCTCATTTTCAGTGGATGGCTGAGAAATTTTCATAAATTTAATTGTCTAAATCTAAGCACTTGTGAAGTAATCTCTTACATTTTGTGATACTTCCAGTGGGAGGATTTTTATTAAAAAATCTAATCATGGGCAATCTAATCTAACATAAACTATATTTAGCAACTTCATTATTTATATCCGTAATATCGTTATTTGAATAACTTTTTAGAATACACTGTTGGAGATGGGAATTCCAGGTAAGCTGGTGAGGATGTGCATGACCGGATCAGTTCGAGTCTCTTTAATATTGCGTTGGAAGCAATCATGAGGAAGGCTGGCAGATCGAAACACCCACATCCATGGAACGAAGATATATTGTCTTTGCGGACGACATCGACATCGTGGCGAAATCGAGGTCGGAAGCTTTGGCGGTACTTACGTCTATCAACGGAGCTTTTGCTACCTTAGGTATGTCAATAAATTATGACAAAACTGAATGACGATTTCGAGGGTGAATACTGAAGTTTGTACTTCCATGAATGTCAATAACAAAAATCAAAAATATTACTAGCTTTGTCCTACTAGATTTCTAACCGAATGGCAGTAGAACCGTTGGAAGACCTCAACTACACTGGATTAATCAATAAACTGGGCGATTGGAGGGAAGAAGTTTGGGACTAGGGTATCCAATCCCGGGATTCCGGACAGTTTTAGGTGCTCATGAATCCCGGGATTAGTAAACGTAATCCCGAAAAAATCGAGATTGAAATTTTTATCTAACAGAAATCGTACCACCAGCACAATGAAGGCTACTAAATCGAGACATTTCCGCCGAAATTTGGACGCTTGGAAGCAGTGGCGTATCTATTAATTGGCGAGGCTTTTTAGTGTAGTACATACATGTTTTTAAAATTGTTATATTAATCTTTCCCTACCGGTGATGTATTTACTACACCTCGACTCTAATAATGGGAATATCAATATAAAATATAATAGAGACGGGGTTCAGAATTTTAGTATTTCTCCGTAATATAATTACGAATCACATCAAAGTATTATAGTATATAAGTACTCATCTGCAGCGACGGAAAAAAATAATTTGTTGGGAAATCGGGAAATTGGCGAGTTTTAGTCCGTGTCTCAGCAGAAAGGAATTTTATCAGTCACATTGATGGTGTTATACGAAAATGGGGGCTAACGCGGTCATCAACTCGAACTAACATTTAAATATCTGATGACGATACCTCCAACGAGTGTGGAGGCTGAGCATACATTTTTAGCAGCAAGTTCTTTCATAGGGCTATAAGCGCCACCAAAAGTAAATTTTAAAAAAAGTTGATATCCTGTTTATAATACACTAATTTTGATTATTTTGAAAATCATAAAAAAATGTATTGAAGCACGATGCACAGCACATTGGATAATTATTTTTTTTAAAAAAAGATATTAAGATTGTTTCTCGTTCAATATGTTAATGGCAGACCTTGTGCTATGTACGCGTAGTTGTTCGCCTCAAAAATTAATAAACGATGATAAACTGTGAAATCGATCTATAAATCTTTGATTTATGCGATCAATTAATATTTTCAACTGCACCTTGTAATTATAAGACGTTCCACCGGTTATACGGCGAAAATATTACGCAAATTTTCGCCGTACCGCGAGACGTACTAGGCCATTTCCTTTTCGCTTTTTTGCCTCATATATATGTCTTATTGCTTGCAGATTCATGTTTTAACACCAGTGATGATTGTCAAACTTTTTGCATTTAGAAAAAAAAATCGAATATTAAATATGGGAGCTACGACTTTCTAGTTTCACACGTTTTTTTCCACGCCGATGTGCTTCCACCACATATAGTAGTGGGCTCGCTTATATGATATTGTAAATTTTCTATTGCGAAAAAAATGTTTTAACATGATTGATACGCGGCACTCGTACAATTCGGCTTGTGTGTAATTTTTGAATTCCAACAGGGCGATTTAATTAACACGTCAATCGATCAGAACGCATGAAATATTTACGATTTTGTGATGAATTCGATACTTACATTTTTTTGTGGTATCACATCATCGCCCAAAATAAGGCTACGGATGATTTAGAGTTCACGAACTGACCTGTAAAAATAAAAATGTAATTAAAACGATGGAAAATTGGTAATAGTCGAGAATTTTTCAATAATTGATTGATGGAGCAATTACTCGGCCGTTTAAAAAAAAAGCATGTAAACAGTAAACTTACGAGCGGTTAGTTAGCTTGAAATTACATTATTTGGTTGATTTCAAAACCATGTTATACACTAAATCGATTTGCATTGGATAATAGCAATTATTTGGAATGTGGCCCTAAGCATTTTAACACTTGATTGCTCTATTCCATGCGATTCATCTATACATTCTTATCTGTTCGAGGGCAGAGCTATCATTTGTGCTTGTTACGATATTTAAATAACGATTTTGGATCATCAACATCGATACGGTTGCAAATAAATGCATTCCATCGACGATGTATTTAACTAATACTTTGTGGTATGTGTTGCTGTAATTTAAAGCTTTGATCGACAAAATATTATTCAAAATATGTTCGAATCATCATAAAATCAACCTTTTTGTGCGTTAGATGCGTTCTGCAGAAAATCGCACAAAAAAAGCTATGATGACTTACATAGAAAAAGTGAAGATGCGTTCCGTGGATTTTAAAAATCGCATAACTTTGAAACAGTTATATAAGATATATCCAAAATCGCATACAAAAAGTTAATAAAAAAACAGGACAACAATAAGGCAATGAAAAAATAACATTTTTGGTAACATTTAAAGGACGTCTTGCATCATTGGTAAAATTTTAAGGATGTTTGACATCTGGCATTTCAAAGGCCTAGAGAAATCCACTAAAGAAATACTAATTATTTTAATTTAACTGTCTCAAATTGTATTTTTTTTCCAAATTTCGGTAAGTGTTGATGATTTATTTTCTATTTTATCGAAAATATCTCGATACGCACTCTTTATGAAATTAAAAAAAAATGCTTTAAAAAAACCGCATAACTTCGAAATCGCACAAAAAAAGTCGCACAAAAAAAAATTTGAGTGTATATTGTTTTAAAGAATATTTTAAATCTATCAATCAATATCGATTTGTACAAGGGGATTCAAATATAATCCGGAATTTTATTGTACAAATTTATTAATGAATTAATTATCTTGAGACAAAGCGACTGTATTTTGCAACTGTGTCTGATCATCATTCACTTTTCTTGTTTCGATAGAAAACGGATCGGCGTCTGGTGGAGGGCTACATTTCAATTTTACAGACATTTTTCATTTAGCATAATAAAATACTAAAAATAAGCTTGATTTCCATTTTCGCGTCTCATTGAAGGAAAGAGAATGCGGACGCGCAATAAACAACAACGAAGGGTGGCAGATGGCCTTGATTGTGGGAAGAAGTATTCTTGCCGTGGGCTCGTTTGTAATCTAGTGGCTGTAACATCTTCTCGCTTTAAATAAAAATATTTTTTAAGATAAGTACTTTTGTATTCATCCTGATTATCTCTATCTTTTCCGATAGCAGAACAGATCCATGTGCAGTTCGAAGATTCCATAGCTTCAACTGTGGAGTTTTTTGTACCCAAGATGATCTTCAAAAACATACACGACGAAGGATTCAACGAAAGTAATAAAACATTTTCGACATAACATATCGATCGATTATAAATGCTTATATCACACACATCGGCGCCGACTTTCGATCGTTGATTGACATCAAACGAAATGAATTGCACGACAGCATTAGGCGTGTAATGATTAAGATGCGTAGCAGCAAAACTTTTTAATTAATGTTGAATTAAGAGCCGGTCGTCAATTTGACAGGTGAACTCGGAGTGATTTACTTGTCAGTTTGACAGCGCGGAAGAACGAATCAAAATTAATTCGCCGAGTATCGAAAGCTATTTGCTTCTCGACCCGGTCGCAATATTCGCACAACCGATATGTTTGCAGTCGATGACGGCAATCAATCACCGGTCGTGAGATTACAAGTCACAAAGCCTCAAAATAAATAAATAATCAATGTGAAATATTATATCAATAGTGGCTAGATGAAATGAGCATACTGTTATAAATGCCATCAATAACTAAATGTCGATTAGATCATTGGTTGCAGAAAGTTGTAATAGATTTACAGAATAAGCTGAAGATTTTGAATAAATGACAGATTTCGATCGTTAAAGCTTTGGTGGACACGTCTGCATTATGCAGTAATTTTTCATATCATTGAGGACTCGGAACATTTTCCCCTATTATGATAAGAGAAGACGAAACGTATATCTATTGTAGAGATCTAGAATACAGAATAGAGCCATGACATTGTTTCATATGATAATAAAGGGCTTTTGCTATTAGAATTCATGCTATAGAAGACTATAATAACAGGAAGTACTTATACCGACATAATTACTTCTTTGTAAGATGACATCAAAGAGAAAAGCCTCTTTTTGATCGTCAAAGAAGTGAACGATGCTTTGAAGAAAAAGTATAATACATTCGGAGATTATACGAAAAAAAAATGTTTTTTATTAGTTATTATATTTGTACTTGGGTAGACTTTTGGTATGTGTTGAAAATATTCAGATTAAGACTGGATGAATTCGAATAAATGCAGCTCGAATCAATGTGCAACATGAGTGCTACTTATTAGGTGTCAATCATGAGTGAATTAATTTCACATAAAGCCTCTCAATCCAATCACATCGATTCAGCCTTGGGCTAAAAAAGTTGTCCCAATCTTTGATTGGTCAACACAGCCTCCGAATTGAAATCTGCACAAGCAGTAGTCCGATCCTATCCAATACAATTTGGTTCAATAACCGACAACGCCATCGAGCAACAATTTATGATAATTGCAGACACTGCTTTTCATCTTAATTCACCAATCCAACCCAAGCTAAGAAGGATGTGCGGACAATACCCCCGAAACGGATTTGACTATTCATCAATATTTTGAAATCGCACATTACAACACGCTATCATCAAAACTTCAAATAGAAAGATTGCAAATCATGATACTATAATTATATGTTTGAGTTATGATTATTCGCAATATTTTTTTTTAATACCAGCATAATGGAAATGCGATCGTATGAATGGCACGATGTATCATAATAGACAGTCGTGAACGTTTCAGCAATGCGAACGAAATACGTCCAGGACTAATATGGCATTCAAGATGGATGCTTTACGGCGGATCCTTCGCGTTGTCTTTTTGTTTGGTCTCATCCACGATATGACATTAATTGGTACATGATCTGAAGCGCAGGATCCATCGTATAAGGTTTCGATTTACATACTAGAACCGAACGAGGGCCACATACTGATTCAACCGCAGCAGTTTCAATTACGTACTGGAGAAAATCCCACGCACTCGTGATAACCGGTCCATAAAAATGATCGTCTGCAAAAAAGCAATTCGCCTCGGTAAATCGCATTTATGCATTAAATTGCGCTAAACGTCTCGGAATGCCAGTTTTCCAATGAAGACGTCCACATGGAATGCTGCACGGAATGCGGCGGATTTATATTGATTATTCAAGGGTGGTCAATGAACGATCTACATTTTAATAAAATGCGCTTTATTAAAATATGATCGCAAATGAAGTATATAAATAACGATCTCACACAGAACGAACTATTCGTTATAGCGTAGCGCCTGACAAAGCGATTTTATGCAATCTGCACTACATGTTGTAGAAGCAATTCCGTTACTCTTTAAACAAGGCGATTTTACCATTTGAGCATTTATTGCTGTAAAAAAATAATGACGAATAATTTTTTATCGATTTACATTTCGCATGTAAAAAATGACAGAATGTAAATTCTTCGACGTGTCGAAAAAAACTGATTCTCATATTTCAAATTTAAATTTAGCGAATATTTCGCATAATTATACGGCTTATTAAGTGGACGAGACATGACTCCGTTTGAAAATTTTCAATACAACATTCTACGAACATGCAATAAATTATCATATTTATCCACAAAAAAATGTGTATACCCATTGAGACGCTTTTATAAAGTATCCACGCGATTTTAAGGGATTAACAATCGAACAATGCTATTATTGTAAGACTTTTACGTCGTCGATCGTACTATGTCAAGGCTTACATGTGATACTTTTGTTTTATAACTACAATTATCATTCTTGCATCATGTCTTCAGACTCAATAGCCATGCAAAGTGGCGATTTGTCGCCGTCCGACTACAATGGATCGTGCGAGCCACAGTTTGATCTGCGATTCGCGGACAATTATTAATATGGATACTATCTAATCTATTGCATCGACTGCTATAAAGGATCGGGATAATCTAATAATCCTCTTATCTATCACATTTCACTATTACCTAAGAATGAATGCGATCTGAAAAACGAGCAACGCTTATGTTTTATTATCTATTGCATGAACTTTGCATATCGAATATGTTATTCAATATTGATAAAAATAATCAATGAACTCATGGCAATAAGAATCATGAATCGGATAATCTAATTCAATGCGACGAATATAGCTATTGTCTGCATATTGGATTAAAAACTCATATTGGCCGTCAAATTTTGTATGCTCTGTGTTTGGGTGTTCTTTTCCGCATTTTTTAAAGTAGCTAAAAAATTATATAAAGCGAAATCCGCGTTAATGATGTTAACGGATTTTTTTAAGTTCGCTACTTTACTTTGGAGATCGTTATGGCCATTTCCGGAGGTAGTCTAAGAACCATGGTCGAATGATTATGGCTGCAATAAAAACCTAAAACGAATTTTATTTTACTTTTGCCAGCTGTGTCTCCAGATGCCAATGACGTCAAAAAGTGAGACATTTACGTCAGACGTTCGAAAATTTTATTTAAATAGCAGAATTTCAATATATATATATTTGTATCGGCGTATAAAATAAATCGCTCAAAATCTATTTTTGCAATTAATGGAAAATTTTAAAAGAAGACACAGATTAAACAATCAATATACAGTCGATCCGCAGTAATCCAGGCCTAGCCTAATCCGGCGCCCCTTGTAATCCGACAAGCCAATACAAGGATAGTACATATGTACGACAAGATTTCGTCAATACAAAAAATACAATAGTGAGATTCTGCGTAATGAACATTTTTGTAAGTCACCAAGTGAGCACAAGATCGATCCACAATTTATGATTAAATGAACATTCACCAACCGACATTAAACATCAGTGATTGTGAGCCAAGCAAGAGGCAAACTCTCAATAAAGTTAAATATTCAGAGATGAAGGAAGCTTTGTACATATATTAGATAAACGGAAAGAAATGTCATTTTTTTTGGTTGCGTCTTTGCCGTCAGTTTGCCTCGGGTTTCTGTCGAGTGAATACATCAAGGTTGGTGTCATTTTGAAGCTCTGTTGTTTGTCTTACTTTTTCAAATATTTTTGTATATTTTTTGCCATAGTGAAAATGTCCAAGCCAGAAATTGATGAGACCCATTTGCGATCTTGTTTACTGTTTTTATTTGACAAAGGAATAAAAGCAAAAGAATCTACTCAGAGCATCTGTGATACATATGGCAACATGTTGAATAGTCGAAATGCCATAGATGGTTCAAAAAAATCAAAAGTGACGACAGAGACTTGAAAAACAAACCAAAATCAGGACGACCTCTAAAAATCGATGACGACGCATTAAATTCTCTGGTAGAATCTGATCCTTGAAAAACAATAAAGGAATTATCGCTAGACATCGGCTATCCCTGGTCGATAGTAAAAGTCCATTTGAAAAGACCCGGGTAAAAACATAGACAGGGAATTTGAGTACCGCACGAGCTGTCATCAACGGGCTTGGAACAACGAATAACCATTTGTTCATCGCCATTGTCCAGGTATTAAACTGATCCATTTATAAGAAGGATTGTTACTGGGGATGAGAAGTGGGTCGTCCACAATAGCCCGAGAAGGAAAAACAGTGGATTTCTTCAAATCAAGTACCTGTTTCTACCCCTTGACCGTCATTATCCTTGAAAAAGGTCCTCCTTTGTGTTTGGTGGGATTTTTTTGGCGTAATTCACTACGAATTATTAAAACCTGGCCAAACTGTCACAGCAGAGATATACTGTGCACAATTAGATAGGTTAAAAGCGTAAATGCTCAAAAAGCAATCAGTGCTAGTTAACAACCAAAGAAGAATATTACAGCGTGAAAATGCAAGACCACACGCAGCAAAGATTATGCAGAACAAAATAAGAGAGCTGGATTTGGAAGTACTGCAACATCCACTATATTCTCCTGATATTGCATTTTCAGACTATCATCTTTTCAAGCCATTAGAAAATTCGCTTCGCGATAATAAATTCAATTATGTGTAGAACAAGTGAAAAATCATTTAGATTCTTACTTTAGTGGAAAACCGGCCGAATTTTACGAAAGAGGCATTAAAAAGCTACCTAATCTGTGGAGGGAGATTATAAATAACAATGGAAATTATTTAATTGAGCAATATTGTACAGCTTTTATTAAAATACTTTTTTTCTCCAAATAACAAAAAAATGACATTTCTTTCCGCTTTCAGACATTCTTGATGATGTTAATGATATCTTTATATGAAGATAATGTGAACAAAGTGATATCATGTGTGAATTATTATAACTTTTCTAAATAATATGAGATCACTGACATCATAAAATTATCATAAAATTATCACAAAATCATCAATAGAATCAAAATGTCAATGCATGAGAATGGCAAATTTAGGCAATAAATCGTAAAAATATGATATGAAGCTACAGAAAATATCCATATTTGAATCATTTTAAGTAGAAGGGAAAACAACCCCTAGGAACATGATCGATGAAAACTTGAATCTAGTCACCTGAGTTGTAAAGAAAAAAGGTTTTATTGTTAAGATGGTCAATGTATATAAAATATCTAAAGCACTTTTATTAAAATAAAATTCTTAATGCATGTTAGAGCATTTTGAAATAAGATGTACCCATAAAGATTTTCGTTTTTTAAATGCTCATATTTATTTTATTTTTTACATATTATTAGAAAATGTAATTTCCATCGTTAGATATAACTTTTCCACCTATCTGTTAGCATTTTGATGAAAGTATTATATTCTAAAAGTCCATTTTTGATCTCATCATTTATTTTGTAATTTTTCCCATCCAAATAATCTTGCATAGATCTAAAAATTGGAAGTCCAACGGTGCGATGTTTGGAGAATAAGAAGGATGCCGAATTGTCTTCCATCCAAGGCTGTTTATTTTTTCCCGCGCTATTTTCTTTTAAAACTAAAACCATTTTGGTAATAAGTCCGTTGCTAAATAAGATCTACTGGAAAATCTCGAAGATAAAATAGATCATTTTATTTACATTATTATTTCATAAAGATGCAAATAAAATCTTCAGCGAATTACAACGCCAAAATCGATCTGACGAATTTGAATGGCGGAAATATCAATTGAATGTATTTTTATCCATTAGCCAATTGTTGTATATTTACAATTTTACGACCGTCCGGCTATTCTTAGACATTTTATGATCTATCTTTAAATAAAGATAAATTTACGATCGTTTGTGTGTGACGTAAACCTACGAAGGCATCCAAATTCAATCAGCGCTCGCAAAACTTTCGAAAGCCTTCGACAAACAACATCGAAAAATTCCGAATGTAAATATTGACATTAAACCTGTTACGTTAATTACTTCATTGAAGTATTAAAAAATACTATTAATTCATGAACTTCAATAGATTTAATAGATAAATTTACATCGCGCATACATGACATGGAGAATCGTCTATTTTAAATTGTTAATAATTTTAGATCCGATTTGAACATCTTTGCAGAATCTAATCAATTTCAAATGTATCACCCATATTGATCCACACAAGAATGTGACTTTCGAATCAACTCTAAGTATTGGCCAATGATGACCTTCTTGGACCAACCTTTATTTAAATAATTAGCGCATTATTTACACTTCATTGTTTATTTACTTATGAAACTGCCGCTAAACTATGTGATAATCATCGCTCTTGGACGCTATGCGATAACTTGCGAACAAAAAGAAAGGTTTAAAAGTTTATTATCCAGAAATGATAAATGGAACAGGTAAACAGCATTCTTAACAAATGGTGCACGTGACACTCTGAACGTGCACCACAGCGATAATAAACCAATGGCTTCGTTTATTTTCATACATCATTCTGAATTTCATAAATGTATCGAGTATATTAATTCAGCAAAATGTGAAGGCTTACTTTCGGTCCAAAGATAGGAGAGAAGAACGATCTTCGGGAGTAATTGCACCCAAAGTTCTTAATTATCGGCGAGGCATTGCACTTGCATTTGGATTTGTATATACATATTTGATTCTTTGACGGACTTGATACTTAAAGTGTCAATTAATGCAGGGTATTTCAATGTGGACGCTCAAAATTTATAGGATAATATCGACCATGTTGTTTAAGTAACACCTGTCAAATTTATTGTGAATTATTTAGTCATATATGGCAAATTACCATGAAAGATTATAGCGTTGAACATTGTATGCAAATCATCAAATTTTATTTTTAAAATTAGTACTCCGTTCGAGAAACGTTCCGTGCATTATGTAGTTTTTATCCTCATTACAACGAACAAATTCTAGTCAACCGATTTGATAAATTAGAAGAATTATCAGCCAACGCCCGTACATTACCGAAACGCAAGGTTTGCTGAAAACATCGCTGCTGTGCTTGAGAGTGTACGGGAAACCCCGAGGCTGCTAATTTTCCATCGTTCACAAAAACTTTGCCTTTTTGCGACATGGTGAATTTTGCGCCGAGATTTGGGTCTACACCCGCTTAAAATCCAATTGATCCAGGAACTTAAGGTAAACGATCATTGACGACGCCGTGTGTTCGCTGATTTTTGAATAATTATCTTTAGCGACCCAAAGCAATCGATGGATGATTTTGAATAAATCGATGTGTGAACAAAAATAATTGTCAGATTGCCAAATGCATCCGGAATAAATCACTGTTTATTGCGGATTTTGATTTGGCGGAATCATCGGTCCGTACTTCTTCCAAAACGAATCTAGCATTGCCATAATTATCAACGCCGAGCGCTACAAATCGATGATAAGCAACTTTTTGTGGCTTAAACTAGACGATATGCGATTCCAATAGGACAGCGCTACATGCCACACAACGCATGTCACGATGGACACTCTGCACGAACGATTTGAAGGCATGGTTATCTCACACGGCGGCTACGTTAGCTCAACGTAACGTAAGCAAGTCATTGTCACAATTGTGTATTTAATTACTTCTTCAAAATACATTAACCTTTTAAAAAAAGAGTTTCATTGTTTAACCCATTGCAGTCCGATTTTTTTTTTTCAAAAGTGTTCCACCAGCCACATTTAGCTATATTCAGTGAATTTATTAAAAAATATGTTTATGGTGAAAAATATGTATTTAGTACGATTAAGGTTTGGTGTTCATTTACAAAAATTAATTCCTAAAATTACGTAATTGTGGTATAAAGGCCGGAGCTTTTCTAGCACATATCGTAATAAAACGATGTTCGTCTTCTTTTTCCTGGAATATTACGATGCGAACACACCATACAATCTTTGTATTTTGTAGAATCATATATATATATAATTGGTTGTTAAACGATGCCCAGTATCTGTTTTTTTGACTTTGTTTGATCTGTTTTTTGCACGAAAATTCCCGATGAGTTGCATCATCAACATTCGGTGAAATTTTATGTAACACGAGGGATTTCTTCCTTCCCTTTTTTTATATTCATTTATATATAATGATTCACAATTGAGGTTTCTAACCCCAAAAACACCCTATCTTCATATTTAGTATTGAATTACAAATCAAACAGTAAGATTTATAATAATCCGAATCTGATGGCAATGCACATGATGAGCCTGGTGAAGGAATAGTTAAAAACAGCTTAATAGTAAATAACATTTGAAAACCATGTTAACCATCTTAGTGCCGAACAACGATATATCGCTGCGTATACGATAACGCCCTAACACACTCAAACCTTTTTGGTAACATTTTAAGAATGTCTGACATATGGCATCTGTAATGTCAGACATCCACTAGAGAAATCATAATTATTTTAATTACAAACTATCATCGCTGTATGATAATTTTCGTTGCGATTTTCGATAAGACTCAAAATAGCTTTCTTCTTCGGAAAAAATGGTATGCGCAGTGCAAATGTCATCATTGTTTTATATAGATTTTCTATTTCTAACAATATAATTCTTAATTACTAAAGATGTCATTTCCTACCTCAAAAAAATCTCAAAAAATGGCGACAATTTAAAAAGAAATAATTTTTTGGTCTTAGTTTTTTATTTTTTTTTAATAGTTAAAAATTAAATTTTAACATAAATCTGGTTGGAACAATAGAAGGTTATATAGAAAATGTTCATATCCAATTTGAAATAAATCAATTGATTAGAATTTGAGATATTATGTCAACCGTGCCGAAAAAGTAGTTTCGAGAAAAACGCGTTTAAAGATTTTCTTCTGGCTTTGTTGCCGCGTCACCAAAATAGCTATAATTCCGTAAATAATTGGAATTTTAGAAATTTCTTCAGAGGATATATTTTTAAAAGTCTAAACTTTGAAAAAATACAACAAAAAGAAAAACAAAATATGCAACATGATTTAAACAGTCCAAAATTGTAATTTTTTACCAAATTCCGGTTAGTGTTGATGATTTATTTTGGATTTTATCCAAAATATCTCAATACGTGCTCTTTATGTAATTAAAATAAATGCTTTTAATAAACCGCAAAACTTTGAAATCGCACAAAAAGAGGTTTGAGTGTATTAACCCTTTGGGTTCCAAGAATTTTTCATAAAAGTTCCGAGCAAAATTTTTTGTGTGGAATAAAATGAAAAAATGGGGGTTTATGAATTTAAAAATTGTATTTTGTTATGCAGGACGTTTATTAAGTATATTGGGCATTTTATTTGATATATTAATTTTTGTAATATATAATATTTTTTGAAGCAATCTTCTGAAGATTTCCATCTAACCATTGATCGTGATCAGTTGACAATTGTCTTAATTTGGACTTCGTAAAATCGCGAAAATTACCAATAAGTTTCATCATTTTTTTATGATTTATTGGCTTTCTATTTTCTTTGGTTTCATATTCCTTGTATAAAATATAAAAGTTTACAATCGATGCTTCAAAATCCCAAAAAAATAACTTCTTTTACCATTTCAGTCTTTCGTATGAAACAATATGATGTTGCGTATTAATCTGCAGTGTCCACCCTGCCCATATTTTTCATGTAATTTAAAATGACTACTAGCTTATTTATTAGCTCATCTTGATTATATTGGTATGAGGTAGTCCTTGCTCTTCTTCTTGTTGATTGGGAAGTTGAAGTATGCTTTGTATTAAGCATTGTGACTATTATTTTGTCTCGCCAAGCTAATACTAAAGTATCTCGTTTTCTGTATGCTATATTTCGTCCCACAACTAATCTTGTTTTTTTTTATATGATTAGATTTTTGTAGGTCATTATCGTGCCAGTGATAAAATATTTCCTTTTTAAGAGTTCTCCTTTTATGTATGAGTTTGCCTGTTGTAGATTATTAAAAAGGTGTAGAACGAAAAACGAATAAAACGTAAAAAAATATACGTACTCTACGCAGACTATTGTTTTGTGCTCTTTACCTGCACCGATTCAATTCCTCTGAACTAATTATTTTCCATATTCCAGATGACAAATTAATGGTCAGACAATAAGACGGTATTTTTAGAGTATGCACTTGATTCTTACATTAAAAAAATACCGAAATCTTATTTGAAGTTCATAAAAACTGCCCGAGAAAAATCGGCTACAACGTGTGGCCATAGCAGTTGTAAGGGTTAAGATGCTATCGTATATGCAGCGATATATCGTCGTTGACACTTTCCGCAATTTTTATTAACAGCAATATATCGTTGTCCGATACAGAGGTTGTTAACATGGTTTTCAAATGTTTTTAGACTATTAAGTTGTTTTTATCTGATCCATCGTCAGGCACATCGTGTGTTTGATTTGTAATTCAATATTAAAAACAAAAATAGGGTATTTATAGTATATTTATTCAATCAAGCAAATAAAAAAGATTGATGTGACTATTATTTAATAATTTTAAAACGCATCCAGGGCCGCAAAAATAATAAAAGCGAACGCAGGCGACAATAAATCAAGAGGCTTCCACAGCAAGTACTGATCTAATAACGGCGTCGTGCGTCAGAAGAAATCAAATTATGATGACAGCCGCTGCTGAGACATCCCGTGATTTATGACCGACAAGAATGTTAACATCGCAATTATGCCGAGGCGAGATTTCGGTCCATTGTTTGGTAGACAGTCAGTACACAGCGCCATTGTTTGGTCAAGACCTCCGTTAAGATATCAAAAATGCGTTTAATTACACCCAGACACCATTTGGAGCGCGGGAGTGATGATATCATGCTGAAGAAAATGGATTCAAAGAAATTGGTTCAGTTGCCATAGAACAATGATATTCAGCTAAAAATGCGGACGTTCGTTAAGGTTTACGCTGTGACCAATCGTCGATGTCTTTTTTGTTATCCGAAGCAAAAAAAAATTAAATCCAACGATTATTAATATAATTTTATAAGTATGATCAATAATTTACTACAGGAAAGATATGTAAATGTTCAATCATAATTTTGCTCGATGTTTACAGTACAAATTTTCCTCTACATGTTTAAATTATTTTATCCTGGTACTTCATCGTATAGTTCCTGGTATCGTCCAAACACACAAAAATAAACATTTGAGGATCCATGTAGATCAGTGAGCAACACATCCGCCTTAATTCGATAATTTACTATTGTAAACATAAATTGAGCCCAATAAAAGGGCCATCATCGGATTCATCATGACCGATAAACGATGTCAATAACGTATCCCATTTAAAAAAATGACACTGAATATCCTGTTATACATCACAAATAAAGGCGGAATAATGGTTTTTCCAATCATGTGCAATATATGTGCATTTAATAATTTATAACGAGGATGTGATTCATTCAGTGATGGCAAAATATATTTTTAACACTTGGTCCGTTATGCATGTATTCATTGAAGGCCTCACTAAATATTATAAGATGCAGATTTAATCTCTTTATTCTTGATTTGGTACCATTTGAGTCAGTAACCTGATTATCATTTGAAACTAGCAAATATGATATGTGCAATATCTGGTTAATTTTGCATATTAAGTTCTAACTTTATCTATTTTAAATATACTTTTTTCAGGGCTTCGGGTCGGAACTGAATCGAAAGTCAATAACTAGAAATTAATAGCATTTAGTTTGGCGAACCGTGTAATATTTAGATATTGATATTCTTGACACATTATTAGATAACCATATTCTAATGTATGCCTTGTAAGGCCACCATCATCTTTTGACAGTCACCATTGGCAACCCGGAAGAATCTCGATTTAAGAGCTTGCAGCTTGCATTGCACATGCCTTCTTATATAATGTTCAACTTTGAAACGCGGATTCAATGCTGGGTAAATTAGGAAAAAATCTTTTTTAAGTTGTATAAAAATAATTACGTGTGAAGCAAATAAAACCATCGACAGTAAATGCTAGCTGAAGAAAATTGTAGACAGAAGAAATCTTCATAAAATATAACATATCCTCATTTAAATATGAGCTCATATTAAACACTCTCTATGTTATTGGATTGAGTGAGAAATATTTGATAAAAATTCAGTTGAATATTAATGATTTATTGACCGAATCTACCAATAAATTCATAAGAAATCGTATCAGAATTATTATGTATCTCACTATTGATTCCTAATTCATAAACATTATCAATCTTGTAGATCTGCAACATTTTCCTGGAAATATGATGTTCAATACGTACTGTGGTCAGTATCATAAACATGATTAATGGCTTGATAAACCGCTTGAAAGGATATTCCTGACATTAAGCATATTTGTATGACAGCATACATTTATTTTTAATCAAATTTTAAAAAAGCCGCTATTTTTCCCGGAACGAAAAGCGTAATCGAACCGATATAAGTGCTAGGAAAACAACTTAGGTTTAGGAGAACTTTAAATTATCTTAATTTATAGATTTGTGTTAAACGGAACTGATCTTAATTTACAGAGGAATGCAGAAAAAAAGCTTTTAAAATGCAAAATTAATGTATTTGTATCAGTTTCAGCAACATTCGACGACATATATTTTCATAGGCTAAATTAATGCAATTATAATTATAATATTGATTGATTTATTTTCAAATTTGAAGGAGGAAATAATATGAGGAATATCCCGAAAGTAAGCGTACTGAGACAATAACGGGCTGTGGCTTTTTGTTTTTTAAGGATTGGCTATACTGAATGCTAGAGGGGGGGGGGAATCTTATGATAAAGCGAGGATAGTATGAACTTATTGGTAAGAAACCCTGGCAAGTACGAGCGGGTCAATAGCGCCCGCGAGTTTCTTGAGTAACTTGAAATGTAAAGATTTTCTGAGCTCTATTGTGACTGGAGATAAAAATTGGGTGGCTCATTGCATGTCTGAGTCAAAAAGACAGTCGTCACAGTGGTATCATACCAATTTCCCAACTGCCAAATCTGGGCTTGTTTCATGCTACCAAGCCACCAAGGTGCTCTTGGACTTATGTGGTTGGGATGCTTTGAATCATACCCCGTATTCCCCTGACTTGACGCCTTCAGATTGTCATCTTTTGTCCTCCTTGAAAGCACACATGGATGGAATTAAATTTTCAATCAACGAGCAAGTGCAGAAAGAAGTTCTGAAGCGGGGGAAAGAGCCGAAGGAAGAGTTCTTCAAGGAGGACATAAAAAAGCTTGTGTCACGGCTCACCAAATGGATTGAACAGGATGGCCATTATCAACAATATCCTGCTTTTTTTTCAAATGCAAAAAAATATATATATAAATTAAGTACACTTACTTTCGGGATATGCCTTGTATGTTGAATTAATTTTTAATCGTCGCAGTTATAAATCGCGAAATTGGCAGTGATAATTTTTTTACCTTCTTACATTTGTGCAAGGTAATAATTCGAACGCACAAACGCGGGAAGATGTGTTCTTTCCGTCGGTTCCCCTATAATCTCGTAGCTGCAATCACTCTATACATAGCAAACGAGCCTATGTGCGAGTTCGTCCATCTTGAAATGCATATATGGAGCAGGATGAAGCTTAGAGGCCCTATTTTGCCCTGTAGTTGCTATATCTTTTTAATAAACAATACAATAACATTTTGAGCTATTGACAGATTGAAATGATAGCTCGTTGATTATATCAGATCACGCGATTGCTTGGGGGGCTTTAAAATCTCCGTACAATCAGCAATCATTCTTATTTATTACGCATGCGTGCTGTTATCACACCGTTCATCAAACAATTAAAGCTCATTTTGGAATCGCAATGAAAGTTGACAGAAATGGGAATAAGGTCAACAAATCAAAAAGAAGCCGACGGGTTATCATCGGCCGTGAGAATACCGCGCTAATTGAATCACCTCAGCAAACAGCGCTGTTAAGCTTTCAATCTGGAGAAATCCGATAAAGATCCGAGTGCGTTTTGTTTGCCACGTTTCTAAATTAATAAAGTCCAAGCCAACCATTGTTTTCGTCGAAATCACCAAACAACGGTAAAAACTCTAACCATGTTATTGTTTCGCAACGCTATAATTTCGATTATTGTGTTTAATCGATGGCCTGGATTCGTTGCTTTTATACTCTGCAATTCGCAATAGAATGTATTTGGGCGTCGTGACGAAACTGATGCCATAAATATTTTATGACGTTGTTTGAGTACATTTTATACATTATTGAAATTTACAGAAATCAATGGCGCTAATTGACTTCGAAAGCAAATTTTCCAAACGCTAAAAATCAAGTTTTTTCCTTTGATCCTTTGATCGTCCAATATTTTTATCAGTAGGCATATGGAATATATTATTATATATATAAATATAGAACATAGTGCGCAGTACCCACAGCGATAAGCTAAGACCTCAGAGCCTTTTGCGAAGATATATGGTTGGCAAAATCGCTCTTCAAACACGAGCTTCATTATGACTGCCACATTTGCATACCATCGTATTAAACAGAAATTAAATGGTCGTTCAGAAGAGAGGCTCGTCGTGTTTTCCATCGGTTTTATTTCCAGTTGAATAATCCCGTATTTAAGCCGCATTAATGCTGGTAACGTGACATTACGGTTTTGTTTCAAACAGCCATTTGTATTCAAACGAAAACTGTAATGGATTTAATTATTTCTTTGAAATAAACCAGAGCTCCGAGCGGTACTCTTAGATTGAAACAGTTACCATTAAAATGCTCGATATTTGCTAAAATTTGATCGCAATTCAATGAGCCGGAGTAATTTTATGGTGAATGACCATTTTGACGCTCAGTGCTAATGCACTGACTAATGACTGCCTGAGTGTATGGCGAATGTATAATATTTAAGATCATATAATGTAGAAGTATTTAGATATATGTTGGGATTATGGTTGCTAACTATTCTGAAACAATTCCGAGATAAATCGCTCAAAATTGACATTTCACAATTTAACCATTTAATATGCTTAGTTTATTCGAAGGGTTTTCAATGTAGGAAAAATATCTATAAAAATATAACAATCATACAGTTTTTTAATTATTATACAAGCCAAATGGACAGATTGACAAATAGTATTGTTTTGGAATAATACAAGGCATATCCCGAAAGTAAGTGTACTATTATACTAACGGATGTGTTTTTTTTGTTTTTAAAGGGTTGGCCATAATAAATAGTAGAGGGAGATCTTCAGACAGAATACGGTAGTACGTAAATTCACGTTATAGTGTCAAATTACGTGAACGATGTCGGTAAGAAATCCCGTCCGAAGGTGAGGATTTTCTGTGCTCAATTGTGACTGGAGATAAAAATTGGGTGGCTCATTACACGACAAAATAAATCATAGCCACGGCTCACCAAATGCATTGAACGGGATGGCAATTATCTTGAGAAATAGTTAACAAGTGCATTAACAATATCCTGTATTTTTATTTTTAAATACACTTTTTCTAAAAAAATATAAATAGATAGTACACTTACTTTCGGGATATGCCTCGTAGTAAGCGAACAGACGTTTGACGGACATTCAACCGCGTGGAAAGCCACGAAATAACGCAATAAAAAATTATTTTGAAATGTAGATAATATTAGCCAATGGCTTTCTCTGAAATTCCTGGAAAATTTGACATTAAAACATTTGTCGTTAAAAAAAATGTGTCTTATAGAATGCGTCTTATTATATTAGGTTGGGGAATAAGTTCGTAGCGTTTTTATCATAAACGTTTATTTAAACAAAGAACAATAGTTTTAACAATAAATTAATTAATTATGTATGTATTTGCCGTTACTGTTTACTACCTCCTCCCACCTCTTGACCAATTTGTCAATGCCGTTCTGCCTAAAATCGCCCGATCTGGTATCAAAGAATTTGTTGAGCCAGTTTTTAAGATCGTCTTTATTGTTGAAGGTAATGCCTCTCATATGGTTCAACAGGGAGCGAAAAAGTTTGTAATCCGTTGGTGCAAGGTCTGGAAAATACAGGGGGTGCTGAAGGACATCCCATTCGAGCTCTTGGAGTGCGGCTTTGACGACTTGTGCAACATGGGGCCTGGTATTGTCCTGAAGGAGTATGGTTTGGCCTTGTCGATGGGATCTTTTCAGTTAAATAGTCTCTTTCACGCGGGGTATCTAAGCTATGTAGAGCTCCTTGTTGACCGTAGCATTTCCTAATGCACCAAGCTCTCCCAGTCCCACCGTCCTCCTTTAAAAGTGCTTTTCATCGAATTCAGAAGATCTTCCGCTACGGATATCGTCAACATCAAAATCGCCTTTTTTGAACTTTGCAAACCATTTTCGTGCTGTAGACTCCTCTATGATATCATCTTCGTATACGTTGCAAATTTCCCGGCTGCTGTAGCAACTTTTTGACCTCGATAAAAAGCGAAGAAGAGTAGGTGTCGAAAATGTTGCGTTTTACCTCCTGGATATTCCATTTTTAAGACTCAAATGTAATAAAAAGTTAAATTATTCAAAAAGATTAGTAACACAGATTTGTAGAACAGAGAAAGCTCTATCGAATGAATATTATATACTTTGCCAAAAAGCAAAAAAATGTTGTAAAACAAAATAATATAAAAACGCTACGAACTTATTCCCCAACCTGATAGATACGACTTCAACTTCGACTTAAATTGAACAGTGAAATTGTTCATGAAAAACTAAGTATATCTAAAAAATATTGTTTTCTATTTCAGCATATAAAGAAAATCTACGAGGAAAAAACGCTTTTTGAACGACAAATAAATGAAGGAAATAACGATGATCTGGAACGACTGAGAAAATCATTCCAAAAATTAGTAACAGACCTAAAAAAATGAAAGCTCCTGAATTATGCATTCGATGGCATGCTTGTCGTCGTAGTTGATTTTCAATAGATAAGGGTTAAATGACGTTCCATAAAAACGAGACCCCTCGTTTACCTAAATAAAGGTAGATAATAATTATTGGGTGGTTTATAGTCGATAAATATGCACACATTCCCAAATGTCCGAGTTTCATTATGACAATATCTATGATGATACAATAATAAGAAACTGGTCACAACTTATTCCTATCAATTTTACATAGGAATTTACTGATTCAAATATAAAATTTTATAACACGATTTTTATATTTTACCCGTTTTGTTAATTCACATTATACAAAAATTTGCAATATTTTACAATAATATATTTCCATCGTGCTTTATTACAATCCAATCGTATATGAAGATGCGTTCGAATTTCATTTTGAGCCATTATATTATCTCATTCCGGTCCGCTTACTTGAAAACGCTTATTTCTTGCTGTGCTTTTTTTTGAGTTTTTAACACACAAAAAATAATTTAAAAAATGCTATATGTATTTCTATTCTTGTCGAAAGATGCTGCTTTACTTACTCAAAATCATGCCGAATTATTGAAATTATAAATAGTGATTTTTTCACTATAAAATTGCACAATTAGATTATGTGACAAGTGGTTAAATCTCACATTTATTTGGGCAACTGATTACTAAATTGATCAGATTGAAAATGGTATATAGTATTAATTGTGATGCATTTATCATGGATTATGAATATTTAATATCTATTGTTACGGCTAAATTATGATCACAGAAATCTCTTGTATCAATATGTGGCAATAATAGATCATTGGCGCTATGGCTCTTTGTTAACAGTCGAGAAGTTGAATTTGTCATTTGGTGTACGCTCTTTATACGATGTTTGGTTTGGGTTTAATGCGTATGTGTATTCAGAGTGAAATTGTAGAGATTAGAGTACATCATGAGGTTGTCATGCGGTGTGTGATAACGTCTTGGAAAATGTCAAAATGATTGGCGGAATCGTCGGTGTAATCCACATAGCTAAGTGGGTCCATTGTTAGTTGTGTCCTATTGACGTCATTACCATTTGATTCTTAACCGCTTCTGCCATTATACTAAGTACACCTTTAGCAATTGTGACATTTGAGAATGTCTGTGTGCTCGCTGATGGACGAATTGGTGTCCCGATCATTGGACGAAACGTCAATGGACGATATCTTTTAACCTTTCTTCTGCGGGGGTGACCGATAGGAATGCCGCCAATGGACCCACACTCGTCATCTGCGAATCTATCATATTTAACCCTCGAATATTTTCCAATCTGTGCACAACTACTCGCTAGCAAATTTAAATTTATTCAAATGAGATACAACAAACGGATTTTAAGTAATAAGCTTAGCCTGACAGAAACATCAATTGATGCTCGACGAAAAAATTAAGCTCAATTTGAATGAAGATTATAACATATTTTTTAAATGACACGTCTTAAAGCTGCCAATGACGATGTCTAATAATAATTAGTTAACTTATTTTATTATAAATACATTCATTATATTAACAAATTATCGTTTTTCATTCGTTTTTCCGTGGAAACTTGGATGAAAACCCGCATAGAGCATTCCATAATTGAGCAAATTTTAACCTTCAATCGCCGTTTAAATTTGGTCCACAAACAATATTAGTAGATTTATATTTAATTGTGATTATCAGGGCCGTAACAAGGGTTGGCAAAGCAGGCGCCCGCCATGGGCACAACTGGTCAGTCTTCTTCGGACAACTTCGTTTTGTAATGAGAGTTCGTAATTGTCCTATAGACATGTTCGGGTATGGAGTTCGATTGGGAGGCGCTCATTCGTTCATGGCAGCGGTCTGAAAAGCGGACCGGTTGGACTCACAGACTGTATGATCACTTCGTCCTCTCTTAGCGCTTTTTGAGGCACTTTTGGGGATAAATGCGTAACCGGAGCCATCTTTACGATCATGGAAGATCAGAGACTAACTTTCATAGGTGGCTCGCGGTTAATGAAATCGCGAACAACTCCAAGTTTTCCCTTACCTATAAAAACTATATATAATATTTATCTATCTTACTAATTTATGCTGCTATCTTAGCTAGTTTAGTAAGTGGCCACTCGAAATTGAGAATGAGCGTGTCCTTGGGAACGTGGATATTAAATTTCGGTTTTGGAATTTGCTTTTGTTGAACGAGTTGGTATGGTCCCGAAGTGCCAGATGTGAATTGTTGGTCCATGTTTCCTCCTGAATTGATGCAAAAACTCTACCTTATTGATGTGAAACATCACCAAATACTCGATTAAAACATCATCACGACGCTGTTCCATTGTGAGCAAACGCGGCACTCATCTTGCGCACAGCTTTCTCATGTCCAAATTTTCAGTCAATATGCGATGTACAGCATCATTTGAAAGGTCTGTCATGTTTGCTAGCCCGTGTACTTACAGTCGATGGTCATCCAATACCATTTTGTGGATTTTTTTCACCATTTCTGGGATGATTACCTCATTTGGTCGACTGATTGTTTACCTCAACTCGACTCTAATAATGGGAATATCGATATGAAATATAGTAGATATGGGGTTCAGATATTTTCAAAATTTTATATGGTGTACCAAATACATATCATGGTGGCGCGCGACTGTTTTTTATTCACTATTTTTTAGAGATAGAGAATTTCTGAGATAGAGAAAAAATGATATTATAAGCTTATGCCAAATTCCAAAGGAGTTGGTCTAAGTCTAAACATCATTAATGGCATTAATAAAGATATATCAATACTTACGAACATAACATGTAGATCATTAAAATTCAGTAATCACAGTGTACTTATCCAACTTTTTTACGTATATTTAAATTTATTAGGTTTTGTAGAACTATTTCTATAATCATAATCCAAACATAATAGAACAATCATGAAAATGTATCCTATTTATAGAATACATTTTCCGCTCGATGACCACAATTGTAATTCTCTGCACGATTTGTTCTTTTGAGTTTATGACAATATTATCTATGACATTTATGTTCGTCGTTCGATGGATGACTTTCCATTTAAGGAAATTGTTAAAAAATTATTGCAATCTGAAGAGCATCCGTTCTTGGAAAAGAACATGGATTATGTTTGTACATACAGGCATTTGAGAGAACAAAACATGAACTCTGTGGTTGGACAAAACCTCAAAATAAAATAACATTTCAACCGCAATCCTTCGTGTCGTGTTCAATGACGATAAAGAGCTGCATATTATGCAAAGGGCTTTATATTAATGTCGATTTCATAACGTTTTTAATTTAATATTATGACATGATGGTACGATATGGTGACTTTACTTGTGGAACAATTTTTTTAAAAATGTAATTTCATATTGTGGTTTTGATGAAGAAACATATCACAAAGTATAATAAAGACCTTTTAATAATGACGTATGTCAGGCTGTTAAAGATTTTGAAATCGTATGATTTTATAAATCCAGCAAAGCATTGCAAGGCGTTGGTACTATGCAAATACGAGCCTACGTAACAATAGAGGCGGATTAATTGTACCACTGGTATTTGTCTTTCGTCATCAACTTAAATGTGAACAAGCCTATCATGATCATGGAAAATTCCTTCAATTCAGTCTTATTCAATGCTTAAAGTGTAAAATATTTCATTAAAAACAATAAAAAAGTAACGTTATTCAAATAAAATACAGTAAAATTCGGTTATAACGAGCATCAAAAGACTGCCTTAAATTGATATAAATCGGTATGCTTTTTTAACAATTTATGCAATTTTTAAATTAATAACTTTTTAAAATAGTTATTTGTCTATAAATTTGGAAAATTTAAATTATTAAGTATTTAAAGTATTAAGTATTAAAATTTCCTAAATCTAAAAGTTAAATTGAGGTTAAATATCATGCATGGCCAACTATAAGTTACTGGATTTTCAACAAAAATTAAATTATCATTTTAAAAAAATATCTATGGAGTTGAAGGGTCTTATTGTATGGAATGATTGCTCGCTAAAACCGTGATTTCGCCATTATCACGCTCGCAATGAAAGATTGCGACTGTATCTCATCACTGATAGATCATTCGCATTCATCACATCGACCTCGATATTTTTACTTAGCCAAATCAAAAAAAAAAACTAACAATATTAAAATTCATACATATCAAGCATGCTTAGAAATGTTATTGGAAAGAAAAAATAATATTGTTATAATAAAACCGGACAAAACTGGTTTCGATCAGACCGAGGATAACATATTTTCCTTAAACGCCAAGACACCGGCCTCAAATGCCATAAAAACCACAAATTTCTATAAGACTTCAATGGCAATCGGATTTTTAGAGTCCAATCGCGATTCTTAAGATCCTTGTTTTGACAATTTTTCGCCTTAAAATTATGCTACTTTGTGTCAATTTTTTATTGTGTTCGCCTTGTAATGTATTTGATAAACAAGCTGCTTTGTTTGCTGATGTTTTAAACAATTTAACATAATTTAAACAGCGATTATAGCAATCATCATATTATTAGAAGCTGCCTAAAACATCATGGGTTATTTTGATGGGATGAAAATCTTGAGTTTCATACGCCTGGATTCAAGTGATTTTTACATCTTGAAATAACTTAATGTAACTCAAAATGACAGCTAGAAAATTTAAATTTCAATGAGTCTCTAGCTCGAAAATACTGCTTCTTGCTATTATATAATGACATTGATGATTTTTTCGCCATGTATTTTCTCCTCCTATCAAATTCAAAAGTGAATGTCATCTTTTTTACGCAACTTTTTGCCATACATATCATCGTATAAAAAAAGGATTAATCGTCGCCGATTACCACTAACGAGGGTTAATGGCACTTGCCACTATCTTGAGTGAACAAACACCACTTATGGTAATTGAAACCAAATCACCTGCTCATCATTGACGCAAAAAAACGACAAAAAATGTATCACTACACAGACATCTATAAATACACTTTATTGGCTTTGTTGATTATCAATTTCAGTGTATTCTTTACATATTTATTGACTTTCATGATTGACATCGATGATCGTCGTCATGGGTTGGTATCTGAAAGACATAGTCAATAACTGGATGGATATCAACATTAATAAAACTGGGATCGCAATGTTTATGGGATAAATTCATAACAGGTTTTAAAATACGAAATCGGTATTATTAGGGCGTAACTAAAAACCGAAACTAGACAAATTAACCAGGAACAGCCAGAACAAGTGTTACCAAATTCGATGTATCGCAACCGTCAATCCGGTAACAAAGACGTGCTCATTTTTTGTTGAGCGTCAGTTTATTACTTCATTTACAAGACTTATTACAACCAACGCAAAAACTAAAAATAATGTCCTAATTTAAGAATACAAACAGGCGATCTTAGATACAACAAAACTCAAACGTAATATAAGGTTGGAAACTATGAAACGGACGTTAGGGCTATATATGTGATCAACTGCGACTGAGTGAAGTTCATTGTAACTTGCGCTCGATATTTTTGTTTATAAATTTTAAATGTATTCTTTTCGTGTTTGAATCCATTTTTCTCCGCAATTAGATGGATACAAAACGCGTTTTACGCCTACTTTTCTTGATCGAATAGAATCATAGCGCAACTCAAGCTTCGAGAAACATCAATCACGCATTTGGAAATGGATCCACTAATGAAAAAAATGCTCAATATTAGTTCCAAAAACTTCGTTCTGGAAGTTTGAGTATCGTCAACTAGCCTTGAGGAAGACCACCGACCCATATCAATAACGAGGAATCAAAGACGACTGTGGAATCCGATCCACGCATAACTATTCGTGAACTCGGGTCTAAACTAGGGCTTGGCCATACGACTGTGTTAAAAAATCTGTGTGCAATAAATAAAGTAAAAAAAAATATTGATGTCATGTACATATAAGAAACTTATAAAAAACAACCAACATTGTTCAGTCGGCATAATCGGGATAACGCAAGATAACATAAAGATACACTCAAACCTCTTTTTGTGCGATTTCGAAGTTATGCGGTTTTTTTAAAGCAATTTTTATTGTATAAAGACTACGTATCGAGATATTTTGGATAAAATAGGAAATAAATCATCAAAACTAACCGAAATTTGGGACTGGGTAAATCATATTGCATCTGCTATCATTGAATTACGACCACGCCTTTTATTCTGGTTTAGATTTTTGAAAAAACTGATTTCGTTTTTTTGCATTTTTCCAATGTTTTGACTTTTAAAAATATATTCTCCAAAGGAATATCCAAAATTCCAACCGCTTACAGAGTTATAGCTATTTTAGTAACGCGGCTACTTGGCCGGTCTTACCATAATAAAAAATTTTAACGCGTTTTTCTCGAAACAACTTTTTTCAACACGCTTGACGTCATATCTCAAGTTTGAATTAATTAATTTACTTCAAACTGGGTACGAATCTTTTCTATATAACCCTCTATTATTCCTAACAGATTTATGTCAAAATTTATTTTTTTAATATTTTAGGGACTATAGTGACATCTTTACTAACAATGAACAATTAATTTAATTGTTTGGAAAAAGAAAATCTAAACAGAACAATGATGACATTGACACTGAGAATACTATTTCTTCTGAAGAAGAGAGCGATTTTGAGTCATTTCGAAAATCGCAACAAAAAATTAACACATAGCGATGACAGTTTGTCATTAAAATAATTGGTATTTCCCCAGTGGATGTCTGGCATTTGAGATGCATTTGACATCCTTAAAATTTTACCAATGATACAAGACGTCCTTTAAATGTAACCAAAAATGTAATTTTTTAATTGCCTTATTGTTGTCCTGTTTTTTATTAACTTTTTTATGCGATTTTGGATATATTTTATATAGCTGTTTCAAAGTTATGCGGTTTTTAAAATCCATGGAACGCGTTCTCATTTTTTCTATGTAAGTCATAGCTTTTTTGTGCGACTTTTTTGCTTTTTTTTCTCAACGCCCGTTTCATAGTTTCCAATCTAATAGCATCATATTTTGACTTGCAAATTCATTTTACGAACGAGCAGTAAAAAAAGCTATGTTTAATGAAAGGGGAACAATACGTGGCTATGAAGAAATAAGGACCTGTTAATAATACGGGATGCAACGACCGAAATTTTGCATCCATTTCTACAAAGCTATTTTTTTCAGTCAGTGTTTATACAATGTAAATCAGGAAATTTACACTCTACCAAGTTTTCAACATTGCGGAAATTAATAACAATTTTTGAAAGCTGTATAATTTTACATACCGGCATTAAATTAAAATCTACAAAGCTGCTATTCTGCCTACAAATATTTTACATGAATTATTGTTAAATAAACGTCGTCTACTTTCGATACAAGATGACTAGGGCTTTGGTAGACGTGGCTAAATTTGTAGTACAGGAACATAATTGAATTATAAACAGCTACAACATATATTCAGTATTTTATGTCTCAAAACATACTTACAATATCCAAACAACAAAATGAGAAAGAATCAGCTTTGTAAGAATAATTATACTAATAATGTCACTGCCTCCCGTATTATAAAGTCATAAATACGGCCACATTGGGTCACAAATGCCATATGCAATGGTTTAAATTGGCTTGAGATAAATAGGATAAATTTGTAGAGGCATGTATCCAACAATGTTATCCATCGGATTGATTTATTTTAATTTTAATAAGAAACGTGTCAATATGATCAATTTAATATATTCATATTGTTAATTATAGTTATCAAACGGCCATATGGACACTTGTATGGTAAATAATATAATACTATGTAAGCTGAGCTTTTTATCATGTCGAAACTCATCGGATCAGATGATTAATCAATATGTTCTTTGTTAAATTTCATTGATACTTCGAAAATTTTAATTGAATTCACGAAGACGATTCAATGCCCTTACTGAGCTGAATTTGCGCGGTTCGATGAAAGAAAACATTGAGGTTGTCGAGCTGCAGCGATACTGCAATAGATTGTATCTAGCTGTTATTATTGGTTGCGACCTCATCAACGACCTCAATAATAGTACAAATAAAATAACAATTCAATGTTGACTTATCAATCGTGTCGTAATAATTCATTATTCGATTACTCAATTAGTGTTAAAATATCTACAAGAGACGTTCGATTTCAACACCCATTGAGATATTACGCAATAAATTACTATCCTTTTATCTTCGTACAATCTCAGTGCAAACACTCGTAATGTGCAATAAATCTAAGTATATTGATAAATAGATGACTATGATTTTTTCAAGGATGTATTTGAATACATTGACTCGTTTTTTAATACAGGAAGAACGATATTGATTGGATTTAAATAGCATTTAAAAAAAAACTGTGAAACATTCCATCGATTGAACGATTTATTCGAAACCTGTTTTAATTTGGATTAGTTTTTAATAGATGAAAACTTGTTTTTGAGCGATTTAAGCGCTTCGTCCTTTATTTTCTTTTTAATTAGCACTGTTAAATATATCGGGATATCTAGCAGCATAGATGAAGGATCAAATCAACACATTGGCCATTGTCTTCGGGTACTTATTGGCGCCATAACCTTTTGAATTGCAACCAAATTATCCGACGTAATGTTGTCAATTTGAAGCTTTATTGTACAATTGTATTTTCGATATTATTTGATATAAACCGTTATTAAATCTGATGAAGAACGTGTCATACGCTTTACAAATTTGAAACCATGTCTTCAATTTGATCTCCAGAACACCTCAAATGAAGATTTTTGACTTCAAACATATCCCCAAAAAATACACATTTTTATGTCCAATATTCATAACACAATTTTTAATAGTACATTTGTGCGTTCATTTTGAGCCTTAATTTGTAATCAAAACTGTATTATTTCTCTAGGATTTAACCTCGGATTCGGAGAAGTTTCAGTACTATTGAATCGATCAATACACAAACATTTTGTTCAAGTTCATAAGTTTCAGTAAGACAATTGAATAAATTCGATAACAGTTGATCTGGTGAATCCTGTATCGGAAATGTCGAATATTTTTTAGATATATATTTGTTTAGACAGAATAAGAATATATCGTCATTACCATTAGATCCATCTTTATACTATTCAATGGACAACAATTCATTGACTATTGATTATTTTATCTAGAGAGATTTCTTGTGTGTTTTAATCCAACTTAACATCTAATAAATATTTCACTTATTTTAACAATCTGGGTCTTGGAAAAATGATATCATTCTTAAATTTCCAAAATGGTTCTTCTCTAATTCCCTATAATAGACGTTAATGCTCGTGTGATTTGACAAAAAGTATGTGGCAAGTATCTAACTTGCGCCCCAAATGCTGTACATCGCATACTCACTGAAAATTTAGGCATGAGAAAGCTGTGCGCAAGATGATTGCCGCGTTTGCTCACACTGGAACAAAAACAGTGTATTTGACGATGTTTTACAGCAATAAGGCCGAGTTTTTGCATCAATTTAGGATGAAATATGGATCAATCACTTCATATCTAAGACAAAGAAACATGGCAACCTTCCACTGACCTGATCTATTTATTGGAATTTAATATCTATGTTCGCAAAGACATGCTCAATATCATATTCGAGTGGCAACTTGCACTAGTCAGATTTTATAACTTAAAACTAAAAGGCTTCCATGATCATGGAAGATCTCAGGTACGCATTTATCCCCGAAAATGTCGCAGAAAGCCCTAAAAGAGGATGGAGTGACTACAAGGTCTGTGTATCTAACCGGTCCGCTTTTCGGACCACTGACATGACGAATTGACGTCTCGCGATCGGACGACATACCTGAACATGACTACAAAACGAACTCTCATTACAAAACGAAATTGTCCGAAGGAGACTGATCGGGTGGGTTGTTTAAATTTTACAATCGGTCAAAAATATTGTTGTCTTTATTTAATTGCGGACTTATTCCAGTTGGGTCGGCCCAATGTTTGAAAAGAGGGATTAGGTAACTTAGTATATATAAAACAAATAGAATCAATCAGTGTTGATTCATGTAAAGTAGAATGGCCAAATAAAATAAAAACCATGTGCAACTCTCGACTGGGTCGGTATTCTACGTTTTGCGCCCCAAGCATATTCACGCACCCCCTTGTTACGGCCCTGAAAAAGTATTATATATATACAAAAATTATTATACAAGTTAATCCTGATTTTCCGAGCCTGAAAAATTAAATATTAAGACGATTAATATTTTTGGGCAGGGTCACCTATCATTGACTGATTTTCAACAATCACTATAATTCAACTTTATTAAGTTGTCAGAGACTGTTTGAGCCGATAATGTAATTGCACATGAGATTCCACCGCTCGTACAAACTAACCGTTCGTCGTTCGTATACAAACGCACCCTTAAAGTCAGCTGCTCTATTCAACAACACGTTAGGGTCAATATGTTTTTCAATGAATCATTTATGCTGATCATTTGATTTCTATTAATATATTTGTAGTACAATGTTTCAGATTGCGTCAATTTATGTTGTCGTCAACGTCATTGATTGGATCTTTCACTGTGTGTCTTGAAATAAATATACATGTATGTTACCAGTTAAACGCCATTACATTTTTATTTAATACAGTTGATGAATAATACATTTTCTTGAATTTGATGCATAGTTTATTTGCATAATAATACTACATTTGAGTTAATAAAATATTTAACTACATCGCACACATATGTAAAATATTAAAAAATAAATAAATTCGGAATGTGATCGAACTAATCACTACATAATACTGTGTAGAAAGCTTCAAGATTTAAGCACAATTTTGGATTTAATCACATTTCTTTCATATAATTTTTTTTTAATCAATAGGCAATCTGCGCCTAAGTCAGATACTATATAATCTATATTATATATAATCAGTATACATGATTTTAAATATATTATTATAATACTGTATTTGTGTTTATATAAATTGAATCAATTATCCTACACCAAGAAATATTTGATTGAATAATCAATCATTCTTTCTTTATTTTAAGTTTGGCAAGATTTGTAAAAATACGTATACTTTGAAGCTGCCTTATAGCTATAATTTGAAATCAGTCTAACTATATCTAAGACAATAATATGTGGAACATACTAAAATGATGTGGAAGACATAAAAATATAACAGGGACCTCACAGTTTGTATACAAGGGGAAATTCAAGAATTTATTGTTAATCTATCAAGTATATAATTGTATCATAATTTTTATTAGATGTAGATATATTAACATTGAACACTTGAAAAATATAATTCGCAAGCATATTATGAAGTGTTTTCGAAATCAATCATAAAGATTGGAAAATATTACTGACACTAAAAGATGATAGACAGTCTGCGTAGATGTTTCAAAGTCCAATTGAAGCAAAATTAGGATCAAATTGTCGTTGAGATAGTTTTATAAATGGAAAAATATGTATTAAATAAAGCTGCTCTTGCGATATAAATGGTCAATGATGGATCATCCCGGGATCAGAGTTACAGTTCTTCCCAAGCGATCAAGATTGTAACAACTCTTGTCGATCTGTACCTCCAACATTTGCGTCTGGAATATCGTTGGAAAATACGGAAATTTTCCCAAAATATGTCATCAAACTTTGAATACAAATTGAATAGCAGCCATGGCTTGTATAGAAGTGTAATAACAACAGTAGAGACACAAATCACTTGTTCCCACGAAGCAGCTGCGAAGCTATGACGTCCATACTGACCTCGGAGTTGAATTGTATTAACACGACGTATAACAGAATACAGGCACGACACATGAATGACTAATAAGCGTGTCTATCAAAAGATAAGCGGTTCGAATCCGAGCATTCCTGACAAATTTTGCATTGTTTCCTTTGCTGAAAGGAAGAATTTTCAGCTTAAAGCCAGTCGGAGAGCACATGCTTTCACTGCAAGTAGTTGGACAGAAAGTCGGTAGATAATAACCGGTAGACCATTATCAGTGTTGGACTATGTAAATGTGGGAATAGTGAAGCGGATCTGCAATGGTTCATGGTTGACAGCCAGTTGAGAAATGCAGTATTTTAGTAGGTAAACGTGTCTATTCAAAACGAACAGGTCTGAACATTGAGCAAATCAAGTGGCATAGATGAAGATTGATGAAACCGATTAGTAGAAGACCTACTGGGACCATCTTATAATGCATCTTTGCATCGAATCAAAACGAGGTACGGCTTACTTTAGAAACGTAGGTCAAACAAGATAATATGCTTGACCCACACACTGAATGGAGGGATGTAGAAGACGATGTATCTTTAAATTTAGATACGACAGTCGCAGTTGGATAAATACTATATTTACTATAGTGAATGATATGAATTCCATTCTGAGGCATAATGTTTGCAAATAAGAGCAAATGAGTAAAATCGCCACCTGTTGTTGCCAATTAAGACAATTGATCTCAATCGATCCATTGACCATATGTAACAGTTGAGTTGCTAATTTACGATTAAAATAATAATGCATAAAATTATCAAATTTGGACTACTTAAATATTCTTTACTATTGAGCATTTGTATACATAATTTGAGTTTTTAAAAAATCCAGCATAATAACATTCAGTCTTTCAATCGCATTCATAAATCTCTCAGCTACGTTGATAATATGGGATGCTGGGTATAAAAAATAAAATCTTTGGGGATTTAGCGAATTTCTAAAATTTGAGCATCATCAGTGGAATGTATAGATCGCTATATAAATTATACAAAAAATACTGTTAATTGAGCAGGCATTATGTCTGTTATTTTTGCTTTTGAGCATTATTCGCCACATGTTGCCGATTCAGGCATCATGCTGGATCTTAGAATTTAATGTCGTAAAATTATTCACGGTGCTGTTGATGGATCGTATTTTTTTTTTGCGCATTTATCATAATTTCTACGGCATATGATTTATTCGAAAGCTAAATTGGAACGGTTGTTCTAGCAACCGTTCCAGAGGAGCGATTTATCGCTGTTGTCGCCGTGTTTGTTTCGCAATGAATACGCTGTCCATATTGACATTAGCACTGTATACAAAATCTTTGGCACTGAACTATCATTAATGTCACTAAGCTTCTTGAAATCTTCTTCTATTGCTGCGACGAATAATTCCCGGGTCTCCAATGGAAGGACATATTGTATAGAAAGTGAGGTCCCCACAAGTTCCGCCACCGACAGCCGAGCCAGGGGCGCTCAAGCTGGCCATTCAAATCAATGAGGATTAATGATCTGCAACAATCAACAACAATGAGGTTTATTGCAGAGGAAATAGGATAATTGCATAAGGATCGGCTGTCGGCGGCGACGCGACCACAAACAACAACAACAACAACAATAAAACACATACAAATAAATAAAAATAGACAGATAATAACAAAACATATTGTCAAACAACAACCATTCCATTTTTTTAAAAAAATACATTTAATAGTAAAAAACTATGTAACCAATATATGGCGCATTTTTTCATTCTTCTTGCATACATTGCAAAAAGTGTATTTGTTATTTTAGTATCATGACGAATAATGAATATAATAAATAAACATATAAAGAAAGAATGCCTGAAAATTCAAGAAAATAATCCTGATAAAAACGAGCAAAATCTAACACGTTATTAAGCCATAGCTATTGTTTTATGTAAGTTTATTCGCAGGCCAAAAAAAATGTTTTAAATAAAATATTAATATTCAATTTAGGGATTGTCTTAAAAGTATTTGCGTATTTTTCAATACAAATTCAAAATTATAATTCACAAAAAATCTTTAATAAGATCTTTCAAAACTATGCAATAGTGGTCGATTCTATATATCAGGTCAGTCCAGAAGTTCGTGCGCATTTTTGAGATTTTTTTAGATAGTGTAAATAAAACATGATTTAACTTCAGATTTCAAACTCATCGAAATTTGTCGTCGTTTGACTAATGTATTAGTCAGTCTGTCATTAATTTTCATAAACATTGGATGCATATTAGTAGCTATCGATAATCAATACAAAATCTTGTGGAGTCAGAGCCACAATTAATAGTAGATCAGATCGCAGAAAGAATAAATTCATCCCATAGAACGTCACAGGAAAATACAGTGGACAGATAAAGATAAGCAGCCAATTCCAACAGCAAAGGTGTTTTTACATCCTAAAAATAAATGTTTAAATGTTTGGTGGGATGCTGCAAAAAATTAGTGAATTTAATTGGGAGTTTTTGCCGCATCTTGCTTACTCCCCGGACATTGCCCCAAGTGATTTTCACCTATTTCTTGTCTTATAATTTTTTTTCCCTAGAGAAAAATTTAAATTCTAAACGGGCTGTACAAAATGAACTTTCAAATTTTTTTCCATCAAAACCAGTGTTGTTTTACAACAATGGAGTTAAAAATCTATCTGTAAAATGGCAAGAAATTGTAGATAGTGGAGGAAAATATATAATTGATTTAAATGTTAAATTATGTTTTATTTACAATTTAAAAAAAAAAACGAAAATGCGCACGAACTTTTGGACTGACCTGATACTTTCATTTTAGGCAAAATCTTTGCTGTTGAGAGGCGGAATTTAATATACAAGAAATGGATCTATTTTATAATCCAAATCTGAATTATACCCTATGAAGATAATATTATGCATTTGATGAATAGATCATTTTACATCAGGATCAGCTTCAAAATTTGTTCAAAAAATTTCTTGGTAAATTCTGCCATATCCACAATATTCTTCTGGCTGCGCTAATCAATTATAGAATTTACACAATTTACCAAAAATATTTTTATTAATAAAATTACATATGGATGTCAATGATTCCTTATGAGGAATGATTCCAAGGAGGACCTTCAAAATTAGATAATACCCTGCTGAAATTGCTAATTGAATCAGATCTTCGATTAATGCAATATTTACGAAGACTTTCATCTTTATGGCACATTTAAACAAGATGTATATTATTAATAAAATGGACATTTGGTTGCTGCATGAACAATAACATAAAATATAGGTTAAACATATGCACTTCTTTGTTAACAAGACGAATAAATCCTTCGTTTTTTGATCAAGACTTAATCGCAGATGAGAAGTGAATAGTTTATGATAATGTGAGTTAAAGAAAATAATGGTTTTCCCCGAATGAAAAACAAGTTCTAGTTCCTAAGCCAAGATTGAATCAGAAACTGATGAAACTAAAAAATGTATCCATTCCAAATACTTTATTCTAGCTATACCATATTTGAGAGACACCACATAAAAATATTTCATCCTCATCATTTCATATGATAATTATTTATGGAAATCACCTACGTTTTATCTACAGTATAGCTCAAGAGCATTTTAGAAAATTAGTATTCTCCAACTGTTTTTTTTTTTTTTAATTTACATTTTAAATAATGTATGTAATGTGGTTGTGTGGATCAGCATAAATATTTTCCCAGAGGAATTCAATTTTAGTGAAGTGATTTTTTTGCAAAGTAAACTAAAGCCACTCAAGCAGACTCCATTGATGGACAAGTACAAACAATATCAAGCGATACATTACTCCAGATATTTGAAGGCCACATATTTTCAAAAGCAGTGTATCTCTAAATTTATATTTTGAGATGAAAACCACAGTAAAATGTTTGGTTGTAAATACCATCTTGAGATAAGGCACTTACAACTTTATTTTTTATTCTGAATCTAGGCAAGAACACGAAGCATTAAATAATTGGCACTTAATGAAGATTAGTTTAATTATTATAATTGTACAATTATACTTAATAAATGATCCTCAGTTTTGATTGAAACATCGAAGCTTTTTTTAAATATACAGTTGATTTTTTGCGTCCTTTGTTTCATTGAAAATTCTTAAAATTACAATGCAAATTTGATCGATTGGAGATGCAAATACTTTTTTATAGAGTTGTCACAACTGACAATATTTTGTCTTTGTTTCGTAATGTCACTATTCGATGAATATTCATGGGATCAAATAAAAGATTACCAGTTTGCAGTGGAAATTCGCAGTGAAAACTCGAGTTCAATTCCGCGGAAGCAACCAGGACAATGGCGAACACCATCGATAACGAACTGTTAAAAATCGATTCGTCAAATACTTGCAGTGAAGAAAAAAACACAATTGAATTATAATGTGAGAAGCATATGCACACAAAGGCCATTGACGTAATGACTGTTGAAAATCGCCATCAACAAGCGGCTTGTATACGACGGACAATATTATATTTCACAAAATACACGCGAAATATTATCAGTGACATTGGGAAACTTGGGCTGATCCTGAATCGCATGTCCAGAAAGTCCTTTCCAGCAAAATCAATATGGTCATCTCAAGTACTTTTTTAAAATTATTTTCAAACTCAAATTCCCTATCAAAAAAGCACCCTTCGATTAGATCACCTTCAATATCAAGCGCACAAAGAGGTAATCATACGATAAAAATTATCAATATATTGTAATATTTTCCCAATAATATGAATTGATGAGATCGCAATTTTACAGTGGACTGATCGTGGTTGAATTATGATGTCGATACTTATTATCATAATACTACAAGCAATACACTATAGACCTATCCACTCTCTAATAACCAATCGAGCTTAGTAGTCGTTATCTACGTATCAAATATTTAGGCGGCATAAACACACTCGATATTGCTAAAATAGATCCTTAATAATCATATAGAATGGTGAAAAAGAAGATCCGAATATATCAAAATATCAATCGCAATGTTGTCATACTACATTCAAATTACGTTTTTCAGGATTGATTCTTCTTAGCTGGATCCAATCGTAATATATTAATCATGATTTACCCTCGGACCTCGTATAACACGGTTATAAGGTTACGCAAAAACGTTGTGTAATACAAATCCATGTTTTACAAGGTTTGAAGTTCATACAAAATTAGCATATTATACCATTATATCCCGAAATCGATGGTGGAATCAGATCTTCGTCAAACAATCGAGAAATTATCATTGAAGATTGACTGTTCATGATCTACAGTTAGGGGTCATCTTGGTCGTATGGGAAAGTTGTATAATAACGCACAAATAATAAATTTGGGTTCCCCATGAATTGTCACAGATGACGCTCGATCTACATCGTAAAATCTGTGCATCTCTTCTGTCTCGGTATGACGAAGATCTGTTTTTGTGGCTAATTATAATTGGAAACAAGAAGCAGAGGCTATGCAATAATTCTGTATGAAAAATTATGACTTTCTTCTGAACAAATACCTTTTCAGACTCCTCTATTAACACTAATAATAAAGAAGATCATTCATACTATTTCAGATAGTTCCAACGATCATTTATTGTAAATAATTTGAATGAATGAAACAAGAACATACGAAAACAATCTGTTTTGGTCAATAATTAAAAGGATTGTTTTTCACGATAATGCGAGATCGCATGCTGCAGAAATAGCTCAGGAAAACTGAGAAAGCTTGAATTGGAAATTCTAACTCATCCAATCTATTCAACAGATTTTGCGCCGTCGGATTACTATCTTTTCAGATCATTAGAACATACATTAAGATGTAAAAAAAATAATAAAGTTAGAGAAGTAAAAACGCACTTAAATTATTATTATCAACAGAACATTATATATATGAATTTTTGGAAAACTACGTTCATTTCATCATATTAATCATTTCTAATCGAGTTATTTATTTGGAAATTATCAACAATTTTTATAAAAACTCTATTGATAATTATCTGCAATAAAAATTAATACAGACATTATCATCATCATTATCATATGGCAATTACAAACAATTCGCTGAAGAACATGCCTTAAGTTAAAGAATCACAACTTTCTAATAACAACAATAAGTTATCTACTAACTATTCTACAAGATGAAATTTAACAATTATGCTATATTGAAAATGTTCAGATTTGATTTGAATATTATTATAATTGCGAAGCATTGAGGCATTTTTACAATGATTTATCATTTCAGCTGAATTGATTTGTTAGTCTGAAATAATAGCAAAATTAAGGGAATAAATTAAATAATACATTAAATAATTTTAACGATTCAATTCAAAACATGATCTTCCTCAAATGACGAGTGACGATGATGATTTAATATTGAAGACTTGGAAAAGAGTGTGAAAACATTTCAAAATATTTTATTTACGTAAAATGAGCAATCTTATTGTGTTCTTCGAGACAATGCAATCATTTCCATGGCTCAGAGATCAACGCCTCCATAATTCCTTTGAATCCTTAAAATAACTAAAAGCAGACTTGTTTCCATTCAAGCAAAATATAAATAAATAGCATTAAGCGAAGCGAGACATGTCTGTATACATTTAGAATGCATTTACAATCGTTTGAGATACCAAAATGTAAATATTTCCACCTGAGTTGATAGGACATTGACTCATTCTGTTAAAGTATAATGACGACCAAGTCCGAAGGGCAACAACGTCAGTTTTTCGTGAAATACAATACAATAAACATGAATGATTTCGACAACATTTTTTAAAGACGCAATATGAACTAGCTATTAAGATTTCTCCGAAAAAATAAGTAAATTATTCAATGGAACATCTGTTGTAAATAGTCTCTTTAAATTCCCCAGGCAAAATTAAATTTATCCTAAGGGCGTCTTAAATAACCCTTTAACGTTCGCCAACCCCTCGAGAATTAAAATAGGACCGGTACGAACACAAACCGAGTGTAATTCTTGCGCTAAATACTAGAATTAAATCCTGCGTTTTAATATATGCCATTAAATGCCTATTCGTATAGGGACAAGGTAACAATTTATTCTCAACGACATGAAATTGCTAGCATTAGGAATACATTATAGTCCTTACATTACACGGCCAAACGTTTAATTACATTTTTCGACATTTGAGCAAATTAAATGCTAAAATTCAGTCAAAAATATTCCTGCATATATATCAATTATGTTTATCATATATATCAGTCATTAACATTTTTTCAAACGGTTCACAGTCACGGAAAGTCAGGTAGCGAAACATTTTGAAAAGTCACGGAAAATCACGAGCTGTGAAAATACCCAAACGATTCAAATATGTATATTAAAGATACGGTAAGCAAAATAATTACAATGTTTGACTCTGAAAATATTCCATTTGACCCTTAGTAGTCCTATGTCATGACGTCAATGCCGGAAATCATTCCAAATCAGCAAACTCAATTTTTAATTTATGTTACATACAATTATAGCAGGTATCTTCTTCTTAAGGTGGCATATCCGTTATCGAATGCCTTCTATAAATATGGTTGTCAGGGTTAAAATATTTGAACAGAAATTTTAGGCAAGAGCGAAATTATTGACGCCTCAGTATTATATTTTTCAGATCCAGGAAATCAAAATAAGCCTGCATCGAGAGGATCAATCAGAAATATGAATACTACCGATTTCCCAAATGTATTAATATATTCATGTTGGCGATAAAGGCAACAACATCATTGAAGAGTAGCAACATATAGAAAAATTATAAGCTGTTGATTTTTATTAATTAATTAAGGCTAACATGGACCAAATTTTAAAAAATATGTTAGGTGGGCTACAAAAAAAAGTATTGCTGGCTTATTTTTCATGTATAAATTTGAGGTTCTCTTAACACATTTGGTCCTCGATAAGCGCGGTTTCCTGTCCTACAATTCCACTAATACGCGGCATCACATTAAAGACCTAGTTTTTCAATTGATGGTGTTTCAGCCACGATTTTTGCATGCCGCGTATCGTGTATTTCAAATGATGAATGTAGTCCTTTGAGGACTTTCTTAAATCCCTTAAAAACTGACAATTTAATTATTTCTTCCTGACATTTGGTATCTCTTCTCTGCTATTATATTTTCTACTTCAGGGGCAATACTGTGTTTCAAATTTAACTGGAAAATATCTGTTAAAGTCAGGCACGCCAACCTCAATGAATGTTGTTTTCAAATTTGAATCGTACTGAATTAAAATAACCTCTATTGACATATATGGTTAGGTATTGCTTCTATATTTATTTAAAAATCGAAATAAACAAACAAATTTCGTTATCCGAAGAACTAAAATCTGTAAATCTTGTTTCATTTGACGATTTAACTTGATATGAAAAAGGTTTAACTTGGCATAAAAATACTGTAAGAAGTTTCCATTGTTTAAATTCCATTGTTCAGATGTTTTGAACCAAGATAATAAACCCCTTAAAGAGGTATGACACAGAGATGTGTCCGAATTTCAGTGATTCATAAAGAGCATTTTTACACGTTGAGCTCGAAAACTGACGTTGAGTTTGGAGAGAAAAAGCGAAATGAATCGATTTCAAGTACACTCAAACCTCTTTTTGTGCGATTTCGAAGTTATGCGCTTATGCGCAATTTCCAAAATTCCAATTACTTACACATTTATAGCTATTTTAGTGTATTTTAGTAACACAATAAAACCTTTTAACGCGTTTTTCTCGAAACAACTTTTTTTTTAACACGGTTGACATCATATCTCAAGTTTTAATTAATTTATTTATGTCAAACTATGTACGAATCTTTTCTATATAACCTTTTACTATTCCTACCAGATTTATGTCAAAATTAAATTTTTTAACTATTAAAAAAAACTAAAACTGACAAAATAAGGCCAAAAAATGACTTGACTGAATTTTTTTTAAACAGTCGCCATTTTATGATTTATTTATTTTTTTGAGATAGGGACTATAGTGACATCTTTGCTAATTATGAATTATATTGTTGGTAAGAGAAAATCTACACAGAACAATGATGACATTGACACTGGGTATACTATTTCTTCCGAAGAAGAGAGCGATTTTGAATCATATAGAAAATCGCAACGAAAATTATCATACAGCGATGACAATTTGTAATTAAAATAATTAGTATTTCTCTAGTGGATGTCTGGTATTTGAGATGCCAAATATCAGACATCCTTAAAATTTTACTAACGATGCAAGATATCCTTTAAATGTTATTTTTTAATTACCTTATCGTTTTCCTGTTTTTTATTAACTTTTTTTATGCGATTTTGGATATATTTTATTCAGAAGTTTCAAAGTTATGCGGTTTTTAAAATCCATGGAACATATCCTCATTTTTTCTATGTAAGTCATAACTTTTTTTGTGCGATTTTCCGCGGAATGCATCTACCGCACAAAAAAGGTTTAAGTGTATATTGTTTATGTTTACTTGAAGAAAGACCTAAGAAGAGCGTCATTAATAATATATTCATATGTAATCGTATTGTATAATGATAGAGTAACTTGGGTGATTAAATGGCAATATACCAAACAGTCGTAAATGTTGATTGATGATGTCTAATAATAAAAATAACTAAAAATGTATTTATACAATCCATCGGAGTCTAAAATTATGACTGAAGATGATAATGGATGGCATTATCTTATATGAAGAATAGGAATTGTCAGTATTTACATAATCTAAAAGGAGCCTTGAACATACATTTTTTTTTTTAATTTTTTTTTTATACATCAAGGACGCTATATTTATGCAAGGATTCATAGCAAGTCAATTGAGCAATATTAAATGTATTCTTCTGTCGATTTCTCTTTCGATGCCTCTTGGTTATTCTCAACATGCAACACCGAGCTTATAAATTATGTTCACTTTCTCTCCTGCGCTCCAAGGTCCACGTTCTTCGACAGTCGAAGTAAAACCCTTCAAAATACTATCCTCGTCTCTGTTTGAAACGTATCAACGATTCCGAAATTGTTGTTACCGATTCCGATTTACACGCTCCACTCATTGGGATCATTCGACAGAATGCCACGGCAGCAACAATGATCAGGATACACGGCAAATGTTCATTTCCTGTAATCTCTTCATATTGTAGCAACAGTTCGTATTATCATCGTTTTGCTATCTGAATGGGTAACAATGCTTTCATGTTCGCTCCGACGATTATTCTGATGTAATGAAACGACAGATGTCAAAGCGAGGTTTTTATTGCCATATGCTATATAAATACAAAAGGGGAGATGGCCAATGTGTCCCACCGAATCAAATATTTAAATCTGTTTTATAGATCGAATCGAATTAGACGCGGTCAACAAAAAAAAATGACATTACATTAAATCGGCGCCAAAAAATGATGACCACTCTGCCCTACCTTCAACTATAGTGTTATTTTATTGTTCAGTTTGGGTTGCATTTGATGACATCTGAATGTCATATAGGCCGTTGACACTTCAAGAAACGCATCATGAGAGCTGATAAGTCTGTCATTTTTACAGCTTTCAGACACGACCGGTATTAAATTTCTCACGCGACCGACTTCTGCTAACAAACCCAATGACGTCTTTTCTGTACTTGAACAGATAAGGCGCTCACAATGCTTTCGTGACAATAAAAATGAAGAAATAAAGCACTCTGTGTACTTTTCAAAATGTCACTCTGTGTGACTTAAGGGGTATTAACACATGGTTTACGGGCGTTTCTTACGTACCTATTTCTGCGAGCATCCGTCAAATTGACAGGCAAACGAAAATACGCAATCTTACCTTTAAATAAATTATTAATAAGTCACATTTTTTATAAATATACTGAATTTTGTTTGGGTATTTTCCACATACAATCTTTTTGTAATATATATTATTATTGCTTAATAGTCCACTTTGCAACTTTTTAGCATTTTTAACGTTGAAATCTTTGGCAAATATTCTCCCTAATTTCTCCTGCTAATTCCTGGGCTAAACATAATATGAACTTCTTTCTGGATATTTTCGAACCGGTACACTCTTTATATAAAGTCCAAGAGTTTATCGCTGCCAAATCTAAAATATTGAAAAAAAAAACTTAAAGGTTCATGGGCCAAATTTAAGTTTAGGTGGGCTGTAAAAACAAAAGTAATGTAGGTTTATTTTTCATATATAAATTTGGGATCCTCTGAACCCATTCGGCCCTCGATAAGCACGGTTTCCTATCCTACGATTTCCCTGTTACGCGGCATCAGGGCACAATAAAACCTAGTTTATCAATTGATGGTGTTTCGTGTATTTCAAAGGATGAACATAGTCTTTTGAGGACTTTCTTAAGTCCCTTAAAAATGGACAATTTAATTTCTTCTTCCTGACACTTGGTATCTCTTCTCTGCTACTATCTTTTCTACTTCAGGGGCAATACTATGTTTCAAATCTAACTGGTAAATATGTGTAAAAATCAGGAACGCCAACCATAATGAATTTTGTTTTCAAAATTGAATCGTACTGAATTTCAATAAATTCTATTGGCATATGGTTAGGTACTGCTTCTATATTTATTGAAAAAATCGAAGTAAACAAAGAAATTTTCTTTCTCAGATCTTTTTCGGGTTGTTCCTCAAAACAATCTTTATTGATGTTTATAATTTTGTTCAATATCTTATTATATCTCCTGGATTTACTCATGATCGAGGCACGATTGATATAACGACTAGGAAGCAACTTAGTAAAGACTTTTCTTTCATACTTATATTTTTTATTGAAAGAATGGTTTAACGAACTATACTACTAAATACAAATTTCAAAAATTAGGAAGCTTAGGAAATAGTAATTGTGTGTATAAATTATTCGGATTAAATTATTAATTTACGATGCAAAATTATTAAAATAAATGCTTTAATTTTTGGCTAGTTCATTTCGAAGTTTAAAATCCGAAAATCTAGTGTTAATTGCAAGAACAATGGACAACATCGCCAGTGGTAAAGAATTCTCCAAAACAAGGAATTCATCAAAAAAATGAAAATTCCAACATCTTCAAGACAAGCTTGATCAAATTATTTAGAGACGTCTGACGTGCGTCGTAACGATCGTACGCCTCGTTTTTAAATTATTCCTAAAATGTTGTTTTTTGACCATGACAGTAAATAGATGCAGTAGGTCAAACGATTCCAATTTCGAGCTGTTAAAATTGCGACAATAATGTCAATTAACACCGCGTATTATGTTACGGTCTTGTGGATTCGAATTACGTCATTCGACAAATTATACTCAAAAGAGGTACGCACGTAATCGACGATTTTTTAAATTGGCTGTCGTCGTTTTCGGTCGTTTTCATTTGAATCTGTTACGTCGACTGTAAATATTCCGCTTTGAATTGATCAAACCAAATGGAAATTGAGTCATATTTCATCACGATAACCCACGTCCTCATATCACAATAGCCTCCAACTGGAAGACCTGTAAGGAAGTTTTAGCAAATCCTTCATATTTATCTAATATTTGGCAGCTTTGGATAATTCAGATATTTAGATCGTTCATTCGGGACCAATGATTTCGAAATCAAGATGAAATATTTTAACACATTGCTTGCGGAAACAGAGAAATCACTCACGGAATGTAGGAAAATCATACACAAACTTATGTTGTATTAATTATTTTCAACTTTACTTTTGATTCTGGAGCAATCTAACGAGGTCATAATTTCCTTGTAAAATATTGATTTCTTTAAATCTGGTGTATAAAAGTATAATGAATAAAATTATACTGGCGATGTATTTTTGATATGATATTTTTTAATATTTAAGAGACGTTTCTTGTTGGTTAAAAAAATCTCCTTTTTTCTTAATATATCGGAAAGAACCAATGTTTAAGAATACGTTTAGTAAATTTCAAGTCGATATAAATAAAATTCACAAAGTTATAGGCCGACGATGAGAAGCTGCGCTTCGCGAAGTTAAGGAGAGCAGAACTTTTAAACGCGTTTTTCTCGATACTACTTTTTCCAAGCTCATGGAAGTGCTCCCGTACGCCCTAGATGAGCATTCTTTATAAAATTTGGCAAATATATGTATAATAAACGTTTTTATCGTATAGACTACAAATATTTAAAAATATTTAAAAAATATATATTTAATAAATAAAAAACTACAAAAAATGTTGGTAAAAACACAAACTTTCTTTCAACTACTCACTATTTTTTTATTTTTCAATATTTCTTCTTAATTGTAGTCTAAGCTATAGACAATATTATACAAAGTAAAAATATGTTTAATTTTTTTACTGCAAATCACTTGTTCAGGATTTAGGACTTCCATGATGAAGAATGTCATCATGGAAGTCCTAAATGTGACTCCCCCCCATTCCCACTATCATACTTTGTTTAGAAAATATTTTTATGTTCAATAAAGATCATCTAATCAACATGCCAAATATTAACATTCTGTATTTAATACTTTGCATAAAAAATGGATCACTTTTAGGCTCAAAAAAGTAGAAATGGCCCTTAATATTTTTAATTATTAGTTTACCAAACATTAGCCATTATAGCCAAACAAATGTTGCTTAGATAAAATATTCCACGAAATAGATATCATTTTAAATGTCAACGATAATATTTAGAACCGCGATATCGAGTTGAAATACTTTGTTCATAATCAAATCACCGCATAAAAATATTTTTGTGGCTATAAAAAATGCGATTTTAGTGATTTTTATTTGGACTGCAAATCATTAATAATATTTTTTTTAAATCTTACCATAGCACAAATAATTATAAGCTCAATTTTTTCGTGGCAACGTATTTCTTATAGCATCGTTTGCAGAAATATTTCTTCATTTTTTGCAACACAAATATTTTAAAGTTAGTATCGTAATCACCAGCTTAAATGTGCACACGAATGATTTTGAAAAATAGCCATAAATATTATCATGCTCAGGGAAACATGAAATAATATGCGCATTTCAAAATTAGAAATTAACAATGCATTAAAAAATAATAAAGAATCTGAATAATACATGGAAAATGTATTCGATAAAAAAGTTATGGAAGGGAAGTCAAACAAATTATATGCTGAAGAATCCAAAGAAATAGGTTTTTAATTATGGCATTTTTTTCTTAATAGAAATATTGTTATTTTTTAAGAAAATTATGGTTTTTATGTTCTTATTAAGTCACATTGTTTATATGGAAATATTTCAAAGAACTACATTCCAATCTCCATAGAATACTTTTATATGAATGAATGTCTATCATTTTGTGGTTTCTCATTGTCTCCCATATAAGGTTAAATCCAAATACAATCTTTTGAAGTATCGAAATTATCATTATTTTTAAATGAAAATCGTTTTATTGTTCACTTATTAGTAAGTACTGCGTGAATTTATTGTTATCTTAGTATTTATTTTTTCACATCCAGGGAATAAAGTTAAACATGGATCGTGATTATTATGTGAAAACTTTTCCCACAATCTGAAATCAAGCACGAACCATTATAACAAGGATCTAAAATCTAACACACCATATAAATGATTGATCTCAAACTTATTTCATTGGATTGAAGTGTGTACTGTTAGACAAGGACTATTATATTCCAAGCGGTATAGAAACAGATAAATTCATAGTAATTTAACATACTCGTAGTACTTCTAAGCAATCATCTAATTTATGATCCATCAGATTACAACACTATTTATGCTGAGTGATCCTATCAAGAAATGCAAGCAATTTATAACCAATGTCTTTTATTACTTGTATTTCCATAGGAACGCTCAAAAATTCTAAATTTTATAAGCTCCTTATACTATCCGACCTTATCCAGAGATGAGCATTGATGAATTGTCCAGGAAAGTCGAAAGAATCCGCATGCCTTATCGAACTAAAACAGATCAATCGAGGATCAATACGAATTTATTCTTCAGTATTTGAATATCGCAGACGATACGTTGATGTTTTACTCAAATGTCCTCAAAAAAAGAAAGACAACAGCGATTATCTAATAGACATTCTATTATCTAATGGGCATTATATTATCTAATGGCACAGTTCGAATACCTTAAATCAAATTTTACTTTTAAATTGAATGCAGGTATTGCGCATCTGTTATCAGATGTAGGCGAACTCCATTGGAAACTTTTCTAAGGGTAATGAATTTTCATGTGTTGGTTTTCCATTGTCTTCCACATACTATCAAATCAGGATAATGTTATTTAAATGGGAATAATTCAATGAAAACCGAAATTTTGCACTCATTTCTACAAAGCTAATTTTTGTTTCAGTCAATGTTTTTACAATGTAAACCAAAAACGCTACAGACTATCAAGTTTTTAACGTTGCAGAGATCAATCATAATCTTTGGCCACATCAGTAGATGTGGCCAAAGTCGTAATGCATGGAAACTTCGTTGAAGTATTGCAACATTCAAATTATTGCAATATTTAAATACATATAATATTTATTCATAAGTCACAAAACATGTTACAAGTATCGATAATATCATCAAAACAACAAAATGAGAAAGAATCAACTTTGTAGGAATAAGTATACATATAAGGTCACTGCCTCTCGTATTATTAATTAGAGTCAAGAACCTAACCCACTATGCCAACACTTGATGTTTTGAAATTATTTCGTCGTAAATTTACAATATTTTAGTGTGGAAATGCTATGTTTTACACCTTAATCGCAACCTCAATCGACTAGTATTATTTTTAGATTTTTTTTAATATTAACACGATAACATTACCATCAAAACGGAAATACGCACGCACTGTACGTGAAAACTTTTTAATGAAGTGTTATTATCGTTACATTTTTAAGGCAGCCGTTAAACCTAAATGTCCTACAATTAGTATAATTGAAAACCAATTAAAGCGACGATAGCTTATCAAACCGTCGGTATGTAAATATCGTACCTAGGGCGATAAACATGTATAATATGTAGGTGAAAACACGGAAATTTTGCACAGTAAATTATACATATACGAATATAAAAAGCGCTTCCTGAATAATTATTTTGTCCGAGCGAAATACAAAGTTTGCGCGAAATCATCAAAATTTGATGATACAACTATTTTCTTCGATTTACCAATAGGCAATTCTTATATTGATGATAATTTCGATGCTAAATTTATAAACACGTCCATCAACCGTTGAACCGTCATTAAATTTCAACGTAGATGACGTATCGAAAGAAGTAGGTTGGACCATGTGCATTCCAAGTTTCCATTTTTAGAAGCCAAGGCTGTCGTCGTAATCTTCGCAAGGAGGTTATTAAAAATATTAAATTAATCACCATCGGGGTATAATAACCAGTCGATAATTTTCTGCTTGAAAGACGATAGGAGACTTTGGCGGCTTTGTCGACGGCTATTATTCAACATCGACTTTCCATCGTCATAAATCTCAATATTAGTATGCAATATTGGGGGCCTTGAAATCATAAAGGAAACCACCTACTTCCTTCGTTGTATATTTGAGTTCTTCTATATATACATTTTGATATTTATGCAACAGATCCTTGTTTCTGTACGCCTACAATGTTTACGCAATTAAAAATACCAAGCAACAACAAGGCGGCAATAAATATCTTTTCTTGTGGTCCAAACAGTTAAACGCTGTTTGATTGTGAAGAATAATGTTATTTCAATGTTTATGAACATTTTCCTCCTGCCATTTTATAATTCAATCCTACATGTGGACAATGATTAGCAGTCAGCGTTGGAAGACTTATTGCATTATATGAGAATTCACAAACGAGATCAAACAGCCTACTATAAATTGTTTGAACATAAAATTCGATACAATGTAATAAACGATTTAATAGCATGGCTTCTGTTGCCAAAACGCGAAACATTGTGCAGCCAAAGCAAATTCTCGATTAAAATTTGAAACAAGGTAAAAGCAGGATGTGGCGGGATCAAATATTATGATAAGTTTTACGGTGCGAATTTGGCTTAAAATCAAGGAACAAATTTAAATTTCATATATGATTTATGATGCCTGTAAACTATATATATTCATATTTCATACTAGTGCTTAACGTTAGATAGAAAAATGTTATAAACCAGAAATTATTCCGAAAAAATCTTTACAGACTTTCCAAATGCAATACAGAATTTAAATCGGTAATATAACAGTCATGGAGATTTTACCTCAGAAATTTAAAATTGAAACATCCTTAACAAAAATATCATTGAATAATTGCATATTTATATTGATTTTGAATTAGAAATTACAAAGTCGCTTTATATTTATAATCAGGCTTTCTTCATCTAATTCTTAACAACACTACACTCTTATTTTGATACTATCTCTTATATCTGACTAGGAATAATTAAGGTCTACTTCATCAGAATATTATGACATAGTCACAAATTATATTGTTCAATTTTTTGCTTGGCGAATAATCAGATATTGATAGAAAAGAAGATGAATTTGAGTCAACCAACAGAATTGTTAAACAAGACTATATAGAAGAGACTAACAAATAGCATAAGTTAGTAGTTAAATATGCCTTTTTTCCACGCCTTCTGTACAGTAATGTGTAGATAAATTGTTCCAAAAATATATTGATTTGATATCGTAGATATGTTCGCAACTGGAAATCGCCGTTTAATTATTGCTGAACATAAGTGGTAGCCCTGCCCTCGAGCAGATAAGGACGAGTATGTACAACACTCACAACCAATGCCATTATATCCCGTTTCAATTTTCCTGAGCGTTTACGTGGTTTACATGTTATATAAGAATAAATCACTATAACGACAACATCTTCCATGAAATATGTATTATAAATGCAATGAGTCGTACATTTGGGCGTTCATTTTCGTATGATTTTAGGTGTTTCTCATAACGTCTCCGTGGATCTTGTTTTATCGACATTCGGCACACTCGCAAGTGTTTTCACACGTTCAATAAACCGGTAATTAATTTAGTTGTGACATTGAGAGTTTTCACCCGGCGTTAATTTCCCACACTCTTGACATGGAAATTTTCATTCCATTATTCAGCAGATAAGCCACTTTCCAAAATCATGCTTTGATCTAGCTCGGCTCTCGATTATCATCGCCAATTCGGGGCATGGAAATCTCGCATTTTATAGCGAACGAATTGCGATAGTTTAATGGACTTAAAAAATGATATTTTAGAGTGCAACCTCCACTTTTATGGCTGGCTAAATTTTTATTGCCGGATAATGCGGATCAAGCGGTGATTTCTACATCGTCTATTATCTATGAGCTCATTTTACGTATGTATCTTAATGGTGAAAATTCTTGTGAGTTTTTCAAAATATGCCATTGGATTGCACTATAGCGATCTAAATGTTATGCAAATTCTTATACCGTCGTTTTCACAATACGGATAGTATATTGTATGGAACGCATAATGAAGAGCGTTCATTTGCATAATTTAAAATGATATGCAAAACGTCTTTTGATATTGAATAATGCACTCGTCGTTCTTTCATTCATGATAAAGCCACATTGTTTGGTATGAAAATGTTTTTGGTATGTAAACGTATTATATGGTTTAGGGATTAAATTTGTTGTAATATTGTAAGGTTCGTTAAGCGGTAAATGTATCGATTTGGAAAAAATGTGAACTTTACCTTTTTTGGTGTCTGCTGCCTCTCGACTCCGCTATCTTCGTCTTCGCAGTCGCTGACCGACGGAGAAGACCCGTTTTTCGAGTCGTCCAAGTCGAGCACGCTCAGATGGCTTCCGCATCGACTGTCTTCCAAGTCCAGCACGCTCAGCTGGCTTCCGCATCTGCTGTCCAGGTTGCTGCATGAGCTCCTCCCGCTGGACGGCGATCCCGCCTCCGTGTGACTCCTGAAGTATTCATACTCTTCCACGGTGATGCCGGCGTGGATATCGTCCGAATAGTCACTCACGACCACCGAAGGTGTACGCACTTTACGAACTCGCGATCCTTCGTCGCCGTCCCAGCTGAGGGCCGAGGCTCTCCTGATGTTGCCGCCTTCGAAGACGTCCGTCTCTTCGCAGCATTTGTCGAAGGGAAAGTCCACGTATTGCGCCTCCAGGATCATCTTGCTGCGCACGTGATAGCAGCAGTGCTCTTCGCAGTATTCCCGCTTGTCGTAAGGACTAGAATTGGGCTCGTCGAAGGCGTTTTCGCCCCCGCTGTCGTAGCAGGACTTGTCGTCGTTGAACGTCCGGAGGACGTCCGTCAACGCCGAGGAGTTGGGACCGTCGTCTAGGTCCACGGCGGAGTCGCGACTCCGCGGTCGATCCGGGGGGCGTCGCTCCTCGTCGTCGCTGGAGCAGGGCGCCGGACAAGAGCAGGGGTTGTTGGGGTTGCCCGGGGCGGCGGGGGCGGCAGGGGCGGCCATGGGGGCCGCTCTGAGCCGCCTGTAGAAGGAGCGGTGACCCGCGGCCTTCTCCCGCAGCGCCTGCCGCAGGTCTGACGCGCCACTCATGCCGCTCCAACTGCAACCGCAACACACCTCCAATAAATACAGTGCGATAATGATCGCAGCCAATCAGCTGCCTCAACAACAACCACAATAACTCTATCAAAACAATCGGACAAATCGTAAAAATAGTAAAAGCATACACTAACACATACAGCGATGGACAATGACCGCGCCGCGCGCAAGATTGCTTCAACAGCCACCGCTGGCTAGACCCAGACGCGCGAGCCACAGATCCCGTCAAATACTCGGGATCACAATTACGTAAATATTTTTATTCGACAGCACACATGGCCATATCATTTTGTCATTGGATGCAAACTAACATGAAATTCCTACGCGAAGAAAGCATTAAACGTCGAATAGAAATGCCGTTTGAGACATAAGAAGGAGGGTGACGACCATTTCGCCCAACGAGAGCATCGAAAGTTTTCACCGTTGACAATACGTGCATATCAATTTTTATTTGTTTTCATTCAACACTTCAACAGATACGTCTGAAAATGCAGACATATTTTTAAAGCGCGTAGGATTCATCTGCAACTGCAGACATATTAATGTTTATCACACTCAATATTTGCAAATACCGGCGTGCTTACTAATTCATCATACATCAAATATTATCTAAATCAGGGGTTTTAACCCAAGGGTCGTCATAGCTTTCCAAAAAATACGATAATGTAATGGTAATAAAATAATGTTGATCATTTTGCCCAACAAGGCTGTCTTGCATTGACTTTTTTCCATTTATTAGAAGAAATTGTTTGCTGGAATATTGCGGTGTGTATTGTGTAATATATAATAAAATAGGCATGATACTGGTCTAGTGGTTATTTTTTGTTATACATAGACACACATAGTAGATTCTCCTTCATTTTCCAAACAACTACCAGTTGGAATTTCACTTTTCGTGATATGTTCTAAATAAAGAATGTCTTGGAATTAATGTTACTACACTCGTACTGACGGTGTGCCATCAAAGCTGACGAAAAAAGTTTAGAGCCCCTAATCTGAATATTTTAAATGGCAACGAATCAATACCCGTCAAAACCGTTTACCCTGAATTTTAATAATTAAATAATAAAGCGATTAACACACTTTATTCGGCACACATAGTACATCCTACCTTTTTCGTTGCAATTAGTAAATTGCCATATTGCCCAAAACTAAAATATACATACAGAAATATATTATTTCATGATATTCTTTACTGATAAACTACTTAAATTAATATACTTAGTTTCCGAGGATTTTTTAGGCATAAAAAAAATAATACAGTTTCACTCAAACCTTTTTTTGTGCGATTTCGAAGTTTTTGCGGTCATTTTTAAAGCATTTTTTTTATTTCATTCAAGATATTTTGGATAAAATAGGAAATAAATCTTCATCACTAACCGAAATTTGTAAAAAAAAATATTAACTATCGCTGAATTATGACCACGCCCTTTATTTTGGCTTAGATTTGTGAAAAAAATGATTTCGTTGTTTTTGCATTTTTTCAATGTTTTGACTTTTAAAAATATATTCTCCAAAGCAATTTCCAAAACTACTTACGGAGTTATAGCTATTTTAGTGACATGGCAACTTTGCCGGTCCTACTATAATGAAATCTTTAACGCGTTTTTCCTGAAACTACTTTTTTCAACACGATTGACATCATATCTCATGTTTTAATTAATTAATTTACTTCAAACTGGGTACGAATCATTTCTATATGACTCTCTATTATTCCTATCAAATTTGTGTCAAATTTAGTTTTTTAACGCTTTATTAATTTATACTATTTTAAAAAAATTAAAACTGTGACAAAATAAGGGCAAAAAATGACTTGATTGAATATTTTTTAGCAGTCGCAAAAAATGTTATTTTTGAATTGCCTTATTGTTTTTTTATTACCCTTTTTACGCGATTTTGGATATATTTTATATAGCTGTAACCCTAACTGTAGTGCGAAATAAATAGTAGTAGTAGTAGTCTTAAGAATTTACGAGAGTTATTATTAGGATAAAATACAAACTTTTTAGTTAGTTAAGTTATGATTAAAAAAAAGTTAACCAGAATACTGTTTCATATGCAAATTTTATTTAAATTTTTGCAAAATTACATTTTATAGAGTGAAGAATTTCGCTTTAAAATATTTGATAGTTTTGAAGATACAACGATTTTTACATGAGATTATGATATTACGAATTTGTGCAAAATTCGTCCGCTAAGCGCCCGACTAAAGTGTGTTAATTAATTTCCAGCAGGGCCGCTTGATGATCATTTTTTACCCTGACTAAAAACTCCAATTCAAATAATCTTATCTTACTATAATCATATGATTTATATAGCGATGACTTGAAATAGATGACGAAAATGAAGTGTAAGATTTGTTGTAATTCCGTGATTGCAAATGCAGTTATAAAATTATATTATTGAAGATACACGGGCAAAAGTACTATAAAGACCACCTTATAGCATTGAAACACATATCTTTTAATGATTATGTAAGATAAAATCTTAAATCAAAAATAGCTTTTATATGTGAAATTTGGATTTAAATACTTGATTATGCTCATGGAAATAAAATTTTTAGGAAGACATTTTCGATGTTTTATTTGAATATTTTAACGTGTTTTGATTATTTTAACCCATTATGCTTGAATTATGAATCCAACCAGCAAATCACAAAACTACTTGTACAATAAATATATTTTTTTAATATGGAGCTATTAAGATATAATATAAATGTCCAACAGGTCAAATAGCAATAAGCCAAATATTAGTATAGTAGATCATATTTTGATCATAAGGGTTCGAATTCAAATCCGATCCGATATTTCTGATGAATCGTTTCTAACCAGGTTTGGCTTAAACTTCATAATATTTCCAATAATCTAATATATAATTAAAATAGTAATATTTTTCCATTTAATTAATAATGTAGAAATTCTTTGATTCTTATATTTTTAATGCGAATTGGACAAAAATTCAAATGGAATGTCTTTGCGCTTATTCTGAGAATCCAACGATATCACTATTCAATAGTCCCATTAGCGTTTACAGTTGATACGATTGCCATTTGAGTGGAACGCCAAATTAAATATCGCTTTTTATTCATCGTCCATGGCAAATTTCATGGCTGTCGATTAAATGATTCGATTCCAACCAGTGACATCTATTCGACGTTCGATCAATTTATATGAATGTTATTCGGCAAAAAGACCGATTGATGCGATTTTGTTTAGATTGAATATCTTTTGCGTACAAATTTTTACAAAAGGGATCTTCTCACGGTGTAGACGCTCCCACAAAAGACATAATCGAGTAACAGATCAAAATTTTTGCGCACAATTTCACAATACGTGGGTCACGACATTCGCATTTGGATTCTCGCAGTTCCCACAGCGAACGTGACATTTGAATTGCTTAATTATGGAGAAAACTGCTTAAGTCCGTGAGTTGGCTGGGACGATTATGGGCATTCACGGATTAAAAGGATGTTATTTATGTGAAGTACTTGATTTGCTGAGAAAGATCAGTGCAAGCATCCGCTCAGGGGGCATAAGGGCATGGACTTGTATCTCAAGCAAATGAATTTTTTAACTAACAAATTATGCTTCAAATTCATAACGTTATATTAACACTTAAACGATGAGGACATTCCGCAAATATTTAAACATGTTATAGCATCGACATTTCTACGCCGATAGGCTGAAGAACAAGCAATCAAGATGCCAATATAAGATATCACTGATTAAAAAATGCTAATAATTCCAAACATGAATTTTCTTTCAGGGGAAAAACCAACTTTTTGCTCCTCGAAATGAGCAAACTTACTAGACGAGTAAACAAAAATAAATTAAAATAATACTCGAGGAAAAATTCAATATTGACAAACCGGTCGTTCAAATGTCAAAATAAAATAATTCAAGAATGAAAGAGTCTAGAGTCTAGACTCCTCAATGCGTTGCCAAATCGAATGGTTTCGGCTAAAAAATGTGATATACCTCAGTTTTGATCCCCGTCGCCTTTTTCACAGCTTCATCCGATCGCACTACGCCCTGTAGGGGTTAATATTATAACAGCACAGCGGCACACGCCAAAATTGCCAATGGACCATTTCGGTGGCTTTCAAACGGGACGATCACGAATCAAATTATTCACATCAAACGCTTTCAACTGATGTTCTCCATTGGCGGAATGTTCTCAAATGTCTCAAAGTGAACAGCATGTCATTCCATCAGCATACTGTGTTGTGGAAAACCGTTAAGTATTTTACACGGACCGCTATATGGAGAGACTTGGTCGTCCACAAGTGGCACAACCAATGTACGCGAAGGACGGAGAGAAGCTGAGGGAAACGCACGTTCAGTTACGACGGTTCATAATACCAGGGGTATTCAACCGTTTCTTTTGAAAGTACAATTTTAAGCAGAAAAGCTCATATTGGAAAGTCATCTTCTTAGGGCGTCATGTTTGGTTCCAGACGTTGGCGATTGCCTCCTCAATCAAGCATAAGATTTTTTCTCGACGAATTTATCCAAAGCCGTAACAAGAATATGAAGCGCCCGTGGCAAGTATCTAATTCCCCTGGAAATCCAATTTATTATTACTTTACATATGCTTCCGTGATCGTACAGATAATAGAAAATGTCGCAAAAAGCCCTAAAAGAGAACGGAGTGGCCACAAGGTTCGTATGTCCAATCGGTCCGTTTTTTCGGACTGCTGATGTGACATATGAGCGCATATACAGACCGATTACGACCTCTTACTATAAAACGAAGCTGTCTGAAGAAGACTGATCGGGTGGGTGTTTAAATTTTACAATTGGTTGAAAATATTGTTGTCTTTATTTTATTGCGGGCTTATGCCGGCTGGGTCGGCCCAATTTTTAAGCTATAACGAAGAAAAGAGGCAGTAGAAAACTTTGTTATGCACTGACATTAATAATCTTTGCTTAACCCCTTAAAAAGGTATGACACAATGTTGTGTTTGAATTACAGTAACTCAGAAAAAGCAATCTTATATGTTGAACTCGGAGACAGATAGAGATGGAGAGTGTCTTGCACGTTGAGTTTAGAGAGAAACAGAGACGGAGAGAGTATCTTGCTTGTATAGATCGTTAACCCAAATTTATCGACTAGTAATGATATAATGAATCGATTTCAAGTGTATTGTTTATGTTTACTTGAAGAAATGACCGAATATTGTGTCCTATCGACAGTGTTTATTTATTTATGTACAAGCTTCATACACGCTGCGACGGTCCTGACAGATAAGTGGATTTGTACGGATAATAAGTGACAGACATACAAATATAGTATCTAAGTGTATGATGATGATTAGCTTACTATTCAGGGGATTAAGAATTATGATCCATAGAAAAATTCAAAAACCTATAAAAATTTGAGTTTCACAATTTTTTGATGGCCAAAAATTAGCATTACTAGTTTGCAATGAAGCTTGAATTGCCTAAAAATATATATTTTAACCTTTTCTAAACTGGTGTCATAACGCTTTCAATGCAAATTTAATTTATGAAGCGCTCAGGAATGTGGAAACAATGTCTATTTTTATCTTCTAAAAAATAAAAGATCTATCATTCTGTAAAGCTCTAATTGGACAATCATTTGAAAATAATTTTTTTATCAAAGCATAAGCTTGATATTCACTGACAAGTGCCTCATTCCGTATTCCGTGCATGTGCAATACACGCATAATAATGTACGCGACTTGTAAAAAACGCATAGAAACTGCACGAGTTCAGTAATCCGATGAACCGACACATAATTATTTTTAAACGCGGTATCATCACGCAACATCGTAAATATGTCAATAGCTCTTGATCCAATAACACATATAGACCTATATACGATGTTTCTGTACGAAAGCTTCGCCGCCATGTGTCGATCCATATATTATGGCGAACATCAATCGTTTGAACTAGATAACAACATGTGCTACATACATTATAATAATCACCCCGGCGCAATAACTACGGCGTTGTACAATATAACGTCAGTTTTAATGAGGGTACCTTTGCGCCTAAGATAAGAGATTAATCAAGGCGCAGATTAGCATGTTCGTAAATTGGAAACGACGGAGTTTTCGGTTCGATTCGACATTTTGTGCACGCCGGTTATAAATGTGGATCAAAGCATGCAATCTGGCGTGAAGGAATTTTGAGAGCTTGTGTAATTACATTTTTAAATTGTATTTAGCATAACTGTAAGTCGTCATCGTTTATGAGATGAATCCAAACTGGAGCAAACCACTAAAAAAGAGAAGAAAAGTTCATTATGCCCATTAAATTTGACCACAACACCATTTGAAAAACGGTAGATTACACTCAAAGTAAGCAATTGCATGCTTGCATATGGTTGAAAATTCGTAGATACAGACTTAGAAGTACAGATAACAGCTGACAAAATTCTCTAAAATATTTTTTTAAAGATTTAATCAATTGCAGTCCAGTGTCATGGCGTAAATTACAATTTCTATTTGCGTTGTAATTTATACTACCTACAGTTAATTTTGAAATATCTATTATCGAAACTTTACAATACAGCATTACGAATAACTTCTTTCCTCTAATTTGAGCCAAAATGGTCGCCTTCGCTGATGACGTTGCCATCCTAGTCACAGCCAAATCCACGGAGATCCTGCGAACGAACTGCGAGGACGCGCTGAGGAAGGCCAAGAAGTGGCTGACAGGAGCTGGTCTGGAGCTCTCTGTTCAAAAATCAGAGGCCCTCTTATTCACAAGACGCAGGAAGCTTGCGCCTCCACCCCTGAGGATCGGGGGTTGCGAGACTAAATACTCATGATCCATTCGGTATTTGGGGGTGGAGATTAATGACAAGCTCCGATTCGTCCCCACACGAAGAAGGCGGCAGCAAAGGCGGCCAACATCGCGGAGAATCTGGCCAGGTTGATGCCCAATATTGGTGGCCCAAAAACAAACAGGAGGCGACTCTACAACGAGGTAGTGCACTTGATACTGCTGTACGGCGCGCCGATATGAGACGAAGCACTACAAATTGAAAGGGCTAGGTTCAACATGGCCAGAGTCCAGAGAAGGAGCGCAATTAGAGTGGCTGCTGCATATAGCACAGTGTCGGAAGACGCCGTTCTGGCACTGACTGCCATACCATCAATCGACCTTCTCGCTTACAAGAGACAGGCAATACAGAAAGGTGAAGACAAGAATAACGCTTAGCAAAGCACCATGGCGGCGTGGCATTCCCGATGGGACAACTCCACTAAAGGTCGGTGGACGCACAAGCTAATACCGAACCTGAGAACCTGGATAGCCAAAAAGCACGGTCAACTGTGCTACCACTTGCCCAGGTCCTCACCGGGCACGGCTGTTTTGGTAGCTACCTACACAAAATAGGCAAAGATATCGACCCGGAGTGCCACCACTGCGAAGCAGAGTACGACGATGCTGCACACATGACATTTGTCTGCTCAGCATGGAGCACCGAAAGGGACATCCTACGGAAGGAGCTGGGAATCAGCTCGCTCTCCCCTAGCAACATGGTACCCTCACCGGTACGGATGCTAGGGCATGGAATGCGTGGTGCAAATACATGACGTGCGTTATGCGGCAGAAAGAGGATGCTGAACGTATAAGAAGACGAACAAAGGTAGAAGAATGACATCCGGAAAGAGACAAATGGAGAGCCCGTTAGGGAAACATCACTGCCACTCTTGTGCAATACTTAATTAGTAGCCGGATGGCAACCGAAGAGGAGGGAGGTTTAGTGGGTAAAAATCCCACACCACTATCAGAATGGTGGTGTCTTTCGAAGATTCCCCCCTTCACAAAAAAAAAGTTCAAAGTCCTATTACAAACATTTATTGATGTTTAAAATATTTTTTTTTAACTTTAAAAAAAAAATGAAATGCCAAAATCAGCCAGCAAACGAAATAAAGGCTTTTTAATTAGGGCAATTGCTAAAAAATGAATATTTCCATCAATGTGATGCATTATACCATTAGAAGCAATCAGGAGACTGGCACTTTGGAAGACAGGAAAAGACCGGGACACCCAAAACTAAATACGGAAGCCGATGATAACTTCATTACATTATCGCCAAAAGATTTCGTCATCTTACAGCTTCTGAATTGATCGCAAAATTTAATGAAACCAAATTATTTAATGTGTCGGTGTCTAAAGTGGAAAGTCGCTTAAATTCATATGAACTTTATGAACTTAAGAAACCCAATTTAAACAAATAGAATATGCGGAAATAATTGTTGGACACAAAAAAAATGGATGAATATAAATCCATAAATATACTATAAATAGTTTTTAATCATTTAAATAAAAAATATACTGGAATAAATCCGGATTAATTTTTTAATGATAACATTGTTATAATACGAAGTTTTAAGACGCTCCGGTTCTACAATGGATTGCTTGTGGCTACTAATATGATGATGATATGATATGACATCATGTTAAAAATAGCGCTTTATAAATTTAGCACAGCAGTGATAAATATGATGATTTTATGCTAATTTTTGGCAATGCCATTATTTCAAGAAATTATTATTTCAGGCGCGGAAGAAGGTCTATTTTTAAAGAGATCTGAGTGAAATGGCGAAGCGATGTTTTATACAACCATATAAAATCACAGTTTCTCACTTTTAGGCCTAAATAGAACCATGTTGCAAATGTGCCTTTAGAATAAAAGGCAAAATCTCCGCACATACATAAATTGCCCAATCTTTTGAAAAATCTTTTTGTCATATCGTTCATACTGTGAGAGAGTTCACGTTTGTCATAAATCTTAAAGAATTTTCGAACAATCCCCGAATTTCTTCATAAAATTTAGCAAACGACCCATTGCGTATTCTTCGACGCTTTGATTATCTCCAGGATATATGCCCGATTGACAATCTCCAGTCATTGGATTTTAAAGAAAAGCACCTCGAAATTCTTGTCTAATCGTGGCACAATTATGTCTTTCACAATTCTCGCAAAATTAAGCATTGTTCTCACGATTTTTTTTCTCAGAATATAAGCACACGATGTGCATTCGTGTGCCTTTAGGCAAACAACAATAAAATATTGACAATTCACATTGTGAATTTCGAATATGCAGAAAGAGTTATGCTACTTGAGCGTGAAGAAATAAACAGACTGCGACGACATGAAAACATTTGCATGTTTATATTATAGTGAAAACACAATTTCATTTTTAAGAAGTAACCGACATTGACAAAAATAATTATTTGAATTAATTATATATTTTTTTTACATGACAACTTGGACATATTCAAATCTTGAAAGCACAAAAGTGGAAAAATCCATATTTAATTGTTAAATAACATGTAAATTCGAACGATCGTAATATTTCAATACAGCAGACCCGTGGTAATCCGGCCTTGGTCCAATCCGGTGCCCCCTGTAATCCGACATCGTCATATATACGATAAAGCTTCGTCAATGTAAAAAATGCAAAAGTATGATACTGTAAGTTGGCAAATGAGTACAACGTAGGACGATCTACAATTATGATACAAAAAAAATCGAGAGAACATTCAAAAGTTCGTCTCCACTATTGATTGTGGGCTAGGCAAGAGGAAATCTTTCAAGAAAGCTAAAGCGAAAGTACTCTATAGTCCGACAAATTCGACAATCAGACACTGCCTTGCAAAACGTTGATTGGATTACTGCGGGTCTGCTGTGTTATTAAGTTATCCCAAAAGAAAACCATTATTTTTCATTTAAACTATTTTTTTTTATTTTCAGACAATCAAATATAAACGTTTCACAAGGTGGTGTCAGATTTTTCAATTTATCGGACTATAGAGTACTTTCCCCGACCTTTTGTAATCCAGAACTTTTCAGAAAGGAGTACTTGTAATATTACTATCCCTTGTAAGCTACATATTATTCTTTTTTGATATCTCTTTGTAAATCAAAGTTACTTTCATGGCCAATATAAGCTCAGAAATAGTTCAGTGAATTATCATTAAGGCAAGAGGAGCGTCAGGAGCGCCATTGACCAAAAGTACAAGAACTGCAAGAAAATTAAATAAATTCCATCCATAAGGGTGAGGTCCAACAAAGAAAGAAACAAGTATCCGCAGGCCAAGGACCAATTAGCTATTGTCCCTATGCCGACCAAAATGAGTGCTCAGTTTCAGCAAGCGAGTAAATTCAAAGAAGACTGGACCAACTGACGTGTACGCAGGAAAAATAGCGTTATCAGATGCTTCAAATGCCAAGGCAAGATGGTTGACACTGGCCACATGGCCAAAAACTGCTCAAACCTGAACCGACACACCGAAAACATGCCGCAAATGCGGTGAAGAAGGACATAAAGCTGCAGACTGCATTAGTAAACCGTGCTTCCAGATGTGTAGAAAAAACGGAACATACACAAATCATTGCATGTGGACAAACGAATGTCCTACATACCGGTAGAAAGACAGTGCGAAAATTGTTGTAAAAATTGTTTAACTATAGTCTGTCTTTCGACTTTACACAAGAAGGAAGCTTGCGAGGCTGGTAGATTAACTTCATCGGAAACATCGAATCCGATCACCGATGTTAGTGCTGCTCCGTCCTATTGAAATACAATCGAGGAGAAAAAATAACAGAGCATTCATTGTCGATATCTATCAGGTTGGGGAATAAATTCGTAGCGTTTTCTGCCTGACCTCGATCCAAAGAAGACTATAATTTGCGTTTGGTGAGACAGGGAGGGCATGGTGCATAGGGAAATGCTCGAAAGGAATGCCACGGTCAACAAGGAGCTCTACATAACTCAGGTACTCTACGTGAAAGAGGCTATTCAACTGAAAAGATCCCATCGACAAGGCCAAACCATACTCCTTCACGACAACGCCAGGCCCTATGTTGCACAAGTCGTCAAAGACACACTCCAAGAGCTCGAATGGGAGATCCTTCAGCATTCACCGTATTCTCCAGACCTTGCACCGATGGATTACAATACTTTCCGCTCCCTGTCGAACCATATGAGAGGTGTTACCTTCAACAATGAAGACGACTTTAAAAACTAGCTTAACAAAGTCTTCGATACCAGGCCGGGTGATTTTTGGCGGAACGGCATCGACAAATTGGTCGAGAGGTGGGAGGAAGTAGTAAACAGCAACGGCGAATACATAATTAATTTATTTATTGTTAAAACTATTGATTTTTGTTTAAATAAAAGTTTTTTTGATAAAAACGCTACGAACTTATTCTCCAACCTAATAGTTTTACTTTTCACCACGTTCAGCCAAATTTGCCCTACCGCGCCTATAGAAATTCTACTTCAAAAAGTGATCAAAGATATTTTTTTCGCCGTATCTAAACACATACTGTACTCAAACGAGAGCGTGCGAAAATAATAGATTTCTTTAGGGAGGACCTAATATGTCGCTAAATTAACAATGCTGTCTTTATTTATACGACAGTTGATGCCGGTAGAAAATTTTCAACATCGATCTTTGTCACTAGAGAAAGGAAGCATTGTTGAGAGAGGCTTATATTTTCTCCATTCTATTTTCGTCATTGCGATGCCTTAGAACAGAAGATTACCAAACTGTGCACGACAAAAGCGCGGAATCGTTTTTGAGTGTCGTTAACGTGGATGATTATGAAACAAGTGACTATTATAAATGGAGAATGGTCGAATCGGAAAATGATATAATCGATCGCCCCTCTTTTAAACAAAAATGAAAAAAAGCTGAAACAATGATCGTTGAAGTGTTCAAATGAATACAGTACGCTAAAATGCTTCCCGGGCAATACAATAAGATAGAATTCGAATGTGAAAACATTTATACAAAAATCATATAACTTACTATTTAGCAAAAAGTAAAACTGCAACAAAATCCATTATCCTAGCATACAGCGTCAATCGTTTAATTTCAGATGGATCAGCAATGCGGATTTACGTCAAGTATCAATCGCCAAAGAATCACATTTAAAGCTGAACATAATTAAGCATTTCAGGCAATGGCTCGAATTTATTGTCACCAAAATTAAATTAGATCATTATGAAATTAAGTGGATTTTGATTTAATAAAACTGTAATACAGAATTAAGTAACAAAGCATCTAATATTTAAGAAATTTATGTGAGCGATTTTTTATTAGAATTTTACATAATTATTAAACTAAATATGCTAGACATTTCAATAAAAATAAAATATTTCGTTCTAAAAGTAGGCGTTAACACTCTGAAACCCGGTCGCGCAACGTCACGGAAATATTCGTAAGCGGTTAACACTCGGCGCGCGCGGTCGCTTGTTGGCGCATTCTACACAATGTGTGCATATTTTTTCTTTAGTTTTACGACTCAATATAATATTATTTATGGCTTATAATATCTTATAACTAGAAGACTGAAACTATGTTGTAGCTGCTTATAATAAGTATTATGTGTACTTAATATTGCAATACTATAATCAAGTTTCCGCGCTACAACTTTAGCCATGTCCGCCGAAGCCCTAGCCAACTTGTATCGAAAGTAGACGACGTTTATTTAACAATAATTAACGTAAACTACTTGTAGATCAAAAAAGCAGCTTTGTAGATTTTAATTTGATGCAAGTATGTATATATATTCATGTTTCGAAAATCGTTATTAATGTCCGCAACATTGAAAGCTGGATATTCTGTAACACTGATTGAAACAAAATAATGTTTTATAGAAATGGATCGCTGCCCCTCGTACTATATCAACTATTTAAAAGATAACGAGTGACAATTAAGTTGAGAAATCTGCAAAAGTAGTAATGATTAATACATTAACTGAGAATTATAGAATTATATGTATCATATTACAAATGCAATAAATAGAGATAAAAACAATAAAATAGTAATAATAAAAGATTATTTAAATCTTTAAGAAATATTTAACTTTGCTGTTTATTGAAAAATAACACAACAAAAATAGATTTAAATAATACTTTTAAACGAAAAACATGATAATAAAATTGAATTACATACATACGTCAGGTAATATTTAGAAAGAAAATGATAACTAAAACATTCATCGATTCTTGGGTTTATTTTTATGCGGATCTTTTTTGTGCGAATTTGAAGTTATGCGGTTTTCAAAAATAATGGAACCTATCCCTCAGTTTTCTATGTAGTTCAAGTCTTTTTTATGCGATTTTTTTATATGCGACTCCCCATGGAACGTATCTATCGCATAAAAACAGACCCAAGTGTAATTGCAATGAAAATAACTGATAGAAAATTTTAAAATAAAAAATGGATTAAACAATATACAGTCGCCTTGCAATAATCCGGCCCCAGTCTGATCCGGCACCCTTTGTAATCCGACATGCCAATACAAGTATAGTTCATATTTACGGCATAGCTTCGTCAATGTAAAAAATGCAAAAGTATGATAATGTTTTTTGTAAATACTTCCATAAAATATCTTATTAAAATATAGTTAAATGTTTTTTTTTATATTTTCGTGGAATCCTAGGGGTCCGCGAACCTCAGTTTAAGAGTCGCTGCACTATTAGAAATACTAATAGAAAATTGATAAAAATGTGTGATACGAATTTAGCGGTGCCCCGAGTGTTAATTCGGCTTTTTACTAATGGCCACACTCAAGCGTTATTTCTAGAGTGGCAACACTGACGTTGTTTCGTTGACAGCGCAGCCATTGACGGAGCAGCATGTAGTACGCTGCGACTTCAATACACCAAATTTAATACTCACCAATAATAACAGATAGGTTTGTTATTGGTGAATTTGATAACTTAATATTGTTGTTTCAAATTATTTCATTTCGCATATGGTTTAATCTTATCTATTGTACAGTATGCAATTAAATTTGTTCAACAACCTATGTTATGTAGTATTCTAACCTATTAATTGTTATCATAATATCTAAAAAATGACGATTTGTATTTAATAATTCTAACATTTTAGGAGATATATTATATATTTTTTTTATTTTTGAATTAACAAATATATCGGCTTGAGTATTCTCATAATAAATGAGCACATTAATTGAATAATCATCAATCACCGCTGACAAGTCATATGTCATTGAAACATTAAATCTATTTATAGAAAAAATATGGATGACCCCGGTTATAATTTGAGGAAGACCTAATCAAACGCGTACTGCACATATTCAATCGAGTTGAATTTGTTATGCTAATCGTTTTGTAATGTAACATGTCCCTTTATTCCGTTGTAAATATTGTATCGTTTGCATTTTAGAAGTTGGTGAACATTTTAATATCTTCATATTAAAATGGCAGAAAACAAAGCAATGATGGATCCGAACAACTTTGATTCCCTGGACGAGTATGTAAAATACAGAATGAACGCCACGCGTGCCATGCTGAATATTACATGTGACACAAATGACATGGATTTAATCATTCCCAATTTAAATTTCGAAAGAAAATCATCAGATATAAACGTTAAAATGAGCAATATGAGTGTGAGCGAGGAAGACGTTGATCCACGCTCCAACTACGATATTATAAGCTTCAAATCCAAAATCGCTCCTCCCGTTGGCTTATTCAAAGAATTTACCCCGCTGATCGATATCGTTCATAAGAAAGTCGCCGATGCGAAACAAGACTCGAACAATACTCCGACTGAAAACAAAAATCTTGCATTCATATCCGACAAGACGCACTCTGAGAGCAAAAGAATCTTACAAGAATTGCAAGCGTTATATGATCACATAAAAGTTTTACGCAATGATCCGCATCAAATGAAAACACCGCCCGACTCACAACTAAATCTTTATACATCATACAATGCATTGAAAAGAAAGTCTCACGGAGAATGTTCAACGTTGGGCAAAGTTTTACACACAAAACTGAGAAATATGAGACGCCTACCAAAATTAGATTACGCTTATTATAATCCAACTGGTAAAGTTCAATTATTCAACTTCAACACTCCATACCCTCATTGAACTAATCATTTTTAATTAATCTTAATATTATTTTAAATGATTTTATACAATTGTACTTGACTAGTTCATATGAATTTTAAAATAAATTGACTATTTTACTGTAGTTTTGTCAGTCTTTTTTATTTTATTGTGGAGGTATTATGACATTTTTTTAATATCATCGGCGTTTATACAATGATAAGAGTGTACTCAGTAACGTATTAAATTTAAATACAAGAGTCGCAAGTTCATATCTTTGTACTGCGAGATACACCTAACAAATCATAAATCTTAAAATTCAAGCTAACTTAAATCGTTACTAAACAACAAGAAATTGCTCGCCAAAGATATGCGCTGTAAAAATACGTATTTTTGGTGTATGTAAATTTTATCATGAGCTTAATATCCACTGATAATACGTAAACTTCAATTTGAACAATGAAATCAATGCATTCATAATTTTTTTTTAGTCACAACAATCGGACAATTGGTTACTATTTGTGTATATTTTTTTACCATATCAATATTGAATGGTGATATTCAAAGGATTTGAGATATTCAGTTAGTAACATTATATCCAATTAGATATTTTTTAAATCAATATCAAAAAGATATCTATAAGCTCTGAGCCACCTGTTTAGTTCATCATATTACAATGAAGACCTTATCTTATTAACATTCGTTCTGAATCCTTAATAAATATTGTGCTAGAATTATATTAAAATGATATGAATCGTTTCTCAAGCAAAATGTATGTAATTTCAAATTTAACCTCAAAATTTGATTTTAAATATTTTTGCGAAAATAGGGTCAAATTACATAATAATCCATTTAAATTGAATTCGGAATTACTAATTAAAAACAAACTTGCGAAAAATATAAATCGAACAAGTCGCGATTTACTTAGATTTACATATTATTGTTCGCCGCAAAAAAGTCATATTGTATTGCCGCCATTGTTTTTTTCGTGGCCTTAAAACAAATATATTCGACCTTTACCGCAATGAGAAAATATATCGCATTAAAAACGATCTAATTCCTACGAAATTCGATGATGTGATTTTAGAATATTTTTTTCAACTAATATAATCCCTGTAAATAGCACACTATTATGCGACAATGGGATCGAGAGGATTACGTTATAACAAACAATGAGTATTTGTGCCGTATTAAACTTGGTGCAAATTCATGGTCGGAGGGTCCCACATAAAAGCTAATTGCCCACCTCTATCTATTAGCTAGATTCAAATCTAGTTAATTTGTGTAAATAATTGAAATGCTATTCAGCTAATTGTTATTTGCTGACGGATTAAAATGGGCAAATTTGACGACTCCAATGTCAACGTGCGAAATTCGCGCATTGCGAAATGGCTCCGTTTTGTCAATTTATTTTCCACAGGATGACGATTATCGTCTCAGCATTATTAATTTCGATTCGATAATCTCGTGGTAAAATTCCACATTTGGAGAATTTTTAATTACAGTAACAAATAACAGCCATCCGATAACAGCGACACGATAAATACAATTGATATAATGCCAGAAAGGAAATTATTAAATGGCATTGTTGTCGGTTAAATTTTGCGGTTTTTGTATTTCCGTTGTGGTGGTTTCAGCGACGTATTTTTTCAATTTTGCTAGCATTTACAAAGACGATCGAACACATCCGAAAGAGGAGGAAAAATCGCGCTACATTTATAAATAACATCTTTGAAATACATCATTTACTCCGGGATAACTCCATCCTTCGTTTAAATCAATCCTCGAAATAGCAGGAACGAATATAGAATTGGGCGCATTTAAGAGCAACATGTGTAAATAGCGAATTTCAGTTACATCAAGATATGAACCGGAATTTAGAAATGATACGTCCAGAAAAAGAATCACAAGTGTATCTAAAAATTTATGCTCGAGATTAAATGAGCTGGCGTGGAATTTTAAATGTATCTAGCTTTCATTTCAATATCAATAAAATGTTTTTTTGTTTTTAAAGGGAAAACATGTTTTTTTTTAAAACGAATTCTAAAAATCAATGGTTACTTGATTATATTGCCGTTCTTGTGTATTTAATTTAAAGTATTAATGCAACGTTATTTATTACAATTTTATTATATTTATGACGTTCGATACTCGATACAAAGCTCAAATGACAGAAACTGATTATAGCAATGCGTCCAAGGCTAAAATTGCATAAACCTTTCGCTAGCTTCATTAAAATCTCAAAAGATTACAGTGGAAATAATATTTAAGATCGCATTAATAAAGTACATCAATCGTCACCATCTCTCCCTTCGAATGCATTTAATTGTCACTTGGACGAAAATTATCGCCTTAAGACCGTCTTCGCGCATTTAAATTTAATAAGATAATTTCTTAGGTTATTTATGTGTCACTTTTATGCCATACATGCCAATAAAATTTTACACACCAATTCGTTTTATAACCTACAAACATTGGACATAATAGAAATAATAAATGACCATTGTCTGCGGACAGAGCAGTTTGACTGTCTGGCCATCCAAGACAATAATCAAGCGAAAAATCAACCGAAATACACATATTTCAGTTCAAAAACATCAATCTCATAGAGCAGAGTGCTTTTATTTTATTTTAATTTCGCACTCCAAAAAAAAAAAAAATGAAAAATCCACATCATCATTATTGCGCCGTAAAGATAAAAAATATTTTTATAATATCTATTTTTGCACAATGCCTCGTTTTAAAATACACATTAAATAAAACCGCAACGTACGAAAATAAATATAGCTAAATAAACTTCATTATCTGGTCACATCTAAATATTTTAAACAATTAAATTCAATGTTGAATCATTTGGTCGAGACAAAATCATAAAATAGTTGCGGGCAGGACATGTAACAAGGGGAACAGACGAACGATGAATCAAAGCCAATATGAAACTTGCGTTACCAATCATGGGCGCTTCATATTATTTTTGGATTGGTACCAAAAATGCACTTCACAAGAAAGTCGTTGGATATAAATAGCAATTGACTCATAATGAAAGAATCGTATTATGGATTGGTGGATATTGACATAACACAAATATTTATGATGATCGGATGTTAACGCACAGTAAAAATAATTTAAAAAACTCTATACAAGAATGAGACACAAATTATTTTAATATGCAAATAAATGTAATCTAAAAGAGCAGATGGGCATCGATCTGATTAACCTTTTGAGTAGTGAGCTAATTTAAAATCATCATATACTTAGAAGCTATATTTGTATGTCTGTCACTTATCCGTACAAATCCACTTATCTGCTAGGACCGTCGCAGCGTGTATGAAGCTTGTACATAAATAAATAAACACTGTCGATAGGACACAATATTCGGTCATTTCTTCAAGTAAACATAAACAATACACTTGAAATCGATTCATTATATCATTACTAGTCCATAAATTTGGGTTAACGATCTATGCAATCGTACAATGTACGCAACATACTCTCTCCATCTCTATTTCCCATTCATAATCTTCGACTTGCAAGATACTCTCCGTCTCTGTCTGTCTCAGAGCTCAATGTGTAAGAATGCTCTTTCTAAATCGAATGATCAGTGTGTGGATGATACAAATTCGGATAACATTTTTTAAAAAAAGGATGTCGGTTATGTGGCAAGGCGAACGGACGACAACGGATAAAATCTAAAATGATGGATGGATAATTTGATGAATCTTTTAATGTGTCACAAAGACGTAATAAAGTGGCGCTTGTGGTAGATAACGTCATATCTGTTTGAATTATTCATCAAATTACACATTAAACGAAGAGATGATATGCTTTGTGATAATGTCGAAAATATACGATCAATGGGCATTTTATTTATTTTAACACACTCACGTCGGGGCAATATCAAGCTGTACTAATGTTGTAAAGATGCTGAAGGCACTTGAACAAACGGGGTCAGTTAAAATCAAGAGAGAACGAAGAACTGAACTGAGGAACCCAGAGTTTTTTGTTTCACGGTTAACAGACCTGGCATGTAGGGGGGATACTAACGGTCAGTTTATTCGGTCCCGAGTGTTTGTCAGCCATTTTGTTCAGTCATAGTAAATTCTTCCGATGGAGAGGTCGTAGCGTGCTTCTGTCACCTTCCAAAGTCCATGCACGTGCTGCTGCAAATCTGCACAGTCATCTATTTTTTGACTTTGCAGAACAATACCACTGCGAATATCCATCGGAAGCTCGTTTAACTTTATAGTAGTTAAGTAATGAGTCGAAGTGAGTTAGGTTGTTCAGAGAAGGCAGTACTGATACTCACGACGAGACAAAGAGTAGGAGACTATCCGTCATTTCTGATGAACTTGTGCAAAAATTGAAGAACAAGTGTGAAATGACCGCCGTGTAATGCTTGACGACCTTTACAAATAATTTCCTGATATTTCTCGAAGTCTTCTTGGTGATATCGCGTCGGAAAAACTTGGTTGCGGAGAGTTGTGTGCTCCATGGGTGCCCAGAATGCTTACACCGGATCACCGTCAAAATTACATGACCGCCGCTCATGAATTTTTGGATGTTTTGCACAGGAAGGAGAAGATTTTCTGGATTTTATCGTGATGGGGGATGAGACGTGGGTGTATCGCTACACCCCAGAATCCAAAATACGATCCAAAAAGGGCTGGCAGCGGAAGTCTTTAGCAGAAGTTTTATTCCGGGACAATCCCGGCATCAATATTTTATAATATTCTAATCATCATTCAACAGAGACCTTATGCATTAACCTAATAAAGTTCTCTGTTTTTATAAAATTAGAACATTCTCAATTAATTATTTTAATGTATTTCATTACTGCTGAATCTCAATATATGTACTATTTATATTATTATTGATATATATATATATATATTAGGGAATATCGATATGAAATATAATAAATACGGATCTTTCTTCATTGTCTTTTCAAAAATCTTTTTTCATTGTGTCGAACTAAATACTACCTCGAGATCGCTCTGCTACAAGTTCAGAAAACACCGAAATCGAACTGTTTTAAAAGAAATTGGGATTTCTGTATCTGAATATTGAGACATGTTTTTCTTCGAACGCACTGCCAAGGAGATAAGTTCAATCTTCACAAAAATCTAAAATGTTGTACAAATAAGTTTGTTCTAATATCAGAAACATCGAGGAAATTTATAAATAGATTTATAGATCATACGGAAACATTTCAATTGATGAACAATTCATAAATTTGGTACAAGTTTATTTTCTATATCCATTGGGTATTGGTAGAATTGGATGGTTATTGATAGAACTACAAAAAAATAAAACAATATTTCATATTTGTTTTAGCAATCCGATCTAAAAGTGATGGAGTTATATTTCTTGGTGGATTTATAAAGAAAATTGATCACGTATTATCAAATATCAACCCCGCTTGTTTAAGTCTCCCGAATACAGCGTGTTAAAATTATTTATAATGCCTTGTTAAAATGCTGCAATAAACGATATTTGTATAGGAAAAGGAAGCAATGTAGATTATTTTAATGCTGGGTGTTATCACTAAAAATTGCAAGCTTCTATTGTGTTTCTTCAATTTAATTTGTTTCAGTGGTCCAGCGGGCAGCTGAGGCTTTATCTGTATGCGTACTTATCAACGTGAGTAATTGGACTTCCGTCTTCATTAACGAAGCGAATTTCCAAAAAAAGCGCCACTTCTTCGAATGTTATTTGTTTGTGGGTGATAATCGATTCAAAGTCAAGTTTACGCGTTCGGCCTCGGGGCACCAAAAATGGGGGCTGGCCTCCTCTAATTCGACATGAATGACAATCGAAAGCAAATGTAACAAGTCCATCTAGTCGATACACTTTAATCTAGACGAGCAAACAGATAAGGACGAGCATCCATCGTCGAAGTCAACGCACTCGAAAGACAAAACCTACCCACCTGGGCATTCAGGGCATGGAAGGATGTCCGAAGGTCGCGACCGTTCTGCCAGTCCGTTGACTCTTCAAGAACGAGTTCGTCGAGTCTCCCGTTCTTCCCGCTGGCTCCGAACGATCGTCACTTCTTCGGGCGCCGCTATACGAGACGACCGTCCCATACTAATTCGACTATTGTACTGACTGACGTTCCGCGCAGTGCTCGTCAAATTGTGAACCCAGCCCACGTATTTTGGGAAACAATGTGCTTTATGCTTTATCACATAAGGCATATAAATAATCCACCATTGCGACGCACTCACACTTTTGATATGCCACCACTTAACAAAATACCATTAAACGAACCCATTGAGTAATGCTCTCGTTACTCTTTAATCTTAGTAGTGCTCCATGGACCAAAACAAAACAGCACTACACTGTATACGAATCTTCATTTGACATAATTTATAAACAATAATGATTTACTTTGAATTAACATGTACTTCACCGTGTCAACCAGATGCGAATGACGGGTATTCTTCCGTGGGGTGCCAAATATTTGGATGACATATTTCTTTATCCAGTTAAAAAAAAAATAGGGGTACCCGGTATGAATGTCATTTTTCTACCAATGCGATTTAAAATAACTTTTTTTTAAATTCTATTGAACTTTTCTTTTACAAAATAATATCGTACATATCTATCATCTTCTGCCACCTTTCTGTAGACTAAAAATAGTCTGAAAGGGCGATATTCAACCCTTCATTAGAACTAAAATTTTGATCTCTTAAAAATGTTGCGAGTATGATAAATGCAATAAGACGAAACAGACAAAATTCCTAAGTTTTTCATGTGTCAATGAATTCGCGCGTTATCATGCTGGAGAATAATGATGCATCTATTAATCAAAACTGACCTCTGTTAACCCTTCTTTCAATAAGATAGTCTGGCCAGACTAAAACTATTTATATTTCTATGTATATACCTAGAGTCAATGAAAGTAGTCTGGTCAGACCCTGATTTTTTGTCATGGAATTTGTATGGGAAATCACGTTTTTCTTCATGTTTCGTAAGAAAAATTTTATCCTTATGCTCCATAAGATATTTTATCATATTTTTCTTTTTATTATATCTATATTTTTACCTTTGTAGTAAAAGATCATTTCGCATCATGTGTTTGGAAAAACCTATATTTAGTATGGTATTTTTCTTTTATCTATGCTGCAGAAAATCTTTTTACACCAAATATTTGTAAAAACCAGATAGTGAGTCTGTGATTCAGAAAATGGATATCCTTTTAACCTTATCAGACCGGAAATCGTGAGACAGAGACTGATGTCTTGCGTCTCATCATATACTCCTGCATCTATAGCAAAGTCGCGCTTTAACACTTTGATGTACACAGCCGTCAAATCCCGTCATGCGTCAGCAGTTAACAATTGCTTTTTGCGCCAGATAAATCTATGCATACCGTCTTCGTGAACACTTCAAATCACATCGACAAAACTCATCAAAACGAAAAAAAAAATTAAGCAGCTCAAAAACTCTCAAGCTTCTCTGAGAATTGAAATAAGACAGATAACGCTACTGTCAACAATCAATGTTATTGATTCAAAACAATAATAATTGTGTGTTTTAGCGATGGTTCAACTCCAGTTTTACGTTCATAAATTGCAAAAGTCGTTATTCTAGACGTGTGCGTCAACCGGGTAAAGGTACCCCTACACGTCTAAACATTCTCAATATATTTTTGAATTTTTTTATAGAAACTCATAAATTTTCATACTTACTATTCAACAAAAAATCGTATTCTAAATAATCTTTTAAATATCGTCATAAAATTTAGGTATAACTAACCGAAATCGCTATCGTCAACTCGTCGTATCGTCGTAAAGGGTTAAAAGCATTCTGTATACTGGAAAAGAAGGAGGCCAAAGAACAGTTATCTTAGATGAAAAAGTGCTACTAGAATTAACTGACAAGTACAAAAAAATGGTAGGATGGTTATTCCTGACAATTATTTCATAACTTTCGATAGCGTGGACAAACTATAGAAGGCAGGGCTTGCTTTTATTGGAACTATCCGCCGGATTAAAAAATTTATTCCGAAAGAAATGTTGGCAGAACGTCGTCGTTCAATATATTCATCCGTGTTCGGATTTATATACAATGTTGCAGCTCTTTCATACATTTCGAAAAAATAAAAAGCTGTTATCTCATTGTCAACTGTCCATTATAATACCGAAGTTGTTAGAGAAGCCTAAAAACCACAGGTAATGTTATTTTACACAAGCACAAGGGAGGTGTTGATGTTATGAACCAGATGCTTGGGAGCCTGTATACAGTGATGTAGTGCTAAATAAAAAAGTCTGGGAGCGCTGATTAATTATAATATTTCAGTACCCCCTCCCCTACCAGCAGTGATACAATTTTCGCACCAAGTTTCCAACCAAACGCTTTTCAGTTTAACCAATTTAAGTTAAAATAATTTTTTAAAAATTACAATATATATTATGCAAAATTTCCAAATCGTTTAGAAAAAAGTGTGGGAGCGCCGACCCCACGCGCCCCCGCCCCACTACACCACTGCCTGTATACAAACGACATATAATATTAATGCCCGGTATCAAGCTAGTAGAACAAGCAAGTGCTGGTAAGCTCGGAGGATGGTATCTCTACTTCAGTTTTTGAGCTAAAAAATAGCTTAAAAACGAAGCTAGCTCTGTTTATACAAAGCTAGAGTTGCTGCTTTGTTGGCACACGGCTTGCTCTACTTACTTGAAAACTGTTATTTTGTGCACTGGGCACAAGAGATGGTAGCTTTTTTCTGCAATACGCTAAATATTGCACCATTGACATCATTCACAGTTTACAATAATTTGAACCAGATAAGAAATCATCCCACCGATGTATGCCAAATATGTTTATAAATCCATACGGATCAGCTGATGACAACATATCTAGAAGAAAAGATGAACACAGAAATAGTCCGATTTGTATGTAAGAAATGCGAGGAGCCAGTTTGTTAACAGCACAGGCAGGCATTTTCAACATGCCATAAAAGCGCAAATGAGTGATAAATTTTGGATCGTTATGAATTTGCAAAAAAATCGTTTAAATAAATATTAAAAAATATTATTAAGTTTAGAAAAACAAAAAAATGCGTAATTTAATTTTTTTTTCATCCATTTCCATACAAAATCAATAAGAGTCCAGCCAGATCACTTTCATTGATGGGAGGTAATAAGAACATTCATTGATAGAAGGGTTAATGTAATGCTGCATTCAATTTATCCAACTGTTGACTCTCACCTTGCATCAATACTTTTAACCAAATTATTCCTTTAGAATCTTGCCACACAAAAACATTATTTTTCATGCAATGGTCGTTTAGGGGTTGAAACAGCCTTTTGTCCACGGTATAACCATTGTTTTTTTTCTGCACGTTTGAATAGAAAACCCATTTTTCTGTTAGATAAAACTGTCATTCACAGATTTTTCGGAATTACGCTTACTAATCCAGGGATTCATAAGGGATACTTAAAACTGTCCGGGATCCCAGGATTAGATTCCCTAATTCCAACCAATACATCTCAAAATCGATTCAGCTATGTAGCAAAAATCAATCCTTGGTTAGCCTTGATGATCCAAGATCTCAATATCCATTTACATGTGTAAATATTTTTTGATTCCTCAATATGTGTCCCTAGCATAATAATTTTTAGTTATAAATGTTTTTTCTACAAAAAAACATAGCGACTCACCGGTGAGTCGCTGGTAGTTGGGTGATTAATGAACTTATTCAAGCTGTACTTTTTTGTTTATCAGTGAGATTTTATACTTTTTTATGTTCAGTATTTAATAACTTTTCTGTATTCTGCTAACGATTTCGCTCAATTCAGGTCTCCATTTTACAAATCAAATTCTCATAAGTAATCTTTCAATTATTATGCTGAAATTCCCTATTCCCAGATTATATTTTCATACCAATTTCCTTATTTTATACATTTGAAAATGAATTCATCAATAGCACTATGAGATACTTGTTCAAATGAAGTTGCAAAATCATAACTCGAGGTCGAGCCCTAAAGCATTGCCCTGATCCAATTATGTCACAGCATTTCGGATAATATGTATTTAATACCATCACATCGCATATTTGTTTATTAATACCCAACTGAAATGAAGGATATTGGAATACAAATCGATCAAAATGTTAAAAAAACATAACAAATACCCAAGTAGTTTTTCTATGCCCGCTAGTAGACACATGTAATTTGTTTCGTGCAATCTTAATATGTATATTTAATTGAAAAAAATATCTATAAATACTTTTGAAGAGAGCGTTCCCACGGATGCATATGGAATGAACTGACCAGCGGCTCTTATACTAGGGTCCGCAGGCCCCTGGAAGTCTGCGAGGCCATTACCGAGGGTCCGCGGCATCTAAAAATCGTGGTTAAAATATTAAACCTCAATTAAAAAAATAGGAAGTTATTTGCACAAATGTCGTGTAATAGTGAAATCGTAATGGGAAACCGCGCATATCGAGGGCAGAAAATTTTTTTTTTCCAGAGAGGGTCCACAGGTTACGTACTTAAACTGGGATAGACTATACGCTTAAACTTTTGTTTATGAATTTTAATAAGTTCGCATTTTTATAAACTCTCATCTTTTGAATAAAAGTTTTAAAATATTTTTTTGTGCAACAAAAATACATTTTTATTCGTTTTTAAAATTTTAAATCATTTTGTCTTAATTTTTGTAATAAATAAATTTATAAATAAAATGCATGCTTATTTTTCAAAACAAAAGAACATTTAATCCACTATGGATTAATTATTTTGAATCAAATATTCACAAAATAATTTTATACATACTCTTAAAATATTGTTGGCATTTTTATGCCATTTAAAAATTATCTTCTCATTCAAATATTAAATAATTAAATTAAAAAAATAAATATTTATTAAGTTTAAAAAAACAACAAGTCTGCACGTTCAAAATGAGTCATAAGAGTGAAGTGAGTCACCCTATTAATCGACGCGTCGATTAACAGCTATTTAATAACGGTTAAATTGATTTATTGAAATACAACTTATTTTATTTATAATTAGATACATTGCGTCATTTTGACTTGGAAAATAGCAGTAAAAATAAATTTAAAAATGTATTTATAACGCATTAAATTATAAATGTATTTTGTGTCATTATTTTTCTTAATTGGTTTTTTTTTTATTTTAAAATACATGTGAAGCTCTAAAACATATTTAAGCTTAGATATTTGATTAGATATATTTTTCAGTTTCTTAAATATCTTAAATATGATGTTTTTTGATTATTAATCAATATTAATTTATTTTCGATAATTGTAAAATAAAAATAAATATTATGAATTCATTGAGTAATTAGTACAGGAAGTAAAAAATAACGCAATCGTGAAATTAAAAATATAATAATACAGATAAAATAGAATTTGAATTTTATAATCCAATAAGAATATGTTCATGGTATGTATTTCGCATTTTTAATACTGGCAACATTACATTTTCAAATTTTTCCAACACTGTCGCAAGCGGATGTTAAGTACCGTCTGATATAGTCATTTGTCAAAGTCAAAGAAATGGAATCATTACATGTATTTATTTAAATTTTTTCTATGCTTATGTCTATATGATATCGTTACTCATCGGAAGAAAATGCACACACCATAAGTGAATCATAGTTTTTTAAAAAAATCATACATAGGAGTTAACACTTTTGATTAGCAATTCTGCCCATATAAGCTCAAACGAACCTTGTGTATAAGCAACATATGCAATAAACCAGTGCTTAAACTGGGTCAACCTTAAAGTGCACCGCAAAATACTATGACTACCTTAAGAATGTGCTTTTGAAATATTTACAATGTATAAAGCCGTCCAATTTCTTGCCATATATTACATGCTTTTTCATTTATAGATCCCCAAAGAATCATCGCAAATGATTTCGAGTGGAATAAAACGTGCTAAAGAAATAGAAGAAAAGTCTTTGAATCCAAAAAAGAGATGTTTTCTAAAGGAAGAGGCAAACTCTTTGGAGACAAAAATCACATCGGCAGCCAATACAATTCTCAAAATGAGGGTTTGTTCATATATTACACAATATTTTTGGTTTTATTTGTTACATTGGTATGATTTTTCAAGTATTGAAGGGCTGGCAAAATAAATTGCTGTAGGTAGATTTGCACGTTAGTGTAACGACTATTATTCTGACACTTTGAATACTTGAAATTGGTAAGCTTTAATAAAATATCCAAAGTAATATATTTTTCTTTTAATCAATAGGTCAGTCATGAAATCAAGTATAAATGTATACAAGATCAAGTGACAGAATTGTTGGAAACTAAACAAAAGCAGCAAAAAGATATATATGAACAACAAAAGACTATAAAATCCCTGGAAGGAAAATTACAAAATGAAATCAGACTAAGAGAAGACGTTTTACACAAGTAATTAAATAAGTTTATTAATATGCATCCCATTTCTATTTGTATTTAAATATTGACATATGGTCGGTATTGTAGGATATATAGAACACAATAGCAATTCTACCAAATACTTACAAATGTATTTGATTTATCATAGTGCAACCATATGCAGACCATTGTAGAAATAAGGTCTTTTCAATATCCATTCACAGAAAAGGGTTACATCCATCTCGTCTGTATTATACATTCACCTCCTCATTCGCTCCATATTGAAGGTAGCATAAGCTTCGGGTTTCATTTAGAACGCTCACTCGGCGAGTCTCCTGAATGAACGTATTCACAACCGTCTCGATAGAGATTGTGGGAGACTAAGCAGTTTTCCTTGGGAAACAGTGGAAAACATACCATAGACGACCTTTTTGATTTTATTGGAAAGGGCTTTCTGGAATGCAAAGAATCAAGTCCCTCCTTTCCTCGCTAGAATGCTGCCGAGTCAAGGTAAAGTCATACGTGATACTTAAGTGTGTCTCAGATTCGCTCCTACACCAATCTCTCATCAAGCTCCTACACGTATCTCCCTGTCCACATGCAACTTAACCAAGCAAATTCGAGACGTTGTTTTCATATTTCAGGTTGATTCTTTCAGTTCAGTGATTTTAAAACGGTATAGAAGGCAACGGAAGACAATGATATTAACGTTGCAAAGTGAAATTCTTCATATGTTTCTTCACAAGGCCGTCTGCTCGATGTTCTTCTTGTCCTTGTTCTGTTCTTAAAGCTTCTGGGCTCCGAACCGGTAAGGTTCATCATGCTCCATATTGTTGGGAAGGGTCGACTATGTAAGAGATAGCGAATGACATGCAAGCCAAGATTTGTAAAAGTAGCAATGAATAGTAGATAAACTGAGTACTAGCGTGTTGTTAAAGGAACATTTAAGTATTTAATCTATAAATATACTAGCCAAGTAGTAAATAAAATCATATAAGCTAGAGAATGTGAAACGCAAATGGATATATATCGAGCGTACTCACTTTGAGGCGCGGACTGAAACAGGGTGGTTCTATATTGTTTAATCTCTTCGATGTATACACAAACAATCTTTTATCGACACTTATAATGACTGCCATGGAAAGCCATGCAGATGGAAGATGCACGAACAATATGGCACCTTCTATCGAGGCTCTAAGAACGCTATTGAACATCTGGATGGATTGCACAGTGATGCATAAATTGACATTCAATACTTCTACGTCAGTGGTGATGGTGCTTCAGCATAAGAAGGCCCTTGATTACATCCCATCTATATATTTTGAAAGGCAACATCTACAAATATACTAGATGGATGATGAGCTAACATCAGAGGGAAGAGAAGGGCCATCTGTATTCATGTTAATAAGTTTGGTGAAGCACTTCTACAAATACGGCGATGAAATAAAATGCCAACTCTTCATGACGCGCTACGCTACTCTGTACACATGGGAATTGTGGACGAATTTCCATCAAAATATAACAATTGTTATAGAACCTTGTTCGCTCTGTCCAGGACCGATGGATTCTTTACTGTATTTAGGAGATGAATCCGACTAGAGATTCTGTGTCGAGACATTATTGTAGTCCATAATGGAAAGAATTAAATTGCAAATATGGAAACATTACAAAAAAAAAACTACAAAAAAGGAGATAGCCCAATGTACCTACTGTCCAAAACAAATCACATGCAAAGGGTCAAACACAACTGGACTAGTGAGATATCTTGAAAGGCTACAACGGATTTTTTAAAAATAAAAACACCGATACGCAATGTTCAAACAGTGCGAAAATAATTAAAATATTTCAACCGCCAATAATAAATTTTGTGAAGAGGAAAACACTTCCAGAAATCGTTGCCTGGCTCGATGCGCTGGATGGTTTTTCCATAAGAGAGATTACGAATAGTGATTCCATTCATGAATATGTTACACTAAAAGGGTTTTCATTACCAAAAAATAAATCCGACATAATTAGATTGATCTCAAAATTTTATGAAGAAAATATAAGTGAAGTAATTTCCAATATAAAAGGCTTAAAAGAAGTGAATGCTCGCTTTTGCCTGACAATGGATGAGTGAACGAGCATAAAAAATGGAAGATATTTTAATATTATAGTACATTCTGAAAACGATATATTTAATCTAGGACCGTCATCAATGAACTTTCCATAAAACATGCTGTACATCTAGCTGTAATTGAAATATTGTACAAGAAAACTTATCAAACAGAAACAGAAAACATTGAAACGGAAGAAGATTTAGATTATTTCAACGAAGATGAACAAAACACTGAAGAAAGTGACTCCAAAAATGATAATTCTGAAAGATAGAACAAGATGGTTATTTTAATTTACACATACATACATATGTAACACATACAAATATTTACTTAAAAAAATCCGTACATAATTAAAGAAAAAATAAAAGTCTCGAGTCCCGGGAAGTCCTGGGTTCGTATGACGAAAGCAGGAGTTAATAATAAAATAAAATAACATAGTTTAAAATTTTCATTTTCATTTGACCTCTCAAATAATTACTTAACGCGATCCGTTACATAAAAATAAAAATTAACATAAATAAAAATATGTCTATATTTGACAGGATATCTTGTGCTTCAAATGCAAAAACCTAATATACTACAAAAACATCAATGTCTGTCCAAGGGCAAGGCATGATAAAGAAAATTTATGCACAGGAAAAGATATTAAACTATGCCATTTTATTTGTATTATTATCATTGTTTGTATAATTTTTTTACAAAAAGGAATTGCTTCCTTTATCTAGGAATTATATTTAATGTGTTTTTATGTTTTAAGTTCTGGAATGTAAAATATGCATTATGTGTAAAACTTGTGTATGTTTTATTCCAAGGAGGCTAATAATCGTTTCCTTAAAAAAAAAGTAATTGTACTATTTAATTATAATATTCATATTTGTAATAAATTAACGCTCAATTTTCATATTTAGGGTTGCCAATTCTCGTGATATATATCAAATACTCGAACACCATACGGAAACACTGGGACCTCTTCTGCAAAACTGTTTTGATAGTGGACAGGTATTAGCGGAATCGTACAAGAACGCTACAAATGTAATTGAACAAATGAAGAACGATACGGTAGTAAAAGAGTGCAATAAATTGCAAGTTGAAAATCTGCAGCAACAATGCAAGTTTAATTTATTCATGTGCTAATTAGTTGTAGATTATTGCATAATTTTAAATGTATTATATACTTTTAGTGACGGATGCAAAAAAGATTCAACAGACTTTCGAAGATCTATCTTTGAACTTAAAAAAACAGTGCGAGTCACACGTTGAAGATAATAAAACATTAAAAGCCGAACGAGATGATGTTCTAAAAAAAAATAATACGCTAATGATCGACATATCTAAATATGTGTCACACATTAATAAGGCAATTATAATTTTCTGAATTTGTCTTTAGTTAATTTATTAAAATAGTTTGAATTAAATATACTTTTTTACAGTTGGAGAATAATATACATATGCTTCAATCTCAAATTAGTAAAATGGAATTAAAATCTTCAGAAGAGAAATTGGAAGCAAATGCTAAATTTTCTGATTATGAAAAACAGTTACGTTTCATATTATTTTCATTTAGTGATAATACGTTATGAGCACATATGATATTATTTTAACATATGTTTTTTTAAATAGAATTATAGCTTTGGATAATCAAATACAGCTTCATAAAACTGCATCAGAAAATAAAGATGATTTAGTTAAAACAGCAAATGATAATAAATTAATGTTAGAAAATACAATTAATTTGATCAAGAAAGAAAATATTGATATTGTAGAGGTTTGTTCATCCATTTAAAATAAGTGCATATTTTTTTTAATCAGACAATAAAAAAAATTGCAATTTTACTTTTAAGTCGTTGGAGAAAGAAATACGCAATTTATGTATAGAAAGAACTAACGCGCAAGACAATAGCATCGTTCTTAATGGAAAGATTGAACGCCAAAACGAGGTAAAATATATGAATACAAATTGAATGAACGCAAAATAAAATTTCAATACAAAATTGGATACTAACTTTCAGATCATCCGCCAGAATGAATTGCTCATGAAGAACATCGAGGATGAAAAAAATAGCATTCAATCAAAGTTAAATCACCTCATGGAATCGCACAAAAACAATGAAATTACATGGGAAAGTGAAAAAGGCAATCTTCTCCTTGCTATTCAGCAAGAGAAAAAATTATACGCGGATGAAGTTCAATTAAGACAAAAGGACCGAGATGAAATTGCCATTTTACAAATTAAAATACAAGACTTAGAAAAATCTCAAAATAAGAACATGTAAGTAATATTTATGAAAATTGTTTTATTATGACAAATAATTATCAATCTACAGCAGATCCGCAGTAATCCAACAAACATTTTGCAAGGTAGTGTCGAATTATCGAGTGTAGAAAAGAACGATTGAATGTTTAGGGGGGGGGCCTAAATATGAGTCGAATTTGATAGAGGTGAAGTTGGTCGAGGCTGCTCTAACCAGGGCGTTCCCTGACGAGAAGACGCGGCATTTCATAGCAGCTGCAGCTCCATGAAGTAGCGCCTCGAGTTGGGGAATGCGCGCGTACATGAACATTCCCGATGCATTGCATCTCCTGGGCAGCCCGAATAGTGCTCTAGTGTCCAAAGCTCTCCCGTGTAAATGGACATCACTGCATTTATAGAAGCATCGCGCCAACATGTTTTCCCGCATGCAGATGTCTCTTTGTCTCTCTATATCGGCATCATCTCTGAGTTCCTAATTAATGAGATGCCCGAGATATCCCTCGATGGATACGGGTGGAACATAATCCGGGGCCTTCCCATATCGAAACACCATCACCACTGACAATTAAGCATATTCCTGTTTCTTTCATGAAGAAACCCATATACAAAGCTTCTTCTACCTGTGGATGTTTCTCCTTGTGCCACGTAGGCGTTCTCCATAGGAGATTTTAGTAGGGAAAGAATTTATAATGCGTTGCCTTCCACACCTGGTAAAGTACGGATAGGATTATTTGGAAAGGTAGGAAAGGAAAGAATCTACGAGTGAGAAGCGAAATTATCATTATGTATATAAATTATAATTTAATTATTGTTGCAAATTCAATCGCTCACTCATGGACGTCCTGCATTACTTTATTAATCGCCTCAGCATTTACTTTCTTAAATCCAGGAAATCAGGGTAAATCTGGATTGAGGCGATCAATCAGAAATATTAATATTTCCGACCTCCTAAATTTGTTGGTACAGTGAAATTTTTTCCACAATCTGGATTTGAACCTAAACTTTTATAAAAAGAGTCCAGGATCTAATCCACTATACTAAAACTTGCCAACTAAAAATATTAATTACGATTTAGACAGTCAAGAATCACATTTTTGCATGTTTTATATAGATGAAGCTTTACCATACATATGTACTATACTTGTATTGGGATGTCGAACTACAGGGGGGACCGGATTAGAGTGTGGTCTGCTGTATATATGAAATAGTTTTAATCGAGCAATTTTATCTATCAGGGAAGAAGACATTCAAAAGAAACAATCTATGGAGCAAGATCTTCAAGATCAACGCAATGCTGTAGCATCTCTCATGTCTCAAATCAAAACATATAGAGAACAAATAAATACAAACGAAAATAGTATTAACGAATTTGAGAAAAAAGTTAAGGTAGTATTTCTTAAAATAATATAATTATATATATGTAAAATTCAATAAAACGAAATATGATTTTTTTAAATTTAGATTCTTCAAGCAGAAGTTACATTGTTGAATACTTACGGGGCGAAAAAAAATAAGATTGTGGTTTGTATTCTTCAAGAATTAATATTTATAATACAGTAAAACCCCGCTTAACACGGAGGATGCGTTCCAATAAGTTTAAGGGCGAAACGAAATAGTGTTAAACGTGGTTGTCTTAACACGTAAATAATGGGAATAAGTGAAACAGAACGTTTATGGTTAAATATTTTTTTATTACTTATGTGGATGGTTTGTGATGAGGAATGTTCTTCTTGATTTGACCTTATTTGTTTTGCTCTTTCATTCAAAGTTAAGCAAGCAGTTGTCAATAACAGGGCATCGCATCAATGACACTTTCGTCTTGCCTTAGACTTTCTATCAAAATTAAAATTATTTAATATAAACTGATCCTTAACTTCCGTTATAATGCCTAAACTTTATATTGAATGTTCCTTTTGCTCATCTTCCGAGATGCTAATTTCATCATCATCGTGCACTTGTTATTCTGCTTATCGGAAAGACTTTCAAAAGTTGTATATGTGCATTTATATTATCTAACCCTGTTTCTGCCCTTAGCTCCGGTTATGCATTGTTCCATACTCCTTTCAAACAATATTCAGTCAACTCATTCCAAGAAAGATTGATGTTGTTTACGGCATCCATGATATTGTAATTTTTCTAAAAATCTCAATGGATTGTTTATCTTCTCCATGTTTTATCAATCAGTTGCTGAAATGTCCACTGCAGATAAGCTTTAAAATTTGGTATTTTGCCTCTTGATCCATAATGAAGTTTTGTTTGGCGACAGGCAAATCACTCACTGAAATGGACCAGGTAATGCTAAAACAACAATGTTGAACGGGATCTTACTGTAATTTAAAAATATTTCAGGACGGTTTGAATGCTGAAATAAAGGAATACCAAGACAAGTTATTTAAGATGGAATTGGAGTTAAGTGCGAAGGATGATGAATTGATTAAAACAAAACAAGACAAAAATGCAGAAACCGAAAGTAAATTTGTCCAAACCGACAATCAACCGAACGAAGCTTTAGATGATATTTCAACTACGCTTAGAAATGGATTGGATTTCACACAAGTTAATATGCTATATTGCCATTTCATATATATTCTTCGACGTTGATCATTCATATTTATTTCATAATTACATATTTACAGCCTAACAGCCCCGACAAGTCAGATAAAAGACCTGATGATATAGTGGATCGAGACAATTATTATAACATATTGAGTGACAGCAGTTGTGATGGTGCTACGGTCAGTATATTATCTGCAATTATAATAATCATTCAATAATGAATGGATTAATTGTTAATATGAAACAATGTTTATATAGCGGACGCCGTTCAATGAATATTACAAAAATATATCTCGCGCATTCAAACCCAAGTCTCCATTGCGAAGCGCATCCCTTAAAAGGATCTTTAAATATAAAAGCACAGAAACGCCAAAGGTTTTTAAAACAATATTAATATAATTGATTAACGTCAGAAAATATTCCAATCAAGTAATATTTTGCAGGAAATCGCAGAGAGCCTATTAAAACCTATTCAACCGCTTAAAGTAATTCGCAACAAAGCAACATCAAGCTCAAACGCAAAGCGATATTACAACAGGAAGAAATAAAATCATATTATCTATCTATTTTATCAGAAATTAACTCTATCTGAGCAATCTTCTATTATTTTATTCATCAAAAAGAAAATAATTTTCTAATATTCTGAGAAAATAATTAACGTTAAAACTAGTATTTTAAGCTAAATGTTGTTCCTTATTATTATAATCTATAGATTACTCTTCATAATAACTTTTTGTTGGATGGTCAAGTTTTTTATTTTTTTGCTTTGTTTAATTATGTTTAAATGTGAAATGAATTTTTCCAGCTTATTATAAATTCACTTCAATAATTTCTATTTTTTGCATATTTTCTTTTACTAAACTAGCAAAAAAATAGGTTAAATCTCACAAATTCACACTTTATTAACTCGCCTTTAAGGGATGTTTCTACTTTGTTGGAGCACTGCTATGGCAGAAGCATAGAGGATACCTTCTATTTATTCAAAAAAATCTTCGGGTTAATCTTGCCTCTTTTGACGCTGCGGAATGTGCAGCGTCAGCTTTTTTCACGCGCACCATATCCCTTTTATTGGCAATTATTTTTGCTTGCGGTTCAATTGCGATGCTCATCATTTCCATCATACGCAACAGGAAGTTGTTACCTTCGTTGAAAATACATGCGGCAATAAAAGTTGCCAATTCAATCATTTTTTTGGAGAAAAAATATATTTTGGAGCCAAGCGCCAGAGGGCAGCGTTGAAACTTTCGTTATTATTTTGCACATGTCTAATAGTTGGCATATTTTACACCATGAAGCTCCTCGGATCGTGTAAACATTTCGATAATAGAATCAACTTTTATTTTTCCAGGGCTTCCATGTGTGCTTTCCTATGTGGCCGCGTCACTCATCTTTTCCCGCAGTTAAATTTTCTTGTTTTAAGCATTTTGTACCTGGGTTTTAACTTTGAAAATCATCCGTTACTCTTCGTGCGTACAATCACACTGAGGACGCTTCTTGAGACGTTACTTCCATAATAGATCTTTTACCGGGCAATTAAGTATTTCCAATGAATACAGACAATACAAATGACGCAATCCTAGCCCGCATTTGTTGCAGCTGCAGGGTCAACTTTGCGAATTTATATTGACTTGAAATTTCCTGAACCTATTTTTAAACGTTGATTCTTTCTGATACACAAAAAGATATTGTTGAAGCAACAAGGTAGAAACACCCCTTAACTAATTGAATCTATTCATTGGCGTTGTGAATTTCATATGCGTCGACATTTAGTTGATATATTTTTTAATCCTAATGACAATTTTGGATATAGAACAGAAATTAATTTAATTTTGTATTCATTTTTTTTATTTCAATTAAGATGTATAACAGGGTGGATCAATCTTATCATTTGCGTTAAATGACAGCAATTTGCACACAATTGCGAATTTTCATTTTTTTTAAGTACCAGTCTTTTGTAGTTTTCTAATAGTTTTAAAAGTAAAAATCAATGAAAATAAAAGTTACATATATTTACAATCGTTTAAGAATTAGCAACCAAGATTTGGTTAACAAATTTTAGCTCGAGAAAAATTTACAAACACAAATAATTAAAACTTAAATTTCAACATAAATTAACTTCTACAGCAAAATTATTTATTTGTATTTTTCAAATTACTTTATCTTAATTAGTATAAAAATATAGTTAATAAACTAATAAACAATCACTTGTAATATACTTCAATGCTGATTGTAAACAAACATTCCAATGTACATTCTGGCATATTTTTCTTTTCATTGGCCTAAATTTCTAAAGATTTTTATCTAACGCGTTAAAATGCTTCGGTACTTTAATTTCAGTACCCATATAATTATATACATAGTTAAAATCATTGATAAAAATTTAGGTCAATACATTTTATAGGTTTAGTACTAGAGTTTAGCTTATCCTATAAATTACATAATTTGTTTAATAATTAAGATATTTTATATCCTCTTTAATAACATTTAACACATAGCAATAGCAGACTATAAGCCTTGAAAATACGTGTTATAATCGCAAGTTTAGCGCGTAAAAACGAATTTATCATATCAGTTGTGTTGTTCATGTTTTAACTGTTCAATGAGGCGTGCATTTTTAGAAAAGTAATTTTCAGCACTGTGTTATTTAATTCTAGTCGTGCATTATTTATGTTCCTGTAAAATTTCAAAATAATGCAAGACCGGTATATAATAACAGAATACGATTATGTTATCACGAATAAAAATATGTATTTACAAAACATTTGGTTATGGGGTTAATAAATAAAACTAAATTTTCTGTTAGAAATAAGTCGACCACATTAAATATTGCAAATTAAATACTGCATACATAAAATTGCATCGATAAATTTGTATATAATAATGCAGCGTGCGTTAGATTTCAATACAGAAAATTTGTTTTGCTAGCCTTACAAAAATGATTTATGAACTGATTCATAATAACAATTTTTGGTAATCTTATTTGCGTTTAGGTTTTGGCAGGATTTAAAGATATCTATGTATTTCTTAAAACGAAATAAATTTACAAAACCTACACTACATATAAAATAGACTTAATTATTGACTGAATTTACTTTTCAATTAAAGAGAAATCTTTATCACATGAATGGAATAACAAGTTTATCTTCATAAATTAACTGTTTTTCATTTCCAAATGCTAACATTGCATACTTTCACGCTACGTAAATTAAATCAACTTTGCAAATTGCATCATTTTAAATAATTCCTAAAAATTAACGCAAAAGTTTCACTTGATGAAGGCTTCAGGTGGTATTCGTTCTTCTTTCCTAAGTTGTTCAAACACAAGGACTGCCCGATTCAAGTCCCAGTTTGTCTGCTCTAAGCAACTGAAAGACAAAGAATTACATCAGTTTTCACATAAATAAATCTTTCAATTTTATAACACGAGAAAAAAAAAACTTACTCAGTGCTCCATTGTAGATTCATATTAGTCCGCAAAGCTAGAGTTTCAACAAATTGTTGTTTTAATTCAGGCGGCGGAATATGTGCTACAGGTGCAACTGGCATAGGCGGCGGTGCAACAGCAGGATTATATGCTGGCGGAACATTTGGAGGAGCGACTGTTGTAACGGGAATTATAGTTGGCCCTTTAAAAATATTCTCCTCCTAAATAAATAGAAAAAATGTATAAACACATAGTATACAAATTACTCTCGATTATCCGGGGGACAAACATGGATAATCCAAATCATCAAAATTCTACTTGGTTTCGATTATAATATATTAACAATACTAATTTTTATTTCATAATTTTAATACTCATTATTTATTAAAAAAAAAAACCCTCATTGTTAACCTGTATAATAGGATAGTTGCGTATTTGCGAGCGAATTCTAGCGATTCAGAAAGAACACTCTTGTACGTTGAGCTCGGAGAGACAGAGTTTGGCAACTGTAGTGCTATTGACAGTGTTTATTTATTAAAATCGTTCGTCGCTGCGTCCACCAGATATGCGCGTCTCCGAAAAGCGAATCCAGCGTCTCGTTGTTGCGTATTTCTATAACGACTTGTAAATGTTAACTTGACAAATGTCTTCCAGATGATAACTGTCTAAATATCTCCAAATGGATGTTAGACTTCACAATGCCCACCCATAAAACCCCATGGAGGGAGCCAAGCCTATGCCCGTGGGCAACGATTGAACCCTTGAATTTAGCTTTAACCTCCGTCCTTCCTCCTCCATCACACCTTCGGGTGCACGTAGTCGCTGGTCTTCATGTGGAAACCCTCGCCTCCTCTGGAGGGCAAAAGCACCTAGACGCTCTGCGCGTAACGTTTCTCGTGAGACAAAAGATCAGTGGAAGACACTCTCTGTGTGGCTAGACCAGGGTAAACCGGAACGGTAATCCAGGGTAATACTCAGAGGGTTAAGCCAGGTAGTGCGGAACAAGCAGTGTGGAAGGCCTACGGACAATCATTTTAACACTTGTCGCCCACAACGTCTGTCTCTTTTAGAGTTCAACGTATAAAAGTACTCTTTCTAAATCACTGGAATTCACTCGTAAATACACAATCATCCTGTTATACAAGTTTTAGTAATCAAGCCATGTGTATCGCTCTTATCAACCCGGGTCCATTTCATCGCTTTGAACGGATAATCCGGACCCGGATAATGGAGAGTACACTGTATAAACAAAATAAAATAAAATGTACGATTAAAGTATACCTGTTTAGTAGTAGCGTTTGTTATGTATAAAATGTCATTTTGTATACAAAATCCGCTACCGAAAGGAACAATAGTCATCGTTTTGTGAAATGATCTTATCGGCGGCGACGACGGCTTATTTGACGATGTTTCATCTATGAGTTCTTTGAATAGTCCGTTGATGGTCAACATCATAAAAGTGGGCTGCATTTCAAAGCAATCAAGTTAATTATATTGTTCCGTTTTAATTCCAAATTTTAAATTCATTCTGTTTGATCAATTTCTTACCGTAAAAATTGTCAGATCGACTGTGAAGCTATGCGGGTCATGCTGAGTCTTGGGTAAATCGTTCAAGAACGAGACGACTTGCAATCGACCCGATTTGATGTGCTTTCTTTTCATCTCTCTATCTTGCGATCTGAGCAGATTGCGACTGCACGACATGTATGCATTCAATCTATAACCAGATTATTCGATGAAAAATAGAATAGAGTTAAATTTTTAAATGCGTCGATGTACAAAATTCAAAATATTTAACCTATTATTAGGATTTCCTTGGTTTTGTCCTGGAATATACGACGATGACAATGAAAATATTGCATTTTCATGATAGGCGTCCAATAAAGGTTGTCGCGACTCTGAATCGTACAATGCAAAATATTGTTGTAAAAATTGTTTAACTATAGATTGTCCTTCGACTTTACACAAGAAGGAAGCTTGCGAGGCTGGTAGATTAACTTCATCGGAAACATCGAATCCGATCACCGGTGGTAGTACTGCTCCGTCCTATTGAAATACAATCGAGAAGAAAAAATAACAGAGCATTCATTGTCGATATCTATTAGGTTGGGGAATAAGTTTGTAGCTTTTTATATTCCTTGTTTTACAACATTTTTTTGCTTTTTGATAAAGTATATAATATTCATTTAATAGAGCTCTTTCAGTTCAACAAATCTATTACCCTTGAGTCTTAAAAATGGAATATCCAGGAGGTAAAAATTTTCGACACCCACTCTTCTTCGCCTTTCATCGAGACATTTGCAACGTAAATGGAGAAGGCGTCATATGTGAATCTACAGTATGGAAATAGTTTGCAAAGTTCAAAAATGGCGATTTTGAAGTTGACAATACGCCCTGTAGCGGAAGACCTTCTGAATTTGACGAAGAGCGTCTTAAAGCACTTTTGAAGGAGGACGGTCGCCAAACAAGTCGTGAATTGGCCGAAAAAATGAATTGTGATCATAAAACAATTCTCAATCACCTTTATTCAATTCTGTGCCTCAAGAGCTTAACCTTCAAATCGAGTAACACACGGTCATAAACAGCGCTTTTGTATCAAATTGTCACAGGAGATGAGAAACAATGCCTATACATAAAAATGAAGCAAAGAAAGGAATGGGTGGCTCCAAAGCCGAGAGTCAAACCTGACCTCCATCCAAAGAAGACCATGATCTGCGTTTGGTGGGACAGGGAGGGCATGGTGCACTGGGAAATGCTCGAAAGGAATGCTACGGTCATAGCTCAACTACACCGCGTGAAAGAGGCTATTCAACTGAAAAAAACCCCATCAACAAGGCCAAATTATACTTCTTCATGACAACGCCAGGCCCTATGATGCACAAGTCATCAAAGACACACTCCAAGAGCTCGAATGGGACGTCCTTCAGCATCCGCCGTATTCTCCAGATCTTGCATCGTTTCCGCTCCCTACCGAACCATATGAGAGACGTTACCTTCAACAATGAAGACGACTTTACAACCTGCCTTAACCAATTCTTCCATATCAGACCGGGCGATTTTTAACGGAACAACATTGACAAATTGGTCAAGAGGTGGGAGGAGGTAGTAAACAGCAACGGTGAATATATGAATAATTAATTTATTGTTAAAACTATTGATTTTTGTTTAAATAAAAGTTTTTAAACGCTATGAACTTATTCCCCAACCTCTTATATATTATGTATCACCATTAAACATAGAGTATATTAAATTCTTTTAAAATTAATACGCTATGTTCTTACCAATTTAAGCAGCTTTGGGAATCTCTTCTGCACCTCTCTAGAGAAAATTTAAAGACACTTCCAATAAAAAATCATCCACAACTGAAATTCTAAACACTATTAAAACGAACATTGAATTTGAATTATGGAATGTTACATCAAAACACAGTAAAACATACACATTATGGATTCACATAATAAATAACGTAATACTGTCCAAAATATCGGCATGCATTAATGCAATTTTTACTACTAAATTAATTCGCAAATGAATCGCTCTATTTAAAATAAAACATGAACTCAAAGGAATGAACCCAAAACAAATTATAACAAAGATACCGACACAGGTATGATTATGGTATTTGGCACAAAAATAAAGTGTCAGACCATCTTCAATCGTATTAAACGATGCAATTGTTATAAATATTGTTATCCTTCAACTTCATTATTAAACTTAATAAAATTCACAAAATATTATATATGTGCATAATTTTCACTAACAATATTCAGGTAAACACTATAGAAAACAAATTGATTTTTAGATGATTTTATTTTGACGAGCCAGAGACTAAGACGTTAAAAATCTTCCAACGATCTAAATATTTATAACATCGCCAATTTAAAATTCATATCAATAGTGCAAAATGAGGTAAGTACCAGTTTCTATTTAAATACAATATATATTGACGTTAAAAAATTACTTTCACAGGTGACTTGTATTCAAATGCCGTCGTAATGAGTTTTTTTTTTTTTATAATATAGAAAATTCATTCCGATCACCGATCACACGGATGGGTCACCGCATAGCGAAACACAGTCAGAGTCGTCCCTCGCAGGCTTCAAATATCTCTAAGTGAAGCCAAAACGGAAGGATTTATCGACATCTACACAATGAGATCGCCCAATCACCTCGGCAACATTATATGCACATATTGCCATGGATAAAACACGTGTCGAGCGTTCCACAAAAAAGCAGTGAAACGACGTCGACGCAATGTCAGGTGAGGTGCCCATTTAAAATTCATTCGATTTTCACACTTTTGAATGTTTATCCCAAAAAAAAGTACAATATAAAACAAATATATATATATATATCTTTTCATTGACGTTCATTTGAATACGACCCGCACGATAGACGCCTATGTTTTTTGGCGCTCTTAGATAAATGTATTCAAATAAAAAATAGTATAAATCGGACGAATAGGCGAAATATTAAAATTAAATCGGCCATATTATAAATATTCATATTTACGTTCATAATATCGTATTTGGATTTCGTTTCTAATCACTTCATAGCATAGTCAAAAATATAATCAAATAAAAAATAATTTGCAATATTGTCAATTATATCAGATTGTTATACGATTTAATACTGTATGCACATATGTAATTTTTTATTGTATTGATTCCGTTATCAAAATTAAACATATACGCTAACATCTCAATGCCAATAGTCGGTTTCCGTCTTTATTTAAGCTCATTATGACATGGAAATGAAATAAAATGGATGGTTATTAAGGTGTCGTATAGATGAAAAGGACAAAATATTAACATACGAACAAAAAATATAAAGGAAAATGTAATGGTTTTCTTTTATAAATATTTATCCAGCGTTTAATAAAATAATATTAAGCAATTCTTCGATATTCCCAAGAAAATACAACCATCGAGATTTGAAACATTTGAACAAACATCGCCATTCAAACATATTTTACACGTGGATTGCGTTTTCGCATGATAGCTAAAAATAACGTCTAAATGTTACTTTTGATATACATAATGTGTAAATGAACTTTTACGCTATTTTGTTATTATGCAAAAACTCCGACACGGACTGTAAAGCGTCAATCTGAACAGCGATGCGTAGGTCAAATATATTTTTTAGTACTCATGATTGGATATAATTTAAATCGTCTCCCTAATCGTCGCCGCATTCCTCCTCTTCAAATGTCTGCACACACGCCTTATACGTGTTAGACTCAGTATCATTACCTTCGGACAACAGATTCATCATTTTACCTGACATAAGTCTCTGTTTCCTTAAATCTATCTTTAAGCGGGTTTCCCTCCAAAAAAAGCTCCATGAGAGGCAATCCTTTCAACGTCTCTAAAGTATTGATGTGCGGAATCTTAACGAGGAAAAAAAATTACATTAATTACACACGAACATGCATCATTATCGATGAGTTATTTTTAACGTAAAATGAGCTCACTCTGTTATTAGCCAAGTATAAAATTTTTAATTTTTCTAATCTCTTGAGGTGTTTGAAGTTATCGATACTTTGCAATTTGTTTTCGTTCAAATTTAAAGCTTCCAAATCCGGTATATTTTCACAAATGATGTCCAAAGCTGCCATCATGATGTCTCGCCGAAAAAGTACGCAGAAGACGTCGGTTAAATCTGGGGAAAAAAACGATATGAATATGATAATTATTTTAACGAGCCAAATTTCAAAATTGAATATAAAAGCTTACTCGGATCCGAATGAAACTTTGTGAGATCAAGCGCTTTAGTCTCGGCGTTGTATCTATTAGCCATGGCCAATTTCATCTTTTCCAAGAAATCGGCATTGATGTTCACCTGCGGCGAACCCGATTTTACTAGAACTCCAAGCTGATAGCCGTCGGGCATCGTAATCTTCCTGTTGATGCTGTGGAGCTTTTCAGCCGTTTTAAAATCGTCGACATAGAACACAGCTGAGCGCTCAGATACCGAGTAGTGATGCGGCACAAGGGGATCGGGAGACATGCACGTCTGAAGTGCCTTTAATAGAAAATTCTTCTCGTGTTTTTGCCCATGCGGGATTGTCACCTGGTACCATGAGAAATTCGTCGGGATTAATTTTTTTGGAGGAAACGAGTGTCTCGGTGCCGGCGAATTAACCCTGTTGTTGTCTTTTCTTCCGCGGCCGCGGAAATTTCCTCTGTTGCTGTTATTCCTACCGTTGTTCCTAGAGATGATGACTGCATGATCGTTCATGTCAATGTCATCATCCTCAAGCTTTTTAAGGGCGGCATTCCACGGCTTGTGTTTAGTTTTGAGATTGGGATGGTTCTTGAAGCTGACTTTGCGAACGTTCTTTTCTCTTCTGTCGTCATGCTCTAAAATTAGAAAAAATGCCATATTTATAATATATTTTATCGCCAACATATATTAAATGTATTTTCATATAAAATGTGAATATTGAACACAAACAAAAAAATATAGTTTGTCAACGGAAGAGATTAATTAATGGTGTAATGTTTTTAAATTTAAGCTAAATAAATATGATCTCGATGAATGATCGACTAGTAATGTCAACAACGAGCTGTGGAATTTAAATAAAATTCAGTAACTACTCGACAATACTTCCTTCCATCTTGAGCAGATTAGAAAGAAAAAAAATCATAGTTGGGTTTTGCACGAGCCAACAAAAACTAATAATCTTCGATAACTACAAGTAGCCTACAGCTTTTTTTGCTTAGTCAAACTATGAATTTAACAACAGATAAATTGTCTACAAATTCTAATAAAAACTACAAATATATACATAATATTACGGATATTATTATAGGATAGATGTTGCGATAACTCCAAATGTTTGTGTGCAAAATATGATCTTGTTTCATGTCAAAATAATCAAATGCGAATGAGTCATTTTGTTTACTGATAAATAAATATGTCTTCAAAACTGCAGTTTGTGAATTTTAGACGCAAAACTGCGAAGAATTACTAAAGTTGAGAATACTCATGAAAATATAGCTTGTATAAAAATGACAGCTTTCTCAGAGACACACGATAAGGCGGCCGAACGTCGATAGAGGTGGGCCGCGACGTCACACGATAAAATGTCTGCCATGTCACTTTCGGATCGGGCGCGTCCCGTCCGCCGCCGAAGGTCCGCCGTCGTCCTAAATCGACTCCCGCAGTTTCGAATCGCAGCGTACGTCGCACGATTCGACGAGAGCCACGCGCAAACGCACTCCCGACCGACCTTCCGAGAGGTGACGCGGACCCTCGAAAGGCGAAGCTGATCTGCGGACGCTCACCGTGATGACCGCCCTGGGAGCGCTCTCCTCCGTCGTTCCAGTGGTGACTTCGCCCTCCGCGCTTAGGCATATTTTCAAATCCGAACCGAGTGCGCGTGCTAACCGCAACGAAACAGTCGCCGAATGAGAGCTCACGAATGTCAGTGTTGCTATCATTGAAAAAACTTTTCACAACGCCGATTGTGAAATTTTGACAAATCAAAGACGAAATAAATTTATAAATTTACAATATAAATTAAAATAAATATCTATGAATTTTCTAATTCGAAAAAAATATTTTTAAAATGAACGGCAGTATTTTATCATTATAAATGATTTGATTAAACACTACATTGATTTCTATATTTTAAATATAAATTAATAATAAGACAAAACACAGTACACACATAATTAGTACACGTAAGAGAATAAAATATTTTAATGGTGAAATGCATTAATATATAATTGGAATTTAATGTGCATGTCATTAATCAAATTCGATTGGTATTGTTCCAAATCAGTAATGTTTGTCTACATTACAGAGTGAGCTGTATTTAGATACGCGCGTTTTGACTTCTTGTGATTTTAGCAAATGATTGAATATACAGGTTTGTTTATATAAATTGTGCATAATATTCTGATGTTCATTGCTGTTTTTTTTTATTTAAGTGTGTTGAGAATTCAATTATTGTGTTTGATAATAAAAATAGAACAAATGAAGTGTATAAATTATTTGGTTAGGTAAAATTGATAAAATAAAGTGGATTGTCGGAGAATTTGTTTACATTTGTTCAAATGGATTGTTGCGGGCGAACGGATCGTCGCAAGCGCGGGTGCGGCATCTCGGCGTTGGCAACTCTCGCCGGCGCGCACGCTGGCAATACCGGCAATGGTCGCCGTCCCGGCGGCAGGTCCGCGTCGTGTCCGCGCCGCGAGGCTCCGCGCCGCAGCCCCGCGGCTCGTTTCGCGCGCAGGTGAGCGCTCCGGGGGCGCGTCCGCCGTCCCGAGGGGCCCTCCGCGGGGCGCGCGAGCTCCGTCGGCCCGCGGAGGGCGCCGCGCCGCGCCGGTCCGCCGTCTCCCGTCGACGTCCCGCGTCGCGTCGCGGCTCGATTCCCGAGCGCCGGAGCGCCCGGTCGGGCCCCCCCCCGGCGCCGGAGGCCGTCTTCGGATCGGCGTCGGCGTCGCGCCGTCGACGGCGAGCGACCGGCGTCCGCCGCGGTCGGTCGCGTCCGAGGGGGGCGGGGGGAGGAGGCCTCCGTCCGACGGGGGCTCCGCGAGGAGGCCGCGGGGCGCGGGCCCCGGCGGCGACGAGCGCGGGGGGGTCGGCGACCCCGGCACGCGGCCGTGTTTACGCGCCCCCCCGCCCCGCCCCGCTCCGGCCGTCCGCGCTCGGGGAGGACTCGTTCGCGACCGATCTCGCGCGCCCGTCGCTCCGCCGGAGTTCTCAAGCGCTCCGGCGGGGTCCCCGGGGGGAGGATGCGCCTCCCGGCAGTCCGGACGATTACGTAAATTCGTCCGCGCGCGTCGCCCTCGACGCGCGGCGTCCGGAGCGGTCGGGCGGGATCGGACCGGACGGATCGGTCCGCTCCCCGCGGGACTCGAGATCGAGACGGGATGTTTTGGCGCGAAAGGTTCGGCGATTCGAAAAGTGGACGTCGGGCGGGAAGTCGGACTAATCCTCGGGACGGTCTGTTTGTAGGATGAGATCCGGTTGAGTTCGTCGGGGTCGGTCCGATATTCCGGCTCGTGCGCAGTGCAGTGAGTGTCGGCGTCGGTCAGTCGGCGCTGTGCGGCGTGCGGACGGCGGGGTGCGCGCGCGACGGTGACCGGCGGCCGGGGGATGCCGACCGTGCGGCGCTAGCGGCGGCCGCGGCGCCCGGCCATGGCCGCCTGGCACAAGCACGACCAGCTCAACATGCTCATGGACAAGAATGCCAAGAACAAACGTAAGCGGACGTAAACAGTGCGGCACGTAAACATCTCCCCTTTCCGGTCCGTATCGATCGGCCGCTCGTCCGCGAGACCCGCTCCGGACTCCCGCGCGGCCGCCGGACCGAATCCCAATATTTTGATCCCGACACGTGACGCGCACGCGGTCTTGACGTTCGGAGTCGCCGCCGCGGGGACGCCGCCCTCGAAGGCGATCGATCGACGGCGCGACCCTCTCCTTCGACGCGCGCTGCGACTCGATTCGTTCGCATTGCAACATTTATATCGCTCGGATCCACAGGTAGCAACACGACCAGCGGCGATTTCGTTTTATCGAATCGACCGCAAAAAATAATAAACAATAGATCGCGAATCTTGTTGCCATAGCGATACACTTCCGTGCGCAGCGGAATGATAAATTAGAAGATGCGACGAGACTAAAAATATAGATCGTCGGAGCTCTCCGATCGTTTGTCGCATACGACGTCTCAAATCTGAATCGAAATTCTAATCTGCGAGAAGGGCTATCGAAATGTGGAAGAGTTGTCAAAATATCGCAGCACGTAGATTTTGACTGTTCGAGTCGACTTGGCGCGAAATGTATGATTTCGCGCATTTTTTTACCGTCGGACGGTTTCGGTGCGATCGCCCCCCGAATCTCCCCTTCGTGCATTTGAAAGGGTTCAATTTGCGGTGCAGATGTTGACGACCTCGGTGTTTTGTTTACCTTCGGGAATGTTGACGGTTTGCGGAGCATCGATCGGATAAGACGTCCATATTGTTGTTATGTTCAATTTTGACGTTTGTGCTTTGCAGATAGACCTTAGGTACGAATGCGCATCGTCTTGTCCCACAAGATTCCTCATCATTCCATAGAACATTTTTATATTATGGTTTCCCATTGCCTTCCATTTACGATACGGAATATTTAGACAGTAGAAAATGTATACACGATTGATGACGTTATAATTACAATAGATTCTCGACTATCCAGGCTAATGCTGGGGAAGAAGGGTACGGATAATCCAACTAATCAAATTTCTACTTGGTTTCCAATATAATATATTTACGATACAAATTTTAGTTTCATAATTTTAATTATTAAGGAAAACGCACATAGTCAGCAGATAAGCCGTTAGTACTTAGCATTACCAAAATTATTATAAAAAAAAACTAATTTTTGTATTTTTTTTTGAGTTTTTTTAAACAATCTATATATTTCAGATATATCATTCTCTTCAGAATCCATTAATCTGTTTTCATGCTGGGAAGAATCTTCTCCATGATCGAACAAGTGTTTCTGGCTTTACATTTGACCAAGATTGTGTAGCAACCGTGTATATCATCCAATACCCAGAAATTGATAAGTTGTAATTTTTATCAGCAAGAGTTTTCAGAAAACTGTGACGATAGAGACGTTTCATTGATGCTATAATGCCTCGTTCCATGGGCTGGATTAAAGATATCACATTAGGGGGCAAAGATTTTGTAACCGCTTGTTTTTAATATACTTTTGTTTGGATGAGAAGGAGCATTATCTAATTATAATAATACTTTCTGTGTAAATTCCTTTTTTTTTTTTTTTTTTTTTAAATCTTGCACCCCTGGAACCCATTTCTTTTTCAACCAATCTTCAAAAATCTCCCTATCTATTTGTGCCCCTTTCTGGCTATAATAATCCACAGGAAGATTTTTCTTTGGAGTTCCCTCAAAAAATCAAAAAAGGTTTATTCCCTTTTCACAATCTTAAACTCGTGATATCTGCTTGGTGTTACAAGCTTTTTTAACTTTTCCTTCACTATGATGTATTTACTACAACTCGACTCTAATAATGGGAATATCGATATGAAATACAATTAATACGGGGTTTAGAATTTTTCAAAATTTCATATGGTGTACCAAATACATATCATGGTAGCGCGCGAGTCTTTTGAGAAACAAGGTAATTTAGACATGAAAATAAATGGTTGTTGTGATAGTTAAAACACAAGCATCATTCTTATCCATTTGAAAAGTTTTGTTTCTTTAATCGTGACCTGTGTATGTACTGTTCGGTAGTTGCCTCATTATCTGAGTATCATCACATTTTTTAAAAATATTGTTTGCGTTTCATAATTATATAAGGGAAAAAAAACATTAAATCAATTTTAAAAAAATCAGGCACGGATAATCCGCACCCGGATAATTGAGAGTACATTGTAATTCAATTGCGTTGTAAATCAACGTCTGATTTGACTTTATTGATCATTTCAGTATTTGTCTTTTTAGAACACGAAAAGTGAACTAGAAAAATATCAACACATTTATATCGGGACAATGCACTTACAATTTTTATCTGTCATTCCATATGATTTATTAAAAAGTTCCTTTAAACGACACGTAAACGTTAGCAATAGATTATATCAAGCACGCAAAAATAATTATATACTTTTAAGGTAATGTTTGATAAATTTGCACTTTGGGTGAATATTGTTATTTTTTGATTTTAGTGACTTATAATTATAACAAAGAGAAGGCTAATAGAAATTGAAGGACAATAAATGAAAACAGGTCGTACAACCATTGCACCTTTGGATTGGACCTTTGGATATCACTCCATGTGTAAGTGAAATCGGTCCATCGAGCATGACAACAACTTGCATTGATGGTAACATTGATAAATTGGAAATGAAAGCTATGGATATAAGTTCTAACAAACGGCGTGAATGAAACAAATAATATTGTTAAATGTTGATACGATAAAAATCAATAGTTAGCGAAAATGTTGTTCATATTTAACACATTATTTGCGGGAGCAGAGTATCACCACAAGCGTTGATTTTTTTGCGTCAGGATATTTCTTTCTGTAAGCTTTTACTAACAAAAGCAAATATTGCTTTTGCTCTTCGTCGATTGTCATCAATTTATTACATTCCTCCATTAAGGCAACACCACGCTCAGAAATATTCACTACCCGCATAAAATAGACGATTCTCTTTGCAGTCTTAAAATCAGAGTCATCCTCCCAAGTCACAAATAGAAGGTATAACTTTGATTTATGCAGATTTGGTGTTGATTGGTCGATAAGTCAAATATTGGTTTTATTTTTAATTAAAAAACTCCCAGCACTACTTATGGACGCCATGATAAGTTGAAATGAGTACGTATGATTGGGGAAACAAAAAGCGCATGCTCTCGCTAATGATTGAATTTGAAGCGAGGAGCAGGGCAGGGCTCAATCTCAATACGTACCCGCAGGAAAGAGTTAAGAAAGGAAGAAGGGAAGAAGATTGAGTGTAGTGAAGTAATGAGTCTTTCTGCATGCTATTCCACTTCAAAATAGACTAATAAACATTCGCGAGGTATTTTTAGTGAATATTATATTTTTTGTGCTCGAGGGCAGTATATCGTTTAAGGAATTTGGTTGTATCGATGGTTGTCTTAAATTCATACGAGTGAAGAGTCTGAATTCAATACACCTCGTGGTGTGCAATACGAATTAACATTTTATGAAATAATATGAATTAAATCGTTGGATTGTTTGACGCTGTATTGTGAAACGAGTTGTTGTGGGGGGCGTTTAAATCCCCCTCTTCGTTTCGAGAAGGTTGTTTGCCTCGTCGGGCTCGAATGTTTTTTTTTTTGCTCAATATTATTTTGAGCGAGTTTGTTTTTGCCATTCGTCAATATTGTAATAAAAAACCCCCACCGATTTGTATGATGTCGATGATGAATATGTAGTGACCAATTTTTTTTGTATTTCGAATGTTTGATTTGTTTTTCGATTTCTACATTCAAAATATTGCAATCCGGACGGACGAATAACGCGGACAGTGCACTCTTGCCCGCTGGACTATAAACGTCTGCCAAGAATGATGTGGGATGTAAAGAGGAAATGAAGAAAGCTGAAGATTTTATCAATTTGCATAAAATTGTGCTCATCATTATGCTCTGAATCGCAAATGCAATTGAGCGCTGTGATGCTGCATGCATCGAAAAAATGGGAGTTTTTGTTGTTGTTGCAGAATTTGCATGCATGAGTAATTCGTTTTGGAAGTCGTCGAAATGCGCGCGAATGCAGATGATGCATCGAATGTGCAATATAAACATTGCTTAGATTCGAATCGGCAGTTAAGACACAAACCCGCGATTTATGCAAATCGACGGTCGCTGTGCCCTTGTTTGTTCAATTGATTTACTCAATTAGCATTTGTTAGGCTGTTGTTTAACATTTAAACTTCTGAGAAGGATTTATGAAAGTAACTTACGTGACACAGGGTATGTGTCGTCGCACAAAACAATTGACGGATGGCATGATGCGCCAAAATTTCGATCCCGGGACTTCGGGATTGCATTATACCATCCCGGGACAGGTATTTTCAATAGCTTAAGAAATTACATTGATAAATTTGATCAAAAATTACTAATAAGTCAATTTGTTTAATATAAAAAATGACTTGAAGGCGAAAGAATTTTACTTTTTTAGAAAAGATAAAAATGTAATTCAAAAATAGATAAATAAAACACTAAAAAAATCAAATTTTATTTTGAATATATGCCCGAAGTAACATTAAAGCATCGAGTGTTTCGTCATTTAGTCTGGATCTGATTTTGGAAACCAGACAACTTGCTGCTGAAAATGCACGCTCAGTCTCCACACTCGTTGGAGGTATCGTCATCAGATATTTAAATGCTAGTTCGAGTTGATGACAGCGTGAGCCCCCATTTTCGTATAACATCATCAATGTGATAAAATTCCTTTCTGCTGTCGCTGCAGATGAATACTTATGTACTATAATACTTTTATGTGATCCGTAATTATATTACGGAGAAATACAAAAATTCTGAACCCCGTATCTATTATATTTCATATCGATATTCCCATTATTAGAGTCGAGGTGTAGTAAATACATCACCGGTGCGGAAAGGTTAAAATAACAATTTGAAAAACATATATGTACTGTATATATGTATGCATAGATTAGACAGTTACTGCCCCTAGGCGTCGCCTAAGTTCGCCAATTAGTAGTTACGCCACTGTTTCCAAGCGTCCAGATTTCGGTGGAAATGTCTCGATTTAGTAGCCTTCATCGTGCTGGTGAGGCGCGCGATTTCTGTTAGATACAAATTTCAATTCCGATGTCTTCGGGATTACGTTTACTAATCCCGGGATTCATAAGCACCTAAAACTGTCCGGGATCTCGGGATTGGATTCCCTAGCTGTATCATCAGTCATTATTGCGTTGATGCAGGTACGCTGGCGCTATTTGTCTAATCGGAAATGTCCAATCCCACGATTTTTTCATACAGTTACAGTCTTTATCTTAATTGATCGATTAGGAACTGAAATTAAATATTGAACTGTTTCCAAAATACCCATACTTTAGACCGTTATCGATAATCAATTAGCGCTACACATTAGATAAAGTAATTCGATTCTCCAGAATTTTCGTTTCGACGAAATCTACTGACCGACTTCTTGAAAATGTCTGACGTATTAAATGATTATCTACAACTGGTGTAAATTTCTGATGTAAATATATTTTAAGATTCACCTTTGAACCTTATCCATACATATAAATCTCATGTTGTAATTTTACAAAACTAAGCTCGCTCTTATTGTTGCGAAGGAATGTAAATTTTCCTATATAAATGAATTTGTAGGAATTTAAAAAAAATAAATTTGCAGAAAAACGACCCCAAAAAAAGAAGTAAAGAATAAAGTTAAAAGTGAAAAAATTCCACAAACTTATTGAATGATGTAATGTGATTCCATGCACATTCGACCAAACACACTGTAGCTCTTTTTTATGGGGTTAAACCGGGTTCAGGAATTGGTATTGGGTATATAAACTCTATAGACAATTATTGATTTATACGTTCAAATTTATCATAAACCATTCAAATGTCGATCCCATTTATAATTTGATTAAGGATTTGTATTATTATCCGTATAAATCCAATTTTCTGTGATGAATCTGCAATTATTTGGTGCAGATCTGATTTAATCGGTGATGTAAGTCGTTATCGAAATTTCAGGTTTTTCGTGATCATATTTTCTTCCATAACTGATTTTTTAATATGATATGAATATTGTATTTATCTTTTTGGTTCCATTTAAATCCCCGATTTAAGTCTCGACGTTTTGCGTACAATCACAACGTCGTCGGTGAAGTCACAATAAGCACATGAATACTTTTGTATCAAATGTTATAAAGATGTTCCAAATGTTCCAATATTGGAACATAGAGTTAAAATTACTTAAATACATAGGAGTGTAGGGGAAGGTATGAGTTTGTTCTTATGCGTAAATTTGAGGTCGCCTGGACCCATTCGGCCCTCGATTAGTGCCGTTTCCTATTACGATTTCTCTATTACGCGGCATCAGGGCACAGAAGAGATTATTTTTTCAATCGATGGTACCAAACACGATTTCTATGTGTCGCATAAAAGGATATCGTGTATTTCAAAGGATGAACATAATCTTTGAGCACTTTCTTAGATAAGTCTGCCAATGGTACAAAAATAAAAAAAGGACAGTTTAATGTTTTCTTTCTGACACTTGGTATCTCTTCTCTGCTGTTATATTTTCTACTTCAGGGGCAATGCTGCTAATTACTTTCAAAACTGACCCAAGGTGAGCCCAAAATTAATCGTTGTGGGCCGCATGCGGCCCGCGGGCCACGAATTTGCCAGCTTTGCCGTAGATAACGTTTATTATGTCCAAACATCAAATTTTTTAATTATCAAATATTCTCTCTAATTTTTAACTCTCACTATTGTTTTTGTGACTTTTTTGTGTTAAATGTGAACAAACAAAATAATAATGTTATGGAAATTTAAAAGAAATGATGAAATACTGCAGATACTGAGAAATTAACTATGATATTGACATTGAGTCGTATGTAAATGAAGATTTAATTTGGCAAGTTTTAAATTGATTGATAAACCGGTGATGATGCAGACGAGGAAGATCCTTCACAAATTTCTACTTCGTTCGAAACGCGCAATTTATTTGGAAAACTCAAAATATGCATTTATTCAGGAGGGATCAGCGATCAATATTTATAATGATGAGGAAATATCAGGTCGATGCAAAAGTTTTCGCGTATTTTTATGGCAAGATTATTTTTTATCCAAGTTGTTTCCATTAGTAAATTATTTGAATATGACAACCGCTACGTTTGTGTTTCAAACATCGGGAAGTTTTTGGATTACAATTTTAAAATTATGGCGTACAATTGATGGTAATTTGATTAATTCTGGATAGATATCGATGATCCATGGTCGTCATCATCTTCCATCGTTTTGCATCTTATCTTTCAACCTTTTCGGCAATGCAAAGTCTGGATGGCTGTATTATTCTCATCATTAGTCCCAACAAATTGTCATCTTTTCTGCGGGTGATGCGATCGTGAAACTGGAGGATGCTCCACTAATGATGGACAACCTATTTGTATTTGTACGATTTTGCTCCAACATCTCATAAGCGTCTATTCGTCTTCTTTCATTAGCTCTCATTGTTCATGCTCCAACTTAATAGAGGCAGATGGAGAATGCGAGAGGTTTGAATAGACACTTTTTCGTTGTAATGACTCTTCCAAATCTTTCTCGGTTTGGTTATTATATCTGGCCCTAAATGTAATTATTTTAGTTTGGTATGTTGGATTTGTATATATTTTTGTATTTATTAACCATTTGCGGTCCAATGTATCGACGTCCATAATTAAAATTGTTATAATTTCGTGAATTACAGCATCACAATTGAACATCAATAATTTTATACTGTTATTTTTTAATTTCTTCAAAATAGTCAATTGAATCATTTGAACATTATATCAAGCAAATAAGGTATTATAATAATATTGGATTTATGTGAATTTGTAGACATCAAGAAACATATATTTGCCAAAAAAAATTAATAATTTATTATAATTTTGTACAGTATGAAAAACTTTAAAGCATTCCCCAATATGCATTGCCGGCTGATTTGCTCACTTTTGACAATAATAAGTAGTTTGACGCCTTTTTCTTCTTAGATGCAGCAAATTATATAAGGGTTGATAATACACATTTCCAACCCCCAAAAAAATGTGTGAAGATTATCTTGTCTTTCCGCGCGCCCTTTTCGCGTTCTCTTCTTATCTTAATAATTTTACCATATTTTGATTTGATTTCTTGTGTCATTTTAAGAGAAAATTTTAGGGAAACATGCATTTCTCAAAAACAACATGTATTCATTGATTACTGATGTATATGTTGCATTACCGGCTACGAATGTGTCAAGTGATTAAATTTCCATTTGCTAGAATGAAGACAATATCCATTTTTAAACATACTTCAACATATTGATTTAATCGACATAACCGAATTGATTTTAAATTAAATATGTTTAGATTAGATTGGAATTAGGTGTTTATAAATTTCCCCGCAAACAAGCCCGCAAAGTAAAGTGTTTAACGCAAAAAAGTTTCTAGACTAACGACAATCGTTCACACTATTTTTAAATAAGAATCGCTAAAACGGCAATTATTTTCGCATCAAGCCCATTTTTGAAATTCAATGGAATGTATCGTCATCGAAGATGTAGACAAAGGTAGACGCTGCGGTCGTGTGTTTACAGCGGGTCAACTTATGAGCAATGGAGAGGTCAATTGACGTCTAGAATCCCAGACGTAAGAGCAAAGGGCTAATATTCGGTCCCGACTTTCCAAATTCTATATCTCCACGTATTTCTAGAAGCATGGGGTTATTCGTAGGTCAGATTTGTATCGTCTCGGGTCACCCCAGGGGTGAAACGGGCCATAACAAAAACGCTGGCAGTAAATTCGAGAGATTGCGTCGCGTTGAATTATGAAAGATTGCGTCTCGGGCGGGTGCTCGGTGGATGTTGTGTTAATTATATTGAGGTGGGTTGAAATCAATACTGACGGTACGGAATTAGCACGTGGCTACAATTAGACATTCCGTCTCAGTCGGACGGATGATGTTGTGTTCGTGTTGCAGGATCCAGCACTCAGCTACTTCCCAACAGTGCCGTTGACCCGGCAGACACGTGTTGTTGTTGCGTCTGCAAGACCACCTGTCGCTTTTAACAATCCTCAACACTGCAGAAGACCACTGCCGGTGGACTTGGACTTGCACGTGCGCGCCACAATACTCATTGTTGTCATATTTTATATAAATAATCTTCCGATCGTCGACTTGGCAGCCTCACCGCTCTCGTCTGCGTCGGGATCATTCGAACGCCCGACGTCGTATGTGGTGCATCGCTCCACTTCGCGCGCATACTTCTCCGTGCCCAAAGCCATTCGGATGTGTTCGTTTGTGTTCAATTTGAGGATTTGACTTGGACATATATTCCCGCAGTGCGATGTTGCTGGCCTGCTATATGCCACAGGAGCACCGGTGCGCCGACGTCGCAGGTAACGCGTGCACCCGTGTACGGACTCCTGCAGCTCCTCGGCTGCGTCACCGTTTCGTTTACTGACCGGGGGATATACGAAGCTGCTAAAAACGGAAACAATGCAAGGCCATCGACATTGGGCTTAAAACGGTCGACATTGGTTCTTAAAAAATAATCTAAGTACGACGACCGCTTCGAAGGTGGGACACGCGCGCCCGTTAGAATTAGTCCGTAGAAAATATTTTGACGCGTCTCCGAGTTGTCTTTCTTCTTCGACATTATTATACAACATCCACGAATTTGAACTCGAATCGTTCTAATAAGAGTGCAAGAACCCCCTTTGCCAGCGCTTGGTCAATCATCGCCACCGATCCACTGGCATCCAATTCCGAATGCTCCGCTGCAATAACATTATAGCATATTATTAGCAATCATCGCGATGGTTTACGATAAATCAGGACAAAATGCCATGAGATCGAACGCACTAATTCTTCATGGTGAACTTCCTGAACTTAACGCGTTTCAAGACTTTCATTCTATGTATTCTCGGAAATGTTTGCCAGTTTGTTAATTGAATTGTTAATCTTTCTCCTTGGGAATGGATAGAGTTTATTTACTGTGCATGTCACCATGATTTCATCCCCGATATTCAGCCTCGCGGTCGGCAATCTATAATCGAATCTCGGCCATGACAACGATCCAATAAGAGATATTACAACCCTTGAAAATCTTCCGGATGTGATTGTTCCCCGTCTGTGCGTCAATTTTAGAGGCGCGTAATTTTCCACGTTTTCACACGAATAACTGATATTTAAAAAAATATAAATGTCATCCACCATTTAGATCACGTATCACGGTAAAAAAGTAAAAAAAATCACAATTTTCGTTCAAAAATAATCTGCTTGAATGCTTCATTGCCAAAAGAAAAATTGCAAAAAACAATTGTTATTTCGTAAAATTGGTTCAATTCCTAAACCAGTTGATAGATTAAAACGAAATTATACTGTTGCTGTCAAAAAAGTTTACTTTATCGATGTATGTAAACATAATAGTGGCTTTCAATCTGCGGTGCGTGTATCAGTGCCCAGTCCGTTATATAAAAATGTAATCATGCTCTACAACGAAATGATAATTGGACAGAGACGCATTCAACAAGCAGCGATGAACGAGTTAAATTAATAAACACTGTCGATAGCACAAAATATTTGTGCGTCTCTGTCTCCCGAAGTGCACTTCATTTTCTCTGTTTCTCTTTGAGCTCAACGTACAATAGTGCTCTGGATTGCGCTCGCAACCTTGCGATCATCCTCCTTTACGGGTCAACAGGACGTTTTTAGATTTGACCGGATTTTTTGTCCGTCATATCCAATGTGCGTTATAACGAGGTTTTTCTGTATTTGTAAAAAATATTAATTTCATACAATTTGCTGTATTTTAAAAAGGTAGATTTTTCGCTTTGGCAGATATTAAAAGCACGCATCGATGTATCTCATTGCTGCCGTTAGTTCGTGCGGCACCCGGCGATTCATCTTTGATTTTTTGTGCACATGGCAAGATGAAAAAAATAAAGTTGCCTATTTTTTGGGTTAAATCTTCATATGCCCTTTTTAATACGAAAAAATATTAATATGAGCCGATCGCAAGATTGGGTTGCTTCTGTTTATTTATTTTAACAAGATAATTACAATTATGTATGCACATTCATGTAAAATTATTGTATAGTTTTAAGGCATTCCTAGTGCATATTTGGATGGGACTTTCTATATCCATGGATTAGGTTTTTTCTTAGGTTGAATATATTTGTCTTGCCTAGTTATGAGCTTAAGTTTTGTTATATTTAGGATTTCTAAAAACAGCCAAATAGATGTAAACATGATGCGTAAAATCATACCATTGGTTCGTTTGGGTGTTTTGAAAACTTCTCAAATGGGACGTATTAATGGACTGTTGATTTAAATTCAAATTGATAGCAATCTCAATTAAATCGTTCTAAAGTGAGTTCATGGGGGATTTTTATCGTGTATGGTCCATGTGGTCGATCGGGAAGTTGCATGGTTTTGGATGGATGAACGCAGATGGTCGATATGGAAATAATGAATCGGAAGATGTGGCGTAACCTGGTTTTTGTGGGTGCCGATCGAAATGTGCGCCGCCATCGAGTCCCTCACCAGTTGCATCCGCAAGATTGTACGTCTTCAGTGGCGGTGGCAGTGGCGCCCGACTCTGTCCGCCGCGATCAATACCTTCAACCCAAACATTCTCCACCCGCCCCACTCTCAGCTCCTCACACCTCCCACATCACCCATACCACCTACACTCTCACCTCATCATATTCGTCATTTCTACTCGTTTCCCAACGGAAAGTTTGTTGTCTGCTTGAAAATTGCGACTCGGCACGCTGGCACGCGGGCACGTGTGCACGTGCGCCTGTCCTGCGTCTGCCCCCTGCGGCGCTCCCGACGACTTATCGAACTCGATCGATAACCGCAATGGCTAAATTGCGCATTTCGCCTTTTCGAGTGCATTCGATCCACTTCGCACAGCCTATCGATCTCGGTCCGAGTTGCGAATGCGACCCAATTATGCGATGTTGCATCTCCCGAGATGTTCGTCGACCGCTCGAAACTCGCGCAGTGCCAACGAGTGCACACGTGGATATAATGGATATTTATAAAACGCTTAGACGGTGCGCGTCATCGGGACCTATTCTAATCATGATGATAAATAGAGAAATAGAAATGCAAACTGCTCGGTCGCGTAACGCATTCTTTTTGAATAAAGCGCCAATTTTGACACGTTCAATGTATTAACGAAAACCGGTACTGAACCGGTTCGATTATTTTTTGTTCGGTATCGCTTTGGCGGACACGTCTGCATTATGCAGTCATTTTTCATACTAAAAATTATGTATAATGCAGACATGTCCACCAACGTGATTAACCGTCGGGAAAGAGGGTTTAGTTGATTTCTGTGTTGATATAATGTGACATTTACAATTTTTATGCAGAATTTGTTTATTAAATCAATACTTCAGATAATGTTGTCATCAACCTACATTGTAGCTTATAACCGTAAGTCATTATTATGTACTGTTTTTAACTTATTTTTTTCTTATATATTTGCTATGCACTCAGACTGGGACTCCCAGATTTCAATTTGTTTTGTTAGTTTTATGTAATCTAAGCTGGGACTATTCCCAATATCTGGGCACTAAGCGTCGAGTCAATATCCTTTAGTTTAATAAGTATAATATACTTCTAGTATTAATTATTATACTTTCAATTGTCTTCACCCTAGTCTGGCAACGCCCTATCTAAGAAAGGAGGGACTGGAATTCAATCAACAAGGTCGTCTAAAATAGCTTTCTACGGTCTTCCGAGGAAAACTACTCAGTCTTTACAAACTCCCTCCACACTTCCCTATCAAGACGGTCGCAAAAGCGCCCTTCGATACGTTCATCCAGAAGACCCGCTGGGTCAGTGTTCCAAATGAAATTCTGACGTTATGCTACTTTTAATATCGAGCGAATGAGGAGGAATGCGTATTGAAGAGGCCCATAGTTCTGTGGTGGACTGTTTGTGGCTGCACTATGATGATGATATATTATATTAATACCTATTGCTTTCTTGTATTTGTCGTTTATGATTTTCTTCAAATCTTTCTCAAGATGATCAAGTCATTTACGATCAATGTTGATATAATGATCAAATTCATATTTCACTCTGATCAGATTTGAAGAACTCAAATGGGGCGGGTTAATATTCATTCCGTCCATGTATATCACAAATGCATTTCAATCGAAATCTTTAACCTTATAAATATTGTGCGTACAGATATATTTATTTAATTACTTCAATCCACATAGAAACACGTTAAAATTCATTTTTACTGAAACGTATTTTTTTAACATATTGCATACAGATACCATCAATATTGTATTTGATTTACATATGGGAAAAAAATCTATTTACGACTAGTTCTAAGGGATAAAAGGTTGCAAAATCAATGTTCTCGAATGAATAAAAAAAAATCCTACTGTCGCCGAAATCATTTGGTTTCTAGGGAAATTTGTATCTTAACCTTTATTTTACTATGGTGTATTTACTACACTGAGTCGAGTTGTAGTAAAGATGTTATAATGGGATTTTTTACAACATTATTACATTGAATCTCGATATGATATATGATAAATACGGGGTTTTAGAATGTCATATGGCGTACTAAATACGTAGCATCACAAGGGAAAGATTAATCCTTAGCGGTAGTTCTCGAGTTGATTGCCATTTAGAAAAGCAAGCGAAATTTCAATCATGATCGCAAATTTATAAGTCAAGTTGACAAAAATAAATCTATTTACAAACATTTGATCGATTCGTAGCATCTTTGGCTCATCGCATTGGTTCGGTTATCCGCAAAATAATGCATTTGATAGGCGTTCATTTTACCGGTTAGTCATACATAGCATTTTCTGAGGGAATGATCTTCGATTCCATTAGATTCATATTTAAATGCATAAATGAACATTTGTCTGGTGTGTGGATCTGCTTAGGAATGTGGCTTGTTTAGTCTGGGACGCGACGTCGAGATGAGGATTTTCTTTGACGCTGTTCAAGGTTTCCGTATGAATCATTGTACGTATGACGTAGTGCATGACAGGTAGGGGAATACCCGAACTCAGTGCATGTGCAGTAGATGCAGTCGATGCAGCTAGTCAGGTGTGCATTAGTATCAAGCATATTGCTTTGCATTTCGACGCCTTATATGGCACGCGTCGTTCTTTTCATACCACCGGTTGGAATAACACACAGAGCCTGGTCCGCAATGGACCGAGCTGCTCCGGAAAAGAATGCAGATCGTCCGCGAGATTCGCATCTGAATAAATAAATACGTCGGGCAGATTCGGTTCTGGATTTACGTCAGAGAGCACGTGGTGTGTGCGCTCACGTGGTTTGCGAGCGTCGCTCCTGTCAAACGTCAGCGTGGGAAATTCAATCCCACGCGTAATTACCGTCCGCATACTATCAACTTTCAGTGCATTTTACGGCCGCATTCGGACTTTTATATCGGTAATTGAAGAGCACGCGGTATTGATTTATCGTACTCTTCTGCGTCGATATAATTTCCAGGAAGTGGTACAAAAAGAAGGCCTCCAGATTGCGTAGGAAACGTCACGTTTGACTTATCGGCGGGTTTGCTTTGGGGGCCGACTTTTCGTGGAAAGCATAATTTGAATTTGAGGGCACGGATACAATATGAAAAGAGCGAACATTATGATGAAAACAAGCTTGTGTGTGAACACCATAAAAGTAGTAATGTGGGAAGATGATCAGAATTCTACTACATTTCTCGGAAGCGATTAACATGTACACATTTTTGGTAGTAACAAGATTTAACATTTTTAGATATTCAACAATACATACAACTATACTAGATGATCGTAAGTCGGGGAACACTAATGTGAACGTCGGAACGATTCATCCAGAACCTACTATTGCTCAGTGTTGTAAGAAAAGAGAGCATTCTTGATTATAGGTGCATGTAGAGATTTATGTTTATTGTAAACTGTAATAGTATTAGCGTTGTACTAATAGTTTCTCTTTGATTTTAATGTATTATAAATACACCAGTCAATTTCTTAATTAAAAAAATCCTATGAACTTATTGAGTAATGTTTTAAAATGCGTGAGATTCTAGTGCGGTAGAAGTGAAACTTCCTAGTTCACATACGAATCCGTGATACGTGATCGATTTAGATTGATCGCGGCGCAATTCGTAACAGTGGTCTCGATCCACGAGTTGGCTACGATGAACGACGGATCACGTTTATGATTTCATTCGTTTGGTGATAGAAGTTGAAATGAGGCAGGTGCTGCAAGTGATCAAACCCGCCCCCCCACGGAGATTTTTCTCCGTCGGGGGTCGGTCCACGGAGGTTTTCTCCGTCGAAGAGCTGGTCATCCTGTTAGACGACTCTGTCGTACTCAGCGTCTTTTCTTCCCGGCTTAATTTCTTCTATTGCGTCACAAATTCGTTTGCTTTGGTAATATTTTTTTTTGATAACTAAGCTTCATTTGATCACCGCCGGGTCTCCATTTTTGAAAACCTGCCGCCCTTTTGACAATCTGCCGCTATTTTGACAGTCTGTTGCTATTTTTATAATTCGCCGATGTGATGACACCTCATGGGAGATCTGGAGTGGCATCATCATCCGAGTATCACTACTCCTTTACAGTAATCTCTTCTTAAAAATAGAAAATCCGAATCTGATGCAATTTTCCCAGGATTTCCTTCCACGTTACAATACATTTTAAAACGTTCTGCCTACTACCATTTTATTATACAGTATACCCAGTGATCTAATGTTTTTGTCGATAATGCCATATATTTCGGTTTATACGTCTTGAAAGGGTTGGCTTTTTGTGTTTTTTTTATTGTAGGGCTGCGACAATACATAAATAAAAATTGTTTTTGCGTTTGGACTATCCAAATTGTAACGCGTAGCATTACTGCATTAGGACAATACTAATTGCCTGTACAAGTATGTAGTTACATATCATATCGAATATCAATATTTTTTTACGGATTGATCATTTTTTGATTCCCAACAGGAAAAGCATACAAATTTGTGCGTTAATAATTCTATTGGATATATTTTTTTTCGATGCCATTATCAATCAAATCAAATATTAAAATATGTTAGTCGAAAAGACTAACATATTTGTACCTGTAGGTAGTCCTGCGTTAAGCGGTTGGACTCGTAACCCGATCATCTCGGGTTCGAATCCCACAGGAGATGTGGCTGGCAACCACATTTTTAAAAACATATATATGCCATGAAAAACCATGTCAAAATGGTTGGTAATGATACCATAAAAAAGGGATCGCTAAAAGCCACCTCAAAAAAAAAAAAAAAAAAGAAAAGACTAACAATGGTTAACTACGAATGTTTTTTCAATGCTAAGCGAATTCCTCATAGATCTTCGATCTTTCTTGGAAGGGCTTTGTTAATTTGTTCTAATTTTCAAACGTTGGTTGTCGGTATCCATTTTAAATGTTTTGGTACAATTATATAATCTCAATTGTTTAAAGTACTGGCGTGTAACCATGACGTATGCTAGTTTTTATATTTATTCTTGATAACGAAGTTTTGACATGATTGCGTATGATTAATAACTCATGGTTTCATAGCGAAATTTCAGATTGATCTACTTTGAAACTTTCGGTTATTTAATGTAACTTTATAGTTGAATATTGATAAATGAGATTAGGTATAAAGATGTTGTATTTGATATACGTTGTGCAAAACTCATTTTGTACATGCTGTCCACAGTTGATGGACGATTTTCTCATGCAACAAAACTGTGCTTTTACGTCCTTCATCTTAGGCCGTGTTATTGTTTTGCGATTCTGCGATCACGCACTACTGACTTTTTGGTCCGTTTCGTAATAAAAGCGAGCATGATTCATCCGGATAGATTACATTCCATAAATATAATTCTGATACGAAAATTTGACCTAATTTATTAAATGTATGTCGCCGATATTGAACTCGATGTGAATGATCTCCTTTTATCGCGTCATGGAATAACGCGATAACGAACGCAAAGCGATCTTTTTAGCGCCACAAATGTTGTTGTTTATAATTTTTAATGAACATTTATTTATTTACGTGCGATATCTTAATTGCCAACAAAGTGGCCATCGGAATTTCCACATGTTGCTATTATTCTATCCAGATAACACTCGTTACTCAATAGAGGTTTGTTGACACAAGGACTTTTTAAATTGCATTTTTGCCGCAAGGCGAGCTTTAATTCTGACCTTTTATGCGACCATGACTTTTGCCATGCGATCTCCATTTTAAGTTCATCAATTTATCACATATGGGAACTCTATCGTCGATTGGCGGTAAGAATAGATGATTGCTGACATGGATCACACAGTTTGTCGGCATTGAAGATAATGCTCAACAAATATTATTGATCGACCGGCAAAATGCCAGTGGATCTATTTTCTTGTAATCGTATCGTATTATTTCAGGGGGTGGGTAGCATTTAGATCGCATTTTACAGCATCCTAAATAATTATTATCAAGTGTAAAGGTTCTGGTGGAATTCTGATTGTGGTAAAAATCAGTCGGTTTTCTTTTTAACCTCTTAAACGTTATGTTTCACTGTTCAAAAAGTGTCATCCGTAGGGACGTGATCTTTTCGCCGCTAGCGGATAAGTACGTTATATCCAGAATACGGAAATAGTATATCATCAAGTTCGGGCAAGACAGTTCCCGGGATGAATAATTCTTACATTTAACGTACACAACACTTCAATCGGACATATCCGTAATTTTCCATTGACGTTTGATTAACTTTCACAATGCGGATATATCCGTCATACCCACTTTGCATGGACTTTGGACTTGACGGATATATACGTCATACCCACTTAAGGGGTTAAAGGAAAGATTTTACAAATTAATGATGATACTCGGCTAAATGACTCTAAAACGGTTCAATTCGGCCTTACTGAAATATTTTTTGGACGAAGAATGGATGAGTAAATTTGCATATATGGCGGACATGTTTAGTCTATTTAATAATTTTACATTTATTTTCAGGGGTTTTGTACAAATATTTTTAAACTGAGAAATAAGTTCGATGCATTTAAAAAGTAGCTGGTCCTTTGGATTGTCACGTACAAGAGAAGGATTTAGAAATGTATCCACTTTTGCAAGAATTTTTAATTGCTTCTGGTGTCGACAGAAAAGGTGTTTTAAATGTAATAATTCAAAACTTGAAGGCATTGGCACTAAAAAATAATCACTCTTATCCCGAAAATGAAGATACTCGCAAAACAAATCTTTGGATTAATAATCCCTTCATGAAGGACGTCTTTTCACATACTCTTATGAGTAGAGAAAAATACCAATTAATAGAGTTGTCTTCGGATGCCACTCTGATATCCAGACACAAAACATTAACATTGCTTCAGGTTTTGGATATTAATGGAAGTCCACGTTCTCAATAAAATCGAAACAATCGTACTGCAGTTAAGAATACCCAATATATTAGTTTGACAATAATAAGTAGTTTATATATCTTAGTAATTGTACCATATTTTGATTTGATTTCTTGTGCCATTTCAAGGAGAAGACTTTTTAGGGAAACATGCATTTCTCAAAAAATTGTGCTGGAATAAGTTGATTCTCTCTAAACACTAATAATTTTTAATGTCCCACGAGAGGGGACACCCGAGTGATATGCTAGAATTGCGATGTCCCCTGAGAGGGGACAGCGGAGTGCCAAGGCTTAAATTTTAATGTATCAGACTGTTGTTATATGAATATTTGTTACTTATAGTTATGTCCATCTGTCACAATATAAGGTCGAAAAAATAATACATAAATTACCATTTTTATTTCAGGTATTAGTGGTCCGCAAAAACGTTTACTTTTTTATCGGTACCCAGGTGTAAAAAGGTTGGGGAACACTGGTATATTCATCGTATCAATACATTTAACAGGTCGGATGAATTGATATTTCCGATATAGATTTAACGACTGATTTGTGGCAATAATTAAAATATCATTTAAAAATAAATTTATAAGATTTCTGTGCAACGCGAATGAACTTGCAAATGATTATTGATCTAGTGCACAAATTCGATTGCTATGTCTACGAGGATGTATCTCTTTAACAGTGTGTTTTTTTTTAAATTCAGTCTCGGTTTTTCTGGTATATTTTATAGCTTGCAAATTATATTTAATCCTGCCCTTATTGTGTATTCTGTTTTTCGAATGGTGCTAGATTCTGGCTTGGACAACCGTCTAGCAAAGATCTTCATCATTAAAGCATCATCTGCGAACACGAGGTGACTTAAATATTTACCTTTGATTTGTCTTCTTGTATCGTAGAAAAACTCATTTCTAATTCAAGCGTAAATCGTTTATTGCGACTATATTATTGGTGATTTCCAAGATGATGTAGTTACGAGTGGCTTTCGACGACATGAACGTTGGCTACCCCTGTTCTAGCCAATGAATTTGTTCAGGTATTTATTGCCTAGAATTGAAAGAACAATGCGTTCAGGTAGCAAAACCCTGAGGCGCCATTGGCCAATGTGCATTTATACTAATTTGTTTGGTGATATGCACTGAAATTCAAATGCATACAATTGCACTTTCTCTTGGTTGGGTCCGCATGCATTGTTGCAAGCTTTCTTAATATTCATTATTCATCATTAGGCCGTTGGCATTTGCAGTTGTGTCTTTTTTCGGTATTGTTTGGCGTCCTCCGTCGAATCAAATATTCGCGCTTCGGTAATGAATTTGTGAGTCGAGCGCTGATTTATTCCATGAAGTATGTTTGACTGGTTGGGATACAGGAAGAGAGGTATGAGCATAAAAATCGCCTTTTCTACTAGCTGCATCTTTTGAAATAAGTAACATGTGGTTCCGATATCGAGTGTCGTCACTTGATACATCCTGTGAAAATTGCTGAGAATACATGTCTGTGTTTACACTATCATCAAGCTTTTTTTTACCATCAGAGTGCAATAAAGGCTTGGATTTCATGATGTCATGATAGAATATGATATCGGAGATGGCTGCGTGGAAAGACGTTCGTCAAAAATGCGCGCTTTCTGCGATAATTTCGCGCCAAAACGTTGACACGTCGGCGACGGCGTTTTTGTGTATGGCGATGTTAATGCGATCCCAAATTCGTCAACATGAATTTACATACATTGCTTACGGTAAAAGCGTTTATGGTCCTCGGGCGTAATTTCATATTCAATGTGGAAGTCGTAAATAGGATTCAAATTATTCCAAAATTACATCTTCGAACGTCAATTTCACATGCAGCGTTGTTAAAGCGTCATAAATTATTGCAGCTATCGTTTAAAATCATGACTTATAATCAATGCGCTGATGGTCAATTCAATGTGCGGCTTATAAATGGCGATTTTGACGGCCTGCATGAGGGTTCATCCCCTTTGGAATATTTAAATGCAATTTTTACCCCTTATATATTACCACCATATGTTCGCTTGACACTTACCCACTGTGTTTTGTTGAGGTTTTAGGGATAAACAACGTTTGATCGGATTAAACTCTCCCCTTTTGGATGTTGATGCTTCACTTAATTACGTTTTTATTGCTCCTAACCGACATTACACTTGGCGTTGAATGGTATATTTATTTTTATTAGAAATCAATCATTGGAATGGAATGAAATTTAGAGATTGACTGGTTTCAATCGTAACACACTACGTCTCAAATATGAATGTTCATGCGTTTGATGCATCCTCATCCCGTTTGCACTTCTTGAGTGTCAAGTAGATCTTCATCTTGCGAGGAAAGGAAGGACTTGATTCCGTATACTCCAGAAAGTCCTTTCCAGTAAAATCAACATAGTCAACTTTATAAGTTTTTCACTATGTTCCAAGGAGTACTGTTCAGTCCTAAACCATCCACATTCCTTATAGAGATGCCGTGGTCGATTAGTCTTCTTCAGACAACTTCGTTTCATAATGAAACTTTGTAATCGCTATGTAAGCATATTCCTGTATGGCATCCGATCGCGAGGCGCTCATTCGTCATATCAGCGGTTCGAAAAGCGGACCGATTGGACATACAAATCTTATGGCCACTTCGTCTTCTTTTAGGGCTTTTGCGGCATATTTTATGATCTGTACGATTACGGAAGCAACGTAGCATCTAGACACCTTCTATCGTAGTATTTTTTTAAAATTGTAACCGCCATCTATATGTTAAGTCGGGTACTTTTGGGACTATCTTTGTATATTATTTTAAAACATACGTTGTAATAATATTTAATATATTTTGCATTTATAATAGTATTAATTAATTGGAGGGAGCCGAAAGATACTTGCCACGGGCGCTTCATACCCTCGTCACGGCTCTGATCATCATCATCATAGTGCAGCCACAAACAGTTCACTGCAGAACTATGGACCTCTTCAATATCCATTCGCTCGATATTGAAGGTAGCATAACCTCCGAGTTTCATTTGGTTTTTTTGTTGTTGTTATCCCTTTGAGTAGTGAGCTAATTTTAAATAATCATAAACATAGATGCTATATTTATCATCCGTTCAAATCCATGTATCTGTCAGGATCGCCGCAGCGTGTATGAAACTTGTACATAAATAAATAAACACTGTCGATAGCACGCAATATTCGGTCATTTCTTCAAGTAAACATAAACAATACACTTGAAATCGATTCATTATATCATTCACTTATACAGTCGATAAATTTGGGTTATTGATTTATATAATCGTGCGATATACGCAAGATACTCTCCCTGTCTCTATTTCTCTCCAAATTCAAGATGCAAGACACTTTTCGTCTTCTTCTGTCGTCGAGCTCAACGTGAATATAGTAAGCAATTCCCGTTGGATACATTTTTGGATCTGGTTTAAAGTCAAGTTCTTATGCTTGTATTCTTTCTTGAACAATTGCGTTTCGTTGTTACTAAAGCATTGATGCGTCGAACGAATATTTTTGCGACGAACTTTCAAAATAGTTATATCGTTTATTGTTCTTATTGATGACGTCGGCCGATGCGCTCGGCACTTTACGTCTAAACTATGACGACGTTCATACGAAAGAAAATGCGGAATGTGGGGCAACTAACCGAATATTTTTTCCTGTTTGTTTACATCTATCTTTGTCGTTATCACACTGACCTTTACGATGCATCCATGTCGATTGTGATGTTTGCGAGTCGTGTGGCAATTATGCTTTTTCTTTCGCTTTTACGCATTTATGTTCGCTGTTGATAAATCACATTGTTTCATTGTAAACGAGTAGGCGCATTGATTATTTAGGTTTTGTAGTAAATCAATAAGCGCCACGTTTAATGATGATAATTAAATGCTTCGCAGTTGGATATAATTCGGTTTTGGTTATCGCCAATTTGCAGAAAGGTTTCCGGCCTATTGAAGTAGGTCGTTTTTCTTTCCTTTTACCGGTGATGTTAAAATTAAATTTCTGAAATTAGCCGAGCCATTCATTCATTCAGGCTCACACGTATGAGAAGCGTTTTGGTTTCCTTCATTTTGATATTCATTGAAACAACGAGACAATAATTTCTCATATTTATTTAACTTCTACATCTACAACATCGAAATAAGTTCATTTGATGAAGTCGAGTTGATCATCGATGCTATGGTGCGTTCATCAGTATAAAAATAATAAAGATCATAGGGCTCGTGTGTCAAACGTAAACAATACGTTTAATCCTTTTAGTGCCGGACGACGCATTGTCAACACTTGCGGTCGTGTGTGCGATAACTTAATATAACTTCATATAACGTCATACTCTTATTCCATAGATAAGTTTATTTTGAAGGGGTAATTTAATGCACAATTGCGACAGTGAGCCGAAATCTAGTTGCGGGCGCAAGAAACGTGTTAGAAAGTTCGTAACTTGTATCATCGACTAAATGAAGTGTAGTAAAAAAAGGTTCAAAGGCAACTAATCTCTTAGTGATTCGATGATATTTTTGATATTTATATTTAACTATTATATTTCATATCGATATTCCCATGATCAGAGTCGAGGTGTAGTAAATACATCACCGGTAGGGAAATGTTAATATAACAATTTGAAAAACATATATGCACTGTATATATGTATACATAGATTATACAGTTACTGCCCCTAGGCGTTGCCTAAGCTCGTCAATTAATAATTATGCCACTGTTTCCAAGCGTCCAGATTTCGGCGGAAATGTCTTGATTTAGTAGCCTTCATCGTGCTGGTGTGGTGTATGATTTCTGTTAGATAAAAAAGATTCGGAATTACGTTTACTAATTCCTGGATGCGTAAGCACCTAAAACGCTTCGGGATCCCGGGATTAGATTCTCTATGTGGAAGGTAACGTTCCACATAGGGTTTATAATAAAATGTTTTAAATTTTGTAAATATCGCACTAAAAGGGTCAAACTCGCGCATTATTTATGTATGTATTGGAATATAATATCAATGATTCGCTGTTTATTATTTGCATCGCATAAATAATGTATCACCGCCGATGCTGTGATTGTGCCTTGTGATTTAATCGCAGTACAAAAGGTTTATCCGATTATGACAGCTTTATGCATCAATACCTTGACCCTTTAGGGCAGTGCTCCGCAACGTTTTCTCACCTACGGCACACCAAAGCTCTTCTTTAAATTTCGCGGCACACCAAAAGCCAAAAATAATAGATATGTATTTATTTATTTTTAAACAGCTTTCCCCATACTACATAAAAAAAGACTCTAAAAGGGCCTAAATATTTTATACAATTTTACAATAATTTTTTTTTTTATTTCCTATGTACACATACATAAAAACTATACTATATTTACTTTTGTGCAATCTTAATTATTATTATAAAATAATGACCAATTAATGTGATACCTGCGTTTTTTTTTATTCAAATTTTTCAGCCAAATTTCTAATCAGTGTTCCTAAAATATCGCTTAACATGCCGTGAACAAGTCTTTTAACAGTATCGGCAGACAACGAAACTTTATTTACTTCCTTAACATCATTGGGCTCAAGCATAAGTCGAACAGCTTCCTTGCATACTGGTTTAATAAGTGTTTCGCCGATAATATGTGGTTTTTTCTGACGTGCAGTTAATTTTGCAACATGGTAGCTAGCTTCTAAGGCCTTTTCAGAAACCGTAAAGGCCGAATTCATAAATTGTTTCTGTTTTTAATTTGGTTCTAAACGCCTTTGAAAATATTGTTTATCCTTTTTGACGCAACTGGGATGGTTTGAATTTAGATGGCAATTTAATTTATTGGGTGCCATTGCTTCGTTTGATAGCTGTTCGCTGCAAATGATGCATTGTGGCTTTGGAGCTGTTTCATCACCACATCACGAGAATCCATATTGAATGTAGTCTTCATTGTGCTTCATTTTCACAGTCTTCTTTGGCATTTTTGCAATGCTTGTTCTGGGTTCTTCTGTATGTAAAGACGAATCTTTTCCACGTAAAATTGTATCCATTGTAACGTGGGCGATAGCCCTCAGCTGAATACCGGGGTCCCAGTTATCTTCGTCATGCTTCTGTCGACCAGTCCCAGTTTCCTTCATTCGTAGAGCTTCTGACGACTTGCGGCTGCCGCGTCCCTCGTAACATCGGCGAGAAGGGCTCCACAGGGTGGTGGTGTTGGATTTCAAAGACGATTTTTTCTCCACAGTATGCTTATTTGTTCCACTTTGAACAGACTGCGGCTGCGAGGCGTGGAATACCCAAACTTGAGCTCAGAAGTGAGTCTAAACTCAAGCTTTTAAGGAGAGGACTTCGTAGACAGGACTCAGAGTAGTCCTAGTTATACCATATTTAAAGAAGTGTAAAATTATATATTAATCACACGAATAACGCATAACCATACAAAATTCATTAACACATCTAATAGTAATGAATGGTAACTACTGCCCCAAAACGAGTGAATGTGACGTAGCACGGTAACACGACTAAAGTAGGCTGATCGGTTGGTAATTTGTGGGATCGTTGCTATCCTTGCCTAGTTTTAGTAAAGGAATTACTAGTTTTGTCAAAGAAAATGGCTGGGAAATACCTCATATTTAGGCACGCATAAAATATTTTAGTTATATGAATGGCAGTTTTTTTTTAATATCGTATTATCGATTGTGTCAAAACCCAGGGACTTTTTGTTTTTTAGTTTTCTAATGATTTTTGTTATTTCTAAAGGAGTTACCAATTTAATTTTGTGCATGTCATTATTTGAGCTTTCACGGAAATCCCCAATTGACTTTGTTAACAGCTTTCTTTGTTTTGCTGTCGCTCATATTTTCGAAAATCTTGTGATTTAGGCACAAGATTTCTGTAAGCATGTTTGTCTTTTCTAAATCGGTATCGGCTATCTTATCGTTTCTAACCAAAATAGGAATTCCTGTGGCTTTGTTTTTGTGTGATTTGGCGGTTTTCTAAAGTGATCCAATCTGAATTCTATTGGTTCCGTCAGCACGATGACAGATGCATCCCGGAATAGAAATATTAATATCTGGTTTTAGGTGCCTGACGACATAAATAGGTGACAGGCGCTGGACAACTATTGAAAAATATTTTAGTTATAATATTGTCTTATTTGACCGCGGCACACCTGTATCGGCTCACGGCACACCAGTGTGCCGCGGCACACCGGTTGCGGAGCACTGCTTTAGGGGACTGAAAATGTAAGTTTTTTTTTTTTTTGACAACATCAAGTTTCCCCTCGTCGTTTGAACTCATGCCGTACATAAAAAGTGCAGTAAAAATGTAATGTATTCAATGTTTACTATGTTTGACAGTTGTCATTCAATCCACGATCCCTTAGCTGAATGCATTAAGTTTTGACGTATATTTTTATGCCCGAATTGTATAAGTGTTTTTCGTTCACATAGTCTTTTTTGCGCGCATATTTTAAAATATTTATCCAAACAATATCAAGATGGAATGTTTATTTTTTTTCTCTTTGAATATCATCCCGAAATATTTGGCTCATCTGTCACAATATTGATATGAATGCTATTGGTAATATTGGTTCTAAATTCTCAGATGCTCGATTTATATTATGCTATAATTGTAGACATTTGTTTATTGTTTTTTTCTTCTAATTTTGGCCGATGTCGCTATTTTTTTGTACTAAAAAAACAAGATCGATTTGTATACCGGTGTATTTTCAAAACAATGTTTATTGTTTACGTAGTAGCCTTGACAGAATGATTTATAACCATTAGAAGTCCGAGAAGCGTATTTTTGTTTGTTGATACTTAAATGGTTATTATTGTAAACTGCTGTATCATTCGACCATAGCAATATTTTCATCATTTTTAAAAATAGTCCTGTTGACTAAAAAAATCTGCAAAAATGTTATAATAAATCAATTATTTTAATTGGAGCTGCTAATCTGCTAAACTTGAATGACTATATCTCCCCATAACAAATAAATATCAGGTCAGTCCAAAAGTTCGTGCGCATTTTTTTTTAAAATAGTGAACATAAAAAATAACGAATAAGTTAAATTCTAAAAAAGATGTACAAAATGAACTTTCGAGTTTTTTTGCATCAAAATTAGTGTCTTTCTACAGCAATGGAATTAAAAAGTTACCTGTAAGATGGCGAGAAATTGTAGATAATAGAGGAAAATATATCATTCATTAAAATGTTAAATTGTGTTTTATTTAAACTATTTAAAAAAATCCCAAAAAGGCGCACGAACTTTTGAACTGACCTGATACATTTCGATCAATGTAGCTATCGATAATAGCATTCATTAATATGTATGATTATTTATTTATATTTAATGGATGCTATAATTTGATCGTCTTCTCCATTATCAGCATTTGGTTGGAGTTTTATTTTGTGTCTGTCGTTTCGAAGCCCAAATGAATCTAATAGTAAATTTTGAATAATGATGGACTTTGTATGCTTTTACTTCGTGCTTAATTATTTCAAAAAGCCCCTGGCGCAATATGCAAGGCAGCGAACGACATTTATAATAATTGAGAAAAATGCATATGAGAAGAGTTGCCCATTGGTGCTCGATCATTATATTTTATTATTTCGCCCTGTTAATTTGCATTATGGTATTTTTTATGTTTTCCATCGGGAAAAGGAAAATATTCCCAAGTCATATTTAGTGGAGAGCTTTCATTCCTTTCAAGGTTTTGTTTAATCATCTTGATATTGATTCGTTTCGATTTACAGTCTTCGATTGTTTTCTATATCTTTTTTGAAACGTTGAAATTGGAGGGTGAATCCCCAAAGACAACATATTTTAAAAGCAGTGACATTATTTGTGTAATTATTCCTATAGAGCTGAGTCTTTCTCATCTCATTCAAATAGATATTATATGTAATTGATATTGCAATGCTTTGAAAGTTGCAATAATTCAATTAAGTTCCCATGCTACAACGTTAACCATGTTTACCGAATCCCTAGCCACCTTGTATCGAAAGTAGACGACATTTATTCAACAATAATTAGCCTAAATTATTTGTAGATAAAAAATAAACAGCATTGCAGACATGGGTGCAAAATTTCGATCTCTTTAGGTTTATTTTATGCATTGTTTTTAGAGATGAAGCCGTGTTTGTGTAATATATAAACTATGTATAGACGCACACGTTAGAGGCGATGCGGCGCATGCGCGTAGCGTTTCTGTGATGTATGACACTTTAACCCGTTGAGAATTGAGCTAATTTAAAATCATCATAAACTTAGATGCTTTATTTGCTTGTTCGCCATTTATCGTCGCACAAATCCATTTATCTATCAGGACCGCTGCAGCGTGTATGAAGCTTGTATATGGATATTTCTTTGCGTAAACATAAATAATGCACTTGAAATCGATTCGTTATATCATTCACGTATCATTATTAGTCGATAAGTTTGGATTAACGATCTATACAATCGTACGATGTACGCAAGATACTCTCTCCGTCTCTGTTTCTCTCCAAACTCAAAATGCAAGACAATTCGTTTCTGTTTGTCTTCGAGCTTGACGTGTAAGAATGTTCTTCTCTGATTCACTGGAATTCCGACATAACATTGTGTTTTATCTCTTTAAGGGGTTAAAAACCAGCCACACTCCTTGTTTATAAGACCGCGAAATCGCTCTTGAATACGTTTATCGAGGTAACCCGCTGTTTTTAATATTGAATGTATGATGTAGATGAGATGTGTATATTATTTTTTTACTATGAGTATATATTGAAGAAGCCTTAGTCCTGCAGTGGATGGCTTGTAGCTGCACTATGAATATGACGAAATAAATTATGAGACGATTGCGACCCCCTACACGGGTAGGCGGAAGGTTATTATCATGTGCTTTTGACATTTTTATTGTTTACCATATTCGAAGGGAAACATTTCGTGCGTTATTCAAGAACGCGTAAAGGATTGTTTTGATGTATCATAATGAATGGCGCTTCCGTCGTTACGTTCTCGGGCAGTCGGAAGACAGTTGACGGAAACAAAAAGTCGCGGGAATTTGTTCAGTAAACATTAAACGCATGTGAGTTTACATTGTTTACATCGTCGTAGTTTGACAAGCCGTGGTATTGTTAACGTGAATTGCTCCATCTCAACAATGTTATTGTATATGTAATGTTGCATTCGGAAGATGTGCAGAAGATCGACGATTGATCGATTAGATAATGTGTAGATACGAAGGTCGGCAGTGTGGGAGGCGTTTGCTATGATCGTGTGAGAAGTGCACGAGGCAGATGTTTATTTTTGATAGATGCAGAGAGAGGACATGTGGTCATTGCACCCGCCCTGGCGCGGTCGCATTTCGCGACTTCGACTGCACTAATTGATTTCGTCACAGGATTCGACGGATCGTTCCTTTAATTCTTCACATTGTACGAGCAAATTATCCGGTTCGTATTAATAGGGACGTACGACCGACTCTTCCCGTTTTGCGCTTTTCATTCTCCATCCCGCCGAACAATAGTGCAGAAGTCATTTTCGTGTCGGAAATTGTAATTCGCGTGTTGTGACTGGGGATCGGGAAATTCATACATCCGACTTGTTCCGTTTCACTCACTATAAGGGTATTCATCTGAACGATACTAATTCAAAGAATCACATTTTACGGCTTACCAAGTTCACTAAACCTCACTTCGTCGAAGTCCATTGTACGTACACGCGACAAATATCCGATTTCGCGCTTAAATTTTTATACCGAGTATTTTCATGACAAATTATTTTCACATGAACGAAAATCCGCCCTTAGTTTTTCCTCGAAATGCGCCGTTGTACTAGTTACATTCTAATTAACCCAATAAATACCACTAAGGGTGAACAGAATTTGGATAAAAATTAAACGCATTAAAATCAAATTTAATATGTATATGGTTTTGAATACGATAGATTGTAAGCAATAACTTATGTGGCAAAACGTTAGAAAACCTTGAAGAATGATAAATGTGCATGTAAAAGTCGACTAATGTGTAGAAAAATATATGAACACATATTTTAATCCCTTGAAACTAGTCAATAATTGTTGTTTTAATGATGTTTTAGTTAAATAGTTAAATATAATCTAATATATACAAATTAATATCTGTTTGTTCGTATGTAATGCGCTGCCATACTATTCATCATATTGCGATAAAACTTCGTTCACTTATTGCTAAGGATTGCGCGAGTAATATAGGGTTCTTAATATATTTAAAAAAAATCAATGTTTGTTTGTCCGTATTTAATGCGCTTCCGTACCTTTCATCCGATTGCGATAAAACTTTGTCAACTTACTGTTTACACTTGCGGGAATAATATAGGCATAGTGAAAAATATTATATGGATGCACCATGTTGGCGTAAATTGGTCTGGCGAAATGAAGTTTGGGCTAAGTCGGTCCTCGAGGATAACTGCGAATGTGCGTAGGTTCGCGCTACACGTGACCTAAAGCAATAAACCGCGTACTGCGTTTCTTTTCAAATAATTATTAAGTGCAACACATGGCGGGTATTCGCTAGTATTCAATAAATACGTTTGAGTCAAAATAAGGTTTTATGTATTTTTATTGTGTATTTATTTAACATGACGTATTCAGATGTCACAAATATTATAGTCTGATTTAATATAATGCCTTTTTTCAATGGTGAAAACATTGTTTTAAGGTTTAACTCTTTCAGAATATCCGTAGTTTTCTTCATCATCTTAATAGAAGTTGGATTTGATGTATAGGTAGGGTTTGGGAGGAGTTGGGCTGATGATAATTTGGGTGGCAGTGTGTAACATTGAATATATTCTCAAATGGTTTTAAATTACTTAAACCAAGGGTTACAATTATATTACACTGTAATTATGAATTAAATACAATTATATTGTAATTATAAACTAAAATCATGTTTCTTATTTTTGAACAGCCTGAATTAATTGTTCAATTTGTTCCTTAGCCTTGCTAAAGGCTCTTCAAACCGTCTTTGATATTTCAATCGATCAATTTTAGTTTCATAATACAAAATGCAGCTTCTCATAACTTTAGCAGTTAGGCGAAGACAGAAATAATATTTTCGCTTTTTAAAATAAGGGTTTCTTCAGTTATTAAGTTTTTGATAACCGTGACGCAAAGTTTTGTCAATTTGAACTTCAATAGATTGATGCTTTCATCTTCCAGAAGTAAATTCTTTGCTGGAAAATAAGTCATTATCTATTTTTTTCGATTTTTTTTAACAGTTTCAACTTCTCTTGGAATGTTTTAAATTGTTGTTAATCCAATTAGAGTGAGATCGCGGTTTTGCATGGAGATTTTTAACTCATTAAGCAAATTTACGACTTGAACAACCTATTTTATATCAATTCCAAAGCAAGAGACTTATCAATGCAAATATTTTGGAAAGAGCAAAATACGACTTATATGTTTTTTTATGGAATCCAATAATTTTCTTATATTGTGTAATCTATTAGTCCCTCGAATAGCATTATCGATATGTATTGAGAGCATTGTTCGTAATAGTAACTAAAAGCGATCTTGGCAAAAAGCATCTGAAGAATGGGGTGACAATGATAGGTTTAGTTGATCAATAATTCCTCATTGAAAATTTGTCAACCGAACTGGTCAGCATAATCGTAGCCAAAAAAACGTTAATTTAGAACTGTATCCACTTTATTATAGCTTTGCTAAATTCCCGGCGATAGATTTTCGAATGAAATAATTTTCGGAGAAAGATTATCATATTCCAATTTTCGCTCTTCTGACCGACTACGTTTAGTCCTCGTATGTTGGACTGTCTTCCGATTCTGAATCTTCATCAGGAAAAAATTATATCAGATCGTTCAGATCTTATACGATGTCTTCATCTTCAATTTCTATAAAAATGTCACTTTTCTTGAACTGTTTTTGTGGTTTTAGGTTTTATTTAACAGAATAGATACAAATACATATTTTAAAATTTACTTCGACGATGACAACGCAAAACGGCAAGTCGAAGTTAGGTATGTCATGTCGGCCACCGGTGGCCGACATGGCGTAATTTGAATGACTCAGTGTCGGCCACCGGTGGTTGACAGGGATGTTTCCGCGGCGGTGCGCGTCGTATAGCGCCCAAATAGCGGGTTAAGCTTGCATGTGTGATTCGCCGTTATGACGTCGATGACCAAATTTGTTAATCTGTTATTCCGTATCATCATCATAGCGCAGCCACTAACAGTCCACTACAGAACTATGGGCCTCTTCAATATCCATTCATAGGAAAGGGGTTACATCCATTTCGTCTGTATCATACATTCACCTCCTCATTCGCTCGATATTGAAGGTAGCATTACCACCGAGTTTTATTTTGAACGCTCACCCAACGGGTATCCTGAGTGAACGTATTGACGAACACTTTCGCGAACGTCTCGATAAGGAGTTTGGGGGGTTTGTAAAGACTGAGTAGTTTTCATAGGGAGATGGTGGAAAACTACTCTAGACGACCTTTTTGACTCTACTGGAAAGGGCTTTCTGGAGTACAAGGAGTCCAGTCCCCCCTTTCCTCGCTAGGGCGTTGCCGGGGTAGGGTGAAGACATACGAGACGCTTAAGTGCATCTCGGATTCGCTCCTACACCAACTGAGGGTGTCTCCCCGTCACCGTACAACTTACCTGAGCGAATTCGAAACTGAGTGGTTTCGCCATTTTTTCAGGTTGCCCCTCTCAGTTCGGCGATTACAAAACGATATAGAAGTCAACGGAAGACAATGTTGTTTTTCGTTGCAAAGTAAAGATCATCAAATGCATCTCCTCGAGGCCGTCTTCTTGGTGTTCTTCTTGTTCCTGCTCCGTTCCTAGAGCCTCTCGGATCCGAACCGGTGAGGTTCCTTGAGTTCCATACTGCTAAGTAGGGAAGACCATGCAAGAGACAACGAGCGACATGCAAGTTAAGATTCGTATAAAAAGCAATGAATAGTATATAAACTGGATATCAGCTTGCTGTTAGAAGAGTATTTAAGTATCTACTCTGTAAAAAGGTACTAGTCAAGTGGCCAATAGTTAAAATACATAAAATCGTATAAGTATAATAGTTAGGAGTAGTCAAATGTGGTTAGGTTAGGCAAAAGTATTAGTCAAATTGTATTAGCAAGGGGTAGTTATGTCGCATCACAGTATTCGAACTTTGACGTTTAGTGTCTACCGGGCACAATCAAATAATATTTAATCGGTCAGACTGGGAGTAACTGGAAACAAATATATAGACATAGCTGAAACGAATAGGTTAAAGTCAGGTATCAAGTAATATCAAATAGTCAGGTCCATATCAAATAGTTTTATAGTCAAGATTGTATTATGGGAGCAGTCGAAAAAGCATTTTGCTCCCAGTGTTCCCGTGTTTATGTGATAGTAGGAGGCGGATGTGTGCGAGTATTTGTTATTCCGTATAGCGAGACGTATTTAATATAATGTAATTGTGTAATTTTCAGTTGCGGCAAGTAGTGAGGCAAGCCGACAGCAGCGACATGTGCCGCTCTACGGTCGCCTCGTGGCCGAGGAACAGCTCGTGCAGCTCACCGCGCCCTCCGACATCCAGGTGACTTCTTCATCCCTCCATAAATTTTCATTCCGACACTCTCAGGTACGATAAGAACACCTCCTCCAACGGGACACCGTTGATTTATTTTAAGCAAATCTATTTTATGTATCGATCTTTGTCTAACAATTTTCTATTTATTTATATGGTGTTGGTTCGTAAGAAGCGCGGTAAGGAGATCACGATTATTAAAACATGAGAATATACGCCCAATTCTGTTTTCGCACGGTGGTTTTGCGCTCTCTAAAATATCATGCAAAATACTTCAATACATGTGGGAAAATTGTTGATTGATTTGGTCGTGTGTCGTTTGTGTTTACGTGGGAATGTTCAAAAAATGAGCAGTTCCATTTGTTGAACGCTATCAACCCTTTCATTTTTTTTTTCAAAGTATTGTCGAGAAATGCTTCTGGTTCATTATTTTGCTGAACAACTGGTTAATTAGGGATTTCCCCTAAGATTCTGCAGTCAGAAAGGAGAAAAATCGTCTACCTTTTATTTCGAACCTCTTGTCGGGCTCATGGACGCGGAATACAGCTTATCCGTATTTGATGTTGAGTTTTTGCACACAGAAAAAATTAACGTCATCAATGGGATAACGACGACTATTAGCAGTCACCGCATGCTATATCGTTATTTCGCAGTCTAAGGGTTGATAGCGTTCATTGCTTTTGTGTTGATAGTCTCGTCCATGATCTTGCTACTCATTCATAGATCCTTTTGCTTTAGATTTTCCATTCAAATGATCATATCCTAACTTAACCACACGCGGAAGGCTTCTTCGGTATTATTCAATTTGGTTTGAAACAAAGAACGGCAATTCATCAGGCGTTAATTTTGTTGTGTATTCAAAAAAATTCCCGCCGGATATTTGAACATCGTGCAAAAATAGAATTGGGCTTGAAATATTGGATTGGGTGAAGACCGTCGTTGTGTATTTTTGATTTTTTTAAATATTATTTTTGACTTTCTAAACGTTCATAAGCAACGACTTTTAGCTTTCCCTAATCGCAAATAATCGTATATTTAGCATTATTGTTTTATTATTGTACGCGTTCGTGATTTTTTTCCATAAGGCTTATTCTGACACGTTATAATTGAGTCGACTCATAAATACTACCTCGTTGAGCGCTATTTTGCAAATTCAGCGTATAACTTTGTGCACTTTAGTTTTTTTTTCAAATCATGCTTGTTGAGATTTTGATTAGAGCTCATCGTTCATACAACACTTTTCTTATTATTATTTTTTTTTATATAAGTTTTGAATGCGATTTTTTCCCCTTGGATTCCTTCATAATCCCTGAACACATGTCACGATTTGTGGTTTGAGAAGCTTTCATTTTGACTTGGGTTTTTCCTGATGTCCGTCTTCTGATTTGATGTTTTTTAAGAAGATAAAAAAATGTGATGATCGATTGAGAGTTCTTGTGTAACTTTTGAGCTCCGTCGATTTGGATCGTTTGCATGTCCCTATAAAGCAAATTGAAAGTCTTACTTCATCGGCACTGCACACATAGTATGATTGAATAGACATTTTTAATAAATCTATATTGGATGATTTAGGCCAGATCCACACTATGGTGCCGTTGACGGTTCGATCTCGCTCCGGTCTCGGTCCGATCAAATATTCTTACACAAGAAACAATCAGAGTATTCACACTATCGGATCGTTCCAATCCCGTTTTTCGTATGAGAATATTTGACCGGACCGAGACCGAGAGCGAGATCGAACCGTTACCAGCACCATAATGTGGATCGGGCCTTAGTTTGAATATTTTACAATAAATTCACTTATACATTTTAGCATTAAGTTGACAAATGCCCTTTTTTGTTTTTGAACACTTGTAGTGAAATGTTATGCTTAAGAATTGGATCGATAAAATTGATTTAATGGCGTTAATAGTCTTAATGATTTTTGTAAAAAATAAATTACTTTTACCACGTACATATTTCTTAGAGGCGCTCAAGTATAATTGTAAACAATTTTACCACCCTCGTTCAACAGAAATTAAGTTTGTAAAAGTCGTAGGCTCTCTCTTGAGTGTTTCCTCGTTTTAATTAGCGAACGACGCAAAAATGTCGAACAATCGATCTGCTCGCTGAGAGCGGAAACTGCGTTCTAAATTTTACAAGAGCGAAATTAAAATGCAAATTTTCTCAAAATTAATCTTATGACTGATGAGGTCGATGACGGCTTCTATTCGTTTTATTTTATTTTTTTGCCGGTGCTTTTGTGTAGAAGTCGGTTAGATGAGAGCGTTTGCATGCGCCCTCCCGATTACGATCTGTCTGGACTGAAATTGCACTGTGTAATATGCAAATCGATGCTTAGGACCCGTAAATAATAAATTAGAGCCGCGTTTTCATTTCTCGGAAATATGAAGGGGGGCAATTTTGATGGCGTGATATTTGCTATAATTTTTTAGCGAAGATAAATGCGCATTCGCCGGTCTGAAATGCCCTAGTTGAACTATATACGAGTACGTTATATACTTAGAATTCTGCGTGAACTCAGCTTCTATGGAATTACGATCGATAGTTTTTAATTGAAATGCTTGAATTGCCATTGTACTAAAAGGATCCATAAATGTATCACATAATTAGGGATGTCAATCTAACATTTTCAAAGCAATGCAAGAATAGTCTTTAGAACGATCTTGAATACATCTTTGAATAAAGAATTAAGGGTCTTAATGAATTAAGGCAACGACATTGTTTGTGTAATTATTCCTACAAAGCTGATTCTTTCTCATTTTGTTGTTTTGGTATTAGAAATAAACAAAACGGCAGTCTATTGCGAGTATGTTGTTACCAATATTTTTGAGTCCTGTAAACAAGTCCTACAAAACTGAAAGTAGGTGCATGTAATGGATATTATATGTACTTGATATTGCAATGCTTTGAAAATTGCAATAATTCAATTATGTTCCTGTCCTACAAATTTAGCCACATCTACCAAACCCTTATCCACCTTGTATCGAAAGTAGACGACGTTTATTTAACAATAATTAACGTAAACTATTTGTAGACAAAAAAACAGCTTTGTAAATTTTAATTTAATGTCGGTACGCACACTACAATTATTCAGGTTTCGAAAATGGTTTTTAATACCCGCAACGTTGAAAGCTCGGTAGACTGTAACTTTCCTGATTTACAATTTGTGTAAAAACTGCCTGAAACAAAAATTTGTAGAGTTTTGAGAATAAGCTTTGTAGAAATGGGTGCAAAATTTCGGTCGCTGCCTTCCGTATTATAAATCCGTCGTTGTTTTATAATAGCGCTCTTAAATGTTTTTACATCGTAGCAATCAAGGGCGTATTATTTTGTATTTTCTATAAAGAAGGGATTATCAATTTGGAGATTGTGTTTATTTTGAACTCCAGTTTGAGAAATTATGGTCTAGAACAGCGGTTCTTAAACAGGGGTCCGCGGACCCCTGGGGGTCCGCCAAGCCATTGCTGGGGGTCCGTGGAGATATAAAAAAATATTTACCTATACTTGAACAAGATATTTTTCTGGAATTATTTACAGAAAAAATTATAAAAAGATCTATTTTGACCAATATTTGACTTAAAAAATGTTTGTTTGAAAAATTAAGTCACAAGGGTTGGAATGGGGTCCATAAAAAAAAGTTTGTTCAAGAGGGGGTCCGCGAAAAATAATTGCTCAAGAGGGGGTCCGCGAAAGAAATTTTCCTATATATATTTTACAGAGGCATTATATTTTATAGTTTATAATTAGATAATGTACCGTATCTCTCAAAACATTGACCTAAATGGAGACCAGGTTTTTTAAAATTTTATTTTGTATATTCGTTAGTTTCGGACAAAAATATAACGAAAATTGTCACGAAAGCGCGCGTTAAGAGTCACCTGCCGTGTTTAAGATTTTATCCGGCACAGCCCTTTCTTTGTATTTCAGCAGTAGCGAAACCTCGGATACAACGAATATGTCCAAATCGTCCTTACGCAAATAAACACACGATTAAATCTAAGAAAAAACGTAAACCAATCGAGCCAGACTCGACATAGACCGCAGTTTAGTTTTATTCTAACCGAACAATTAATATGTGTATTACACTTGAGACCCGATTGGCGTAAAATTCCCCAACCGTATACGCTGACGCCATTTGCGTAAAAACTAGGCCACAACATCATAAAAAAATTTCCGCACTATATTTCACTATCGTGAAATGTCTACGATTAAGGGTAATAATTTGAGTTTAAGGTTGAAGAAAGATTTCTATAAATCAATTAAATCGATCCTAAGACAATTTTAAATGAAAAGTAAAAAAAAAACATCCTGAGTAAAGATATTACAATCCATGCGTCTCATAATTGCGAAGTAGTATCACCCATGTATAATAATTTAATGATCTAAAACAAGTAGTTTATAGAAGAAAACATTATTCGTTGTTTGAGACCCTGCAAGTTGTAAATGAAGATCACATATCTATACTGATTGTCTTACGTTATACACATAGTTAAAGGTAATAGTATAAGTCTGATTTCTTGCGAATTTGCCTAAAGAGCGCTCCCCCAGTCACACCAAGGGCGGTTCTCAAGTGTTAAATTCGAATATGATATAGCTTTCAAAGCTTTTAACGACTTGAGGACCCAAATATTTTCGTATGAAATTTAAGATGCTAGAGTTTACAAAATCCTCACTAATAAGTAAACAGTTTTTTTTCGTTTGAGCTATTCGAAGAGTAACTAAATAAGACGCTCGAAGCAGCGATCTGTCCTGGCAAACAGCTCGGAGAACAGTGATCTTTAATGCTACCCAACAATTGAGGATACCTCCCCAGTCTCCCCATCATTTGTATATTGTATTTACTTCGAACGATTAATTTGTCAAAACGCAACATTACTAAAGGATAATAAGAACAGTTCTCAGAACAAAGTAAAAATACAATTGAAGAAATATACTTCCACTTCTTATCAATGATTTTTTATACAGATTTTTGCATATTTTTTTTTTGGGAGTTCGCAGACTTACCGAGTTGTGTTTATGCATGCACATTTGGCTCTTTTTTTAAATGCTCGTTATTAATATTTTTCACATTCGATCCGGTTGTCGCTGTGCATAAAAATATTCGAGATGTACTCGCCGGGTATAAATTTAGACCGTATGCATGCGTCACGATGCATTTTTAGGCGCTCATTGACGAAGTATATAAAGAAATGTCTTTCGGGGGAGAGGTCATGAGTGTCTGTTCATCCGTCAATGACACTAGAAACGAAATTTTGATGAACCTCATTGTACAGTGACTAATGGTCCTCCTCATGGTAAGATTTTTCTTGGAGTCTGGTGCCTTTATTAGTCCCCCCCCCTCCGGATATTGTTTTGAACGATTTAAAACGAGCGATCCGACGAAAGTGCGCACAACGCAAATGCGCTGCAAATGGTTTTAATTCATTCGATCGACATACGACGAAGGGGTTTTTCATATGAGCTATTATCAAAATCGATCCGCAAATTTCGCCCCTCATTTATAATCCAACCGTCGACGCCCTTAGAGCGTTTTGTCAAAATTTGGTCCTAGGCGTATTATTATAAATACGTTTTTTTTTAATTAAATATTTTACGTAGTGTATTTGATGTTTCCGTATTGTAGTTGCATGTTTATATTATTACATAATCTTAAGTTATTTTTAATTTATTTGGTGATGGGGTAAGTTTTTCATTGATCGTTTTTGTTGCGAATTTAATGCAGAAATATTGTTTGAAATGATAAATCTAAAAGTGACAGGATAGACATTGTTTATTATGAACTGAAAAGTTAATATTTAAATTATTTTATTTGTCGTAGTGTGGCTACGATAACGATTTTCCATCTTACTTTATCCGTATGTGGTTTTGTTAATCTCAATGACTCTTGAATTTGCTCTTTACGAGCGCCGATTTGACGATATCACGGTTATAGCGAGCAATCATATGCGGATTGTGTAGCATTTTAGATTGTGGAAAAGAATTTCAACTTATGTACTAACAAATTTAAAGAGATCTAGATTTACTCCAATTTCAAAAAAATATACTAAATAAGAAGTTGTTATTACGTTTTCAATTGTTGAAATATTGACGTTTTTAACGTTGTTATCTTCCGAGAATTCGTTGTGAAATGTGACGTCAGTCGCATTAAATATGACTCATTTGCCGTACTTTACGTACAGGATCAGTTCAAGTCGACTTTTTAGTCATTCTACTCTTGTCTAGACACATGAATATCTCTCAGAAGCGATCGTAGAAAATGGTTTTTTTTCTCGTGTTACTTTTGGTTCGGTATCGTTTGGAACAATAATTGATGCATGTACGATTATACCCGGTCCACTGATAGATGAATAAACGTATATATTATATGTGGAGCCGGTATAGTTTACAAGTTCGAGTTAGTTAATTGTTTTTCATATAAAATATGAGCCCTAATCGTTATTATCGTTGAATGCAGCGATGGTGTTGTAATTTGTGCAAAGAATTGATTCGGTCGTGATTGTCTAATATTGGATATGTTGTGTTGACAGGCGATGCAGGCGCGGATACCCCACCACTTCCGGGACCCATCGACGGCGCCGCTCCGGAAGTTGAGTGTAGACCTCATCAAGACTTACAAACATATTAATGAGGTAAGTGCTGTCCGCAGCTTTTTGCCTATGTGCTCTTACAGTAAATTGTTTTTTGTATACACATGTCATATTGTCTCTTTGGATGCGTTCAAAATTCACAAAAATGTGGTGACCAGCTGTCAAGTATCGGCTGTGAAAGCTTTTGGTTTTGTCAATATACGTCTATGCACTCCAGGAATATCTGGAGTTTGTCGATAAATTCATCAAATACTCCCTTGGCTTTGATTCCTTTTTGCCCTTGGAGTGCTCTTTCTTGAGGTAGTCGAAGATAGAAAACTTCCATACTTGATTCATTTATCTATTTGATATATCGTTCATTATGACTGATTGAATCGAGTAAATATTTTATAAATCGCTTTTAATAAGTTGATCGTATCGTACAAGATCAAAGGCTTTATCAAATTCCATGGAGCAGATGTAGATAGGTTTGCAAATTGCCGATGACTCTACGTGTAGTTTTTACATTGTATAATTCGTAGCGGAATCATCAGCGAGTGACTTGTTAATAGGGAATCCAATCCCAAAAATAGATAAATAAAACACGAAAATATGCCCGCAGTAACATTAAAGTATCGAGTTCTTCGTCATTTAGTCTGGATCTGATTTTGGAAGCCAGGCAACTTGATGCTGAAAATGCACGCTCAGCTTCCACACTCGTTGGAGGTATCGTCATCAGATATTTGAATGCTAGTTAAATATCTGAGTAAAATTCCTTTCTGCTGATACACGGACTAAAACTCGCAAAATTCCCGATTTCACGACAAATTATTTATTTCCGTCGCTGCAGATGAATACTTATATACTATAATACTTTGATGTGATTCGTAGTTATATTACGGAGGAATACCAAAATTCTGAAGCCCGTATCGATTATATTTCATATCGATATTCCCATTATTAGATTCGAGGTGTAGTAAATACATCACCGGCAGGGAAAGTTTAATATAACAATTTGAAAAACATACATGTACGCTATATATGTATACATAGATTAGACAGTCACTGCTCTTTCCGTCACCTAAGCTCGCCAATTAGTAGTTACGCCACTGTTTCCAAGCGTCCAGATTTCGGCGGGAATGTTTCGATTTAGTAGCCTTCATCGTGCTGGTGAAGTGTACGATTTCTGTTAGAAAAAAATTTCAATCCCGATTTTTCCGGGATGTATGAGCACCTAAAACTGTCCGGGATCTCGGGATTGGATTCTCTATTTGTTAACATAATTACGACTGGCAAATTTTTGCAATGCTGCTTTTTTTTTAAATTCTCACTAAAATATACATAATTTTTGAAGTTTTAAACATATCTTAGCATTTTAGGCACAAAAATATATATTTACACTTTTAAAATACTTAAATACAACGAATTAGAAACACATGTCTCATGTTTCGATACTTCTTAGTGGAAGAAAAAAAAAAAGCATGTGAGACAGTCTTCATTTAACATTTATTTGTGACATATGTCGAGAATGATATATTTTAGCAAATAAGTAAATTTTGTGAATAAGTTTTCTTGTGTCACAAGAGAATTCTCGTATCCCACTGTTACCGTGTTAAAATGATGAGGCTGAAGTCACTGCGCGTGCTACTATTATTATTTTATGACAAGGACATACATTTTATTGAAGTTGTGTATGTTGTAAAAAAATAATGTTCTCTTCTGTCGAAGATTAAAAAAAACTGCCGGAATTAAATCTGATTTGGTTACTTCAAGAGCTATCTGGTCAAAATCATAAATATCGTTAAATGTTTTAAGTGATTACCAAAATTGAAAATGAGATCGAATTTGTGAGGTTGCCTATTTTTTGTTTAACTTTACCCTACCGGTGATGTATTCGTATAATTTTATAACTTTAAAAAAATTGTTACATTTCAACCTCGACTATAGTCAATCAAAATAATAGTGGTGTACCAAATACATATCATCGGTGGGTATATTTAGCACAGTAAGGGAATGGCTAAGATCTTAAATACTTATTATTAATATTAATAATTATTGTAATGTTAATTACGCAGTAAAATTAACATGATGAACATGATCAAAATTCTTGGTGAGAATCTCTATTTGATACATTCGCCCGATAGTCGCATTGTGTTTAAAATTATTTTTTAATAAGACATTGGTATTAAATTTAAAAAATAGTTTTGTAGAGGTTCTAGATCAGTGTTTCCTAACCTTTTTAGTCTCGTTACCCCTGTAGCCTATCAGGGAAACTGGTTTTACCCCCCTATAAAATTTTATCATGAAATTGCACAAAACTATACGAAATTACATTTTTAACATACTTTCTTGATTAATTAATGATAGTTAATGTGAAAGTTGAAATTGTTTTGCATTTGCAAGTGTTTTTATGCTAGGTTTAGTTTCACCCAACGAATATTCTTAGAGCTGTCAGCTATAATCGGATATTCAGCAGCTACTTTTCGCCAAAATGTACAGAGGTCATAGTTTTGAAATTCCACTTCTCTGGAAGTGCTATTCTCGAGTAGTCTGATAAATTCAACTTTGGCTTACACATCTTCGTCTTTAAAAAATCCTTCATCAGTAGAAAATGGTGCTAATATCCAAGAATTGAATTGACGATTGTTCATGTCCGGGAAATATACTGCAGATAAATGGTGAATCGCAGAATTTTCAAATGTGATTTTTACAGATTGGTCATTTACCAATTGCTCACACAATTGTGCAAACATCGATATATCGTCAACTTGAACTCTGCGTTAGTAAAGTTCCAATTTATGCAGAAAACTTGCAACTTTATCCTGTGCTGTCAAGCAGGGCCGTAACTAGTGTATGATGCGCCCGTGGCAGGAATCTAAATTGCGCCCCCCCCCCCCCCCGAAAATGAGATAATTTCAAATAAAAAAATGGATTTCTTTCGGGAAATGGTCACTTTTAGGATCAAAATCATGGACGTAAAAAAATGGATTTCTTTCGGGAAATGGTCACTTTTAGGATCAAAATCATGGACGTAAAAAAATGGATTTCTTTCAGGAAATGGTCACTTTAAGGATCAAAATCATGGACGTAAAAAAATGGATTTCTTTCGGGAAATGGTCACTTTTAGGATCAAAATCATGGACGTAAAAAAATGGATTTCTTTCGGGAAATGGTCACTTTTAGGATCAAAATCATGGACGTAAAAAAATGGATTCCTTCATCCCTCTACTTGCGAGAAGGATTGCTAGAAAAGAATTAGAACACAGTGAGAGACTTCTTGAAAGAAAGTACAAACTACATGACGCTCCTCTGTCATTCTATTATTATATCTATATACCAAAAAATAACAGCGTCATTACCCCCGCAGAATAGCCATTTTACCCCTCGAGGGGTAATTACCCCCAGGTTAGGAACCACTGTTCTAGATGTTTTAAGTTTGTGGAACAATGTTTTAAAATATCCTGGGGTTTTAGGCGCAACGTCGATGCTGTAAGGAAGTGGTTTGGTATATTTTTAATAGAATTGTTCGATTGTTGTCGAGTTTAAATTTCGATCTGGATATAACGCAGAAGGGAATTATGCCTTCGTCTTCGGTCGAAATTTCTCAATTCCAGATGATTAATTATTTATTATTTCGCTCGTCGGTGCTAAATTATTATATATCTTCGATCAGGTTACAACGTCGCAAGAATTAAAAAAATATGGTGAAATCTTCACCTGTCTCTTTCCGAGAATCGCCTGGAAGGAAATCGACGCGACTACCTGAGTCACCTTGCAAAAAATCGATCTTCACAAGATTATTTTGCTCTGAATCGGCTTCAACCAAAACGTCTTCGAATGCAAGGGACAATAAAAGGGGATGTTGTCGTTCAGGTAAAAAAAGGTGCGGAGCGAGTGCATCGCGTACACGTGTACACGTGTCTGACGGTGGCGTCACACGCGCTGTTGAGATGCAATCAGCATTCACTGGTGCCTTATGTGCCATTTCCCAAATTACCGTCTGCAAATCTTGCGAGTCCTTTGGAAATGGCTGTCAATCCAGTGGTATCTAATTGGATAGTTTTTAGTTAGTGTTTCTTCTTTCGTTTGAATCTTTCTCGCAATAAGGACAATGCACAACGTCTACAAATTGTTCATATACAGGTATTTTGGAGTCGTGACGCGATTACAATTGAGCGAAGTAGTTCAAGGCGACGCTGCGAACAGTATATAGGTAATTACTGAGGCCTCGCACTTTGTAGCGAGATTTTATCGCGACGCTAAATCGCTTGTTTCTTAGCGTTCTACTGGCACTGAAAGTTGCAATTTCACCAGGATCTTGCACGACCATTCCAGACTCGCCGGATTAATCAGCAAGGTCGCCAATTAGTGCTTCGAGGTCGTTGCACTTCAATTTGTTTTTAAACAATTTTGTCGCGAAAACCTTCTTCGACATGCTCTACTCGACGGCCCGCAGCGAATCGAGTGCGAGAATATTTGATTGTGCTTATTTTAGAACAACCTCTGGGTCAACCTCGCTCGAATGTATTTTGCTTTCTTGACTAAACAACTTCGTGAGAAAATATCTAAAGGATGTACGTTAAAAATACTCGCATTACGCTGCGTCAATAAGGCGGATACAATATCAAACGGACTGTACGATTTGCGTCTCTTCCATTGCTCAAAGGTCGAATTTTATATTTTTCTCAAGCTAAAGAGAAAAAAAACCGAGGAGGAATTTCAAGGGAAGTTTTAAAATAGGACGCCTTGCTATCAGTCGAGAGATTGATTATTCCATCGCAGTTCCGGAACGACGTAAGCGCGGTCCACTTTTAAATCTTCCTCTGAAGATGCGTCTTCGATAATTTGTTATGAATAGTGGAAACGAGACGTGACTCGGTCGTGCGTTATTTATTCAGAGTTTGACGGCATTGTGTGGCACATTTGAGCGATGAAGCTCGACGTTCAAACCGTCGTCGCGGCTCGGACGTCGTCGTCGGTGAGAAAACATGACCCAGAATTCTTGATTACATTTCCTCCACGGAGGACAGACATTGTCGTCGGAGAATTCTAACGCGAACGTATTTGCGCTTCGGACATCACAATTCGTCCGACCGATTTGAAATTCCGCCCAAAACGAAGCAGATCCGCCGTCTTCGCCCCCAGCCCCCGATTGCGAGAGCGGACTCTTCGTTTTTGACAACAGTCGCACGAGAAACGATTGGTTTTTTTTTTGACGGCCCTGGCATTATTCGCATGTGGAAATACCCATTGCAGTTAATGTTCTGTACAATTTTGCTCATTTTTATGATTGCAGCGAACGTATGCACCTTCCATGTCGTTTGTCACGTGCAATTTATGCAGCTACTTCGTGTTATGTTTACGGCTTCGAACGACGCCACTAAAATGCATACATAACATTCGCACGCCTAACTGTACACATCGGAGATTATGACAAATCAGATGTTGACACATAGCGAATTGTGATGGTGATGGTTCCTAGTCATGGAACATGTCGAGAATACGTTGTAATAGTCTCAACTTCGCAAGGGTATATGATTTTAAGATTCCTGATATCTTCATCGAAACCTTGCGAGAAAATATTTTCTGTAAAATTGCTCTATTCGGTGTGCTCTTCGATACGATCATTCAGGTGGCCCGCAGGTGATGCAGATGTTATGATGAATGTAAGCCCTTTGATTGTGTGTGGATTGGCGCTGTGATTATGGTATCTAAACCTGAAAAAAATCATGCTTGCGATTGTATCGATGGACGTACAATTTTGACGCATGCTATTGTTGCGTTTTTTAACACTTTCATCGTCGTTTGTCATGGGCGTAATTCGGACGAGGGAGCCCCTCGATGCCATATGAGATCCATTTTTCTTCAGGACAATTGCATAATCTTATGGCAGTGATGCCTAACCTTTTATGCTCGGTGTGTCAAAATCTGCAAAATAATCTAGCTTGACTTGGGCGTCAGCGTCACTGCTTATTTCCATGAATTTTGTGACGCGTGCATCGTGTATCCATTGAGCAATGTGATAACCGCCGAACATCATTGTGTGCTCATCTCCCGATGGTCCTCCTTCGGTGGGCGTATGAATATTGGGCGTGCATAAATAAATTTAATTTTTTGAGAGTTTTTTTTATTGTTATTTTGCATGAGAAATTGTATTTTTGGATCAATATTTTAAGTTAGATCGAAATCGATGTCGATGATGTAACCTCTCCTCCGGCGTTCATTGATACATTGCGTTTTCATCGATAATCTAAATGTCGTCTTGAGTAGTTTTTCTTTGTCTTTCGTGGAAAACTGCAATGTCTTTACGAATTCCCTATACTCCCTGTCGGGGACGGTCACGAAAGCGACCTTCGATAGATTCATCCAGGTGACCCGCTGGATGAGCGTTCTAAATGAATCTCGGAGGTCATACTATCTTCAATATCGAGCGAACGATGAGGTGAATGTACGGAATGGATGTAACCCTCTCATATGAATGGATATTTAAGAGAACTTAGTTTTGCAGTAGAATGTTTGTTGCTGCACTATTATGATGATGATGTGTATTAAAAGCAATATTACTGCTCTACAAGTGCAGTGATCGTCGACTGCATCATCGTTTTTTTAAACTTAAATTGGAGACGCCAATGGAGGCTTTGACGTTTGGATTCCGTTCTTGGTAATCGTTAGGCGTATCTTTCGCGGAAAAATGTTCTTTGTTGGGCTTTAATTCTGTGGGGACATTCTTTGAGCTCAACGGATAGATGACGACTGTTCGGAACAGGATTTGACGTTTGCGTCATCAATTTAACGAGTTCGAAGGCTCTCCGCGCGCGAAAGTGATTCATCCGTCGCGGTGATGCAAGAAGTGCAACGGCGCTGTTGCTGCTGCTGCTGCTGCAAGTGTCTTGTCGCGCGAGAAGAGCGTTTCGCTCTCTTTAGCTCGAGCTATTCCAATCCGGAGAAACTCGACTCGGGAGTGGATGTCGGATACGCCCTCGTCGTTGTTTGACAACTCCGCATTACTAATTGTTACTCCGCTATATTTGGTCACAAATGCTGTCTTTACTCTTCGTCGTGCGTAGGTAGACCTGCCGTCGCCCGTGCCTCGTTAGAGCTTTCCCGTTTTGATGACGTTCGAGACGGTCTGCGAATTTGTTTTATTGTCTGGATAAGAGGCGCTGTTATCCTGGAAATTGTATTCTATTAAATGAAATATTGCAATTCTAGACGGGGTTGAAGAGGTACCTTTAAAAGAGGTAAGACACAATGTTGTGTCCGAATTACAGTGATTGAGAAAGAGCATTCTTAAACGTTGAGTTCGGAGACAGACAAAGACGGGGAGAGTATCTTGCGTACATTGTACGATTGTATAGATCGTTAACCCAAATTTATCGACCAATAATAATTTGTAAATTGTTTATGTTTACTTGAAGAAATTACCAAATATTGCGTGTTATCAATAGTGTTTATTTATTTATGTACAAGCTTCATACACGCTGCGACGATCCTGAGAGATGGATTTAACGCTTTCGCGGACACATCAAGATCAGCTAGAACGTCAATTATCGACCCAATGAAAATAAAAATGTTAAACCATCACTGAAACACCCAATTATTATTTATATCATCATCATCATAATGCAACCACAAACAGTTCACTGCAGAACTATGGGCCTCTTCAATATCCATTCACAGGAAGGGGTTACATTCATCTTGTCTGTATTATACATTCGCCTCCTCATTCACTCGATATTGAAGGTAGCATAACCTCCGAGTTTCATTTAGAACGCTCACCCAGTGTGTCTCTTGGATGAACGTATTGACGAACGCTTTTGCGATCGTCTCGATAGGGAGTTTGGGAAGTTTGTAAAGAATAAATAGTTTTCTTCGCGAGACAGTAGAAAACTATTTTAGACGACCTTTTTCATTCCACTGGAAATTCGAAGAAAACGGAAACGCGTCCCATTCAATGTACAAAAAACGACTGCAATTGAAGTCGTGTCCGCGAAAGCGTTAATTGCATTGCAATAGGTAAATACTGAGAAGAGCTCTACGAAAATATTGTTTTATCAGTATTTATAAATCATTGATCTGAATTGAATTAAAATTAGAATCCACGAAGTACAGACCTGACACCACTGGATTTTTTGTCGGGGGACGTGCCTTAAAGTTATAACGATTTAAAGGTGAAATTTTGGATAATTTTTCAATATGTTGGAAAAAAAAAACTATTTCGATAACGCTGACACTTAGGACACAGGGCCTATGTGTGAAACGCAGCAAAAGACCCCCCTTTTACTCCTAAAAAAAAATTTTGGCTCATGTACCAAATACTTTGTACCCCAATCCCTAATAATTTCTAACTAATTTTGATATGCCATTTATATAAAAAAAATATGATTTCAATACAGCTTGAGCCATTAATGGTTAATGGAAAATGTGATACAGGGTCTGTATCATCGGACATTGACTATTCAGCCGTTAATGTTAAAGCAATGGCACAAATGCCTGTGTCATTGCTAAGAGGCGTTGTTCAGCCTCCTTACGAAACAATAATATATATTTATATATAAGTATTATAATTGATTTGCAAAACCAATGATCAATCCATCTTGTAAAATTAAATATTTTTATGATGTATGTAAGCGCGCTGATCTATCTAATCCCTGTATTACATCATTTTATATGTATAAAAAACGATTACGCTATAAGGATTTGTTTCTCGCTTGTATCTGTAAGAGGTGTTGTTATTTATGGCTTTTTTGTCTTATAGAGCTCTTCTTTTAATCAAAATTTCGTATATGGAGACGAAATTTATTATCGAACGCAAAACTCATTATAAACCGGTAAGTTTTTAGAGTCGCGTATTTGTTTTTTTGCACAGTCGCAATCCATTTTAATACCGGCTTCCTTTTATTCGCTATTTACGATTGAAAAGCCGATTTCATTTAAATAAAATTCCGCCCCAGTTCCCGTCTCTGGAACGCAGGAAGATGTTTTATTGCCTCTTTGTGGATCCGGTTGCAAGTTGCAGGCGCTGGGTAAGTTTTTTCCGCGGTCTGACGTATTCGTTTACGTTTTTCATAATCAAATTCGATACGTTCCTGTGTGTATGTGTGTTCGGTTAACGGTATTTGCATTGGATTTTTGTCTTATGACTCAATGTTCTTTTTTCGGACAGCCATGAGTCAAGTTGTTGCTTTTTATAGATTTGGCTCTTTTTTGAAAGTTTTATTTGATATGTGTTTACATGGGATCCGAGCCGAATTAACACCTCACTCATGGAAACGACTACGCGCCGATCGGATGTGGATCGCGTCGTTGATTCTGTGCCGTTGAAGAATGGCGATCTTCGATTTATCTCAGCAGAAGACGATTAGTGCATCGCGATTATCAACGTCGCCCTTGGCCTATAACTCGCTGCATAATATTCACAAATTGCACAATTTGTCTTCTGCGAGCATGCTCATATTTTGTAATTATGCCGATATACATTGTGTACTCTTTTTTCATTAAGTTTGCTCGAAACGGCTGGTCGTTACGAACTGCAAAATTTCCGTTAAACTCGTTAGATTTGCCGTTTTTTTTCCGTAATTTACCGCAAATATTTTGCGTATTCGGTTGTGCATAACTTTGTATCCGGACTTAGACACGTGCTTTTTGGGCTTAAATGGCGCAATTACTGTCAATCAGCAGATATTTATCTGCCAATAAATATCATTATCGATCCAATGTTGAATCCGATCCAAAGAAATATAATGCACATGCGTTTCTTTGTAAATAATTTAAAAACAAGATCCAAAAATTCAACTTCAATCAGTTAGACTGCCGCAATGTACACATATTCAAATTATGGACAGCAGAAGATTAGTATTTAAGAAGACAAGGGCAGGAATGCAAGTTTCGAGATCGATCTCGAAAGATATTTAGACAGTTGTCATATAATAATGAGATGCTGGATTCGCTTTTCAGCAGACTAACGCAGCGACGAATGAGTTAAATAATTAAGCACTGTCGATATCACAAAATATTCGGTAATTTCTTCAAGTAAACATAAACAATACACTTGAAATCTTTGGTTAACGATGTATACAATCGTGCGATATACGCAGGAAGCTCTCCGTCTCTGTCTTCCATGCACAGTTACCAAACTGCGCTACGTTATATCCTGTCTCTGTCTCTCTCCGAGCTCAACGTACAAGTGTGCTCTTTCTGAATCAGTGGAATTCGCTCGCAAATACGCGATCATCCTACCATACAGGTTAAGCAAAATGCACTTTACCAATTCTTGCGAGACATTTTTATGTGCACATCGAATGCTGGATGCGAACAGACTGCTAGCAGCATTGTTTAACACATTATCGGCGGGCTATTTGCAGGATTTTAATAATTTATTTTAGTCCAATATCCATAGGCACCAAAATATATTTTTAAAAATCGTTTATTAATTTAAATGTCTGAAACGAAAGACACGACAGTTCACGTAAAACTAAATATTCAATTTCAGAACGAAAAAGATGTGTCGTGTGTGAAAAGAAAATGTCACCGTGTCTAATTCGAAACGCACGTTTCAAGATTTCTTGGTTACTTCTTTGACGGAAAAAAATGTGAGACGGTCTTCATTTAACATTTTTTTTTTTACATATATATCGAGAATGAAACATTTAGCATTATAGCAAATAAGTAAATTTTGTGAATGAGTTTTCTTGTTACGGTTTATGCACAGTCTATGAACACGAGAATCCTCGTGTTCCGCTGATAACGTGTTAAAATGTTCACAGAACTCGATTGGAGGACTTGTATTTGTAATAATTATTTTTGGATGGATTTATCCCGAACCATCCACATTTCTTCCTGAATCTGAACTTCAAGAAGTAAAAACTAAACGATTCATATATCAATATGCATGATGCAAGCGGGAAGACTGTTGAGATTTTGCAGCTTACGCTTTCGAGATGTTAAAGCTATCAGCTTGAGCTGAAGGAAGGTATTTTTTTTTCGCGCTGGTCAGCATGATGCTTGATGGAATATGCCCATCATAATCTGTGCAAAGTCTAAAATAAACATCCTGAATAGAAGACCGACTGTCTTTTATTACTATTTCTAAACACCTTTTTAATTTTTGGTGTCATATCTGGTGTAGTAGTTAAATTAGAAAGGATCAATTCAACAAGGTATGTACAAATGTACACAGCTTCCATTTGCTATGTTTTTTCTATTATCTTCATCAAATGTATTGAATATCAGAATAAATGAAATTTAATCGTTTCATTTCGATAAGTAGCATGATATTTCGATGGGGACTCGGTCGATCGTCGCGATGCGCGTTTCTTTTTGTCAACCTTTAGGGCTCACCGCAGTCTGGCCGTCGACCTTCTTTTTGACGGTTTGCCCGTCTGAAGTCTGAAGCTGATGTGAGTTCGTATTTTCACTTTTCAGACTTAATAAATGTAAGTGGCGCCAAATGACGTCGCCGAAAACGCGATGCGATCGTTTTTCTCGGTTGCCCCCACAATTATCGGCTTCAATATATGTATGTTATGTCTAATTTAAGCCATTGACTGGAAAACGGTAGCTTTACAAATAGAAGTCGTATTTATAGCTCCGGAGTGCTCTTTGTCGGTATTCTATTATTGGGAAGGGAGTAAAAATATCGGATGCTAATCGAATCATTCCGAAGAGAACACATTTTTGTAGAATTTTGCTTCATTCACTAGAACAAAAAGCGTCTCTCGCCGCAAAACTAAGTGGATAGATTTCTTCGGTTGTGTTTTAATTTTGAATCGACGGTCGTAAAATAATCGATGCCCCCCTCGTAGTCGATTTTATTTATTTAAACAGCGAAATATGACGGGGCGATCGTAGCAATTACGCTTTTGTAAATATGAATTTATCGGGTCAAGGACTATTTCGAACGTTTTATTAGTTTTTCGTTCTTTATTGCTCGTTTAATCGCCGTATGAAAATTTCGCTTCTTGAATGAATTTTCATGGAGGCCGCTTCTTCTCGCCGAGATGAATGAATACACGGAGAGAAAATTAGTGACGGGATGTTGAAAAAAAGCGCCGTGAAGCTGCGGAAGAGGGCTATTTTTGAGAGTGGAAAACAAACTTTAATTCTTTTAGATTATAGGAGGAATGTCGCTAAGATTTATTTACGGAAGTCTAATTTTAAGATGAAGCTTTCCATACTGCTCGTCTCCATCCCGAGGCGATTGTTTTTTATCGATCTTTTGTCATGCAATTCAATATCGATTGATACTTTTCGATTTTTGTGCGTCCTTCGACTTGCGATCCTTGCGTTATTTCAATCGATCGAAGATGATGCTCTGCTCTGACCTCTCGGAAACCTTCACTATCTCTATTTTTGACCCACCGCTGTCGTTATTCAAGCATTCTTTTGTCTTGGCCGCGTCAACCTGCGTAATGAAATATGTATAGGTGTTGGTGTTTTGGTCCGGGGGGCGGCGACCCTCAAGACGGCAGACGCGTCTGGCGCCCCGTTCCACGCTTTTCCGTAGCGCCTCCCGAACCCCACTCAGCCTCCCTGAAGGGCGCGACCGCTCTCGTTTCACGCGTCGCCGGCATTAATTATTCGCGTCGTCAATTTTCTCACTCCCCTTTTCCCAACTGTTAGTTTCTTTTGCGGTGCACTTGCTGTTGTCCTCGATTAAAAATATACTTGGGACTTCCGATCTGAATTGTGTCATTCATCGACTAACCTAAGTATTTTTCTAAACGTCATACAAACGATGTGTTTAGTCCCGTAATTTAGCGATTGTAAAGATTCTAGCTTCAAATCTACAGGAGGTATATTTCGATGTTCACATTTTAAAAGTATATATGTGTCATGAAAAGCAACCAAGGTCGCCAATGATCTCATAGAAGGGACCGCAATAAACAAACAAACAAAAAAAACATGTCTGACAAATATCTGAAAGTAAAAGAGATATGTACCATTAGATTGCTGTAAACTGATTTAATCCTAGAAGGCATACAACTTAAAACTACATAAATATTATGATCAATGCTGGTTTCACAACAATATATGCTAGAATTTACATTAGCAACACGATTATCGCCATGTTAGTCGAATCGACTAACATTAGCATCTTACGGTTGAACAAATTATTTATCTTTCGAGGGATCCCCAACAACGAATTTTGTCTTCAAAACTTATTCTGTGTATGGCTTAACTCTTTGAGTAGTGAGCTAATTTAAAATTATCATAGTCTTAGATGCTATATTTGCTTGTCCACCACTTACCAGTTGACGCGTGTATGAAACTTGCACACAATATTCGATAGTTCATTCGATTCATTATATCATTCACTTATCATTATTTTGGGTTTATAAATTTGGGTTAGCGATATATACAATCGTACGATGTACGCAAGATCTCCGTCTCTGTCTCCCATTCAGAATCTCCGACCTGCAAGATAATCTCTCTGCCTCTGTCTGTTTCCGAGCTTAACGTGCAAGAATCTGAATTACTGGAATTCGATCGCAAATAGGCGACTGCACCACCATATGGGTTAATAAGATGCCCGCAGATTTGCAGATCGATACATTTACGTTTCGATTGAAATTCTGATCCTGTCAACAGTAGTTTAATGAAGAAGTCTTGCCGACGCCATTCTCAAACGAGTATTGGTAAATGTATGCAATCATGCTCTGTATGAACGAAAATTGAATGCAATTAGTTTATATCATCAACCGTTCAAGCTTAAAATATAAGGTCGTATAGATGGATGGTTATCATCATCATCATCATAGTGCAGCCACAAACTGTCCACTGCAGAATAATGGGTAATAAACGTATTGACTAACGCTTTCGCGACCGTCTCGATGGGGAGTGTGGGAGGTTTGTAAAGACTGAGTAGTTTTCTTCTAAAGACAGTGGAAAATTACTCTAAACGACCTTTTTGATTCTATTGGAAAAGGCTTTTTGGAGTGCAGTCCTTCCTTTCATCGCTAGTGCGTTATCGGGCTAGGGTGAAGATATACGTGACGCTTAAGTGCATCTCGGATTCGCTTCTACGCCAACTGAGGGTATCTCCCCGTCCACGTGCAACTTACCTGAGCGAATCCGAAACTGATTTTCAGGTAGACCTAAGCGATTTCAAAAGTTATAGAAGTTAACGTTGTTCTTCTTGTCAGGTATCAAGTAATATCAACCAGTCAGGTCTATATCAATAAGATCAAATGGTTCCATAATCAGGTCCATAATCAGTCGTAACAGCCCTTTGGCGGTCGCACTGCGAGCCTAGTTGGGATGGTTATAATTTAATGTAAATGCATCTCAATAATATGATGATTGCGTTTGGATGGATTGCATTCCGATTTGCACAGTTTTAATCATCGCGTTGATCTTTTTTGCATCGTGCGATGAACGTCCTTGCATGTCTAATTTCGAACGCCTACTCTTTGTTTTTCTTCTGAACGTACCGAGGTTGACTGTTCCTAAAAATCTTCCGAGTTAACATTGATGACTATTTTCGGGAATTGCCCACGCTTTCAAATGCGCGATGGCAATCTGTTCATTGTTCCCGAAGTCGCGTGCAGTGCGATGGCGTGCGGGGACCGCGAAGGCCGCCGAAGGAGGAGACCTCGATGCGTTGTCGTCGCGCTCCTAATCTTTCATGCACTTCTATAGATCGTGTCTCTTCTCGATGTCTCCGGAACGATCGAACTGCTTTCTAACGGCGTCGATTCTTCTCTCTGTCGTTTCGAGACGCTGAAATCTGATATGGTGAAATATTTTCATCGGAAGGGCCGCCGTATCGCTCGTGGCTCTGCACTCTCGCGGAATGCGAAAATTGGATATGCGGAATTGGAATTTAAGACAAGGGACCCGTTGAATTCGCCAATATCATTGCAGACGTGTGTCGTCGAGATATACTTATAAGGAAATTTTCTGCCTGCGGTTATTACTTCTTCATTTCGTTCGCTTTTTTATTGAAATAACTGATGTTGGGCGTACGCGCAAGTATTTTTATGCGCCGCGCGGGATAACTTCGGCTATCCCGATAGGAGTATTGACACATTGCCGGCTCTGATCCGACTTGGAATTCCGAGATCCGTGCGAATCGATCTGTCTGCGGGAGAGCGGGAATCGACAAAAACGCGCCTTGCAAAATTGCCAATTTTTTTTTTGGCCATGTCGATTTCATTCATGAGCGTCGTATCGCTCGACCGATTTGCATACGGCGACCTTTCGTCACGTGATGACTCACTTAACGGGACGCTTTTGCGTTATCTCTCTCGTGCTCATAAATTTATATTTTAATCGCATTCACCGTGATTAATGCCTTCGTTGTTTTCTCGCTTCTATTTATGGATCAATCACGATCCTTGCCTTTCACCTCCGTTCTAGAGCCTGAGTCTCGACCTCGCCGGATCCGGAGGAGATACGTTGAGGAAAATCAATTTGCACGGATGGCAGCTGCATTCTGTCTGGCGTTCCGAGAATAGGCGCAGTTTCGCGAACACAGGAAATGCCTCCAAACGTACAAGACTTACGGTACCGCCGGAGAGTCGAGACGGGAAACGGGACATTCGACTGCTCGTGCCATTAATCCCAGATATTTCAGTGTCACTGCCCTCCGAATGTGTGTCGGCCTCGCGCTGAAATATTAATATTTCCGATCGGAAAGCTATCCATTGTGACATGGCGCAAATATCATGGTATCGCACCCGAAACGGATGATATGCTGAAGCGGCTTAAAAAAAGACGTCCCAGTGCGAGCCGTGGATAAATGACGTTAAAATGACACATTGAACGATGCTGAGGGTGTTTGTTTGGGAGGCGATATTAAAAATCAATTAATGCCGGCGACGCGATAGGATGAGGCGCGACTAACGCACGGGCAGTTTTATTTGACTTCTGACTTTTGCGCAGACGAAGCAATAATTTGTATGATTCACTTAGCAGGCGCTCAATCATAATTTAATAACTGTGAGAGACCACAGTGTCGAACACGCTCCCGTCACTCGTTTATTCCGAGAACCGTGTCTAGTCCCTCCCTTCGATCGTATTATCTAAATGTGGGAGGCGGGGGGTATGATGAAATATACTACATTTGCCCTTTGTTCAACGTTGACCTTTTTTATCACGAGCGTGAACAAATGCGAAAAAAGTGAATTTGTACATTCATTTTTCATCCGTTCGCTTCGTCACATTACCTGTGCGACGATGATTCGAATGCGCACAATAAACTGTATAATGGCGTGATTTTCCCCATTGTCCGTATTAGATCGAGAATTATGAAACATTAGCGTTCGTCTATATTCGCATAACTTTCATCGGTCGCGTCGTGGTTACTTTCTCTGCTTTTTGAATTGTTCTTTCGATAAAGCAATCCTTCACTGATGGTCTCATATTGTACCATCAATGCTAGGATTTTAACACAATTACGGCGGGTGAACTTTCGATTTCGTTTTATTAAGTCGATTTAGTAGTAAGATAGTTCAACAGTCAGCCAGGTCTTAGCATCGGCGACGAGAAGAAAAATGTGCTTTTTTTTCCATCTTCTGTACTTCGCAAATACTTGGTAATAAAATGACATCCCTGGCAATATTTCTGAAGATCATCTCCGTACGATGAACTGATTTCAGAAACATCATTGCTAAACAATATCGACGGACATTGTTTTTCATAGGAGCTTTTTTGTGATGCTTTTGCACTACGTCCTGAAAGATTAACATAAAGTTGATATGCGTTTTCTTCGTTCTGACCCCATTTTTCAGCACTCGGGGGTGAATTGCGAATGCGAAGTAACGATGAGAAAAATGTGTTTTTATTCTTTCAAAAGAGGACGGGAGGATGATAAAATTTATCTCCGGAGAGATCGCGCATTCGGAAACTCGTGCTTTTGAACTGTTGAATGTCCCGAGACATTATCCGCTTCCACGTGGAGGCGGATTCTCCTCCACGGGAATTGGATGGCATTAATAATTGATATATCTAAATTGCTGAGTCTGGTCGCGACATATCTGCGGTTCCGAGCGAAGAAGCCGTTCAGAGCGTGTCTTCTTTTTTTATGCCAGAGCGCGGTTTTCCTCTGAAGTGAGTCGGGCGGGCACAGCGGTAATCGCGCATCGTCAGCTGAGCGGAGTGCAGCATCCGTCTAATGTTGGATCTGACCCACTATTGCCGTCATATGCTTCTGCTAACCGTGTTAATGCGAAATCATCGCCATTGCACTTAGCCTGCTTCGCTCTCTTATTATATCACTCTTTGCATAACCGGTCACCCGTTCTATTTCTTTTCTCCTTCGGATTGTTGCGATGCGTATTCTGATTGACATCATAGATCCGGTTCAATATTTTGAAATTTAGACTCCAGCTCAGATTGTGCGTATCAAAATGATGCTCCATTCTGAGAGCTCGCACGTCGAAGACAATGGCGTTAAGGACGGAAGCCAGGAGTGGCGGACTGCATCGTGTGCGGAGTGGGCGGAGTCGTCGTCGGTCGGGTTCCGGTGCAGCAGCTGGGTGTCGCGCGTGGGCCCGAACGGTGTTGGTGGGTCAGGGCTCTATTCTCGTCTTGTCGCTAACCGGCGGTTGCATTCTTATTTCGGGTGTGCGGCTGTCGCCGGGAGCCGCTCTCCGCTCTCCGCTCGCCGCCCACCGCCCACCGCACGCCCATCTCCTCTCCACCGTCTAGACTCCACACTCTGTTTTACCTCGTTGCGGCTCAATAACGCCGATCGCCCTTCGCCGAAGACGCAGTCCTCCTCGGCTTACGTAAGGCGGCTCCTGTGGGCGGCCGTCGCCGAGTCGGAGTGACCGCTCCCGTTTTTCATCCGACGTCGACGCGCGTCGATCACTCGAATCGCTGCGAGATGGGATTGATGATCTCGACGTCAGCCGTCCCATAAATCATTTTTACTCTGCGGTTAATACGATTAGATTTAATGCTTCGCATTTAAAATTCCCACGTCGGAAGACGCCATCGGATAGATTTAAAACATGCGCGCGCTTCATAAATTTTCGACAATTGTCCATTATACCGGCTTCCCCGTTGAAAAATGTGACGCTTCCGTAGCAAATATGTTTCTATAATCTCCTCGATTTGTCCGATTTAGAATGTTGCTCATTTATTCTCCGACACGCTCACCTCAGTGGATTGCCGGATGTTGATAATATAAGACCTATTTTGTCAATACAACCGCTTCTATAATATATTAAAATAATTTTATATTTATACCAGCGAATACCCGGCATGTGTTACAATGCCATAAGCGCTTAATAATTATTTGAAAAGAAACACAGTACGTGGTTTATTGCTTCAGGTCACATGTAGCGACTTAGCCCAAACTTCATTTCACCTGATCAATATGCGCCAACATGGTGCATCCATACAATATTTTTACGATGCCTATGTTATTCCCACAAGTGTAAACAGTAAGTTGACAAAGTATTATCGCAGTCGGATGAAAGCTATGGAAGCGCATTAAATACGGACAAACAAATATTGATTTTTATATAGTAAAAAGACTATGTCTATGTTACTCGCACAATCCTTAGCAATAAGTGGACGAAGTTTAATCGCAATCCGATGAACGGTATGGCAGCGTATTACATACGAACAAACAAATTAATTAAACTTGATTTAATATTTGATGAATTATTATGTTTTTGTCTAATGTGTAGTAATAAGTGTGTTTCTTTTCGAGAAGTTCTCGAAAAATATGCAAAATCGAGAATTCTCATTTCTTGAGAAATTTTCTGATTTCCCGAAAAATTTCAGACATCAAATATTATTGTATAAAATAAAATTTGTACTAATATTTTTGATGCAAATAAAACCGTTTCCATTTTGAAAATACTGCATCGCATGTGAGTGCGTTTCTGCCAAAATGCATTCTGTTAAATATGTAAATAAGTACTAGTCAAGTGGCCAATAGTTAAAATACATAAAATCGTATAAGCATAGTAGTTAATAAACTAAGGATAGGATTATTTGGATAGGATTTATAGTTCATGAAGCAGAGGTATCTGTGAGTGAGTAGCGCGATATTATCGTTATTTTAAATGATAATTTAATAATTGTTGCAAATTGAATTACTCACCCGCGGGCGTCCTTGCACTACTTTATTAATCTCCTCAGTATTTACTCTTTCAAATCCAGGAAATCAGAGTAAACCTGAATCGAGACGATCGATCGGAGATATTCATATTTTTTTCTCACAATCTGGATTTGATCCCGTACCTTCAATTACATACTGTTTCAATTACATACTAAGGTAATAATATTTGCGTGTAATACTTTATTCTTTTATATACATTTTTTTGTTAATCATAAATTCTTGAGAATTCTCGAGAAATCAGAATCCCTAGTTTTAATGTATGCACGCTTTTATAAAAGACGCAATCATGTTATGTACGCGCTGATGTAAATATATTTTGATCTAAATATTGATTCAAAAAAGTATCGCAAATAAAAAGATTTATTCTTTTTGAACAGTGTCGGACCATTTAAAAACTTTGGAAGCGAACTTCGGAACATTCTTTTTTAGAAACAATGAAATGTATTTGTAAACGAGACGCTTTGAGTACTTATCGAGGTTCGTTGGAAAGGTTATTCACAAAATTCTTTTTATAAGAACTGAAGACTTGTTGATTTAAATTGATCCATTATTTTTAGACGCGGTTGTTTGAATCCAGTTTGTGTTTGGAAGCTTTTTTTACTTATTGTAGTTGAGGGTATAATGTCATACCCTCTAAGACCGACGAAGAACCATCAACATTGTATGATTGAGGCCGGAATGCGAGCAAGGTCACTACATGAATAAAATATACGATGAAGTGTTAAACGTCAATGGATGTTAATGGAGACTTGGAAAATTTAAATTGATAGTCTAGAAAATTAATCATCACAGAGCCCTTCATCTTTGAAGTCCACGGTAACTATATATATAATAATTCATTTTGCATCAAGTTTTGCTTTTCGTTGAAAATTGGATAGTATATTTAATCAAAGTAAGCTCCATCCGCTTCAGTGGTCTTTAGCCAACGAGAAATTGGATTGTTTGGCGATGAAAATAGGAATGCTCATATGGTGACTTCATATTTGCTTCCGCGCAAGATTACGCTAAGGAAAGATTATTTAAATGAAGCATCCATACTCTCTATCAATATATTATCCTTCGATACAATTCGAGTGAGCGATCACAAATGAAACTTGGAATGCATGCCTTCAATATCGAGTGCATTTAATGATATAGACGAGATTGATATAAACTCGTCCTATTAATGGACATTGAAGAAGCCCTATTCCTGCAGTGAACTGCGCGTGGCTGCATAATGAGTATTTTGTCAGGATAGGCTCACCAAATGAAATATTAACCCTTTGGCGTTCAAGAATTTTTCATAAATGTTCCCACACACTCCAAGACATTTTATGCGTATTTTTTAAACAAATGTTTGTAGGGAATAAAATGAAAAAAATGGGGGTTTATGAATTTAAAAAAATAGTATTTTGTTATGCAGGACGTTTATTAAGTATATAAGGCATTTAACATGATTTATTATTTTTTTGCAATCATGTAATATATAATATTTTTTGAAGCAATCTTCAGAATAGAAGTGTTTGTTTCCTTTCGTAAGTATCGCAAAAATATAGCGTTTGCTTTCGTCCTTTTCCAGTTTCACGGTCCGAACGCACTATACAGTCTCTATAATTTTTCCCTGGTGTACTATGAATAAATAAAGACTTCCATCTAACCGTTGATCGTGATCAGTTGACGACAGTCGTTCCAATTTGGACTTCGTAAAATCGCGAATGTTACCAATAATTTTCTATATTCCAGATGACAAATCAATGGTCAGACAATAAGACGGTATTTTTAGAGTATTCACTTGATTCTTACATTTAAAAAAATACCAAAATCTTATTTGAAGTTCATAAAAAAACCGGTCACATGTAGTGGCCATAAGAGTTGTAAGGGTTAAATAATGTTGCGAATCAATCGCTCCATTGTATATTAACTCTTTACGGTCCGTATCCGTGTTTTCGCGCGAAAGCAGGAATATTTAGCAAGAGTCTTTTCCAGTATTTAATCATTCGGGTTTAGAAAATCAGAGTAAATCTGCATTGGGATTTTCAATATTTTAAGAAATTACCTTGATGAATTTGATCGAAAATTACTTATCAGTCCATTTGTTCAATATAAAAAATCACTCGAAGGCCAAAGAATTTTATTTATTTAAGAAAAGATAAAAATACAATTCAAAAATAGATAAATAAAACAATAAAAAATTCAAATATTATTTTGAAAATATGCCCGAAGTAACATTAACATTAAACATTAGTGTTTCGTCATTTAGTCTGGATCTGATTTTGGTAGCCAGGCAACCTCCTGCTGAAAATGCACGCTCAGCCTCCACACTCGTTGGAGGTATCGTCATCAGATATTTAAATGCTGGTTCGAATTGATGACCGCGTGAGCCCCCATTTTCGTATAACACCATCAATGTGACTGATAAAATTCTTTTCTGCTGAGACACGGACAAAAAATCGTAAAATTCCCGATTTCCCGACAAATTATTTATTTCCGTCACTGCAGATGAATACTTATATACTATAATACTTTGATGTGATTTGTAATTATATTATGGAGGAATGCAAAAATTCTGAACCCCGTATCTATTATATTTCATATCAATATACCCATTATTAAAGTCGAGGTGTAGTAAATACATCACCGGTAGGGAAAGGTTAATATAACAATTTGAAAAACATACATGTACGCTATACATGTATACATAGATTAGACAGTCACTGCTCCTATGCGTCGCCTAAGTTCGCCTATTAGTAATTACGCCACTGTTTCCAAGCGTCCAGATTTCGTCGGGAATGTCTCGATTTAGTAGCCTTCATCGTATTGGTGAGGTGTACGATTTCTGTTAGATAAAAATTTCAATCCCGGGATTTTCGGGATTACGTTTTCTAATCCCGGGATTCTTAAGTACCTAAAACTGTCCGGGATCCGGGATCTCGGGATTGGATTCCCTAATCGAGACTGAGTTTTTTTTCCACAATCTGAATTTGAACGCAAACGTTGATAATTAGAGAGCAGCAACCAAAGCTTAGTCTTTCGTTAACATTATTAAATGGAAATATTTATCGAAGACAACGTTGATGTATCCAAGTGTATGTTGGTTATGAAATCGATTCCATTGCGATTATGAAAAATGCCTTCGTGCCTTCGGAAATGATTTAGTAGTATAAAAGTAAAGTACTTGTTATGCAGATTATTTTTTATATTACACCCGAGGGAGCGGTGTTTGAAAAGCATCGGCGTAGACTAGCAATACCCCAGATGATATTGATGAATGAGCCCGACGTATATTTGACAGTAGTTTTAATGGCCCAATTATTCAAATTGTTATCGCGCGCTTACCTTTTTTTCCCAGGGTAAAACAAATGGCGCTTTTTTCGTCGTCGTGCTCGTTCATTAGGCGCGTTTTTAAATCGTCCGCCACTCGAGAGGAGTGCAGATTCGATCCCATCTCGGCCGATATGCAAATCGAGTGCAGGCGGATTTCTATTGCCGCTCCCGTTAAATTCCAATTGTGCTGAAATGCAATCGACGGCCGCCAGACGGTTCGCGGGGGACCGGGAATGACGCGTTTGCAGGTCATGACACTTTTAAATCGCATCTCGGCAACAGGTGGCGTACGTGTTTCGTTCCCGCTGGATGATTTTGTCGTACGATATGGACTCGATATTTTTTTAATTGTGCCGCGATAGGTTAAAACGACAACTCCTAACGGTCAGATTCGAGAGCTTAACGGTCGAAATTTTGCTCGTATTAATATTTTCTTTTTAAAATGTCGGAACTGAACGTCTAACAACCGCGTTGAAATGTCAAGACTCAATATTCAATCGCTCAACGTATGAAAAACGGTCATGATATTTTCAATTTGATTTAAAAAGTAATGTACGATAAATAGTACATATTATTCACAATTACACATTAAGAATGTAGCAATCAGAATTAAAATGTGAAGTTTGCGGCTATAGACGCGTATGGCCTGTAGGGGATTACGGTAGTTAACCGATTAAATAGTTCGCTACGAATGAAAATATTTTTTTTATTATGCACCCCGGGTGAAAATGATGACTAACGTCACGTTAGTATGACATATTTTTTTCAACCCAATTATTTAATTTAGAGTTGGAGAATTCCCCAGTTCTGATTATTTTCGACAGTTTCTTCTCAATCTAGAACACCCGAATATTAATAATCTTATTCTATGTATTCAAGCACAGATTTAGATTACTAGATGTATTCGCGTGAAAAGATTTAGGTCTCTGATAAATGCATCATTAAAGATCGTATTTTTATCTTGTACATTTGTTCTGTTTCCTCTTGAGCATCCATAAAACTAATATCTTCCTTAGAGAAGACGTAGGCGCAAAAGACAAAGAATGAGGAATAAGAACAACCGTATGATATATTTATTAACATTTTTAATCGATTGTCTCGATCCAAACAAGCCTAATCTATTAGTTCTGAAAAATTAAATATTGGAATAGACGAAATGGATGTGATCCTCTTCTATGAAGGTTTATTGAAGAAGCCATAGCTCTGCAGTTGACCCTTTGAGACTGAAAAATTATATTTTTCAGTCTCAAACAACTTATGTTATGTACTGATTCTTAGATATTATAGTAGTCCGTCACCATTACTATAATTATCTAAGACTTTAAGATGCATTTTCGAGCGTTATTACTTTGAAATATGGCAAACTCCTTATGGTATTAGTGTTATGATATTTGCCAGATTTGGAATTATCAAGTGGTCATTCACGAAAATTGAAGTTTCTTATTATCCTGATTTGCTGACCAAATACGTCAGTAGACACATATTTCCGGTGGTAAAATATCGAGTTTTCCCACAGCTTTGTTTCCACAAATTATAAATATGTAATGTACGATTGCGATTAAGTGACCACTCTTGACGTCATCTTCGCGACGCATACGCATAAATGCATTCGGTTCGCATAATAAAAGCATTAACGTCACATTAACGTCATTCAATAACTGCAACCGGATCGGAATTTGAAACAATGCAACGGCTGGACGAGAAAATGTCTAAATGTCGAACCTCGAAATAGCATAAATCTTCCCCTATTTCAATAAATGATTTTAAATCTATCAACACTTCGGTCTGCTAAATTCATCAGAGGTCATATTTGAATCATTTAAGGATGTTGTTTATTGCGTATTGTAGTTCGATGATGATCGTTTGAGCAGAATGATCGAAAACTCGTTTATGTTTCGGATCAATATGTAATACAATAAATAAGTGTCGTTTATATTGATTTCATCATTTTCGTAAATTTAACCTTATGATAATTTAAGCAGCTTCGCACGAATATAATAATCGTTTATATAACCAACAATAGTGATAAAAGTCGTATAGTATTGAATCATAGTGGACTATCAGATACGCAGATAATTATAAATGTATACTCGGTGTTGAAATGTTACCATTATTGGGGTCATTATCATGTTGATAACGCTCGGAAACTAGTTCTCAATTCTGCGTATGTTAACATTAAAGCTACCCTATTATTTTAGTTTCCGAGCGTTCTCGCGGAAACGAACCAAAAAATGAGAGACAAAAATCGTAAAAATCAAAAAGTAATTTCATATAAATAAATTAAATACACGGTTTTTAGGATATTTTAAGATGGTGATATCTGTCAATTTTGCCTGAATACTTGCTCTCGATTTTGAGAAAATTACTCCAAATACTATCTGTGATTGATTGTAATAATCTATCGCATAACTTCGAAATCGCACAAAAAAAGTCGCACAAAAAGAGATATGGCATTTTATGAAAAATAATAGATATTGTTTTTGATTCTGTATATTTTTAAAGACGATGATGATTTAATATGCAAATATATAAACATTTTTGAAACTTAATAATCATAGTCTATCGAAATGCGCAATGCCTTTGTGTAGAAATGCGAACCGGCATTCGAACGGTTAATGTTTGGTAGTCGATTTTATTGCGCAACTGTTTGCTTGTTAAATCAGGAGGTAATATGCGAATAACAAGGTTACGTGTCCAAGTAGGAAATTCATTTTATATTGCGCCGTTTTCCGATTCCGCTTTGTTGGTATACGATATGTTTATTATTGAAAATATCAGCGTGTCGCATCGAGTCGATATTCTCTATGGCTTTTTTGTTGAAACGCAAAACTCTAATTATAATTTTGCGACCCGCTTTTTCCCCGTTGCAGATCGAGAGCGGGAATAAACTTTTGTCACGACTCGAATTTCGAAGATTCACCCTGCGCGTCGTCGGGGTGGCGTTGGCCTTTTTTTGGCGCTTTGACTTTACGTAATTATACGTCGCGGTTAATGAGATTAAAATTTTGAGAGCTCTTATTGGAAATAATCGGATCGGCTTTTTGTCGGAAAGTTCGTAAGATCAGTATCCCGAAACTCCGCCGCGGAATGAAGTAACTCTCTGCCGCTTTTTGGCGTATCTAAATTACCTGGCAGATATTTTAAGCGATAAAAATTATGAAATCGAATTCGGTTGATAAAAGCCAGAAGTGATTGGAAAACGTTTAATTTATAATCAGAATTAAAATTCTGCACCCATTGATTGTGTTCGCAAGTCGCGGGGATATAACGTTTCTTTCTTGATCGCATGGCGTACTTATTACCATTATTTGATTTGATGAAATATTAAAGACGATAATGATTCCAGTATTTATCATTGGTATTTCCATCAGAAGATTCCTTGGGAGCATTTCCTCGTAGCGTTTTCCCTACGCGTAACATTGTATATTTTATTATTTGGTAAATGATCACGTAAATGCTCTCAATTTGCTGTGTATGATTATTGCGAGCATACGAGCAAGTTTTAGATGCAACCGTACATTATGAAGGTTATAAAATTACTTTTTCCTTATCAAAAAGATCCCTTCGATACGTTCACCCGGGTGGCTCACTGGGTTCATATATAATTTGGAAATTATTGCATCGATTAAAATGTTACGCAAAAAGGACCCTTTGTCTTGCATTATGTGATGGTTGTGCTTGATGTTTTGATATACACTCATCCCCCGATTTAGGCGGTACTTTTTTGTGCGGTTTCACTTTAACGCGGTCGAGATTTTTTAATTTTGTTTTGATGCGTTTTGTAATGTAAGAATATAGAAGAATTATTTACCAATGGCGTTAGAACCGAAGAAGAATTAGTTGGCCTTATTTTAGTACCCGAAAAGGATCTTGTAAGTGAGGATGATGAATCTTTCGAACCATCGTTACTTATTGCAAAAAATTTAGATGACGCTCTCAAGCTAGCAAGAAAATTGGAAAACATTGTGTTCAAAATTGATCTAAACACTGAACGTGCTCTTAATTTCCAAAGAAACCTTCGAAATACTTGTGCACAATACGAAGTAATAATAAAGACCTTACGAAAAATAAAACATAATAAAAAATCAAGGATTTTTTAATAAAAAAATCTACTTATGAAAACTTCGCTAATTCCTTTTCTTTTTTTAGGCAGGTTTCTACCTCGTAAATCGGGTGTCTACCGCATACATCGGGGGATGAGTGTAGATTGAAATTGCTAATCATCGTGTAGTTCCTATACCTCGACAAATGTTTTTTTTTAATTTAGACAATTGGTCATTTTGACATTCTGGTTTAGATGTGTGGATTAAAACGTATATAATCTAATAAGTTATATTCTTTAGGGTAATAAGTTATAGTCTTTATATTCTCCAAGGAATTCACACAAATCCCGTTGGGAAATCCTGTTATAAAGTATGTAGACGCGCTAGTTAAAATTATATTTTTGTTAATAAAAATGTTTCTCTGTATGTTTTCTATGTAGTATACAGATTTGCATTTTTGTAGTCACTTTTGAAAGTGTTATAGATTAAAAAGAAAACAATTAGTTTTCTGAACAAAAGCCACTGGTCAGAGTATGCTAAAAATGAAGGCAATAATTGGAGTTCGAGTTCGAGAACCGGCTGCGAACAACGTCGTCGTTATCGTTGGTTTTTGTGTGGAAGCGTCAGACGATCGGAAGATGCTGCTCGAACTGCCTCGGATTGAAACGCCATTAGCGGCCTTAATTTCGAGACGCCTTCCGAGCTCCCTGCGAGGATTGCAAAAAAAGCTGAATGCTTTTTCTCCCGTTGCGCTTTTCCAAGTTTTCTATTCGATATCATCGAGTTTTCTGAGCGAATTGGACGAGTGTCGGGGCTTGGCGAGTCCACTACGCAGTTGGAAGTTCGATGTACCTTTTGGAAGCGGCGATGCGCAGTTGGCTCGGCGGGTCAACGATTCGGCCGGATGCATAGGAGATGCACGCGAGACGTAAACATTAACCCTCTGACGGCGCGCCGTCGAGTGCCGCCGCGTGCCGCCGCGTGCTCGCGTGCTGCCGCGTGCCCGCGTGCTCCCGCGTGCGCCCACGCACCGCCGCCTCATCACCTCGCCGCCCTCTATACGTACACGTAGATATCTGACGCGTACATCGCACGTACGTACTCACCCCTGGTACACCGCTTTCCAGCCGACGGTATCGATTTTTGTCATCCCGCGCCCCTCCACCGACTCGCCCTCGGCTGACTCACCCCACCCCCACCCTCTGCAGCCTGCCGCCGAGCGCGAGGGGTGCCTTTCATGCCCCACCTAAACAAACTCTCATTTCCAACTGTCACCGCGCCCGATACTACCTCTGGACTCGACATTAGAAAGCTCTCCATTATTTATTCCATCACTTGGAACCGACCCCGTCAACGATCGGCGACATTAACAATTTACACCGCGAAAGTAACACGACTCGATTTATCATAATATAAATTACCCCGCACGAAGCATACATGTGCGTTGTTCATTTTAAAAGTGGCACAATTCGAACACTTTTCCAAATTGTACTATGATCGATGCCTCTGTCAATTAGAACAATGTAACAGTTTACTGTGCTCATAATTTATTATGTCGAGAGCGACGCTCTTGTAAAAAAACGGGTATGAGAACTGATGAAAAATTGAGACGCTTTCGTGGCGAAAAGAAGCGATCGTAAATTGCAGCGGGCAGGTGGCACGCCGAGATGAGCGGACGATAAACGATCTTTATTAAATCTATGTACCGCCTGATTCGATAGTAACAATATTTTTGAATTCGCTTTCGTTATTAACTGTTCAATTAATGACTTTATTTTTTAAATGAATTTTGTATATGTATATGTGACTCGAACATCACGAAAAGCGAAACTACACGTGGTAGTTGCTCGGAAAGAAAGAGAGAATCGATTGTATTCTGTCTCTTTCGCACATATAGAGACGCTACGAACGTGCGCCATGCCGCCTTTACTGTATATATGTATACATAACATAAAGCAACCATTATTTTATTATATATTACACAAACACAGCATGCTTTAGTTAACAATTTCTGTTAAATGGTAAAAAAGCAATGCATAAAATCTAAGGAGCTAAGAAGTCTCACGCATTTTTATATGTATGTGACCTATTCTATCCTAATGCATACAAATAAATTATAAGCGGCGTTCCTTTCCCAGATAAGCTTTCACATCCTGATTTGAATAAATAGTAAAAATAAAGGATTAATAGAATGCAAACGTGGATGTACGGCCATACTAATCTATGGTTTAAATGTAATACACTCGACCCACGTTTAAAAGCCCCACGAAATTGCCGTGTAATACAAATTTGTATTATGCAAGGTTCGTGCAAAACTATGTTGTGCATCCCCAAAAAATATTAATTATATATATATGTACTTTTTAAATGAAAAATATTTGGGATTCTTTAGCATATAAAAAAATATGTAATAAACTGTTGCGTGGACCAAAATGTTCTGTCGTCGGCAGTTTGGTCGGCTTTGAGCTGGCCATACTTTTGGCTATTAAGACCCGCCGCGGACTAACCGTTAGGCGGGCAACCAAAAAGTCTTAACGTTGTTGTAGCCTTGGGAGGCGGTCGACGGACATTTTGGCCCGCACGCATCGCCCCGCATGGAGGCCACGTGCCTCGCAATCTTCGAAGTCGTGTTAATAATTGAAGACTTTCATTCATTATCCTCATATCCCGTCATGGAGTATTCCCCTCGTCGCCGCTCGACAGCCTGACAGCCGTCGTCGATCCAGCGGATCAAAGAACTCTGCGCCCCCCTCGCCTAGTTAGGGGGCGCGTCCGCCGCTGTTCGGGCTCCGGCGGCCGGCGTTGCGGCCGGCGCTTTGCGCCCGCGGCGCGGCCGTCTGGGCCGTCCGAGATACGCCGCGGCGGTTGGCAGCCGTGGCGGCAGCGGCGTTGGTGCTGCGTTGGGGGCTCGCGAAGCGCGGCGCCCCCTCGTATGCAACAAAACGATTGTCATATTTTAGCATGTTTATTATATATATTTCTAGATTAGGCACTTTTGTAATTCCCTTTTGAATTTTTAACTTCTTTCTCTTCTTCCGATTAGTTTGGTAGGTTCTTTGACAATCGACGCAATTTCTGATTGAACTAATAATATGCAGTGAGAATCGCTTTTTAATGTTTACAAAATGTTTCATTAAAATTCGCCCGACGGTCTTAATGCAGAGGGAACCGTGTATAAAAATGTGTATTAATCCTTATCGGTTGCTAGTTTCTTGTGCGTGATTTTGTTTGAGCTTATAATTATATTTATGAGTTCCATAGTCATACAGAATCCAGAAGATTTCCAAAACATTGGCGATTGGTATTTGTAAAAGGAATCCTACTTGGAAGAATATCAACATTATCACTCTAGATTTTAATCCAATCTTAGTCTGGGCTTTCATATATTGTTTTCATTTTTACATGCCTAAGTTTTTCTAGCTTTTTCTAGCAGGCATGTATACATATATACCGTACTTATATGTTTTTCAAATTGTTATTTTAACCTTTCACTACCGGTGATGTATTTACTACACCTCGACTCTAATAATGGGAATATCGATATGAAATATAATAGATACGGGGCTCAGAATTTTTGTATTGCTCCGTAATATAATTACGAATCACATCAAAGTATTATAGTATATAAGTATTCATTTGCAGCGACGGAAATAAATAATTTGTCGGGAAATCGGGAATTTTCCGAGTTTTAGTCCGTGTCTCAGCAAGAACAATTGAAAATCCCGGGATTGAAAATTTGGTTCGGGATTGTATTCCCTACTTACGACCGATAAGGGCTAATAACAAAAATACACAAACGATGACGAGGCACATTATGCGTTTTATTTATCTTTATTCGAGCAATACAGTAAATCAAAGTCCTATGCACATATTTGTCGTCTGTGTGTCTGTGGGTCGCGCTATTTTCATTTTTTTGTCAATCACTCTTAACGTCGTTGATGTTCTAATCTGCATTTCAACGACTGTATTCGGAATGTAGTTTTGGGGATTTGATGTTCGATTATGGAATTAACCGAGTGTGAATATTAGTTAAATTTGCCGCTAGACGCAGTCGGAACTTTTAACTCTGGTAAACGCCTGCGTAATTACCGTGTATGTAGTTAATTATCTGTTGCGATGCAAATGAGTTAATGAGCGATGCTCGGAACGTTTACTTGATGTACCAATTATTATTAGAGTCTTGTAAGAGTCTCGATTTAATTCAGTTGATGTCATTTTATTTTTTCAAGAAATTTCTCATGGTTAAAGTATGAGCGCGCTTCCATGGCGGAGTCTCGGGATTGCTGTCTTATGTTTCTCTAATTACGTGAGCTTCACGAACTTATCGCTTTCGTGCAGCATTGCACCCGAACGGAAAGGAATATCATAATTGAAAAGAACCTAATTGAAGTGCTTTAATTTTCGTATTTTTTTTTTGTTTGCCTGAATTGTTAATGGATAATAATGCATTTTTGCTATGGAGGACGACCCATAGAACGGAAGAAAGGATGATATTATTTTTGTGGCGAACAAAGCGCATGGGGCTTAAAATGTTGAACTTTAGACTTGCATCGATGCTCGAAAGTTTCATCTTTGGTAAGTAGACGACGTAGATATCGGCAGTGGGAGCACCAAGATAAACCATTGTCTCCGATCTCTCGATTCTGTGCTTTATTGATCATCGCTCGGAATATTCGCCTACGTTTATAACATTATTAAACGTCTGTGTGATTAGTGCAAAGTCGATATGTAAATGATAATGAGATTCTTTTACGTGGTTATAATTTTGGTCTGGGAATAGGCTGAGATGTTTTGGTTTTGGTGTTGGTATAGGCTGAATTTCCATGGGCCCCGTTGGTGGATATGCGTCTAGCGTTGGTCATAAATTACCCTCGTCAGGGACACAACCCCCGTACGTGTGATCGTCGACTTGTAAGCTAAATATTTTCACGCTTATTGTGATTATCTCTCCGAGCTAATATATTGCGTGTTTATTATTTTCGCGTAAAGTGTGCGAATCCCTAGACTCTGAAACGTTTGATGCGTATTTGATTCATTCAACCCTCAGGCGGCGGCTCATTGTCGTTTGCGTTAGTCGGTCGCTCTGAAACAACTTCGCAGACGACGTCGAGTGCGCCGAATAATGATGGTAATTTTCACATTTGTCGGGGTAAAATAATGAAATAATTTCATGTCCCCCTAATGAGACTTATTTTCGGAAGTCGGCATTTAGTCATAACTGTTCCGACAAAGTTTACAGCGCGAAGATGCTCCAGTGTTTAACTAAGATCATAGTGCGACACTAACTATCCTCGTTAACTCTCATAATTGGGAGCGGCGCTCTCTGCCTCTTTTTGACACCTCAGTACCACTTGTTTTTGTCGAGTACCATACTTGCTCTCGTTATACTGTCGAATGTTTATTTATTATTAATATGGATGTTTTAAAAATTATCCTGGGATAAGTATCAATTTTTGTATATTATTTTAAATTAAAAGGTCTTCATTTTTTTGCGAAGACCTTCCATTTAGTAGTTTTTAATATTCTATATCACTGTGTCCATGTTGATTCTTTGTGTATGGTGTCGTTCGTCACAAATCACAAATTTTAAAATGAAAGCGTTGGAGAATGTCAATATTGGAGATGCAGCACTCTAGAGCTGTATCACATATCTCCAAATAGGTTTTAGTATGGCTTTAGGTAATATTTTATTAGGGAAAGATCTTCCACTCTGTTCCGTAATCATATAATTGTTTTTCATTCAATTTTTTGTTTGTATAATTCATGGCAGTATAAAAAGTACTCTAAAATCGCCAAATCTATGACGTGGAAAACTTCGTGTTAACTGTCAAAGATCGCTCTCCGCTCGTTTTTTTGTCCATAAAATATTTATGAAAATGTTACGATTAGGGCTCTCAAATATTCGAATATTTTATATGTATTATATATTAGAGCAGTGGTTCCTAACCTAGGGGGAATTACCCCTGCAGGGGTAAAACAGGTGTTCTGCGGGGGTAATCATGCTGGTAATTTTTGGTATGTAGATAATAAAATGGCAGATCAACGCCATGTGGCTGAGCACAAATTTTAAAGAGGGGTAAAATCAGTTTCCCTGATAGGCCATAGGGGTAACCATACTGAAAAGGTTAGGAAGCACTGTATTAGAGGGTGATTCAAATATAAACCGGAATCTTGTTAGTGATATATAAAAATGCAAATGGAAATTCTTATATTTCTACAAAGTCCTCTTCATTAAAAATGCATTTATTTCTTCAAATAGGAAGCTTTTTGATACCGTCACTGAAGAAAAATGGCGAGAAGTAGCATTTTCTGTTGCGCAACGCGTTTTCTTGCAAAGGCATGAAATCAAACGAAATTTTGAGGGCTTTGGTTTCAAGCAAATGTTTGTTTGAAAGCAAACAAACAAAATCAGAAATATCCGAAGTTTATTTACATTTCAAAAGTCCTTTTTTTTTGAAAATAAAAGTGCATTGAACGTTTTTACTTTTAAACTTGACCGTAATTTCGTTTTTATTGAGCTTGCTGTCGAAAAAACACTCTCAGTTGTGGTTGAGGTTGGTTTTATCGACAGTAGAGAATCGTAAAGAATATCTAAAATATCACACATTTTTCTGGCGTGATCGAAATTTTTGAATAGTTTTTCAGTGAACTTTATATTATCCTCATAAACAACCGGTGGCTCTGATTTCAATTATATCGGCAATTGTGTCGTCCAACTGTTTCTGATTCTATTACTTCTATTTCGTTGTTTATTATCTGCACTTCTAAATCGGAGCTGTCGGGGCGACTATCAGTTTCTATCAAAATATTGTTAAAAAATCTGATCAATGTCTTGGATGGAAACTTTCCCCATTTTTAAATATAATATTAACTTCTTTTTTGCATTTCTTTGTTGCAATTTCGATTGGCGGACGAACATCGAGCAGTTTTCTAAACAATGTATTTCTTCATCAATAATATTCGATTGGGATCCCTAATTACGATGTTGTAAATTTGTTAATAACACACAATAAATGTCGATTCGTCGCACGCTGTATATTTTAGAACAGTGAGTGTTCATAAAAAGAGCAGGACTTGCTAAGTTCACGTTTAGAAATGCAGTGATCGCCATTATCAAAATATGAAGATTTTCTCAGTGTTCGTTATTGCTCGTTCGTTATCAGCGGTCCGAAAAGTGGACCTTTTGGACATACAAACCTTGTGGCCCTTCCGTCCTCTTTTAGGGCCTTAGGGGGGAGTTAGATAATGACCATGGGCACTTCATACCCTTGTTACGGCTCTGGCTGATGCTACATCTATTCGAAGTAATACGTTCAATGATCTGATCCTTCGATGCGGCCACGATAGTGTTAAAAACTTTCATCGTTACGTTCTATAACAGATACAGGCGTATCCTCATCATGCGTTTATCTTATATTTAGGTATTGATTTTATAAAGGCGCTCATTAATTTGATTTGATACTAGATATGTTAGCTGCGACATTAATATAGGCGTGTCTCAAAAACTATGTTATGTGGATGTTTTTTTAAAAATTATTTTCCGTAGAATAATCAATTATAAATAATCACAGCTATTGCTAGAGTTACACAATCGGACGTGACGATATTGCGCTAGTGTTCGAATGAACTTTGAATGAATTTTTTCGGCGCGTTCCGCTGATAGTGTATCAGTCGGTTACGTCGAAACGACATACGTATTTTTTGTTTGCAGAATGCTTGTTAAATTCGCAAAAACATATCTTTTTCGCCGATAAAAATAGTCGATGTAACGATGGGGATTTGTCACACGAGAGTTATTAAAAGTTGAGGACGGCCTTCGGTTCCGTAGTCTCCGTAGTATTGAATTTAAACTCGTTTCGTGAGGAGCTTTTACGTCCCAAGGATAATTCGAGGCGAACAAAGCTCGTCGCCCAGCGGCGGAGACGAGGGCGCACTCCGTCGGCTCCGTAATAAAAATTTGCGAATTCGGGCTGCGAAAAGCAAAACGCCCATTGTCTCCCGCGGGGGTGTGCGAAAGCTGCTTACCATTGACGCTAATACAATACGTGTTTTTAAGTACGCCCGTATGAACCGATTTGACACACTTTCGTCGCGGATTCTGGAGCAGACTTGACAGGGATCCGATAAAGGCAGAAATTCCTTAATGACATTCTTCCATATTTCGCATATTGTTCCTGCGTCGCATCTCATCCCGGGGAAGTCCCAGTTAGGTGCGCGCTCGTTAAACATTAGGGGCTGGCGTTTTTGTTGTTATGTCGATGTTTGGAGTTTTAGCGCGGCTTTTATTTGTGGCGCCATCTGTTGACGCTACGGATAAGTACGTTTTGATTGCAGTAGAATCCCTACGGCGTTTCTGTTGGACTCGGCATACAAATTAAATCTATTTTTATTGAGATTTCAGGCTCGATCGTTTCGCATGCGTTTGTAGTCATTTGTGATGAATTTCGTAAAATCGCATGACAAACCTTTAGCATTTTATATAGATGTTGTCGTTCGAAGTATACTTGTCGCTTTGCGGCACACCACCGCTAATCGTATTATCGGTTGGGTTACGACGGGGCGGACTTGGAGCAGAGCTATAGAAAAAATGGACTGCTCCAAAACTCTGTAATAATTATGTAAAAAATGTATCAATACATATTGCATAACTAATGACATAGTTACGGAGTGATTATATGTGGATTTTATTACATAAATCGAACGATTTTGGTAATTTAATAAATGCGACTCATTGCATCACCGACTTTTTTTCTATTCTGTCAAGTTTAAAAATACGGAAAATAAGGGCTAATAAGGGTTCCGGATGTATTTAATCTGTTAGTAGCTAATTGTGGCGTGCGTCCCCGGTATGGCAGAACGTTTTGTCGTATGTTTCGTGACGAAAATACACAGTACCCGAGAATTCGATCCGTCTCGCAGAATCGATGATGGAAATAACGTCGCTGCTTTATATGATTAATGGCATAATTTCTGCCTGTCTTGTATATGTTTCCGTGGAAACGCTCAGAATAAAAAACATGCTGTCGAAATGAGCTATATTCAATAAAGTATCAAACGCAACGAGATAAAAATTAAATAAACATGGTGGTTGAAATAGGATGTACACTCGGGCGTCGTATAATACACTTATATGGTTCCGCAAAAACGTCGCGTAATACAAATCCGTGTTATACAAGGTTTGAAGTTCATACAAAATTGGAGATATGGAAGAAGCTTTAATAAGAACAGAACAAGGACAAGAAGAACACCAAATATACGGCCTTGACGAGAGGTATATGAAGAACTTCACTTTGCAACGTTAACAGCTTTGTCTTCTGTTAACTTCTATATCGCTTTGAAATCGCCGAACTGAGAGGGTCAACCTGAAATGGGAAAGCACTCAGTCTAGAATTCGCTCGGGTAAGTTGTACGAGAACGGGGAGACATCCTCAGTTGGTGTAGGAGCAAATCCGAGATGCACTTAAGCGTTACGTATGTCTTCATCCTATAACGGCAAAGCCCTAGCAAGGAAAGGAGGGACTGGACTCTCTGCGCTCCAGAAAGCCCTTTCCAGTGCAATCAAAAAGTTCGTCCAGAGTAGTTTTCCCTGTGTCTCCCGTAGAAAATTACTCAGTCTTTATAAACCTCCCCACACTCCCATTCATTCAGGAGATCCGCTGGGTGAACGTTCGAAATGAAACTCGGAGGTAATGCTACCTTCAACGTAGCTACTTCGGTGCAACTGCTTTCTGGCTCATTAATTGTGTTAGATTCATTTGATATTTCGACTAATTCGTCTTTGTTCAACGTACGATCCTCCAATATTTCTTGGATGTCATGAATATCCATGTCATCAAAATCTTCTCCATCAATATCACGACAAATGTTTATTATCCTTTGGTATTCATCTTCTATTGATGATGAGATATTTTCTCCCGGGACTACTTTTGTTCACAGCTTTTTTCAGCACGAATTTAAATTGGATTGCTTTTTATTTCTTTAACGGATACAAAAACAATATCGACAAAATCTCGAATAGATTTTTTTTGCAGGCTTTGGAAGTGTTAAATTTTCATCTTGACTCGGATATAGACGTAAATCGGGATGAATTTGAGATGACCGTGGATACAATCATATATTATGGATTCTCACAGGGAGTTCCATGCACAAGTCTTCTAAACGTTGATAATTGACCATATGCCTCTTTGGTCATATACGATGAATTCTACAAAACTTATTTCAATATAGATATGCATTCAAATTTTAGATTTTTAAATGTTAATTAAGTTTTAATGAAAGTTTGAATCAAAGACGTTGGATCGCCGATCGTTCAGGGATCGCAGTGTGTTTTTTTAAATTTGAAGTGCCACGTGCTCGCTAGGTTACAAATGCATGTGGTAAAACGCAAATGTGTATCAAGGCGGGGTGAATGGGGTTGTTCGGTAGGGGTGTCGCTGGTGAGCAAGTGCAACGCACCCGCTTACGTTGCATGTGTGCGTACGACTCTGCCCGCCATCCACCACCCACATTGCACACACCACACTCCGCCCATACCCCCGCCATAATTAATATCCCACGATGTCTGTTATCGGTGATAACGGTCGCTATCTTTTTTTTTTCACGGTTCTTGACCGTCCGCCGAATCGCGGATTAGTGCACATGCTAATTTCGAAGTGTGTCGCGCTTGCGAATTGGATGGGGGGGGGGGGGGGTGGATGGATGAAGAAAATTCAGCCCAGGTTCGGAGATTAACTCGGTCGGTTTTATTACGGTCGGCGAATTCGTCTTGTTTATGAGGTGATTTATAAACCTTCCCTTAATGATATATACACAATGAAGCCGGCGCGAGAGCGTTTTTTATGTCTTCGGACGAATTATATCCGAGACGACTCGATATTTTCTGCTGTGTTCCGTATAGTTTTCAATGAGATGAATAAATTATTTTAATATTTGTGGATTCGTGAATTCATTTTGGGTAGTTTAGACGTTTTAAAGAAAATTGTAAGCCAGAAAATCGACTGAAGTGACACACTCTGTCTTGTAAGGAATGCGTTCGGATGGACACAGTGAACAGCCGGTTAATTGGGACGCTGGATCAAACGAACTATTGCCCCGATTAACAAAAATGAATACTATAGTCAACAAATAATCAATACATTTTTATAAACTGTCCATATCTGTTATCATCCCTAGTACGATAGAAAGTTAGTTTTAATCAAAACTATTATCAATGTTTGAAAGTTTTGAAACATTGGCATATCAAAGGGTAGGCAGTTAAAATATTTTGAGCAAAAATTGCAATCGATTTAGTCGAAAACACGAAAACGATTAATGCAAAATATTATGAGGGTGTTTTTAAAGACAACATATCTTACATATCAGCTGTTTAATAAATTATAATTTTGATTGTTGCAACATCATTTGGCAGATTTATTATTATCATCGAAAAAATATATGATGCAGATTATTTTGAGAAGATGGACAAATCGACCCATATATAATGCATTAGAAGTATATTAGTCAGTTGTTGCGCAAGAATGCTTCCGAACATCCATAGTTGTTTGGATTTAGGCTGCGACTGAAATAGCGGTCGTCGAGAGAATTCAGACAAATGAGAAGATTATGTCGATGATCGAAGTATTAAGATTTCGTTTATGATCGCTGAATATAATTAGGAGAGAAGGGTGTATGCAGGTGGGTGGTAGATTTCTTGCGGCGATGCAACAGTGCGGGGTTGGAGGGCGGAGGAGGCTGTGCGCCGGAAAATCAATGGGCGTATGTCGCGCTCTACGCGGAAAACTGCCTCTTTTCTCAGAAGCTCCTCCTCCACGAGTTGTCGCGATGCCGGATGTCCGGCATTCCCCGCGACCACTTGCATCACCAACCCATTACTCCATAGAGACAGATTAGCTTTATCTTTGTTACTTTATAATTAGTAATCATTGCCTCTTGATTGTTAAAATCAGTTATTTTTTAAAAGACAAGGGAAATCGTCAGTATCAGACCGTGGGGATAGGATATTGATCAGATAGACTTTGAAAGATCAACTTCTGCAAGAACTGCGTTGGGAAGAAATGTTCAAGAATCGGATATAAAAATGTTTCATATTATGCCAAGAAATTATGCGTCCCTCCGTCTTCGTCCATTTTACTCTCGCGAATTTGAGACTAAACGGGAAGACTGATTTTTGGAAAACGTTACAAAAGAGTATCCTCTGGTCATCATTTTCCGTCTATGCAAGTTCAATATCGTCTTAGTTCTACATTTTGGACGATCGAATGGACATCCTCCCGCATCCCCGGGGATCACTGCCCCTTTCTTGGCACGCGTCTAAATATTTTCATTACTAATTTATTCGTTTCGTTTATATTATTATATTATTTATATCGTTGTTATAACGAGCGTTTCCGTTTCTGTTCGCAGCGCGATATTCGGCTCCGAATGAATTCCGCGATAGTCGTCGTTATCGGCTATAATATAATAAAAATCCGGAAATGTGCCTCGCGCTCGATATTACACATAATTCGTTTAGATGCACGAAATCTGACGAGTTTTATCAGGAAAACGCGGACACATTGGACACCGATACTGGTGCGCTTTATCTCTGTCATGGATGACGAAGAGTCCGCGCTGCTGTGTTATTATTGCCAAGATTTTGTTTCCTTTGTTTGACATGGAAGTGGCTCCGGTTGCGATGCAAACGTCAACGCGTTGGATCTTTGTTTTCGCGGCACGATATTTAAGCGCAATACGTTGCACTTGGAGATAATCGACAGATTGGCGTTGCTATTTTTTTTTTATTATTGCTGTCGTCGCTTTGAAACGGCGATCGAGCTGAATTCAATTGCATTGTTTCAAAATCGGCTCGGAATTTTGCGCGGTCATTCCTCGTCGTCTGCGATCTTTGTTGGCGAGCCGTCTCGTGGAGGTCGAACGCTCTCGAGAGATTCGTCCAGGACTCGAAGATCAGAGTCGTCGACCTTCTCGGCTGTGATTTTTCGCGGTGTCCGCCTCGATCTGAAGAAATGCATCGCTGTTATAGATTTGCATTTTGTTTGCATGACCTAGCCGAACTGGCAGTGGGTTGCACCAAAAGCCGTCGGACCGCTTTGCTTCGTCTCGGTTCCCCTTTCTCCCGTTTGCCTACTTTCCCGGCGCTCTGTTATGGGCGTGCAGATGTGCTTCCGACTGTCGCGGGGTCGCTGCCCTCAACCCTCCGGAGACGGATCGTGCGTCCAAATAAAACAACCCTTAATTACATGCCGGCTGCGATGTCTCTCCCCCAGTCCGCAGAATTCGAATCAGCTCGACCGAACAATGGAAGCGCGCTCATGAGAGTTTGCGATCTAGAACGATAAAAACCAGCTTATGCTGCTCGCATATACGGGGGAATGGTCGTCTTCAAATGTTGTTCTTCGTGGATGGAGCTTATTCGAATCGTCGAAATCAATTGCATAGTTATTATTGCCATTTTGTGTTCAAATTGCCTTGAAAGTCACGGGAAGTGTAACTCCAGTCGGCAGTTGGTCATAATCCGTCGCATACATCATAAACACGCTACGCGCATGCGTCATGCGTGCATAAAGCGAGCACTAGATGCCTATTTTATTATGTATTACACAAACACAGCTTCATATTTTAGCTAAAAATTTCGGTTAAGACTACCGCATCTATACCGATGACCCGTGTTAATAACGGGGGATGTTTTAGAGAAAATCGTGATTGACGAAGGAATTTTATTATCCACATGGTTCTGCGTTGCAAAAAATAATATAGTGTTCCTTGTTTGACTTGTCAAATAATCGTTTATAAGCACGCTTTACTGCACTTAATATATTCACTCATAATCTTCGTCGGTTTCTTTTAACAGTTCCATGCTTTGATTGTGAAGAGAAAGGGCGTTTTTATTGATTTTGACAGTGAATTTTTGCACGGGAACAGCTTCTAAGACGTCATTTTCTTGAGACGTAGCATTCAGCCTTTCATTAGATTCTGCCTTGTCATTTAAGCAGAGTTTGAACATCATCTATATCTACGCGTTCAGTGCCTTTGGAAATGACTAAAATACTGATTTGGTATTTTGAATATCATGTTCATAATTGATGTGTCAACACATTCTCTGAACAATTTTTCTAAACTCCCTTCATACCCGACTGAGTATCTTAATTTTGCGCTGCGTTGATTGTTCTGATAGCTTTCATAATATTAAGTCGTTTCTAATGAACTCGTACGGCATCTTATTTTTAATTTCTGATGATTTCTACAAACGCAATAAAAATGTCCAAGAAAAATGTCGTATTATAACGAATTTGCATCAGTCGGGGTCTAAATGAACTTTAGCAACAAAATAACAATTGTTGAAGAACTCGCTCAGATGATTTGATGTGAATATTGTTGGATCCTTCTAATAGATTTGCCCAGCGAATTTTAATGAATTTTCACTGTCGGGAACAACACCGATTCACGGTTGGCGACGAGTGTGTTAAATTTAAGGTTTTTGTTAGTCACGCGTCCGGCGTTAATGTTGCATATGCCTCCCGGGTTCCGAACGTGCATTTGGAATTGTTTTCGTGCTTATCGCCAATATATTATTAGATCTTCCGACGAAATGGTTGTATCGCGACCATTCAAACGTGACGCATATATTTATTCAATAATAGAGGAGGTGCGTTCGTATATTTTGTCACGCAACTAGTCAAATTCACCCCCGAATGTTTCTCCCGCAATCAATTACATGGCTTTAATACCACGGTGTGATTGATCTGATTGGTGAAATTTTCCGAAATGGGAATGCCATCTAATCGTTTTATCGATGTATATGCCCATGCCATTCGTCACGTAATTTTGTCTTGTTTATGTTTGTCGATCGAAAGTCGAACGAAACTTTCTATCGTCGTTGGTATTTTTAATATCCATTGCACTCGAAAGGCGCATCGCAGGCGCCACACCATGTCGATAGAAGAAAGCTCAAAAACATTGTTACGTAGCCGGCGACCAAATTAAGTAACGGGATATTACTCCATGCCGCGGAAAGAGCGGACAGAAGGGTCGTCACTTATTTGACTACTTGGGATAATGCATGAATTACTTCATTAAAAGTCGTCAAATAAGTCTTCTAGCTTTGGTCTCCAGTTTCAATTAATCCCGTATGCATAAAAAGCTGCAAGAGGATCTAAAAATGATTGCAATTAAATTTAGAGAAAAACGTAAAAACCTACATATCATAATATTTTAGCAGGTATCAAACAAATCGTAGACACGTCGCCAGTCCTCGTCCTCGATCAAATATTTTGAAGACTTGCTCAGTGCTTTCGAGGGACTCAGATGCGAATACGTACGATAACTCCCCCCGAAGTCAATTCGTTGTCGCTGATTGAATCGATATCGGGTTGTTTTGACGGTATCGCCCACGTGTTGAGTCGAGCATATCTCGGATAACAGATTGTCGGTTTTCTATTATCGCGGAGATATGATTGCATTGTTACGTGCATGTGCACATGAGCAGCACGTCATTATTTATGAGCCGACCCGACGTGTGCATGTCCGCCCGTGGAATCCGGGTCATTTGGATGTAAGTTTTTCGATGACGCCGCTGCAACACCGACAACAATGCATTCGGCCGTTTTGAAATGCGTTTCGTTGCACTTTGGTATCCTTGCGCAATCGAACTAGATCGCATGTGGAGTCGCTGCCTCATTTTTGTGATCAACGCGCTTATAGCTCGCATTGGAATAGCCTCAGATCCTCCAGTTGGTTCCTTGCGTCAGCGTCGTTTCCGTCCATTCATTCACATTTTCCGCCCACGGCATCTGCCCGTGGGTTGTTTCTTCGGGGGCGATTATGCTCCTCCGACGTTGACCTTTCCGATTTGCATAGGAAAGGTTCTGTGGAAGAATAACGCCACACTGATGTGTGGTCAACGACTATAGACGAATTGCTTCGATATAAATTATACATATCTTCGTATCGATTTAAATTTATCTATAAGGGGACACAATTTATTCAACGCCCATTGTGTGTATTTTTGTTTGTTGTCTATTTATAAATTACAAAATTAAAAGTAAACATATATTTTTATATCGCATTTACACGAAGACATTTTTTCAAGCTAGTAGATTAAGCTAGTGAAAACAAACCAGCATATCATTAGCTATGTGTAAATAGAACTAGCTTCGTTTTTAAGCTATTTTTAAGCTCAAAAACGAAACTAGAGATACCAGCCTGCAATCTTATCAACAATGCTTACTCTACTAGCTTGAAAACTAGCTTCGTGTAAACCAGACATAAGTGATCAAGCGGATAAAAACGTATGAACAAAATGCTGCTCGCAACAATTTTGTACCTATCGTGTGATCTAATGTGATCGCTAATAACATTTCTTATATATTTAAACCCAAAAAGCGCTGCAAAAAACAAGTATATCGGAAGGGTTCAAATTATTTGATTTGGGTTTCAGTTTGGCGATATTTTTTTTGTGTACGCTAGTAATGCTTTAGGATAATTGCCTATCGATCATTGTGAAATTGATGAGGAAATTGTGGGAATATAATTTATGCGTGTAATGAGCGTACAACATAAACTGGTACATACTTAAAAATCAAAATTTCAAAATGCATATTAGATGTGGATAATTCGATAATAACATAATAGAAACGTCATATAAATGCCTTTTGTGAAAAAGTTTGGTCGTGAAGATGAAAGGTGACGTTCTTAATCGAGGTCTATATAGAAAGATCACAGTCGTGAGATTGGGGAAGCTGGCTGCAAGAACACATCTCCCACGGCCAAGACGATTGGACGAATGTTTGTCTTCTTCATTGCATTTTCTTGTCCCTATTTGCACAGGGAGAAAAGGGACCGTTGTTAATATCGCAGCTTTCGTTATCTATATTTCGTAATAAGGGTACGGTAATTGAACGCTCTATTGATTTAATCTATTATTAATGTTAACACATTACTTGCGGGGATACTTATTTGCGCGCGTTTGCCTTTTGACCTCGTTAAACAAGGCAATCTTTTAACGTCGCGATTAAAAATGACTACGATTTTAAAATATTTTTTTATAGATAGTATTAGACAAATATTCCGCAACCGCCACATAAATATTTTGTTTTATGTTATTAGTTTCTTGTTGGTTGGTTAACCCCCCCCCTAAATATTTTAGACATCTTTAAGATAAAACGTTTTTTTTTTTTACCAAAGTTTTATATTTTATACAAATACAAAGGCATTATATTTTATAATTAGATAATGTATGATATCTCTCAAAACATTGGCCTAAATGGAGACCAGGTTTTTAAAATTTTATTTTGTATATATCGTTAGTTTCGGACAAAAATATCACGAAAAATGTCACGAAAGCGCGCGTTAAGAGTCACTGCCTGTGTTTAGGATTTTATCCGGGCAACAGCCCCTTTCTTTTGTATCTCTAGCAGGTAGGCGAAACACTATGAAGGATCATAAAAACCAATATTCCTTTCCAAATACTGTCCTAAACACGATACGCAAAATAAAATCACATGATTTTAGATCTGAGTGGGGAAAAAATGTAGAAACAAAATGTCGAGCCAGGCTCGACATAGGACCGCAAAGAGTTAATCCATGTTTTTTTTTGCATTATTGACAACCTTTTTAAAAGAATTTGAATAGAGCTACACGTTTTAGTCGAGCATTTCTATAATCTACATTCTAAATTCGGTTGTTTTCAGGATAACTCTTTGGATATTTTTTAGTTTATAAATACACGTGGTAATAAAAATTAAATTATGAAGGTTTGACATGCAAATAAAATGTAAACACTCAAGGAACGCATTCTATAGCATTAAGAAGAATTATGCTGGATAAAAATATTTCCGAAAATGGAACAGTTCTTGGTAGTTAATAATTTACGGTATGATTTTTGTAACGTCTATGTTGTATTCATATTTGAATGACGCTTGATCATTCGCCGTTTATTGAGTAGCAGTTTCTTTTCTCCGTCTCCTTGTCATATTTGATGAGCCGAAGAGCAAGAAGTCAAACTGTGCATTATTCCATAGGTTATATTGGACAATGTCCAATATCATAACTACAACGCGTGGTGTATGAATTTGGACGATATATTTGGATTTTGCGCCGAAGCACGTGTTATTTTCCGTCATGGTCGTTATCGGTGAGGTTTTTGGCCCCTGCGAATTTTTGTCGAATTTGACCGATGAGACGGGGAAGTCCGCGACTCTTTGATTATGGGTTAGATTTGCATACAATGTAATGTGAGAGAGGGGCTGTGTGAGAGTGTCGAGGCCGCCGTCGCCGCCGCGTGGATTGAGGCAGGTCGCGGTCTGCACCCACACGCGGCCAGGGGACCTCAACTCAACACCCACCACCTCTCCAGACATCGCTTACTTTCTAAATTCATTCAATATCAGCGACGACCTCACATACGGCGATTCAATTATATTTTAATACATCCCTAATTTGGCCGAGAGTCATTTCTTGTAGATCAAATTTTTGGGGCGATTCTTCCCGCTCAACCCTTGGTCGCAATGGTCGCATCAAAGGATCAGACCATTGAACATATTACATACTTCAAATATATGTAGTATCAGCAGTTGTTGTATGTATAAAAATTCATTCACCGTATTCATTGATTACTGATGTATATGGACGGTCAGTGCGATCATGATGCGTATGTGGCATCACGCGACCGCCAATGGCCAAACCCTTGATGATGCAACATATGCATCACCGGCCACGAAAGTTTTAATTTTTTTTGTTGTCAAATTACGTCAAATTTGCTCGGCATTCTTCGCCGTTTGTTGTATTATAAAATCATGAGGTCAATCACATTTTTCTTGATATATCAATGTTTTTATGATCGTAAATATCGACATTTTTACGTAAATTGCCCGCGATTGTATTGCGGTTGATAAACCCTGCCAGGAATTGCACTCAAACAGTAAACACCGTTATGACGTATGTGTATGCGCAGTGACACATGTTTATCACTAGGCAATACCAGATAGGCATCAAAACAAACTCAGATTTTAAGAGAAATCCATTAGTCACGTGTGTTTTTCACAATATTTCATGTATCAATATCGAATATTATTTAATTGATGCAATTTTTCATTTTTGTTGCAGGTTTATTATGCTAAGAAAAAACGGAGAGCGCAGCAGTCACAGGGAGACGATGGCACGCACAAGAAAGAAAGAAAACTCTACAACGACGGTTACGACGATGACAATCACGACTACATCATCAAACATGGAGAGAAGTTCCTCGACCGATATGAGATTGATTCTCTCATTGGCAAAGGCTCATTTGGCCAGGTCTGTGCGGCTATACATATATATAAATTTGCGTCAAACGTATACTGACAATTTCTGATGCAAAAAATATTAGCTATAATAAACAAGACGCAATAAACATCTTAAATGATTAGAAAATTTGCCTCAATGGCATAAGGATTGTTTGTTTAAAATCTGTCCGGATTCAATTTTCATCATTCAAATTAGTTTTTACTTGCGTCAGCATTAATTTCATCTCAGTATTTATGGAAAGTCTATGTGCTTGTTAAATTATGATACAATAAAACGCATTGATATATAGTTGTATTATGTTCAAATCGGATGTTTTCATCATAATCATATTGCCGACTGATTGATATTATCTTGGGGAATGGATCCACTGTTAAATTTTCAAGTAATGGGGACAGTTGCCGTATAAAATCCGTCATTTATAGAGAAATCTCTTGAGAATGGAGATAACTTCTATTGAATCGATAATCAATAAACAACTCTTATAGCTTTATAATTATATTTATGAAAATAAAATTAAATCAAAAGATTAAAACCTTTTGTTACAATATGATGTGGACGAGTGAAATGATCTAAAGCTGTGCTCTAATTTCATATAAATAATATAGAACAATGATCATAGCAAATTTTACTTACTTTCTGTGTATTGATAATAATGTAACTTTGATTTTATTTACAGGTCGTTAAGGCTTTCGATTTAGAAGAGCAATGCCAAGTAGCAATCAAAATTATCAAAAATAAAAAACCTTTCCTTAATCAAGCTCAGATAGAAGTTAAATTATTGGAAATGATGAACAGAGCTGACATGGATAATAAATATTATATAGGTAAATTGCTTATGTCTAATTGTTCTTGTGTTATTGTTGCATATCTCTGGAATAATTTTTTAATACTAGTAATTTAGATGATTATTGTTTAGTATTGTCACATAGTACGAATTATTAAAATTGTTTAAAAAAACATGCCTCATTCCCAAACATTTTATTTAAATATCTTCTAAAAGACGTGGGTACTCATTAGTACTTTTTGCTTTCATATAATTTTAGTTAATTAAGTTTTATTCTATAAATGTAAAATCAATTTCATACTCCGGAAAAATGTCAGTCCTCAATTATGATGTTGGATCGGAAGAATACTTTATCACAAATAATACACTGTTGCTATTTTTACGATTTGATATATATTTAGAAACAAATCGTATTAGATTTATAAAGGAAGCAACGTTACAAAATAGCAAATTGAATGTTTCAAAATGTATCATGTTAGAAATCAATATTGATTTTTATCCTATCTATGTTGGTCAATAGATAGTTATAAGTTCTATTTAATTAATGATATGAAATTAGAAAATAAGTGCGCATTATTATGATATTGGAAAGAAAAAAAGCCGGCTTTATAAGCACAAGATTGAAATAAATGGAAGACCATCATCGTATAAAATGTTTGTAAAGTTTAACATAAAATTAGACATATAGAATAAAATTATGAAGCAATAATTGCAATTGATTTGAACTTGTTTTGAATTGCTAATGTGATAATTTTTAATAATCCAATGTGACATTTTTCATTTCAGTGAGATTGAAAAGACATTTTATGTGGCGCAATCATTTATGTCTTGTATTTGAATTACTTTCATATAACCTCTATGACCTCTTAAGGAATACTAATTTTCGAGGGGTATCACTAAATTTAACTCGAAAATTTGCACAGCAATTGTGTACTGCATTATTATTTTTAAGTACGCCTGGTGAGTAGATCAACTGAAAATTTCAAATATTCTTGTAACGTAATATGGTACTTTTTTAAAAAAATTTAAAAAATAATATTCTATTATTCAGCAAATGCTAATTTTATAGTTTATTTGATTTAAAAATGTTTTTTCAGAATTAAATATTATTCACTGTGATTTAAAACCTGAAAATATCCTATTATGTAATCCAAAGAGGTCAGCAATCAAAATAGTTGACTTTGGAAGCTCATGTCAATTGGGTCAAAGGGTATGTTTTTGTTCTTCCTTATCCATATCCATATGCCAATTTTTATGCAAAAAATCCTAATGTTATACCTATTCAATTTCAGATATACCAATATATTCAATCTCGTTTTTATCGGTCACCGGAGGTACTACTAGGAATTCCTTATGATCTAGCTATTGATATGTGGTCTTTGGGATGCATTTTAGTAGAAATGCACACTGGAGAACCATTGTTTAGTGGAGGAAATGAACACGATCAAATGAACAAAATAGTTGAAGTTCTGGGCATGCCACCTAGACATTTATTAGATCAAGTAATTACATTGTTTATTTAATATGAATTGATTGTCTGATCTTGGTGAATTTTAAATTTTTACAATTTTTTACACACTGATGGAAATTTATGTTTATAAAGGCTCATAAAACGCGGAAATTTTTCGATAAATTGCCGAGTTCAGAGGGTGGAGGCTATGTTTTACGCAAATGCTCAAGTAGTGGGTCTGGAAAAGAAGGAACTCGAAAATACAGAGCACCAGGTACCCGAAGACTCCATGATATATTAGGAGTTGAGGGTGGAGGACCGGCTCAAAGACGACGCGGTGAACCTGGACATAGTGTCTCTGACTACCTCAAATTTAAGGTATTTTTTATTTTATCATTGAAGTGGTTTATTTTAGTTTTGTGAAGAGATAGGTTTCAAAATTTTTAAATTCAAGTTAAACATTTTTCATTTCAACTTGAACCATTGGATCTTGGATGAACTATACACACCAAATTAAGCCCTTCACACCGGAGAATATACACGCTGCGCTTTAATGTAAATTCACTTTTCTATCGGCTCCGCCGCAGCATGTAACAGGCTTAATAATGAACCAGGCTCAATAAATGAACCTTAATACTGTTGATAGCAAACAATATTCCTTAATTTATTCGAAATATTTCTTAATGTTCAACATGCATGGTATCTGTTTTCTGTTGTTCAGCTATTTTTGCCTATTGCGAAGATATAGTGTTGCGAAAATAAAATGACAGGGGTTACCGCGCATGCCTGCCAGCTTACTTCTGAAGGAGTATATTTTGCAAAGGAGTGGTGATACTCGGCTAATGATGCCACTCCAGAACAGTCAATTCGGAATAACACAATTGGTCAACGATAAGAATGATGCGAGTATCTTAATTATCAAAACAAACGCTTACTCTCAAGACAACACAAATGTTGGATGTTGGGCTATTTTGTGCCCTCGCTTGTTTGGTGGTTGATTGCACTGTCGGATTTTTGGAATGTTTTATTTTGAAATTAAAAAGGTTTAATTTGAAATGAAAATGTTTAACTTGAAATGAATTTTTTTAAATTTAAATTATAAAAAACTTGTACTATAAAACATGATACGGAAAAAGTAAAAGTAGTATTATAGTTAAAAGAAATATAATTAATGATTAATGTACAGTGGTGCCTCACACAACGAACTTAATTCGTTCCAGGAGCATGTTCGTAATGCGAAAAGTTCGTTATGTGAAACGCGCAAAAGCACGCTTTTTGGCCGATGGTTTCATGAAAAACCTGTCCAAAGTTGTTCGTTGTGTGAAGCGAAGTTTGTGTATGAATCATGAAATGAACGAATAGGAAGTTCGCTGTGCGCAGCGTTCGCTGTGCGAGGCGTTCGTTATGCGAGGCACCACTGTATTCTATATAAATAATTTAACAATTTAAAATCTTAATTTTCAGGATCTGATTCTGCGTATGTTAGATTACGATCCTAAAACACGAGTAACGCCTTATTATGCACTGCAACACAATTTTTTTAAACGTACGGCTGATGAATCCACAAATACGGGATTAGGAAGTACGGCTGGAACAGCTGGAGTGGTTGGAGCTGGTGGAAGTCCTCCCCCACAAGGCTCTCCAGCACATCCACCTTCTATGTCTTCACATCATACACAAGCTCACCATGGTTAGTTGAAACGATTTTAAATAAAGAAAAATGTATATATTTCAGTGCTTGAAAATGGCATGGCTTACCCAACACAATTAATAATCTAACTTACCACTATAAAAACGTCTTTCTACCAAGTATTTGATAAAGATCTTGTTTCTAATAATGTCTTTAAATTTTTCTATTTTCATTAAGACGATGAATCACAAACATTAAATAATATTTCATTGAATGTATAGATATAATTATATTCACAAAATTAAATATGTATATTTACCATTTAATTAAATAGAATACTTATTGCATAAGTTATAAATTCGTTTTTGGCAATGTGATTCCAAAACAATTCTTGTATATTTATTTTGGTGAGTAGCAAAAAAGTGTTTGGGTACATGCTTTTTACTTAAATTTTTATTGCTTTTAACACATTGTATGCGGGAGACTAGAATAAAAGTCGTCGGTGCGCCATTCGTTGTGTGCGGGAGACTGTAATCTTAGTTGACGAAAAACTTACGACGATTGCGGTTGAAAATCTTTTTTAAATATATGATGCGGATGCCCAGGCGTCATCACTCATTAAACCGGATCCCGCATACAGTGTGTTAATGTAAAAACATGAATACTGGCAAATGTCTATATCATTTGAGATGTTTGTCAGATAACTTAAGCAAAAGAGATAGTTTAAAAAGTATATTTTTTGTAAATTATTATTTATACGCCATAAATGAAAATAGCAGCGTTTTGTTTATATACTTTTTTTTAGATGAATTATTTTAATGATGAATTTTACAACACCTGATTAGTTTACTTATACAAATTATACAAGTTGCGCATTTTCTAAAAACCAACTTTTTGGAGATTGTGATTGTTGCCATAATTTTTTTAAAATCAAGTTTTTTATATCCATAAATGGGTTGATATTAGGTAAAGCGAAAAGAAATGTCATTTTTTTGTTATTTAGAGAAAACTTTTTCTTTAATAAAAGCTGTACAATATTACTCAATTAAATAATTTCCATTGTTATTTATAATCGCCCTCCACAGATTAGGTAGCTTTTTAATGCCTCTTTCGTAAAATTTGACCGGTTTTCCACCAAAGTAATGCTAAAGTAAGCAAATGATTTTTCACTTGTTCCGCATATCCAGCTCCTTTATTTTGTTCTGCGTAATCCTTGATAATATTCTTCTTTGGTTGTTAACTAACACTGATCGCTTTTTGAGCATTTCCGCTTTTAACCTATCTAATTGTGCACAGTAAAGCTTTGCTGTGACAGTTTGGCCAGGTTTTAATAATTCATAATGAATTATGCCAAAAAATCCCACCAAACACAAAGTAGGACCTTTTTCAAGGATAATGACGGTCGAGGAGTAGAAACAGGTACTTCATTTGAAGAAAGCCACTGTTTTTTCCTTCTCAGACTGTTGTAGAGGACCCATTTCTCATCATCGATTATTGGAGGTAGTCCTGATTTTGGTTTATTTTTCAAATCTCTGTCGCCACTATTGAATTTTTTGAACCATCTATGGCATTCTTGACTATTCAATATCACATCACAGATTGCTCACAGATGCTCTGGGTAGCTTCTTTTGCTTTTAATCTTTTATCGAATAAAAACAGTAAACAAGATCGCAAATGGGTCTAATCAATTTCTGGTTTGGACATTTTCACTATGGCTAAAAAAATGTAAAAATATTTGAAAAAGTAAGACAAACAACAGAGCTTCAAAATGACCCGAGGCAAACTGACGGCAAAGACGCAACCAAAAAAATGACATTTCTTTCCGCTTTATCTAATACAAGGATAGTTATGTCAACGTTAATGGTATCGACGCAAAAACAAGTTTTTATAGTCAAGTAAAAAAATATAGTGTAATTGTGGAAGTATTTTACGAATGTTGTGAAAATTATTACCTCCACTAAGACCCAATTATTATATAATTTTTTTGAGCTAAATTCAATTATGAGTTTCTTATTTATCTGCCCATTCAATAACCATTGATAGATCCTTATTTCCTCGATTTGTGTATAAAACCATTTCATTTTTGGCTATGTGACGATGCAAAATTACATTTTGCATTCAATCAGTTCATTTTAGTTCAAACTGCACCTGTTTGCATTATTTTTACGCCTTATGGATTAAATTATATATCGTTTTTCATACTAAGATTTTATTCTACAGATAATGTATTTTATCTGTATCCGATAACTTCATTGTGTATTAAAATGTGTTTGTATTTTTTGACTATGTAGGTTTAGTAGAGCCATAATATGATAACGTTAAAATATAATGTGTTAATATTTTAACATCTAATCAGCAAAATTTTCCTTATTCATTATTCGAATTTAAAATCTAGATTTATGTTGCTTAGCAATGTTTATCTTGTAGGATAGAAGATGCACTATGATACTGATTTCTTTAATCTTTCTATGATTGCATTACGCGATTTTAAAAATAATCAGAATATTATTCCATTTTTCATAGTAAATTCTTTATTTAGGCTTATGTTTAAATTTGATTTATTTTAATTGGGTTGAATCATAATTTTTTTAAACAATTATGTACAATTCTTGCCCATATACATCACTCATGATCAACGTGGCCCTTGCCGAAATATTTTACTTTATATTTAATAATACATATTGTTAATTTTTTAAATTTGATTTTTTTTTATATCTGTGATTTATAGTTATCCCTGAACTTATTTTGTTTCAAGAAGTATATATAATACTTTTAGAGTGGAATATTTAATTTTTCTGAATTATGTTGTATTTTTTTTCTTTCGTTTTTTCTTGTATTTAAAGGTTACAATTATTCATTTTTAATCTTTTACAATTTTCACAAAAGAGTGGCAATATATTTGTAAATTTGTATAATGGTCTTTTAAACTTCGGTTCAAACATGTTATTAGTACAATATTTTGTAATTTGTCAATGTTTCTCTTGCCACTTTATTATAAATTTCAGAGCATTAGTACTAATTTTGATGTGATTTATTCAAATTTTAATACTTGTCATGGATTTTCGTGCCACCATATTCGAAATGATGTGAAAATTTTGATGAAAATAGTATACTAATTAATTAGTGGAACGTGAATTTGTTCATTACTTTTGAGTTAGATAGGATTTTTATATTTTATGCTCAGAGAGGGAAACTGGCGTACGATGACTAGTGCACGCTCCTGTGCCGCCTTCAAGCGGTGTCTCGTGAAAACCTAGGCAAAATCGTCCCAGGGTTATCATCATCTTCATCGTTCACCTTCATCACCTCTTGTTGACTTGTCATCGTCCATTGTCTACTGAAGCCCCACTGTTTAATCAAACTCTATCAGGTCCGCTACTAACCATAAACTATTTTTATATATACATATATATATATAATTAAACCATATAGATCCTAACAACAAACAAACATTCCGCTTTAGTTCATAATTTTTTCATTGTTTTCAGTGTTATTTATGACTTAATTGAATTGATATGTTTATACTCGTAAGAATGCCATTTTTAAAAATGCATTTTATGCTAAAGCAGATTGGTTGTTTCGTTATATTAAAAATTTGATTGTAGGTTTAATACTCACCTTTACATTAGCTGCCTGGTCCAATCCAAATATAAATATAGTTTTACATGCATACCCTTTTAACCAAACACATAAGATAATTGTTTACTAGTCACCCTTTCCCTTTCATACTAACTTTTCATAGCATGACCCTTTTGAAATATTGAACCTTAAAGAGATTGCTGTTAATGACAACAGATTATAATTATTAAAGAGATATTCAAGAGCAGTTTGTGTTGTTTTGCTTCTTAAATATTCCGATTCATATGCAAATTATGCATCAGATCAAAGTAAAATTTATTGTATAAATATGATCTGGTCGTTGTGTTGATTTTTCCTATTTCAGATATGTGTTTGTTTCAGCATGTTTTTCCTTTACAGTGGTTCAAAGTGAAATTTTGGACATGTTCTTTGGTACGCCTCCCATGTAATAAATCGTACAATATGAACGCAATAGAAATTTAATGTATTTATTTTTAAATAATTCATTTATAATCATGCATAAGGTTTTCAAAAATTTTATCATGCTTTATGATCGGTAAAATCACATTCATCGTCTATAATTTTTGCAATACTTTATTCTGAAAATGCTTAGATATGTTTTGTTGGACTCGTAATGATATTTAATGAAATTGTTCTCATCGACACAAAATAATTAAACCATAACTATATGAAATTTCTATTACATTCTATTTTTATGTTTTACTTTGTGCCACTGTATACCCTTTTGGCATGATTCGGTAAATTTATTTTGTATTAGTCACAGATCTGAAATATCGCAACATCTTGAAATGTAATGATGTGAACTAATATTTGAGAATCTACACAAACAGCATTCTAATTATTTTGATTTCACAGGCGAAACATGCATTTTTTCCCGCTAATCCACTGAGTTTTTGAATCTCATTTTTTTCCATACCATCAAATGTTTTTTTTGTGTACATTTTTATTCTATAGTGTTTATTTAGGACTAAAAAAATTAAAGGTAGAAGTGTGCCGTATGTATTTAATCCAACAAAAATAGATGTATATTTTTAAAAAAATAATACGGGAACAGAATGTAAGAAATATAGTTTTCTTTGCGGTTTCCAGAAATCGAATACGAAAAGTACTAAAAAAGGTATATAAAATAATATAGTAATAGAAAGTATTAATAAACTTATATTTATAGGATTATTAATAGTAAAATATATTCAAAGAGAGAGATGAAATTTTCTCTCGTTTTATTTCATGTTGATAAATGCACATTCATGCACTTACAGCATCAACTTTATATATGTAAGTACACATACCAATAGCAAGGCATATTATAAGTTTTTCTTGATATTTATGCACTTAATGTAATAAAACATAGTAATCAATTGTAAGTGTGCGCGCGCGCTTAACAGATAGTGCAAATTCCAACTTAAATTAATGTTTTATACGTATTGGTATCTAAAAACGGCAATGAATTTTGTTAAAAATTATTCTTATTTGTAGTATTAAACTCGATAGCCACTGATCACAACAATATTAGTTGTCATATTGCAAAGACATCAAGATGGTATATTTATTTAGAATGTAAATGCATTGAAGTGAATTTTCATACAAAATGTGTGTGATAGTAGAAAATGGACTATGAGTTAGGATTATTATTTCAGTGAAGATTGCTGTAATGAGTCTTGTATGCACTATGGTTTTTTAAATTTTTGAATCTGATGATTATATTTCTAATATTGTATTTTATTAGTTCGACCAACGTTAATGGAATGCGCTATTGTAATATATTTTAAGAATTTCTAAAATGTCTCTATTTTAATATGTCTAATGAGTGTATCTTTCTTTACCAGGTTTAAGTATGCTTCGTGTAAGATCTGACATGCTTATGTCTCAATTCCCAAGTGGCCATGGAGTAGGCAGTGGAGGAGCAGGCGGCACAGGTGCAATGGAGTGTGAGCCGGCATATCCGCATTCGCATCCGCATCGCACACGATATTTGCCACACCGCTCCATATTAGCGGGCGCTGTGGACGCCTTAGGCAGCTTGGAGGGTGCAGTGTTTTATCCGGATAGAGGTGGAGTACCTCCCCGTGCACCTCCGCATCCACCGTTACTGCCTCCGTCGCACCCTCCGCCTCCCGACCCGTCTGCTCAGTCTGATAGTCCAATGGTAGGAGTATGTGTGCAACAGAGCCCTGTGGCGATTCACTAATCCTCGCTTGTTCCTTTTTGTGAGCTCGACTGTGGTGACATTTTCAGTGATTTGTGCTCCTTTTGTCGATGACTATTGTGATGCTCAGTGCATAGATAGAATTCATAAACTTTATACCAAATTGACAATTTATACTACTATTGTACTTTTGACCACACAACTCTTACATTGTTATAAATGGGACATTGCATAAATGAGTTAACACAATGTGTTTTTTTTTTTAATGACAAGTGTAGGGTAACAATTATACTGGTTTGTCGCCTTACTGTGGCTGCAGGCTATGAAGTCTGCGATAAGTTGTCTGTGTTGCTCGGTCTACGCTGATGCATCATTGTGTAAGTTCATCAAGTCCATGTTCCTTCGCGTTTAATATTATGCGTATTATGTTAATTTTATTGTGCGGCGATAATTTTATTTTTACTGAAAAGACGAAGGTCAACGATGACTGAGACGATATCACATTGTAGCTAACTTTAGGACAATTATTTATTCAGTATACTTAAATTGATTACAAATACACGAATTAACTAAATTATTTTGAAGCCCGTTTTAAACAGCATTTTATGTTATTTATATTGTATCTGTAACATCGTATAATTTATTGAAAGATATCAGCAGAAAGTGTCTGTGATTTAGATGAATTATCTGTTTTTGTAGAGTTTTTCTTCTGTTTCTCGAATATTTAATTTTTTCATTCTTGTTAATGCCAGAAATGCTTGTGTTCATTTAATAACTTGTAATTGAACTTGAGATGCGATTGAGAAAGATAATATAAACTCGTCACCTTTGTGTCGTGGATGTTATTTTGTTACATTTGATATACACACATTTTTATCCAGTAAAATGAATGCTTTACTCTTAAAATTTACTTGTTTCATTGTTGCAAAAAAATAAATAAATAAAAAATATCGACAACATTAACAAATACAAAAGTGCAATCTTATTACATCAGTTAGCACTTGCTAATATGAAATTTAAAAAAATATTTTATTGTTTAAAAGTGATACTGGTGATCAATTAGATAAATATATTTCTTTTTTAAGGAAAAAATATGACTAATTTTTGGGTTGAAACAACTCTATTGAATAATATATCACAGAACATATGCATATTACCAAAGGACAAATTTATCGTTTGGTTTTTTAAAAAATATTTTCGGCTAAATATGCATTGACCCTGAATGCTGTTCTCGGTTGACTAAAATCATGAATTCGATAAAAAGATAAAATACGAGTGAAATTTTCGAAAAAAAGATTTGCAACTTTCCTAAATGAATGTTGCAGAACAAACTTTGGACGACTGTCTTTTCTATGAAAGCAACAACCCATCAAGAAAGATTGACTTCAAAATTAACTTAAAATTTTAGTAATTGAGCGTGTAGTATTTTAAGAGAATTGCAATGAATAAATTTAATAATTTATATACATATATATAAATCGTGAATCTGAGATGGATGCGTGGGTGAGCTATATTTTATGAAGATTTCTTTTATTTGTGAGAATTGGTAAATACCACTGACACCTGTTTAAGCTTTTGAGTTGTTTTCATTGCAATGTGAATGTTTTTCACATAAATTTACGTTTTACTTTGTTTTGGAATGTTATGATTTGGTGTGATCACATGATTTGCTTGGAATTATAATTGTTTAACGACTAATTTATTCCATAGCTGCAACGATTGTTTGTATAGGATTTGGCAAATAATCATTTCGGGCTATGCGTCACATAGAACTATTTTCAATTTGTATAATTTAGTATTTGTATATCTCCATTGAAGCAATTTCATATTTATAACAATTTTGTAATGTATAAAGGTAGATATCCAAACTATTTGCAATTTTATATTCTATCTTTTCTACATATTGTTTAAGTAAATTTTTACATTTGAAAATAATAAAAAAAAAATCAATAGCTAGTAACAAAATGAAAGAATAAACATTCTATTTCAACACTGTAAAATGATATCATTTTGCGAAAGATGCAATTGTTTTTTAACTGATGCTTTCACATGCAAACATCAATTAATAAGGATAACGACGTTTTGTAACTTGCATCTTTTAGTAACCGTGAATTGTTTGCTTGTATCATATATATTCAAGTGAGAATCATACGCCGAAGGATTAATTGTAAATGATCATTAGGTGTGAAAGCACGTTAAACTAAATTGTTTTAAGTGGAAATGGCATATTTTACAGATATGATCGGTGATATTACTTAGAATAAATTGTGTGAATTTACACCTTGTAAGTAATTTGGTGAAAATGAACATTTATATTTTGATGAAAACGACGACTTTCAAAATTTAAGTATAGAATTTGTAAGTTTGATGAAATAAATAATTTCAATGTAAAGAAGTGCTAAGATTAAATTAAGAAGGAATGATTTATAAGTAAAAATAAAACATCAAAAAAATAAATTGTAAAGATATAATACGTATACTACAAAAGCGTTAATAATTTCTTATTAAATGAAAAATAAAAAATATTTCCATGCATAGGGGGTAAATTGTAATAGCAAATGATAGTAAAATTGAAAAAGTGGAGTCTTATCGATCATTGGCAAATGCTCTGTCTCTGTTGACGACTCAATATTTGTTGTTTCTACTATTTTAAGCATCAAAGCAATAACTGTCTATTCAATCTTTCATTTTGAAATCATTTTAAAATCATTTTGTAAATTTATATACACACATATATATATATTTTCATATGAGCTATCCCACGCTATTGTCATCTGATTTAGAGTGTTGTTATTGATGCTTTTATTATTATCAATGTAAGATGTCAGTTGGTGCATTTGAAAAGCAATTTTGTGAAATTTGTGATAACCATTTAAATAATTAAACATTTTAATGAGTCGTTAACAGTTAAGGTGTATGTGTTTGTTAATATAAAACAAGGCGATCTTTGACTTCCGGATATTTTCCTAATTTCAAATCCTATTTGTTTGGACGTGAAATTCGTTTTCGACGATTATTTTAGTTTAGTTTAATTTTTCTTTCCAATTATGTATCAACGAGAAGAATAATCATTTGGATAGTCAAATTTGACTGAGCTATTGGCGAACAAAAGTATTCTTTTTTATTTGTATATTTTAGTACATGAAATGCTATATTAGTCAAAGTAAGTATGTTTATTCGATTATATCACAAACATTTGATTTATGCTATGCTATATGAACCTGTTTTAAAATATTTGGCGTATAAAAGTTTCATAGTAATGATATTTTGTGATCAATTTGTATACGAAAAGTAAATGTTTTATACGTATGAAACTATTTTTCTTCTCACTTCATTGTTGTAAATAAGAGATGGTATTATTGGGCTCGTTACGAAAACTGTTTCATTTAATAATTAGAAAAGCAATCTTGATTAGACTCTGGAATGGTTGCAATGAGTGTTTATTATAAATCTTTTTATATTGTCGCCATTAGCTCATTCTTCGCCTGTAGCAATAGTATACTAATGTGTTCATTGTAGTAAAATTTATAAAAGACTTAAGGAAAAGAAAGCAGAAAATATTGACGGTGTTGAAAGCTGAGTAGGATTGCACTTTCATGTGGGACTTTTAGTTACATTTTTTTGTTGTTTGTATGAGCAATTCTCACAAATGAAAGCAATCCATCGTCTGCCGCATATGTTCTGTATTAGATTTACAGAGAAACTATTTTCTCTCTTAAAAAGACACCTTACATAGCATACACAGAATGCATATTATATTTATGCAGAAGTGTATTATTGTGATGCGTATGTCTAAATTCTGATTTGCAATCATATCTGTATTTGTACACAAATATATGCATACAATGGTGTACCTATGGTTTTATTTTGGTTACCTATGATTTTTATCCATGTATAAAATTTATAAACCAAACTTACGTTGTATCGTTTAAGAAAATACTTCTTTCCGTCTTGTTTTCTCTGCATTTTATTCAATACAAGACTACAATTTTCGAGATAAACTACTATATTCATAAATTTGAAATAAAATCTAGTGCACTGTATGTATGTGTATATTGACGAAATTGACAGAAATATATTGACTAAAAGATGTTATTTTCTCCATATTGTAATTGTATATCTAAATTTAATATGAAGGGAACTTGATTGGCAAGGTCATTGTAAGTCGAATTAAATCACCAATATGACCTACATTAAATTATAAGTAATGTATATAAATACTTAATATTGAATGGCAGCTTGTGCTCATCTGTGTTGTTTGCTTTTCGACGATGTAAATTTTCTTGTCGCTTTGTATGTATTATGGGCCTAAATATATCATAGTTTTCTTTTCGTAAATTAAAAATTTGGAATTCAATGAACTAAATTTGCATGTCTTTCTAAAATTCTGAAGATACTCTAAAATACAGAAACGCAAATAACACAGTTTTGCATCATGCTCCGCTACCGAGTAACTTAATGTCATTCATATATTGATTCCTACCAGCTCTTTGTTAATAAAATTAAATTGAAATTATTTTTGTATTATTGGCTTGATCGATGCCGACCATCAGGATCACTTTTTTATTGTATGCTATATGTGAAAAAAACACTTCAAAATTTTATATTTTTAAAATTGACTAAATCAATGTTCTTTTAGTAATCTAGATATAATATCTAGTTCACGAAATGAATATTTAAAGCAATAAAAAACAGGAATAATGTATATAGCATTCCCGGCTAAATTTGCAATATAAAGTTTGGAAGAGTGCGTAAGAATGTAGCTTTTGGATGCGTGCAAAAAATGTACATTTGTTGACTAACTCAGTAATGGCCCGTTTTAATGAATTGAAGGCATGATACAATGCTACGTTGTTTAGTAGTTGTTGGAATTATTGAGTATGGTAGGTACATTTTAAAAATGCATTAGCTGTAAATATATATTTGTGGCATAAGCCTTTGTAAAAAAAATTGTATATAGTCTGTAAAAAAAATATATTTTACATAGAACGATGCTTATTTTTATCAGTGATATTTTAGGTCTTTATGACTCATGATTTGTCTAGGAAAAGGTTTAAATGGAATTTGACGGACGATATTACCCAATGTCCATAATGGAGCCATCGAATACTCTAATGCTTCTTGTACAAAGTGGGTTGTTATTTTTTATTTGCATGAATAAAATATACCCAACACCTTCATCCCTTTTCCTATGTTTAATTATTCAATTCAAATGATTCGTTTTTACGCTTATATTTAGTCGGTGATAAATGCAACTAAATCTAGTAATCCGCGCAAAAAAAAAATTTTAATTATTGACGTATTGAAGATAAATAAATATGTGATAGTTGGCTGCAGCATAATATAAATAGACTTGTGTTGCATCAGGTCCAAGTGTTGCACCAGGTCCAAGCCATTTTGAGTGAATTTATTAAAAAATAATGTTTTTATTAAAAATATGTATTTAGTATGTACAATGTTTGCTATGAATATTTAATACGAATTTGCAAAAATTAATTCCTAAAATTACACAAGTGTGGTATTTTTTAAAACAATCTCCAGCGTGGAGGCCGGGCTTTTTCTTGAACGTATTGCAATAAAATGATGTCCGTCTTCTTTTTTTTCGTGATATTACGATGCGTACGCACCATACAATCTTCGTAGTTTGTAGAATCATGTATATAATGACGATTTCTTTTCAATCGTTCCTTGTCATCGGACGTTGTTCTACGCCCGGTATCTGTTTTTGGCTGCACAAAAATTCCCGATGATTTGCATCAACATCATCATCATTTAATTAGTAGAAAATCAATAGTATTCCTTCTAGAAAATTTGCTTCATTCCACAGCTTAAAAAAAATAATAAAATCATCACAGAATATTTTAAAAAGTACCTGTAAAGAAATGTCCACACGTTATAGACACTGAACCTGCCAGTAAAAAAATGATGTCCGATGCGTGTGGACACTGGACCACAAAGGGTTAAAATCAATACTTAACTGGCAAATTAATTTAGTGGAGAAGGCTTTGATACTTTTTCTTCGAAGTGATGTCGATGAATTGCTTGAGGATACTCCCTTGAATGACGATTTTATATGGCAGCGAAGAAACGGAAGGCGATATTGAAGTGGAAGAAACTCCTGGTCTCCTTTACTGCAAAGATTATAACAAGAAGCTAGTCAACTTTGCAATAAATTAGAAAATCTATTTATTGTAAACGACTCTAAACTGCATAAAAAATTAATGGTTAAATCGTTGCAATGTTTGTTACACTATCATATCGATTTGAAGTTATGAGATTTTTTAAAATAATGGAACCTATCCCTCAGTTTTCTATGTGGTTCAAGTCTTTTTATGCGACTCCCCGTGGAACGTATTGCAGAAAAACAGACCCAAATGTACATTAAAAAATAATTTATATTTAAGTTATTAACAGCAGCTTTGTAAAGTACTATAAATCCTATAACTGTTTTTATATTTATAAGAATAAAATTAAAAAAGATGTAACTAAACACAATATTTGAAGAACAAAAAGTATGGGCAAATTTATATCACTTTTTAGTATTGTACGCGGGGAGTTTTAGCGGGTTATTTAAAACGATGTTATATAAATTTTAAATATCCGCAAATCAATTGGAGTTATATTTGATCCTGATCTAACAAACATTTAATCCTTATACTTTCTCTGGTTATAATTTAATAATTGGTATATTGATTTTGTAACAAATATCTTAATCGAACACAATTATCAAGTGTATTTATAGTACAAAAGCTTGATATATCTTATGAATCATGAATATGTGTATATAAATAAGCAGCAAATCTTAAAGTAAAATGAGTTATGAAATGAAATAATTCAAAATAATATTAAATAAAATGTGTGTTTATTTTTATGGAAAACTATTAAAATAAATGTTAAATAATGCTAAAACTTATATAGCTATTTAAAAAGAAAGAAGACCTAAGGGAGGTGCAACTAATTGCGAAATTGCAATTGTAAATTTTCAATGCAAAAAACAAAGTAAAAATAGATCTAGATATACTTATATAAAGATATAAATTTCTTACACCCACAAGTCTGAAATTATGTTGAAGCTGCTTATAATAATGTACTTAATATTTTAATACTTTGAAAGTTGCAATACCACACTACAAATTTAGCCACGTCTATCAAAGTCCTAGCCTACGTTTATTTAACAATGTTGTTCATTTATATTTTCTTTCCATAAGCTGTAGCAGGCTACATGTGACTATTATGACAAATGTATTAGTAGTATATTGTAGTATACATTTATAACAACACTTATAGTCAATCAATTATCTATTCTAACGACCAACATAATCATTCTATTTAACATAGACGAATTAAAATAATCTTATTAAAGCGGGGCATTGTGTGAACGAAATGGGGTTGAGGGTGTGAGGTGTCCTTTGCGGCAAGGACTTAAATTTTCCATTTTTTCGTATCTATAAGTAGTTAAGTTCGTTTGAATGGATGGTATTGGTGGAATCGTTTGGTAGTGTCGCAATGGATTATAATTCTTAGTGTGTAGATTGGAACGTAGGGGATCAATTAAAGCTTTCATTATTTAAACTTCATTCTTAAAGAAATGGCTAGAAAGTGTACTGTAGGAATCTGATCTCTGAATCTATTGGAGCAATTGTAGAGAAGCAACATGTAGCCTAGTGTCATGCAAATCTTTTGGCCAGTATGCCAAGAATATGATTTAATTTCATCACTTTGCTATGACAGGTTCTCCTGATATCGATAACTTGTCATAACAAGGGTATGAAACGCCTGTGGCAAGAATCTAACTTCCCCCCTCGCTAAAAACTATTATAATGTATGTTTTAAAATAATATACAAAGATGGTCCCAAAAGTACCCAACTTGACGTTACTGTTTTAAAAAAATACTATAATAGAAAGATGCTAGACGCTACATTGCCTCCGTAATCGTACAGATCATAGAAAATGCCGCAAAAAGTCCTATAAGAGGACGAAGTGGCCACAAGGTTTGTATGTCCAATCGGTCCGCTTTTCAGATCGTTGATATGACAGCTGGTATGAACAATACAGTTTGAAAACTATTATATCAATTTTTTCACTGGTTTACAAATTATACCGTATTTTATAAAGAAAGTATTATTTTGCAAGTTCTTTAAAACTTGCCCGAATTCCAGGCAGTATTTTTTTAAGAAACACTGGACTTTAATGTGATAAAGAAGTAATACAACAGTAGAAAAATGGTATGGAATAAGATTTTTTTTAGCGAGGCTTTTAGGGTTGATGCCTCAATTATGATTTGCGTATATAAATATGTATAATTTTAATGAAGGCTAGTTTTTTGGTGCCATTTTATAAAGGATTACATATCGGGGCCATAACAAGTGAGTAGCAAAGCAGGTGCCTGCCAAGGGCGCAACTGGACTTGGGGCGCAAAACACAGAATACCGACCCAGTCGAGAGTTGCACATGGTTTTTATTTTACTTGACCGTTCTACAATACTTTACATGAATCGACACTGATTGACTGTCCGTTTTTATAATATATACAAAGTTGTCTAAGACCTCTTTTCTTCGTTAACGCTTAAGCATAATAAAGACAATAATATTTTCGATCGATTGTAAAATTTAAGCAACCCACCCGATCAGTCTTCTTCGGACAACTTCGTTTTGTAATGAGAGTTCGTAATTGTTCTATAGACATGTTCGGGTATGGCGCCCGATCGCGAGGCGCTCATTCGTCACGTCAGTGGTCCAAAAAGCGGACCGTTTGGACATTTAATATGGAAACACCTTATGCTAAAGCTAAAAGTTTTACTTTGTTATATCGACAATGAGAAATGCTGCTAAACTCGAGAAAAATATCATCTATTACTTCTTTAAATACGTGACGCTCAATCAAAAATATATATAAAAACATGCTGATAGAATGGGTCGTTGTTTTTGTTTATATTGTTTTTGCCAGCATTAAATATTAAAGTGTATGAAAACTACTTGTTAGTTCAATAATTTGAACTCGACTGCATACATTATATGCTAGGTGGAGAGCAGCTCTATCCAATTTACATTTTGCTTGTGTTATGATATCCACCTGCTTATGTTACGCGCTCAAAACGGATCTGATTTGCATTATAAAATTATTCATGATTTTATGGAGTTTTAATATCCCTTCCCGTTTTCGAAGCCCTCTCCTATTTATTAAAATGGATTCATTGAGGCGGCGCGTGGTCCATTTGCATCCCCATTTGACCCACGCGTGCTCCAGAATCAGTCTCCCGTGTTTAACTTTGACCTTTTCCCAAACGATTGTCCGCTTCTGTAAAAAAAAATCAACAAAAGATTTCCCGTCAACCACATCTTTGTGCATGTTGTATTTCTTTTATGTTATGAAAAGATCCTCTTAATAGAAGCGGAATGTCCCCTTCGATCCTTTTGAATAGAGGGCAGAGGTGAAGCAGAGGCTGTCCGTCGACATGATCTCTTTTAATATTGAAATGACCCAATTTACAGGACCGTGGAGCGATTCAACATCAATTGGTCCAGTTTTCATCTTGCCACCGCGACAGGTTTGAAGGGCTTGATAAATTGCCCTCAATTATAAAAAAATAGGGGAATTACCGGTTCCGTAACTATTTCATTATGCTTGTGAGAATTATATTTTCAAATGTATGCTAATGTTTATACACTTTATTAAAATGCTACAGGCTAATTTCTTATCAATTACTGGATGTAAGGGGTGTTTATAATAGGGTACATATTTAATATCAGAAATTTAGGGAATACCTGAAAATCAATTTGTTCCCCTTGTGTAAAACATGCTGTTTAGAGATTTTAAGGGATCAAAATCGGTCAGAACTTTCTCGCTATTGTTATTCATATTATTAATATGATTTTCTGCCCTAAAAAATTTAATACGTGTTTTTTATTTAAAAAAAAAAAATTTTAGAGGTCGCTACCTTAAGTCAAAGTTTCAGAAAAAAATGTCGTATGGCCACTTAACTATTAATCTGGCTCATTCATTCTGGTATGTTTATTAGTCTACTTTGAATTGGAATAGCATGCAGAAAGACTCACTACTTCACTACAGTCAACCCTCCTTCCCTTCCACCCTTTTTTAATGCTTTCCTGCGGGTACGTATTGAAATTGAGCCCTGCTCTGTTCTTCACTTCAAATTCAGTCATTAGCGAGAGGACGCGTTTTTTGTTTCCCCAATCATACGTACTTATTTCAACTTATCATGGCGTCCATAAACAATGACGGGAGTTTATTAATTAAAAATAAAGCCAATATTAAGCTTATCGACCAATCAACACCAAATCTGCATCAGTCAAAGTTACCTTATATTGGTGAAGTATTACGTTTATGTTTCAACATTACAGCTGTAAACACCGACTTGAGAAATGGAGCTTGTGTTCTTCTGGAGCAGAAAATAGAAAAATATATGCTTTGCCTAGCTTGTCGTCATCATATAATGGTAATTATATTAGAAGCTGTAGTAAGTCAATCGCTCGGTTCGTCTAGTGCTCCTGATATCCAATTGTTTAAAATATTTAAGAAGAACTGGGACAAAATTGATCAAAGTAAAACAGTAATTTATGATACCACGTCCTCAAAAATCATAGAAAATGTTACTGCAGACAAGATTTCTTTTGCTCAAAAACAACGTCAAGTGTATCAACCTCGAGATGATTATAAAGAGTTACTGAATATTTCCATCATTTACTTGGGAGGAATTCCTGTAAAAGGAGTTTCATTTAGGAGTCCTGCTGGTCTTCATCGTGCTTAATGGATGGATTAAGCTATGTTACTTGATTTTTTAAAATTTAAACATCAATTAAATCTGATGAAAAAGAAAATGAAAGCAGTGAAAGATATTTGTCTTTTCACAGTCGTAATATATATAAAATACTGGTTTCAAGCCACTGTCGGATATTCAGCACCAAGAATCGACTTACAATTATTAAAAGACCTAGTATCCTTTGGAAATATAAACCAAATAATGGCCAAAGTTACCATGAAAAAAATACTGGGTCATTTATGGTACTTGCCGAAAGAGTTGGTGTCTTTTGCATTTTTTGACGACGAAATTTCAGTTAAAGATAAGCAAATTTTGGAAGATGCACTAAGAATCGAAGGTGTAGAAGATTGCCCGAAAAGAAAAAGCATTGATGTCGAACACATCACCGAAAAAAAAACATAGAAGACTTTGTGACTAACAACCCTACGATTTTTCCAGACACTGGGTATCTCATCACAGTTTTTGAACAAAGATGCTGAAACTTGGAAGGATGATTCCGATTTTTAGGCTGCAAAGACAATGATCCATTCTATGCGGGTAGTGAATGATATTGCTGAGCGTGGTATTGTTTTAATGAAGTAATATAATAAATTGATGACAATCGACGAAGAGCGAAAGCAAAATAAGGACCACGCTTGTATACATATCTACTAAAATCTAGGTTATCATTCATGAATGTGGGATCTAACAATTGGATACCATTATAAGCCCAGATCTTGCTCCCTTGGATCAATTATGAAGATATTAATTTCAAGTTCTTTTTAAAGATAAAAGAAAAGTTTAATAGCTATTAAGATACACAATAAAAAATATTTATCATGATAAATTGGGTCTTCTGAATAAATCAATTCTGCCTTATTTTTTTCCTTAATTACTCTAAAGTAATTTAAACATTAAATTACTTAAAAATTTGATAGTTAACGTTGATCGTTGATATTGTACATCAATCAACTCATATACGTTTAATTGTACTGATAATAGTTCCATGAGTACTTAATTTCAAGTATTTCACGTTTATAACGAGCATGTTTACTATTGTAATAATATGAACTTAGTTGTGTCGTCTATCGTTTGTATATCCATAGGAAAACGATAACATTTTCAGGTAATTAGTCTTAATTGTTATAAAGAATTTTACATTAAAAGCAAAAATAAGCACGAAAGGGAGAGTTCCTTGCCTGACTTATATATGGGGGGGGGGGGGGGGAATCTAAAGTAACATTTTTCATCAGATTATCTCATTTGATCGTGACTTTTTCTTCAGTATAACTAATTGTATTTCATCGATCGCTGTTGAATCTCCTGTAGATTGGTTGTAGGAATAAGCTGAGTGTATATGGAGTCCATTTGGAGATAGCAGCCGACCTTCGCTCGTACGTGCGAAGTAAGAAATATAGTTTGAATAAGGGTGAACTCATATTTGTGGACCCACAACGTTGCTGGTACACATGCCGTAAGTGGAGAGATTTTTCACGTCGACTGGCTCCAATGAAGGAAGAAAAAAAGTAAATTTAACACAAGCCCGTGTGAGATTCGATACACTCTTACTCGCCCGCACGACACGCGGTCCGGACTTGAAAAAGCCTTCGATTATCTTTTTTCAATATCTTTTAGAAATATCCCACAATTTCTCTCATTAAAATAAGCGCAATCATCTTCATATCGTTTCTTTCGCTATAATCATAGTGCATCTACACGTAGTCTGCTCCAGAATGTCTTAGCGTTTCATTCATTGAAAAGGGCCTTCATTAAGCAGATATCTTAATGAAGGCTATTTGGAGTTTTAGTGTATGTAAATGGTTCGTTGTAATTTTAAGCACTGATGCAATTGGTTGAATTAAACCTGTAGAAAATTTTCAATGATTAAATATTACCCATTTCGATCTTATCTGCTTGAGGGCAGGGCTATGATACGGTACCAAATAAATGTATTGCTCTCGTTTACAATGTTGATCAACAAATTTTTTTTAACATGTTCATCTTCAATGTGATTCATCTTCATTTATATCTAAGCTTGAATGCAATGGCATCCTTATTTAGACATTGAATGGAGCTTTGTCTTCATCTGTTCGTTTAATTATTTGAGATGATATTTCTTAATTTATCAATTGATATATTTTTAATAATCTAATGTTTAAAAAATAATCTTTGTTCGTATGTAATGCACTGCCATAATATTCATCGGACTGCGATAAAACTTTGCCAACTTACTGTTTACTTACGGGAATAACATAAGCATAGTAAAAATATTATATGAATGTACCATGTTGGCGCATATTGGACTGGTGAAATGAAGTTTGAGCTGGGGGATCGGGGAGAAAAAGGATACGTGCACAATACAGTGTTTAATTCGACAGCGAGTGTGTATATGCTTTTGAATCCCAGCTTTTCGGCTCGCGCTATACGTGACCTGAAGCAATAAACCACGTACAGTGTATCTTTTCAAATAATTAATAAGCGCTTATGGCGTTACATATAAGAACAAGCTATTTATAAATCTATGATATTGATTTGTTTGGATATATTACTTATATTTAGTGTACGTTCAATTGATACATCTTGCATTGAAAGGGTTAATCTATTTTTTTTTTCTTGAAAAATCAGTTATTTTATTAAAACTATCAAATTCATCGTCGCTTAATGCGTCTTTTATCGTTGTAAAGAGTAATTTTTTTAAAAAATATTTTGGAAAACTTGTCCCAATACGGTCCCAGGTTCTACACGAGGGATAGACGTTGAAAAATAGCGTGCATTAGCAGACCTGAGTTCAGCAAAATATTGATGCCACATGACAAAACGGTTCTCTCCTGCGGGGGCGGCTACGGCGGCCGCCCAAAGCCGCCCCTTGGGGTGGGTGGCCACCGTTATTTACAATTTGATACATTTTCGGTTTTCCAAGAATCATCCGTAGGTAGTATGTACCGATTGGATCCGGCAACTGCACTATACATCGATACCCAAATACCCACCCTCAAATTATTACAGAAAAATATACTTACCGCCCTCTCTTTTGTGGGGTTGCATGCCAAAAATGCCTCAATATTAAGATATCCGGAATTAAATTACTCTTGCATAAAATACATGGTTAAATAGAAAAACATCTAGATCGTCAGATAGTCGCAAGGGATGTTATTTTGTTTCCTTAGAGAATTCCTAATGATATTTTGAAAACATATATTATTGAACATGCCTTACGGGCCCAATTACTCTGTGGAAATCTCCATCTGGAAATATTAGTCCATCCTGGAATATTTATAATGATAACAATAGAGGAATATATGATGCAGAAATAAATAAAAATTCATCCAGGAAAAATAACGAAGAGAAAAACTTACCTCGTTTTTAAAAAAATATGATAGAACGCGATTGAAAAATATAATATAAAATATACACATCCAAGTTATCAAGGTAAGCCTGAATCGAAACAATCGTTCGGAAGTAGTAATATTTCAATAATTTGTTAGACACTTGGGTCTATTTTTATGCGATAGATAAGTTCCACAAGGAGTCGCATATAAAAAAAATCGCATAAAAAAGACTTGAACTATATAGAAAATTGAGGCATAGGTTCCATTATTTTTGAAGCTGCATAACTTTAAATCATGTGATAGAACGTACCAAAAATCGCATAAAAAAGCCAAAACATATTTGTCTTAGAATTGCTTTATTAAAGTTTATTTCACTCGATAATCGTACAGATTATCATTTCCAGTCAGCATAAATTTATTCGTCAACCTTCTGTGTTGAAATAGTCCTTTTTTCATTGTTATCTCTGATTAAACCCTTAAAAAGGTAAGATATAATTCGAATTTCAGTGATTCAGAAAGAGCATTCTTACACGTTGATCTCGGTGACAGACAGAGATAGAGGATGTTTTGCACGTTGAGTTTGGAGAGAAACAGAGACGGAGGGAGTATCGTGCGTACATCGTACGATTGTATAGATCGTTAATCCAAATTTATCGACTAATAATGATATGTGAATGATATAATGAATCAAATTCAAGTGTATTGTTTATGTTTACGCAAAGAAATGATGAATGAGGTTCCATTATTTTTGAAAACCGCATAACTTCAAAATCGCATAAAAACAGACCCAAGATTATAGTGATTTTTTCATGATATGGATTTGAACTCGAACTTTTATTATAAGAGCTAAGGAAGGAACTTACTTTATGAACATTTGGTCAATGTATTTTAACGAGTTTAACTAGGGAAAATAAGCGATTTTTGAATATCTACGTTATTTATTCCATTATAAGATTTACGGCATCCATGTTGGATAACGACATGCGAAGCCATCTAGCGGCAGATTGTTGTATTTTAATCGGTCGTTACCGCCGAATAGACAATTGGCAGCGCTTTGAACATTGCCGATTCACTGGAGCATCATAGAGTGTTGATATGGGCGTAATGTATGATTTAATTTGTACAAGTGTGTGTATCATAAAGCGAATGGCGGTTACTTCTGTTGCGTCCCGTTTATGGCGGGAACCGCGTCGGTAATACAGATTTTATGTTTGCCGACCCCCACCCACTCGTATCGCCATTCCATATTCAAATGGCGTGTCATTTCTATTCGAAATTCAAAAATCACATTTCGTTTTGTGGTTATTGGAGGATTTTGCACTAACGCGCTGTGCTTTTCAAACTTTCCGGGATAATATTTTCTTTGCTTGAGATTCGTTAACATTTAGTGTATGCCGTAGAAATACGATATGTATGATTGATATAATTCAGCATCAATTAAAATTTCGTTTTGGGATTGGATCAGACTTGGGATTTTATTTATGAAAATGCGGAGCGCTAAATTTGAAAATTATGTATAAAATTATATGCGCGCGCATGCTGGGAGACGGGAATAATAATATTATGACATTTATTATAAAATGATCCACAAAATTTATTAAGATATTTATGAATAGTTTTTTTTTATATCTTGGTATATATTTGATGATTTTGTATTTAGTTTCGGATCGTTTTCGTGAATTGTATACACTTGGGTCTTTTTTTATGCGGATCTTTTATATGCGATTTTGAAGTTATGCGGTTTTCAAAAATAATGGAACCCATCCTCCATTTTTCTATAGAGCACAAAGCTTTTATAATAAATATAAAAGTCATTCAGATTTAGAACATCCAAATGTAAAAATAGTGTTTCTTCCACCCAATACGACATGTTTAATTCAGCCACTAGATAAGGGCATCATTTCCACTTTTAAAAAGTATTATATTATGAAACTAGAGAATGAGTTATTAACTGTGCCTGATGTTTGGAAAAATATAAAGGTTTTCAATTTTCGACTGTATAAATAATGTTTTATTTGCGGTATCTCAGATTATTCCACACACTTCAAATTCTTGTTGGAAAGCAGTTTGGCACGAATGTGTTACAGATGGCGAAATAATAAAAACTTCGACATTGTCAGCTGAAATCATTACTTTGGCAAATCAACTTGGAGAAGGCTTTGATACTTTTTATCAAAATGATGTCGATGAATTGCTTGAGGATATTATTGGTTTGATGTAATATGGCAGGAAAGAAACAGAAGACGATATTGAAGTAGAATTAACTAATCAATCTGTTTATTGTACATGATTCAAATTCTGAACGAGCTTTCAAATTCCAGCGCAAGCTTAAGAATTGTATGTCTCCACATCACGAATTGCATTAAAAAATATAGGTTCATCTTTGCAAAGTTTTTTTATGCGATTTTTGCTATATTTCGATCACATTGATTTGAAGTTATGCGGTTTTTAAAAATAACAGAACCTATCCCTCAGTTTTCTATGTAGTTCGTGTCTTTTTTTTATGCGGATTTTTTATATGCGACTCCCCGTGGAACGTATCTATCGCATAAAAACAGACGCAAGTGTATAATGACCTGAGTAAATCTTCGCTCTTTCATGGCCATTCGCTGATTCAAATGAATGATGGGTTTACCTTTAACCTTTCCCTTCCCATGATATGTATTTGGTTCACATGTATGAAATTATGAACCCCGTATCTATTATATTGTATAACGATATTCGATGGTATAAGTAGAACCCAAAATGGTTTTCGTTTTATTGCTTGACCGTTTTTGGGGAAACACTTAAACCTGGATAAACAATAAATGCACCTACAAAGGGAACCTTGAAGCACATTGAAGAGTGATACAAGGTCTCCGAACACATTTTGAAAATAACTGAGCACTGTCTCACATCAACTTACTTTCTGTATAACGGAGCGTTCTATAAACAGACTAGTGGTGCACCAATTGAATCTCCTCTATCTTCGGCTATTGCTAACATTTTTATGATTGGATTTGAGGAAAAAGCTCTAGAAGAGGCCCCCCCCTAAAACCAAAAATGTGGCTGAAATATGTGGACAATACTCTCGTCATTTGGCCACACGGACAGACTGAGCTTCTTAAATTCCTCACTTTCCTCAACTTCAGAAATAAGAGTATATAATTGACCATAGAAATAGAAGAAAACAACAAAATCCCATTTCTGGATACATGTGTAATAAAAAATTCTGACGGATCTTTCGGTCACAAAGTTTTCAGAAAAAGCACATATACCAACAGATATCTTCATGCCACTTCTCACCACCATCCTAGGCAGACCAACTCTGTCATGAAAGCACTCATAGATAGAGCGTCCAGATTGACAGACAGCAGCCACGTGGTAGAAGAAATAAAGGAAATAAGCCCATCTCTTGCAAAAAATGGATATTCTTTGAGTCAAATTGAGAAAACCATTAAAAACACCAACAAAATACCTAAAGATCTACTCACCGATACGGAAAAACACATCGTTCTTCTTTACGTAAAAGGCACGACCGATACCATCCGCCGTATACTCAGAAAACACGGCATTAAAACTACCTTTGAGTCAGGAAAGAAGATAGGAAGTCTCTTGCCTAATAAAAAGGATAGGGTGAAAAACGAAAATCAGACCATGCGCAGACTGTGAGATGTCATACATTGGACAAACCAATAGACAAGTCGCCCACAGAGTAAGAGAACATCAGAAATCAGTTTTGCAATTGGAATACAAATCGGCACTAACGGAACATGTGATGAAGAACGATCACCGCATCGATTTTGCTGGGACAAAAACTTTAGCGACTATCGAAAACTTCGGGACTAGAATTGTGAGAGACGCAATAGAGATAGAAAAATCGAAAAAAAATCCGCAATCAACCGAAGAGACGACGACACTAGCGTACCCAGAGCTTGGCTTCGATCTCCTTCAATTGTGGGTATGTGTTAACATTATTTTTGCAATCTATGTTTGAGTCCGAATCTTTATAATAAAGTCCAAGATCTAGCTCACTGCAGCAATACTTGATTGATGAAAATTTAAGGCTATCATCGTTGATCAAATCGCATTATTTGTATTAAGACGTTTCTTGCAAAGTTTGAGAACACCAGCGAAATACGGTTCTCACATTCACACCCTAAAATAATACGGCCCTATCAACATTTTTATTTGAAAATACAATATTGCGTTATTGCGAATTCATAATGTTATGTTCGGATACTCGCCGTTTTATGACAATTCTTTGTCTTTCGGTACTTACGTGTGTGGAAATGAGTAGGTGGAAACAGGATCGTGTCGAGGATATTATGGATAAATACGTACTCCGGTCTCGGGGAGGGTGCGGCCATTACATTCTTCTATTTAATATTAAATGATGCTATATCGGTGACAAACCCTAGACACGTAAGAATATTGGGGCGTAGAAATGGATGGTGATAAAATGGACTTATAGATTTCTTTGAATGCGATAAATTTTAAATTTTGCGCAAAAAAAGGGGATGACGAAATCAATGCTATAATTTGATTCTTAGATGGCGTGCATGCATAATAGATGGGGTATTAGTTACTTGTTGCGAGGTTTCGAAATCTTGGCACGTCCATCTGTGTTAACCCTTGTCAGATGCTTGAGGGGGTGGGTCGTGGCCGGTCCGAGCCCCACCGGGGGACGCCGGCCTTAAATCTTATTTGACAAGCACGGGGGAGGGTTTTTGGGTCAACCGAAAGACAACCTCAATATGCGGAATTTAGTATTTCCAACCCGTTGCGTAATCTTCCATGGGAAAAAACGCAATACAGTCCATGGACCACGTGAAATTCCAACGCTTGCCCTATGGAATATTAAAAAAAATATATATAAATGATACAAGTGATGATTTGTTTATCGATTTTGGGGAGAATTAAAGCCAATCGTTAAAGGTTAAGGTACATGTAACGATAACAAGCCAACTTGAGTGGGGACCTTTAACGATGAATATTAAATTACATATTAAAGATCATAAATATCAGTTAAAATCGTATTCCTGGAAGGTCTAAAACTTGTCAACATCAAATGAAATAAATAAAGTGTTTTAATGGGAGCATGTTGAATGATACACGAAAGAAGCATACGAGTAAAGGAGCAAAACTATAGGCTGGACCGAAAGTATTGAATAACCCCTTAATCGCCAAACTTTTCTTAGAATTCTAGCAAAGTATGTCTATTGATCAGCACGAAAAAGTATACGATCAAATGACATTAGACAAAGAACAGGTCGAAAAAGGAGTTGTTTTAAAGTTTTTAAAAGAAGAAAACTAAAGCTAAATTTTTATAGAGTTTAAATGAATCTAATGTCGGAAAAACACCAAAACATTATTTCGTTCGATTTGATAACAATGTGCTAATAATCTGAAGAGTAGTCGGTCCAGTACTGTGATTCAACTAAACAAGCTTTGCTTTAAATTATTTAACACACTTCTTTAAGAAAAAGCTAAGTTTTAAAATGTTATGTTATAGTTTTTCGTAAAATTGTCACAGGCTCAGTAAGGGTGGGTATATAACGCCTACTTTTAGGCACGCGATTTTCACAAGTTTTCGCGACAAAAATCTAGCTTGAATGCAATTTTAAAAAGATGTGTACATATAAGAGCAGTGTGGCTGTTTTATTTGATAGCTTAAAGCTTAGCAAAAATCTTATGTTATCCGATCAAAAAATGGCTATAACATTAACAGGAGATTTTTCAATCTAAATTCTTTAGATACCGGGAAGTTTTACGTTTCTAATGTATTCATTTCGCTGCTCATTCAGTATTTAAGATATTTAAGCTCGGAATTTCCTTGGTAGATAATCGTATACTATTATAATATTGAACTGCTTCTACTGGCATGATTTTCTTTGAAGCTTTTTTGTGTAACATCCCTAAAACAACTACTTAGAAATCGATTAGTTTTTGACAAATTTAATTATTGGTTACATCCATAGGATATCCATTGTGTGGATCATCTTCAATTGATTCTTCTGCACTTGAATTGCAGAATGTCTGAAAAATGTTACAATGCAATCAAATATTTCGTTTAGCTTTGTATTGTATTTAAAAAAAATATTAGATGTCTATATTAGCAGTTCTTTGACTTTTTCTTAATAATTTTCAACATTTTTCTTCCAGTTAACGCTATTTTAATACTCTGAATTTAAATCTGAACCTTCATTAATAATTCCACTCCACTTGATTTTACATTCAAACTGAAATTAAGTTGTGCATGTGACATTTCAAGATATAGTCCCATTACAAATGAATGCCCTTCATATTTCTGCGTGTATATCAAAATGTTTGGTTATTCATATTTGGGTTTAGCCCGAAGTTACGCAAATATGATTTGATTTATATCAATTACAAATAAATATATGGTGTATGGACATTTATAACATTATGAGCACTGTATACCCTGTAGTATCCTAACATCCGCCAAAGTAGCTCCCTCGCCTTTCTTACTCCCGTCTTCTCCCCAAAGAACTTTACTTTTGTGCGTCCGCCTCCGCCCACCGGACCACCCTCGGGCCCTCCTGCCACCCCCCGAGGATGGACGCCCAACCTCCCAACGGCCAATCGATATCTGACCACCACGCATTTCTATTGGCCGTTCGATGGTTAAGGACGAAGGGGGTACAGGACAGTTATGGCTACGGATAGCCACCTACATTTGTCCCCTTTTATAGGTATCCATTTAATGACGTAGCTTGGACCCTTTTAGGGATACTTTGCTAATTATTACCGAACGTAAATATGAAAATCTGCTCGGCTGTAACGATAACGTTCGGCGGATAAAGTTCGAGCGGATGGCGGTATTTATCAGGTTTATCCAGGTAATAACTATTGATGGGGTTAAGGGATTGTACCCATGCAGAGATGACCGACGCCAATTACGTTTTATGCTAATAAAAATGAATATAAATCGTGGGCCCTGGGCGTTGTTATTTATTTAAGTGTATTTAACCGCGAGGGGATAGTAGGAGCCTCTATCGAGCCTCTATTGAAACTTTCCCCTACACCTGTTGTCTGCGCGTGACTTGAATTTTCATTCGACTTCCGAGCAATTTGCGTTGAATTTTCCTTCCGATAGAACTCAAATCTGAATAAAACTTTCTCCTCCTTATAACGATACATAAATATATTTTAAAATTTAATTTAGAGTCGATACGGATACTTGTTTTCGTGAGAGGCACTTTGCGTACGCGTAAAAACTTTGAGAAATCGTAATAAAATATTTGGGCATTTGAACGTTTGAAAGCCACTTGTCTGAGATTTCATATCTTCAAATTTTTGATTGATCATTGAACCTATATTTTTTTGAATGAGTGAGTGGACATGCTCTGGTCATGATTTGGATAGCAAAAACTCGGTAATTTGGTATTCAAAAAATATTTTTCTCAAATCAAAACAATTTAAAAGGGGTTTTAGCGTCATTGTAATACAAATACTGATCACACTCTCTCATAAGCGGTCCTATTCGACTTTTTAAGAACCAAAAAATCAGATTTTAATCCAGAAACGATCCATCTTTTATATAAATATTAATGTTTGTTTGTTCATATCTCATATGCTGCCATATCGTTCATCCGATTGCGATGAAACTTTAGAAAGTTGTTGTGCGCATCTTTGTGAACGTTATAGAATTAATACAAGTATTGTATGTGTACGCAATTTGTCATGCGAGACATTTAGCGGATGCACCATGTTGGCGCATATTGGTTTGGTGAAATTAAGCTTAGGCCGCGGACAATCGAGAGAGGCAGGATGCGCGCCCAATATGGTGGTTAAGCTCCGCTATAGGAATCCAGTGATTAAGCCAAAATACGAATATTTGGCCAAATTTTCGTATTATGTAGAATTTAAAAAATGAATAGAAACGATTAATGAAAAATTATTTGGTATTTGTATGTATACAATCATTTTGCAAAATACGAGTATATGTTGCAAATTTTCATATGGATGCTGTGGATACATTGGGGCACGCTTATGGACCATTTACATGTGATTAATTCTTGTTGACAGTAGCCGTCCCTGAAACCTTGAGCTAACATAATATTGAATTTGTTGCCCATCGAGATCATTTGGGCTTCATATTTTAATGCAGAATTGTAATTTGATGGTCATATAAAGACATAATTTATCTGTCCATCGTAGCAAGAGCGCGAAGATCTTCGAGCACTGGGCCAGAAGTGTGATTAAGTGAAATATGAAATTTAAATAAAATGCCCAGCATTTAATTAATTTTATTTATGGTAAAAGGGGAGACTGGGGATTCAACCTCGACGCTACTTAAATGGGGTATTAGGGTCCAAGTCCAATTGTAGCACGGTAGGGGACACGAGATACCAAAAGGGAGGATTTTGTGACATCATTTATGCTTGCCCCCTGGAATTAAGTACGCTTATTATTTGTATACGGTGTCAGTCGGACATGTTTAATAATTGAAGAAATATTCAAGAAAAACGTGATGCCAACAGGAAGAGGGCGAGTGGTAAGGCCGCCAAGGGCAGCATTAATATTTCAATTCCCCGGACTCATTTTCTAAATTCGCGATCAATTATTTCTGGAAACATATTTATATACAATACATTTATTTTAAAAATGAGGGGGGGGGGGTTACATATTTTGTATATATATAATCATCGAATCTGTGGGCGTACTTCAAAGGCGCAAAATATGGCTTACAACGGGAATAAGTAAGAAAAGTACCAAATGCGTGGGTAGATATGGAGATGGGATGGTTTGCAACCCGGCTTATTTATTTAAGAAGGGACTATTCGGGTCTGGACTTAGCAGAAGAGGGAGAGAGGGACGACCTCTGAGGGCTTTTCTCTTTTTGACCGTCGTAACAGGCAAATTTTGCAGGACGGTATAGTCACACGAGAAGAAATCTTGCGATGGACCGAATAAAAAATGTAGCCAAATATACTTTTTTCGATTCAAATAAGCTGAATCAAAATATTTTCCTAGTGTGGACGTCCGAATGTCATCAAAATAGCAATAAAACGTTGAACTCAATGGCATTTCAAGATGAATTCATGATTGATCGATCTTTACGATCTAGGTTTGGTCTAATTCCAAGATCTACGAATGAAAATTCTAAGATGATCAATACAGCCGGGTTCAATAACGGATATGGCACCTTAAAATGAATTAAGTTTTAATATTTTGCATTAATATAACACAATAAGCCTATTATTAACATTTTATTCTATTAGATAGATTTTTGCATATGTTTAATTTGAAAATTATCAAAATTGTATGCCATATTCATAGTTCGAATATAACACATTTTATAATCATAAGATTACTATTAATATTTGATATAGGCATGTTAACTTTAATATAATATCATTGGAATTGTAAAACGTGTATAAGATGCTTTTATAGACATTGAAAATGCTTTCAATACAGAGCAGTATGATGTTATTCACTATAAAATATATTGTTATTAAGGCGCCAATTATTAAACATTGATACATTATTTTCCCCATTTTTCTTGCTTATACTTGAAGCAAATCACTCTTTTTTTATAAAAATATTTAACAGAATACAAATATAAGATCTTGTATAACATTTATGATAATAAGTCGCTCAATCTATTTATAAAAATAATCTTTTAGATGCCATATCCATTGTCAAGTATTAGCGACTGTCGTTGATGAATATCTTGTTCATTTTCTACAAATTATCATATACTGAAGCTTAGATGTCAGTCAAATCCGAATAAAAATAAGTAAGCAGTCAAGCGTTTTGGTCAACAGTTTTGTCAAGCAATTGGAGGCTTAAGAACAAAGCCTATCATAATATACTCACAACTTGTTTCAAAATTGAATTTGTCTAATATTATAATTTCTGTTTTACTTGTTAATTCATGTAATATATATATACGAATGTCTTCTTTTGCAGAGTATGTAGAATACAGTGATTTGGCTCAGTCCTCTCATATATTATACAATAGTGGAATACCCAGCACGCTTTTGTTATTCAATTCGCACATTTTTAATGTCTTATGCAAAGAGTCATTAAAAGCAAAGGGCTTAAAGTAGAATTCGACAAAAGCTCGACTCTCGAAGAAGTTGTAAAAAGAATAATGTTGAAAGAATTCATTGAAAGTTGTGAATAAGCCCGTTTGCGGTCCAGAAGAACTTTGCTCAACTGTACCGATGGGAACTTAAAGTAAACGAACATCTACCTACATCCACGGAGCTGAGTATCCTGAGTGTTTGCTTTTCCATTGCTTAAATAGGAAATATCCTCGGCGAGAATTCGAACACAGAAGTGGGTAACTAAGTAACTGACATAGGTTTGTATACTTTTCCTGAAATGTATTTACAGGGTGTTTTCAAACGACCCCCGTATTTTATGCGAATGAAAATTCGCAGCATTTTTGGGCACTCTTTAGAGTTTTTGATGGACAAAGATGACCTGTTTTCTTTCAATTTGAAGTAGCAACAATGAAGCTCATGTATCTAGCGATTTTGGACAGCCTGTTGTTAAAGGACGTGTTCTTCATAATTTATGCCATTTGTAAGAGTCAAATTTGATATTATTCCTGTATGTGGATTGCTATACATTTTCTAATCAATATTAATCGAGATCATCATTTTCGTGGAAATATTCTGCTTAATAAAATGTAAAAAACTTGAACAACAGCAAAAAATTGAATATTTTCATATGGCTACCATACTATGATGTCACCAAACATTCAAAATATTCACATTTTGATATTTTTAATAGACACTTTTTTTAATAAAATACCAAATCGTTTTGAGAAGTCGCGTAAATAAAGCTTTTCAAACATTCGTCGGCATTAAATCATAGGATTAAAAGACTTTTACTTAATTTTGTCTTTATTCTTGAAAGATGAAAGTTTTCGGTATGGAATCTTCAGACTTCGATTGGGATTAAGTACTGAATGGACGGACTACATGTACTGCACCTACATGTGTGCAGTACAAACATTCACGAGAGTAGCATACTGAATGATATCCAATGGATTCTTGCTTATTTCAACTGGAATCATATCGCTGGAAATGATGGTAAAGAATAGAACAGCAAATTTCGTATCAAAAACTGGATAGTTTTTGATCTCTTCGGTTCTTTGCAGGGTACGAAGACTTGGACCCACCTCTTACCTGAGCTGTTTATTGGTCCCGCTATTTGGGACCATGCCAGCTTGCTCAACAAAAATGCACCCAGGCAAAACCTGAAATTAAAACTGTCTGCGAACACCCACTCTTTCATTAACACCGATGGCCACTTGCGCTCTGAGCGCCGGAGGAAGCTAGTTAGGTATATTAAAGTCAAAAGCTAAATCTAGTTAAGATGGATAAATATATATTTGAAATAGATACTGAATTAGAGAATATAATATATATTTATGGGGGGGGGGGGGGGGTTGTCTAGTCTCGCTTGCGACCACATTGGCGCAAGCCACCTGCTTGCACTAGCCGCTGGGGAAGCTACCGTGATCGATAGGATAATAGTAGCTCCCAGGAACGCATTTCTGCTCAAAAATGCCGCAAAATGCTCTAAATTCTAAAATGTCTGTGTGCCCAACCGGTCCGCTTTTTGGGCCGCTGACACTGAGAAAGAGCGCCTCGCGATTGGATGCCATGCCCGGACATGTCCACAGAACGTGATCTGCGTCCATGTCCGGATCGTCATATGGACACTCCGAAACCGGGGAGAACCTAAACCTAAAAAAGAAGAACTTTGAGAGGTGGTGGCCGGAACGCCTCTTTCGCGCGTCGACGAAAATCACGATCAGAGTCAGAGGAGTCTGCATCGATCGAGATGCTCCTGCCTGCCGATTTTCCGGGGCCACACCGTTTTCGGCGAGGAACCTCGTCGCTCGACATTGTATCTCCAGATCCAGGGGCATGACGCCCGCCAGCACCGGCAGACAGTCAGTCGAGGCCGACCGTAGCAGAATCCGCTTCACCAACTGGATGCCGACCCTGTGCTGACATGCTTATGTTAATACCCTTGTACGCAGTCAACAGGGGGTGGCCTCTGATGCCCCAATCGCTCGCTGCAATCCTCGATAGTCTACCAAAGGCATTCGCCGCTCTTTCCAGAGTGATGCCCAGATAGGAGGCCGAGTCCACAAACTTGATCGCAAGCAGGGTACGATGAGTTTAGATCATCTTTGTATATTTAACATGGAATAAGAGCGCTCTCGGGGAAGTCCGCAGGATGTTTCCAAGATGATCGAGCTCGCATGCGGGTTTGTTTTTCAATCGGGCCGCGGTGAAGACGAGCGGAAAGATAGAGGTGGTCAGGTGACGGAGACACTTTCATCTTAACTATTATTTTTTATTTGCGGAAAAAGAGGTTACAAATATGAGCCTGCGGGAAGGACGTCTTCCTGCAGCCAAGGCTATTCAACGACTCCCCGTTTGCACGGGTAAGAATCTAGATAAATGTTGTTAATATCTTGTTCGTGTCCGAAGGGAGACAGAATGATGTCGCTGTCAATCTGAAAAATTGTATCTGTAAATACAATTTCACCCATGCAACATGCGTTCGCTTTTAGTAAGAAAGATCTATGTACAGTTCAGATCAGAATAGAAGCACATATTTTTAAGAAGACTTTCGAAAACATACTTTTTTCCATTTGTTCTTGAGATGTTACACTTTTTATTTGTAACTGGAGCTCTTGATTTGTAAAATGCACAAATTTGGCATGTTTGATTAAATATAAATAGTACTGAATATCATTAAAAAAATATATTATTATATTTTTAATGTGATTTTGAGTATTCATACAATTATATGGTTTCTTTCCCAATCTGTTTTCTTGCATTTAACACTATTTTCCGATTTCCGTGACGGATCTATAGATCTAAATATTACTATGCAGTAAAATTTTTCATTAATAATTACATGTTTCAAATCTTTCATCGTATTTTCAGTAAAGCGTATTAAATCACATAAGATTATTGGGGAACGTATTAGTATGAAATTCATTTAATACTTGAGCAGTGGCGTCCCGTGTTCAACGCACAATTAATATTTAATTCACACGCTCTAAAGACAAGTGGACCAAAATGTTATGAAATCGCCGATGTTGTTTATAATTTTTGCATTCGTGTTAAAAAAATATTTATTGCGCCATTTATTATCTTTAGTGTACTTAATATTTCTTCATGACAGCGTGGGAAAGCATAAGCCTCTAATCAGATTTTTTAACTGTCGTTTGCGAATGTTTCCCTCTTTGTTTTTGTATTAGATGCGTCACTGGCTTCTTCATACTTTGCGGATCTCTTTGGTTTGGCCGCCTGGGCATTGTGACCCTCTGATAAGAGGTTTATTTAGCGGAAAGGTTCGGGTTTTCCGGGACCTGTGGTGGAGAGAAGGCCCACAGTGGGAGAGGGTGGCTACTCCAGGGGGAGGGGAAGGGTCGTCCACGGGGGGTAGAGGGATTTTTTGCCGGAATTACCAAACTATCTATTCTGGTATCGGATGGGGTCAGGAGGGTAGGTAAGAAAATGGCCGCAAGTCGGTAAGGAAAGCTCCTTTACTTACAAAGGGGTTTAGACAGTAATATTAAGGCTTAGTATTTTATTCACGATTGAAAAAATGTACGTGAAATATAAATACGCCCTTAAAACGTACAACATTCGAGCTTTATTATAAACGAGAAAATATTTTTTGTTGTTAAACGTATCCATTAAAGCTCATTTCTAGAATATTTCCAAAGCATAAAAATAAAGTGTGCAACGAAAAATGATATTGGGATCCAATTATATATGAAGTTTAAATGCGCGCGCATCATAAAACACTCTTTACAAACAGTGAGCAGATTGGATCTGATTTCATTTTAAATGGAAAATAATAAGACGATTAAAAAAAAATGTGCAGCGAATACCCGGCATGCGTTGCAACGCCATAAGCGCTTAATAATTATTTGAAAAGAAACGCAGTACGTGGTTTATTGCTTCAGATCACGTGTGGACGCGAGCCGAAGAGCTGGGATCCAAAAGTATGTGCACACTCGCTCTCGTTTCGAAGACTTAACCACCGTATTGTGCGCGCATCCCTTCTCTCCCCGTCCCCACAGCCCAAACTTCATTTCACCAGACCAATATGCGCCAACATGGTGCATCCATACAATATTTTTATTATGCCTATGTTAATTCCGCAAGTGTAAATAGTAAGTTGACAATGTATTATCGTAATCGGATGAACGGTATGGTTGCGCATTAAATACGGACAAACAAACATTGATTTTTATATATAAAATTTTGGGATATTTTTCAAATGCAACATCCAGAATATTTGAATAAAACGATTTTACTAGATAATAATAATTTTACTACTCACTAATACAGCCTCTTCTACTTAAAATTTTTATCAATTAATCATATCCTAACTTAACATTGCATTAAAAATAAAAAATGCGTGAATATCTGATTTTAGATGAAAAATGTTGTTTGTGTAGTATATAATAAAATGGACAAGCTACTAGTTTAGTGGTTGCTTTATGCTATGTATAGACACAGTAGAGATGACGCGGCGCATGCGCGTAGCGTGTCTATGATGTGTGTGACGCAGATGGAGAGACTCACTCTCTCTTTTAAATAGTATTGGCAAATTTTAAAACGTACAAATATATTTTACTCAAGCGCTATTTATTGTGTGACAAGATATTAATGATGCCAAAGTAGAGCAGCTATATTTGGGTTCAAAGGAAGTTCATCTATAACTTGGAGCGGTGAGTGAACGTAATAAAGAGAAGATATGCTTAGGTCATGTTTGAGTTATTCAATCGCTTTCCATACGGTAATTCTGCACTGCATTTTAGTTAATGCATTGAAATAAGTCTTAAACTTCTTTATTTATTCACTCATAAGCGATTTTATTCAAAGTTATAAATCACGTCAGTGTCTACTTAGATCCAGAAAATCAAGTTAAACATGGATAGAACCAATGAGTTATATCATCGTCTTCATATCTTCTTTTTTTTATATAGAATCTTGTATTTTACATCAGCCCGCGAGCCCCAGGTTGATCAGCAATTTGCCGTATGATATAATGTTATAAGATACAAATGTGCGGGTCGAAAAACGTGTCGGTTCGTAATGGTGGTGGGCCGAGAAGGGGGTGGTACGGGTCGTAAGATATGAGGTCATAAAAAGCACGTGTGACCACGTGTAGTACATGACCGGTGGTGAGCGGGTCCTCGGGCCTCACTACACGTAGTTCGACCGGCAGATACACGTGTCGGTTAGGGCCCGAAACGCCTCCAGGCACACACCTAAGGCCCGACGTGCCCCAGGGATGGGTACACATAATTGATCTATTAAATTATTTGATTAAACCGGGAACATGTATAATCTCCATAAACATCTACTCACAAACGAAACACGCGCCCGATATATTTGCGGGATTTTATGGCTTTAATTTTTAAAAAAATATTTTGGTCATACCCATCGATTCTTTGATGTAATGATTCTCCTTTTGAAACGGACAGAACAGGTACGAAGACCGTTCAATAATTTATTACCTCTTTCAAGTATGAAATAAAGTAATGAGTTGCAAAAGTAAATGTTGCAGTGTCTTAATATATCACATATTTAAACATACTTTTTTTTTAGTAAAATTAATATGGCTATCTCAGGAGTTCTTCCACAAATACTATCTTCCAAGGAACATATTTTAGACTTTGAAAAACCACCCAAATTCCTTGATGAGATATCCGTAAAACGTCTTTCGATACGTTCATCCAGGTGATCCACTGGGTTCAAAATTAAACTCAGAGGTAATGATGTTTTTAAAATCAAAATCGAAGATGATCCTAACTCTATTACTTTTATGGAAACCAATCCTGAATAAATATGCTAGAAAATAGATCAATTAAATTTGGCAAATATCCGAAGGTATTCAGAATAGCGAAAGATTTGGACATCTTAATAAAAGCTACTTGGGGCAATATTCATTAAAAACTAGTACAGATTTTTCAAAAAATATTCGTCGGAAGGGATATTAATGTTAAATTTTGAACCAAAGATATAGATTAAAAGTGTTTTACTTTTAAATTAGTAAAATATGTGAACAATAGTGATGTCTAATTAATTTACCTCGTCATTTACTAAATATTGATTTAACAGGTTGAATATCGCGAAAACCCTATGCTCACTATAAAGAACTAATTGCAAACTACAGTGCATAGGGCAATCTTTTATGGATCAATGCATTAGATGATGGAATCTACTATTGTACTATTTTTTAAGAATTTTAATATATCATCTGGAATTGTTTAAGTTTGAATGAATCGTTGATAGTTACATTGTCGAATGTTTAACCCTCTTTTCTATACATTTTTCAATTAGATCAGATCAAGCTGGTAATGGTATTATTTTTAACTAAAGCTCAACCGTCTGTATCGAAGACGTGTAAAAATGGATGCAAAAAAATCGTAGACGTCTGATAAAAATGCTCGCCATGATATCCGTTAGAGTATTGCTAGTTTAAACTTGCGGTCGTGTGCAAAATGAGTTACCATCAGTTAGGGGTGGCTGCTCGGAGGGGTTGTGGCCTGGGGGGGTTGAGGGGCCAGCGGTCTGTTTGGGGGCATTGGGGGGCGCTGGGAGGGGCTGGACCGCGGTGGGGCCGTGGGGGAGGGTCATGCATATGGTGCGACCGACGGTCAGGGGGCTCCTCACTTGCGAAAATCTTAAATTTTTATTGTAATTCAATTCATATACTTTTAACAAAGTGTCGATTTTGCCTCCATAATAAATCCAATACTTATTTTATCTTTCAACAAAATGGGTTGATGTTAAAGTTGTTGTCATTTTTTGATTTGATTTAATAGTTTGACCTGATGATGGTATTGGTGATGATATTGGTAGATCCTCGACTGACGAAAAGCTTGAAATGAGATTTTATGTTGATCAATCAAACGATTCAAGACACCTCCATCAGCTGAGAATGATGTTTAAGACCTTCATCTGGGTGCTACATGATTTATAAAAAAAATCATATTAGATACGCTAATTATCCGCAGATTATTGCTCAGCAGCCAAATAAAAAAAAAATAGATCGAATTGTAACGAGTGACGAAAATGACATTGTTAAACCCTCAGACAAATACTTCTTTCAGTCTACAAATTCGAATTGCACCAGAATAAGGCTTTATGATGTGTTTGGGGGTTATTAAGTGGATGCAGTATATTACAGTTTTTTAAAATCGAATAAAACAATAAATACCGGTGGCAATGCTACCTTCAATATCGAGTGAATGAGGAGGTGAATGTATGATACAGACGGGATGGATGTAACCCCTTCCTGTGAATGGTTATTGAAGAGGCTCATAGTTCTGCAGTGGACTGTTTGTGGCTGCACTATGATGATGATGATTGGTAATTAAGTAATCAACTTAATAAATATTATTTATTATAAGATTTCATAGGTTAAAATTTACAATATTGTTTTAACGATGACCTGCTGAAATCGCTTTGGTTCGAGCGCAATTATTAAAAATAATTAGCAAAGTTAATTAAATTGGATGCCGCACGATCTATGTTATAGGCGTAATAAATAAATCGTCAGTTTTTTGAATTAAGTTAAACTGAAAATACCGCTTTAAAAATTCTTTATATTTGGTTCAGATTGCCAAATAATATAACTGTTAGTAGAGTTACGTGTTTAGATCCAGAGGGATAGGAAGTATTAATGACATTTTAAAATGTATTGTATAGCATTGAAGAAGAAATTATATTGGATTTAGACTCGGATATGTAATTAAAGAGGATACATTTGAGATAGATTTAAACAAATATCTATATATTGAAAATCGGATCGGATTGATCTTTTAAATGAACGTTTTTTATCATGTAAGCAGCATTCTAGGTATCAAATTATTGATATTTAGATAGTGCTATACATTGATCTATCAGATGTAACATATATGTTGAGTAGTATCGCAGAGAATAAGTTATAGAACTGTCCTCAAGCAGAAAAAAAAAATGGTGCTTGCAGCCATTTCACACGCAATGTTCCATGAGTTCACCATTAATCATACAGATGACAAGCAATCGACCTGAGATCGATAGATCGACATTTTGTTTAAATATAAATATAAATTGATTTGTGCAGTGTTAAGCCTCAAAGGGTACCGGCCAAGCTGCCGCTCTTTGCCAATTTCCACAGAGTCGACCAATAAAGTATCTCTTTGTATCAATGTAGGGAAATGCTTGAATCAATAATGGAAAACACATTGCTAAAATGCTATATTATACAAAAAGTCCGCACACAAAAATAATTTGGAAATTTCAATAAGAAATACAAGAGGCGACCTTTTTCGATAGGCCAAAATTTAATATAAGAACCTTTTTTTCGGCGAGGTAAAAGTACATTTATTTTTACAGTTGCCGCACGCAAAATCATATGAATGCGTTGTTTTATCGTATAGAAAATAATATTGAACTATCACCGTGAAAATATGTGCAAATTAAGGAGACTCACTCAATCGATTCAATCGATTTGATCAAAATTATCGAATATATTGATCGTCGCGCATCTCCATATATAAGATTATTTGGCAATTATTTTAAAAGGTAAACGACGAATTAAAGCTACATATGGATTTTTTAAAGAAAGAAATATTTAAAAGGCCAAGGTATTGTAGCAATACATGTGTATTCATGTACAGGTGGGAGTTTGTGGGTTGTCGGGCAGAGGCCAGTTGGCCACCGCCTCACGACTGATCGCCCGCCCGTGATTTGAATTTTAATTCAGAGCAACCCTCGTGACCCTACCCCATGTTTCATTTATATATATATATGTGCTCTTTTTTTGAAATTCGCCCCGTGGAAGCCATATTTCTTTTTTTTACTATATATTTATCCCCGGCTAGCCCCTTTTTATGGCCAAGATAGAAAGACGGATCTCGCGAAAGCAGTCTCATATATTTTGCGCATTCGTGTGGAAGGGAATGTTGCTGGATTCGATTCTATTTGACAAACACGAAATGAACTGGCTCACTTCGTACACTACTGATTTTGTATCACATCACCTTATAAATAATGCTCCTCTTTTTGAATTAATCAATCTTATCGCGTTATGTGCAAAGAAGATAGATTGATAGATTTTTCAGCTTTATAAAAAGTTGTCCTACACTCCGATGTCAAATTTATCGTAGTTTTAATAAGTGCCTTGGATACATTTTGATCTAAGAAATTTAGACAATGAGTCAAATTTATAATTTCAGTAGTCTTTATTAGCAATAACAACCGGGTCATTTATATATTATTCATCGTTTGGATCAAGTGTTTGTATAGTGGGTTTCATCATGGGTTCTTTTTGTAAAGGTTTGGGCTGAAATCAAAATCGTAGAAAATTTATTCACCGTACCAATAACTTCAAAATATCGAATGAATATTTCTGATCGATTTAGTCCGATTTTCTGTATTTGTCAACGTAGCGAATGACTGAATTTGTAAAAATAGTTACGTACTAATAGTTATCATTTAATAACAAATATATAATAAAATTAAGATAAGATTGCCATTAAAATTACTCCACTTAAATTGTACAGAATATTATACTTCTGACCAATTAATTTATCATCGTGAATAATTAACCAATGAGAGAAGTGATAACATAGGCAAGGGTTGAGATATTAGTGCATCTAGGTAATTGGACAATTAATTACATGAGAAATGCATTACTTAACCATTAACCCCATGCACAATGATTGATTGCTGCATTCAGAGTAACTTGATTGACTAATTGAAAATTATAGCAAAGGCATTAAAAGAGGGTCATCGTCGACCGTTTTAGAAGTCCACACGATAACAAATTAGCAAGTCGTCTCTTGTGAATTATAACTAGACGGACGTATTTTGACGTCATTTTATATAATTCTGATATAATTTGTCCTGGGACCTTTTCACACTTGGCTTGCAATACGGTGGTTGGGAGGAGGGTTGGTGTGTGAGCGGCATCGGAGTGGGTTCAACCCATCCCTTCGAGCTTACCCTTCATGACCATGGACCACCCTCCAGAACCCGTCTGACCGCCACTAGCTGTGTTTGGTCACTGCTCTGAAATATATAAATGACCTCTTTAACTGAGAATAGCTCCAGCTTTTGCCCATTTGCCAGGGGCAATGGCAATTTAAGGCACGTACCGAAAATTACAATTGCTATTTTATGTACGTACACAACGTTATGTTTATATTAATTTATTTAATATCACTATTTATTGTGACGTAAAATATAATTCAAATTGAACGTATAGATAATGCAAACAATTAACCCTAAAAGAGTCTCGGCCAGTTCAAAATAGACAGTTAATACACTTTTTAATCTTTAAAAACATTTACTAAGTGTTAGTATAGTGGTTTAGATCCTGGACTCTTACTATAAAGGTTAAAGTTTAAATCTAGATTTTGGAAAAAAATCACCGTACCAACAAATTTGGTCAATGGAAATAGATCGATCGTTCGAAATATTAATATTTCTGATCGATCATCTCGATCCAGGTTTACCTTGATTTTTCGGATCTGAAAAAGTAAATACCGAGACAGTTAGCCCTAGATCACTAATCATTAGTCTCACAGACTATAGACTAGGAGTGCATTCGACATGTATGTATGTTTTTGAACTTTCCTCATCTGGCCCCTCTTAGTACTATTCTATAAGTAAATTAGTGACCCAGACATGCTCACTGCGTGTACATGTCAATCGTCATCAGGTAATATGTTGTGACAGTGTCACTCGAAAATATGGTGATTTAGGGTTAATAAAATCGTGTATTTGCAACAATAATTAAATTATCGTTTAAATATAATGATAATTTTGCTACACACTCATAAACTCTCTCCTTTACTACCTAAATTATAATGTCTATCCTACTTTACCACGTGTGGAAGGCAAATGGGAAATCACCACATGAAAAACTCTTCCCTCAGTAAGGTCTTCTATGGATTGTTTGTAATTTTTCAATTGTTCAATTGAAAATTTCACAAGTACATTGTACTATTTCATTAACTTTTAGGAACCGAAATTGAAGATATTTTTTTATACGAATTCTCTTTTGACATATTTATGTATATAAACTCATCCAAATAATTTTATCTTGGTTCTAAGTTTTGAAGAATTTATCTAGCAAATAGTTAATGCCAAAATGATCATTAACATTATTTTCGTTAAACATATTTCTTCAAAACATAGCTCACAATTATAACCGATCCACAATACAAATAATTATGTAGGGATTTATTTCTGTGGAAATGATTCGAGATTGTCGAGTCTCAGGCTATCGGTCCCCCTGAAGAGTGTAACAAATAGGCTTATACGTAGCAACCGTACGAAGTTAGTTAAGGGATGAAATATTGGTTCGGTTAGGACCTGGCTCACGGCAGATTTACCATTATATATGATGTAGGTAGGAACAGCCACATTCACCCACCACCATCCACCCCAAAATCCACGCCCCTCGATTTCCACCCGTACCTCTTCAGAGGGACTCTTCACGGATCTGTTGGCAGCTCACATCGTTGTGTTGGACCCAATGAAAGACAAGAAGTGCACTCGTCAGGGATGTAGGATTCTGATGGCTCTCAATTCACAAGGACCCAAGGACGTTATCCCAACATAGACATAAAATTTAATAATGGGCTTAAATAAAATATTATTGTATTAAAAATAATTCATACCAAATGAGTATTGAAGTTATTGTTTGTTTGTTACAATGTTTGTAATATAAATGGCAGATGCTAAATAAAAACATTTTCATTAATTTTTTCAAGTTTGAGATTGTATCATAGATCTTATTTTTCAAAGAACTATCGTTCTTTGGATGCAGAAGCTGTTTCTAATGATTACTATACTGCGTATTAACACTTGAATCAAGTTTTGGTATAGACATTTGATGCTTACATTCTTATGATTAAGATTCAAGCTCATATGTAGATTGTGTAAAAACTTTCATTGTACCAATAAATCTGAAAGATTGGATTTATTCCGATCGATCATCTTCATCAAGATTGAATAAGTAAATATTGACACGTTTAAAAACTTAGGCAGGACGCTTCATCACACATAACAAATCAATCAATAGCGAAATAAACTCCAGGATTCAACACGATATGAGGTGCTATCATTGACTGAAAAATATATTAGGAAAGAAATCATTGCCGATGAAAACGAACATCAAAAATTTAAAAAACAATTTACAGTTCGGGTGTTCCGCGGTAAGCTTCGCCTAAAGTGCGGTAGATTTCGTAAGAAATTTATGAAACTCTACTTCTTTCGTAAAATTGATATGATTCTTAAACCAGCTAATAGATTGAAACGAAATTTTTGTGATGCTTACAAAAGCGCTTACTCCATCAATATATTTAAACAAAACAGTGGTTTCCAATATGTGGTACGTGTATCAGCGTGAACTCAAAAAGTGATATTTTGATATGAATTGTATGAAAAGGCATTGATTAAATGACACGTAAACACACGAACAAAACACAAGGACAACATTCAGTTAGTTTATCATTCTATATAAAAATATATTTGAATTGAGTATTTTAACACTGAAAATTGGCGTACCTATAATTGACATGACATGTAGATAGTAGCCGAGAGACGATAATGCTGTCGATCTAATGTGTGTCTGTCCAGGCGCTCGGCTCAGTCAGCCAAGGCCGCGCTCGGCGGCTGGCGCGTCATGGTGCTCGGCGGCTCGCCAGTCGCTATACGAAGTGAGGGAGAGCGCACGCATCCTAACCTCTCAGCCTCATAGCAATACATCACGTAGCTTTCTTTCTAAGCACGTGTTGCTAAGTAACCACATCCAACATATGCCTCTCCAAATCAATAAATAAACAAATCAATCATTCATGTTTTCTAAAAGCGAGTACCCGCCAAGCAAAGCAATGCCCGACCTTGGATGCATCTTCACACATAACAAATCAATCAATAGGTGTGGCATTGCAACGCATGCCGGGTATTCGCTAGTTATTAATAAATTCTAACCAATTTTTTACTAAATACCGGATTTTTTTAAGTATTCCATATAAATCATTACATATAAATAAAATTATAGAATAGAAATATAAATTATATGAAAATTGGATAGTCTTTGATTTAGAGCTCAATTTTAACGAAATTCTTGGAGTTTTATATCATGGAATTTTTTCGGCGGTCAAATCGTCACGCACGAAGTATTCAATTTAGACTATTTCTAATGTACAGCCCAAGGTACTTTCGATTTTGCGGGCATTTCTTTTATTGTTACAATACGAATAAAATATGAAATTTATAGAGAGGCTGCATTCGTTACGCGCGGATCATCATACGTAGTACGTGTCCGTTCTTTACGCTTATTCGCCACATATTTATGGGTCATAAAATGCGATATACCACCCAAATAGACGTAGATCCGAAGCACGAGCTCACCTCGCCGAAGACTAAAAACACAGGTATTGTATTCTGCGCTGTTTGTACGTCTGTCCTGTCCCGCCATTTGTATGAACGGTACGTTGAAGACCGTAAAAAATACGACCACTTTTGTCACATAATTTACGTTAAAGTATCCCTCCCCCACGGAAAAGAGGCGTAAGTAACTCCGGTTGAGTCATAAAGCTAAACACATAAATATAAAGAGGAAAAAAGGAATATCCCCTGACTAAATCCCTTGAAATCGAATGTCCTGTGCCGAGGAGGATTGCTGCGTACGTCGCTTGTGCTTGGGATGTGTACTTCAGTTGGGATTTTTGTTGCCCTTTAAACTGCAATGCGGTACGTCTATATTATCAGGATGACTTTTTTATATTCAACAAAGAACATATATATTAATGTGTAGTTTGCTTGATCATGTTAGCAAAAGAATCTATTAGTAAGATTTGCTATTTATATACAGTACCGATAATAAGTCTGGAAATCTTAGTACTTTGTAAACAAACTTTGCATAACTTATCATTTATTTATATTAAAAAATACATATGGCACTTTCGTTTGCAATGCATTATTTTTGGCATTGAATGCAATAATTTAATTAAACAATTACTTGATAAATCTCTCCAGTATTATTGTGGGTTATTCAAAGCATATTGAAACAAGTAAGCATTTTTTTCGAAAGACTCGAAGATACTGCATTTTCTTGAATTTTCCTCGGAAAATCCCCGGTTTTCTTCTTATAGAGCAGTGCTCCGCAACCTTTTTTCACCTACGGCACACCAAAGTTCTTCCTTAAATTTTGTAGCACATCACAAGCTAAAATAATAGATATTGATTTATTTTAAAATAGTTTTCGCCATAGTCAAAGGGATCACAGAACGTGGCTCGTACTTTGCGGGATTTCTTTCCGACATCTTTCACGCAACTGGACACTACAACATGAGTTTACGTACTGCCATGTTCCTGAGAAGCTCGCTTTTTCACAAAATCTCTCTCTGCCTTCCAGTATTGCCAACCCTCAAAAAACAAAAAAAACACAGCCCGTTATGCTTACAGTACACTTACTTTCGGGATATATTTCATACATAAAGAAAAGAAAAAAAAAACCCACAAGTTTTATCGATAGTATGTAGTTTTTTCTAACATGAAATTAATTTTGAAACATGGTAACTAGTTTCTAATGCCTTTTCAGAAACCCTAAGGGCCGAATTCATATTTTTTCTGTTTTTGATTTTGTTCTAAACGCCTTTGAAAATATTGTTTACCTTTTTTTGCGCAACTGGGATGGTTTGAATTTAGATGACGATTTAGTTTACTGGGTGCCTTTCCCGTCAGCCGAGACGTTTCTGGTCAGCGTCAGGTCCAGAGGACGGTCAGCTGTTGATAGTTTTGTATGCTAAACCAACCTAAATTTAAAATCGATGAAGTCGTTGATGTTATAATCGCTTTACACCGATTACTTTCTGTCAACTCCTATCAGCTTAAGACAATCTTCAATTCGAGGCAGGGTCAATTGTAAATAAACATCTGATAGCATACAAGATCACGTCATTTCTTTATATAAACAATGCACAAAAAATCGATTCATTTGCTCCTCAGTTGGAAGGAAATGATAATTGAACAAAGCCTCATTCAGCACGCAGCGAAGAACGGCAAGCAGTTAAAAAAACAAGCATTGTCGATAGCTCCAATATTCGGTCATTTCTTTGCGTAAACAAATAACACACTTGAAATCGAAATCATTATAAGTCGATAAATTTGGGCTTAACGATCTATACAATCATGCGATGTATGTGAGGAAGCTCTCCGTCTCAGTCTCTCGAACTACGCTAAGTTCTCTCTGTCTCTGTCTGTTTCCGAGCTACAACGTGCAAGAGTGCTCTATATGGGACATGAGAGTTCGGACATACATGTATGTCCATGCTACTCAAAGGATGATACTAGCATCATTCTTATCGTTGATCTTTTTTTTTATTTCCCCTTGATTGTTCTGGAGTGGCGTCCTTTGCAAAATCTACTCATTCAGAAGTTAACTGACAGACTTGCACGGTAACCTTGTCCTTTTATTTTCGCAAACACATTAATAGGCAAAAATAGCTGAACAACAGAAAGCACATATCATGCAAGTTGAACATTGAAAAATATTTCGAATAAATGAACGAATATTGTGTGCTATCAACAGTGTTATGGTTAATTTATTGAGCCTGGTTTATTATCAAGCATGTTACATGCTGCGGCGGAGCTGACAGGAAAGTGGATTTACATTAGATCGTAGCGTGTATGTTCTCCGGCTTGAAAGAGTTAAAACTACCAAGGGAGTTTATAAATTTATATTTAATAAGTTTAAATAATTTAGAAGCTCGTTAAAGAAGAATTATTACATGCAATAAAAAAGAGAATGATCGAACTCCGACATAAAAAATAATCACACTCTTGATATATTTACAAAGCGGAAATGATCCCAGTTCTAATGAACATTATCGATACTCAATCAAATATGAGGCTATTTCTTTGCGAAATAGTATTATTGAGAGAATTCATCTAAATTTATTATCTAATGATGAATTTTTAAATAACTCACAGAACTCTAGTGTGGAAATGACACCTCTTTTTCTTTCAACTTCCAAATTGCATGCAATGCAATGTTCAATTTTGTCTCTCGCGAAAACGAACAATTATGACAGTATGAATAATCTCAAAAAAGATTTCCAATATATTGGATCAATCAAATAGAAGGACAGAAAAGTTGGACGTGTTGTTTAATACACTTCTAACAATAAAACCAACGTCAACAGTTACTGAACGAGTATTTTCAAAGGCAGTACAAAATAAGAACAAATTTAAAATATGAATTTTTAAGGGTTGAATAAATGACTTATAATAAAAATGAGCTCGTTTTTAATGTAATATTTTAATAAATATTTTTTTATATGTAAAATGTTTTGTTATTTTCATATTTCAAAAACTATTCGGAAACCCGAATGTATCCGGATCCGGGTCAGTTGTCCTATTCCATATTCGAATAGTTGATAATGACGAATAATTGGAATAACTCCCTAGAGCAGATGAATGATGAAGTTGTGCACATCTACAAACATCGCGATATCTGACATTCCATTAATTAATTGTGCATTAACTTGCAACACAATAGTGATAAAGCCAAAATCGTGTTACTGAATCTAACTTGATCTTAATGGGCTTTTGAGATCGTTTCATGACCGAATCTCACAAGTCATGTCATTTGGTCATGTCAAACTATGGTCATTTGGATGGTATACTACGGGATAAAGATCCCGATTAAAAATATGTGATTGTCTAATCAATCCAGTTAAACAATATAATGCTATTATCAAGTCATTTTGTGATTCATGATAGAGCACATATGGTACGCCCTCAAAATCGTAAGTGATATATATTATATTAGCTGCTTTAGCTATTTGTATGTATTATACAACTATATGACACGTACCGCTTGCAAATTGAAAAATACCATGCTGCTATCTATTGACAAAAACTTATATCGATTAGTTTTTATCAGTAATTTAAAACAATACAATGGCTAATAATTGGCATAGTGATTGCAGGCGCATTGTGCGCGTGAGATAAGATTTTCGATACTTTTCTTATAATCGTATGCTTTTTAAAATTATTGCGTATTTTTATAAAGATATATATTCTAACAGCCACCTTAAATACTGAAGAACTTATTGAATTATATCGGATAATTATGCAATTGAATCCGATTGCTTGCATATAGAGCTGCAACACCCATACTTGAAATAATTCAGCTCTTAGCTTCGCCAATGCTCTTTGCAAATATTTTAGAAATTCAGATATGATTCATATTTAATTAACTCAGTCTTATTTCACATCATTTTATTTCATACGAAATAAGGCCAATCATAGATGCAACATAATGTTGATGAGAACTTTTACTTCAATTGGAGTACCAGGACCATTTCAGAACTAACACTGAGCATATTTCCACTTATTAATATCCAAAATATTCCTGGAACATAATTATTGAATTGACAAACAGACTTTTGGATTCACCTAATGGATTAAAAAGACTTGAAAATTGTCTATTTTTTACATTTTAAATTCCAATCAGCTTCGGTCTGCTCAAAGAAGGATTTTGAGCAATTATTCTTGTCTAAGGATTTATTTTCCACGTGGATAGTTTCAAAGCACGTAATTTTGATTGTTCATTTGTAAATGGTCCTAATTTAACAAATGATGGTTTGAATTCTAAACAAAAACATGAAATCTCTGAATTAAATGAAACTTCATATAAAAATATACATTATGAATGTACCTAATTCGTGCCATTCTTTTGAGCGTTTACATGTGTATTTTTCGTTCTATAATTATTTGATTTACAAAAGTCGTAAGATCATTTTCCCAAAACACATTCGAAGATGATTTTTTTTGTGCGTGGCAGAATTAAAACGGAGAACGGTCTATTATTCTAATAATGAAGTTTTGGGATTTACAAAGATGTTGGTATATTAGTAAACCGGGCTTTATCCCTGACAACTATTTCAATCTTCGAATCCAATTTAAAAAATATGTATTTTATTAATTAATGGGGAGGACAAATATATTCAAATAAATGGAACGAATTAATGATTATATTCGACTTTTGCAGTGTAATTTACTGTTGATGTGACATACTCTTAGTCGTAGCTTTGTATCAAAGATTATTTAATTTCCGAAGCGTTCCCACAGAAATAAGATCGACAGATAAAGCATTTCTATTAGCCCGTTTAATGCGACACGTTTTTAGCAAATGTGTAATATAATACTTGTCGCGAAGAGCATTTTGTTTATACGTTCTTGAATACACGAGGGCAGGGCTATCATTTATGCTTTGTAATACTTAAACGATGATTTATGCTCATCGATATCATAAGTATTTTGCATAATTTTTTGCTAGTATAAGACTAATATTTTATAAAAAAATAATGTTATTCAGTCTATTAAAATATATAATTTCCATTCAAAGTCATAACACTTTCCCATCAACAGATACTGAGGCAAAAAGCTACACTAATGCACAATTGCATTCGACCAATCACCTTTTTGAATAATTCTTTAACGAGGAGGATGAGTGCCCGAATCTCAGAAACGCAGGGCTCCACCCTCTTAATGATGCTCCAATTGACGACAGCATCCATTCCCTCCAACGAAAGTGCAGTCCTCATCTTATAGCATCTTCACTTGATGAAAATCTCTCACAGACGACGCTAAAAAGGAGAGGCAGAAAATAGAGGGAGACAATAAAATCTTTGAAATAATTAATAATATAATTTGTTTATCCATTCCTGGTATCAGGCAATGATCATGAGGCGTTCAATATGAGTCGGCGATTGTGTTATGGTCCAAAATAGACGCTACAGCGGATTAATCGGCAGAGGTTCCACCAGTAAGAATATTCACAAGAACACCCCAAAATAACTATCCTCAACTAATAGACCAAGATCGCGCGCCGTTCTGCAACTTCTTGCCTATATCCTACTCTTCAGAACCTCTGGCAGGCGCCAGAACTCGAACAAAATTTTAAATGATAGTGGATATTATATTGCTTCTGATGAAACAAACGAACAAATACCTTATTTGAACACAAATGTCGAATAGTGATTGCTGAGGCTGGCTCCACCATTCTTTATCATCACCTGTTCAGGGGATGCCCTCGGGGCTCGGTCCTCGGACTGATCATTTGGAATGTCCTTTTGGACGATATATTTAAAATGCCCGTTGATTGCTTTGTTTCAGCGTATGCAGATAACCATGCTCTGATCGTTCGGGGTGACACCAGACAGGACATCGACGATCGCGAAAATCCTGCAATCTCGCCTCTGTCGGAGTGGTGTAAGTTGAATAAATTCGCATTTGCACCGGCGAAGACGAGTGCGATTCAGATGAGGGAACACCGCAAAAGGTCACCGAGGATAGTAATAAATGACACGATCATACGTTTCCGATCCTCGGTGTCATATTTCGGAGTTACATCGGGCGAAAGGGGCAGGTTTACAGAGCACATCAAGAATGCTACTTTGTCCCTTTGGCCAAGTCGACCTTCGCTAAAATCACCCGTATCTCGGGATCAAAATGGGGAATCGGGGTAAGGCTATAAGCATGATGTACGACTGTTCGTTGGCATCACTTGGTACACTGCGGGAGCCTGGGGTCACAGGCTGGACTATTCCAGTCCGAACCGACACCGCGGCATCAGCTCAACGCACCGGCGGATTCTCTGTGCCGGACGGAAAGGTGCTCTTATTATAGTAACAAAGGCCTATAGGAACAACAATTGCATTGATACATTCCTTCTGGATGACCTCGGATCCTGTTTAGAATCCGATTTGAAATCACTAAAAAGGAGGATGCTTGTTGCATGTAACACTGCATGGCAAGAAGGATGGATGAACGAGAAGGATGGAAGACATTTATACAAGGTTTTTAGCTCCATTAAATATCGTTTGTCGTGTCGCTGGGTTATTCCATGTTATTGGACTTCCCAGTTCCTCACGGGACACGGATGATTCAAGACATCTCTTCGTCGGTTTGGCTTAGGAAGTCTTTCCGAGTGTTCTTGCATAGATACGGAAATGACAGCGGATCACGTACTATGGTCATGTCCGGGCATGGAGGCCGATCGGGAAGTTCTCCTGTGATGTGTCAGAGGTTCCGCTACAGGGCCTATTGGACACTTTTTGTTTATTACAAGTGTGTGTCTGCGATGACCGGTGTAGTTTGGTCACAGTGCGGGCACGAAGGTACTTGGCGGGACCCAAAAAAAACACCAGAATCATTTATTACGAAATGTTTAATTGATTTATCTACAAGAAAGTCTGTTGGACTAGCATAACTTTGTAGACTACATTGTGCAATGTATCGGTTGCAAAATATTTCTATGGTACAAACATTTTAATGAAAGCACACATAAATCTAATCGAGTACTATTATACATGTCAAATCCATCAATGATAGTTTGGTTCGGAAAATTTTAATTAATCTATGGGATGAATTTGTAAATATGAGTCTGTTAGGGCCATCATTTTCTTATCCCCATATGTGGTGTGCGGGCTTCGAATATTGGCAAATAAATACGGAGGAATCGGCATAAAAAAGTCGGATACAAAATCCAATCACCTCTGTTTCTTCGCGGCCATCCTACAAAGCTACGGTGCAAAATGTACGACTGGGCTGAGGGTGGGCATGGATGGAGATGGCACGGCGGATGGGAAAAGCATCCACTAAAATATACGGCCGGCTCAAGTCCGTGTGACATATGAGTCCTTTCCAAAAGGGTGGGGGTGGGGGATGTGGGCGAAGGGTCCCTGTGGGTTGTTCGCGACGCTAACAGATGGCGTCGGCGAGGCCGCTTTAATCGCTCGACAAAATGCTCGTTGTTCCCCAAGACCCGCCGATTACACAATTTCTTCATATGTACACTAAGGCACAGTAAAACCATAACTGAAAGTCTTTGAATCCATCCATTCTATTTTTAGCCTCTTAGAGTTATCCCTATTATGAAATAATACTCCATCAACCATTTTACGGCAGCATTCACCCTTATTGCATCCGTTCTAGGGATTCCAATTCTTCGTCATTATCAACTATTCGAATATCGAATAGCAAAACTGACCTTGGTCCACTCCAGAACGGTCAAGGGGGAATAAAAAAATTGGTCAACGATAAGAATGATGCTAGTATCATAATTATCAAAACAAACGCCTGCTCTCAAGACAACACGAATAAAAGTCATCTTATCTTTGTTGAAAGAGCTTAATAGCTTATCCGACGATAGCGATTTCAACTAATTGTACCTAAATTTTAGGGCGTTTAAATGATTATTTAGAGTACGATTTTTTGTTGAATATTTAAGAATTTCTATAAAAAAAAATTGAGAATGTTTAGACGTGTAGGGTACCTTTATGGCACTACTTTGCCGTCGATGCACAAGTGTATGATGAAACGCAAGACTTCCAAGATTTCCGGTCCGATAGGATTGTTGTTGCGTTATTATTACTTAGTTCATTAATAGCAACTTCCATCGGAGTCAGAACATCAAGTAAATTTCTAAAAATCATTAATTCACTTTTAAAAACAATATCCATTTTCATATCCGTCAATTTATTAACAGGATCAAACACTACCTCTGAGTAATGGTTTCACCCAGGTAGTGAATGCCCCAGTATTCGTATGATCTTTCGTCGGTTTTGTAATAATTCTATTGAAAATATATAAGAACACTATTCGAATAGGTTCCCAAATATCCGAATATAGAATAGTTGGACTTTGGTCGAATATATCCAAATATCGGATATTTAATATCCGAATTGGACTCCCTAATCCGTCCCCCTTCGCACATGATACGTCCATTGTCAATTTGGGCATTATTTTTTTTTTTAAATAATGCTAAGTCGTTTGATTTCATTTACGTTAATGGGTGGATAAGATAGGGGTCAAGATTTAAATTTTATATCTTTAGCCCACCGTATAACTGCTTGCAGCATCTAATAAAGAGCAGTCTACCCTTTTTTCTACTTCTTTTTAAAGTGTCTTTAACACTTATAAATCGCAAAAAACAGCAAAACTCCCATGTAGGACTGCAAGTTTTTTAAGAAATTCACATTTTTTTATAAACTTTAGTAAAATGATCATATAATTTTTGTTAATAGTTGGATTCATTTGTAACATCTAGTGAATCTTTTCCATGGTTTTATTTATTAAACTGCATTTAATATTTAGTGATTTTGCATCTGTGGATTGCCGGCCAGTGAAGTAAAAAAAATAAGAAAAAAATTGAAAATAATTTTGTTTTTTACACGTTTGCTAAGAAAGAAGAAAACTTTCGTTTATTTGAAGAGTATTTATTGTTAGACCACTCCATATCGATGGTATAAAAAGTAGAGCACAAAACCAAAAAATGTATCCAACAAACCATCACCAGGAACCGAGTTCAATGTTTTGACAAAAAAGTTTCTTTGTTATAAAAAAAAGTTAGTGTATTGTGTTTTTATTTTTATGCTTTTTTTATTAACTTTCTGCATCACTGGAATTCGCTCGCAAATACGCGACCATCCTACCATACAGGTTAATTTTAGTAATCAAGCTTTTATCACCCCGGGTCTATTTTTAAAATCTTACTCTTGTTGTGATTTTTGCCTCGTATAACAAGATTTTTTAAGCTCTTGCTCTGTTGTTTTGAAAACCAAGGTAATTAAAACATGAGAATAGGCGTTTTTTTGGTACATAAGCTACAAGCATCATCGTTATAGCTTTGTATATAACACCTCAATAATATTCGGGAATTGCCTTATCATCCGAATATCAAAATTAATCAATCCGCACCCTGATAATCGACAGTACACTGTATTGTGTAAAAGAATTATGTATTGAAGTTTTTTCGTTTTTTGGAAAATTGACAACGCGTTCCATCAATTCGTGTTTGGATCAATTTTGAACAGAATGTTTTTCAATTTTCATGCTAGGTTGAGAGCGTCATCTAAACTTTTTGCAGTTAATAATGACGGTTCGAAAGATTCATCTTCACTTACACGATCCGTTTCGGGTATTAAAATAAGGCCAACTAATTCCTCTTTGGTTAATAATTTTTCGATATTCTTACATTACAAAACGCATTACAACAAAAAAATACATATTTTCTCGACTGTGTTAAAGGGAAACCACGCAAAAAAGTACCGTGTAAAACGGGGGATGAGTATATATGATTCTAATGAAGATCTATTTACCGAAATAAGCACAAAATTTGAAAAGGCGCTTCATAAGTACTTAAGATTAGGCTTACGTAATATCAATATGCTATGTTTTTGATCATCATTGTGTTTATAAACATATTTTTCTAAAAGATTTTTATATTAATTCTGTTTCGTATATTTTAAAACCTAACGACGGTTTCATATGTGGGTTACCGATTAACTATTACAATGTTTATTTGAATAAAGTATTCCGTTCAAAATAGTTAGTTTTTTTAGAGACATTTAAATATCTTATCAAACACAAAAGACCTAAGATTTTCATATATGTATACTTTGTACCTAAAGAAAACTCACATCTTCCAAAGCAAAAAGTCTGGACTTATTCAAATCAGGCCATAAGGGAATCAAGTTGACGTCATCATATTATACGTTGGGAAAAAATAGTCGAGTTGCTAAGCAAACCGAATGTGATCTTACCTTGCAAATGGCCTTCTTTCTATCCCAAAGTTTTTTTTTCAAATGGACCGACTTAAGGAGGAAACCTCAAATAGTCTAGTTACATTTCATATCGATAAAAACTTCTTGGTTCTTACGGCATGCAAAACTCGTGGTAAAAATATCAACATTCAATTGAAAAACTAGGACGTTCTCTGTCTATATACATGTCATGTAATGGTGAAATCATAATAGGACATATCGAGGGCCGAAGGTCAGATTTTGAAGATGTAAAATGTCTAGAGTTGGGATGAGGTCTACAAAAAAATGTTGTTCAAGAGGGGGTCCACGTACTACATAAATTTAAGAGCCGCTGGTATAGATAGTTCATTTAAGAAATCAATAGGGAATATCAGCTACAAAGTAGATTTGAGATAAACGTACAGAAATATAGACCAAGAAACAAGGGATTTGGAACGAGGGAGAAATACACATTTCTTCGATAGTATCAATCAGTTCCATTTGTATCATATTAGACATTATTCAAAAGATACTAGATCTCATGACATAACAAAAAAACAAATTAAAAGCGTATATAAGTAAATGCTAGCTTGTCATTCCGATCATTATCAATTCGAATGAGAGGATATTAAAGATTGGCAACTTGTAGCACTGAGTATAATTTGAAGCAGCGAGTGACTATATCAAGCATGAACCTTTCCAGGTCATGATTTTGATCGCAGCATCCGTTGAAGGTGTTTTTAGACCAGGACCTACGCTGTTTGAAAAAAATTTACAACATTTAAATTTAATGATGATTTTGATGACATCTATCCAAAAAATATCTTATTCAAAATAATCCTGTTCTAACATTATTATGCGTGAAAAGCAAATGTAAAACCACCTCATGGAAAATAATTTTCCTAGAAAAGTTTCATATGGAGATCGTTTACATCCGATAAATGATATGGTCCTTAAAGTAGCAGAAGAAGTGATCCAAAAAGGATTCAAATTCCTTCTGATTAGTATTTTTTTTATTTAACAAAATTTTTATATATAATATAAAATCGCAAAAAAATATTTTATTTAAAATTTGAACATGCATCTAAATCAAAATTGAATTGATTTATAACAAATTCAATGACGTATGATATATCTTATTGTTGGAAGAAAATCATATGTAAATGTTGTGGTTCACGTTACCGATGGATGAGGAAATGTCCTTAAGGTTCTGAGCCGCGCTAAGCTCTCCCAGGAAGGGGTACAGGAATAAATGTGGCACTTATTCTGTCCCTGTCCTGTCGTATGACTATATATACACGCGTTATGTGTATGTGGGTGTTCTTCGAAAAATATCATAATAGGCGAAATGTTTGTGACGTGCGGGGTGCTTCGAGGGGGTTGGATCGGGGCGGTTGTCACGGTTTATTATGTGCTGCTCACCGGGCAGGTGTAGGGTAGTAAATGTTCTTCTTTGTTTTTTGAACTCGCATTAAGGTGTCGTATTTGCATACTTTGGAATGATCTTTGCGGACGGCCGTACGATATCCCCCAAGTATTTATTTATATCTCGAGAATTTATCAAATTTTCCCTATTTAAGAAATAAAAAGCGTATTTTGTATGATGGTAGTCGTCCTTATAGTCCTTATAATAAGGGAATTACTCTGACAATATTTAAATGCCAGCAGTGGAAAGAATGAAGATGGAGATTTTGCTTCGAGAGCATATTTTTTATTAACATTTTCTTGAAGATAGGATTCATCATCATCATATAGAAGCAATATGTAGGCCCTTGAATAACTAGGGCTTATTCAATATCAATTCGTAGGAAATTATCCTATTTATATCATCTCCATTAAGGGACGTTTCTATCTTGTTGGGTCTAAAAGAGATCGGTTTTTTAATATTTTTTTATGCAAAAAATATTAAATATAGAATTTTGATAATTAGTGTGTTGATTGGGCGATATTTATTGAATATAAAAATATTTTTTAAATTTTGACAAAGTATAATAGTAGGAGTGGGGGGGACTACACATATCGATGGACGAGCGATGACATTCTTCACCATGGAAGTCTTAAGTCCTAAACAGATGATTTTCAGCAAATAAATTAAATATATTTTTACTTTGTATAATATTGCGTATAACTTGGGCTACGATTAAAAGGAAATATTGAAAAATAAAAAAATAGTGAGCGATCAAAGAAAAGTTTGTGTTTTTACCAAAATTTTTTTTAGTTTTATGTTCATTAAATAAACATTTTTCAATATTTTTAAATAATTGTAGTCTATACGGTGAAGACGTTTATTTTACACATACTTGCAAAAAATCATAAAGAATGTTTATCTAAGGCCTGTGAGAGCACTTCCATGAGCTTGGAAAAAGTAGTTTCGGGCGTCATTTGGGTGAGCAGAAGCGGGAGTTCTTATATAGCGGAGACGAGCTTTAAAAGACGTAACGTATTTCATCGAGGATTCATGCCGTATAGAATCATTATGTAAAATCAAAATAAAACTTGTAGGATTATAAAAATATGAATGTAAATACATAGAAATTACAATATTATATTTATCAAAAAGTACTTATTTCTGCTCACAATTCACTATGACACTTTATTACGAATAAGGGCGAAGAATAGAATGAGTGTCTAGAAGTCGAAGTTTGACTGTTCGTGTTGTCTTCAGGACAGGCGTTTGTTTTGATAATTAAGATACTCGCATCATTCTTATCGTTGACCAATTTTGTTATTCCCCCTTGACTGTACAGGAGTGGCGTCATTAGCCGAATATCATCACTCCGTTGCAAAATCTAGTCTTTCAGAATTAAATTGGTAGTCTTGCACGGTAACCCTGCACTTTTATTTTCGCAACACACTAATACTCAAAATTAGTAAAATAACAGAAAGCAGATGAACATTAAGAAATAAACGAATATAGTATGCTATCAACAGTGTAAAGGTTCATTTATTGAGCTTGGTTTGTTATCAAGCTTGTTACATGCTGCAGCAGAGTTGACAGAAGTGGATTTACATTAGCGCATAGCATGTCTGCTCTCCGATCCGAATGACTTAAATTCCCAATGCAAGTCATAGTTCACCGCAAAAATGTTGTGGGTTTAAACTTGGACAAGGGAAATGCAGATTATTGCAACGCAGACAATTCACGGGGAGCTTAAATGCTTTACTTATTTAATTTACATATACCATATTGAGTATTTGACCTAAGATAACCAAGCTTAGTTGCTTCTCCAATTATTTGACGAGGAGCTAATTCTACATCAGCGCATCCAATTTATGGCTTACACTTCATCTATAGAAATTGTTTATAAAAACCGGTAAAAAGTAAATTAAAACACAATAATAATTTAATAGCTGACACTTTCTAACGATATTAAAAAAAAATGGTACATCCTGAATCGTGTTTTGTAAGTCCCAAAACTTTGATTACTCTCCGGATGCTGTTCGGAGATTCAGGAGTCACTCTTAAATTTTATATGATTTGCCCGTAACTGGTCGTTATAGTTCAATAAGTGCTCAAATCAATACAAAGAAGAAAATTCATACGAGATACATCCCCAAGAGCAATATATGTTCGAGCGATGCATTTTATTTGAAATGGCAGTAGGTAGAGTTTTTAAGTATCACTCGTAGAGGTAGACGTTGTAGTGGAGAGTCATCCCGGGCGGAAGGAGACTCTTCCAGGTAGACTTTCATATGGCGCAGGACGACTGGAATGTTATATTCTAAGGTTACACGCTTTATAAGCGAACCGGGGACATGTCCTAGGAATCCTTTGATATGAGATTTTTGTTTTGACATTTTTCGCGTACTCGCTTGCCCCGCGCAAAATATGCTCGCATTGGGAAATTCGCGAAATTCCCATTTTTACACAATAACCTGGAGCAGATCCGACGACATAATCGCAAGTATCGCATCCTCTTTAAGCTTTTATAAGCAACTAGGAATAATGAAAACGCTCTGGCGATTTTAAGAAATTTACTTGATGTTCTGACTCCGATGGAAGTTGCTATTAATGAACTAATTAATAATAATGCAACAATAACCCTATAGGAACGGAAATCTTGGAAATCTTGCGATTCATCATACACTCGTGCATCGATGGCAAAGTAGTGCCATAAAGGTACCCCTACACGTCCTAAATATTCTCAATATATGTTTTTTTTTTATAGAAACTCGTAAACGTTCAACAAAAAATCGCACTCTAAATAATCATTTAACCGCCTTAAAATCTAGGTACAATTAATTGAAATCGCTATCGTCGGATAAACTATTAAGCTCTTTCAACAAAGACAAGTTGACTTGTATTCGTGTGTTGTCTTGAGAACAGGCGTTTGTTTTGATAATTATGATACTAGCATCATTCTTATCGTTGACCAATTTTTTTGTTCCCCCTTGACCGTTCTGGAGTGGCATCATGAGCCCTTATTTTTGCAAAATATTCCTATTCTGAAGTTAACTGACAGACTTGCACCGTAAACCTGTCCTTTTATTTTCGCAACACATTAATATGCAAAAATAGCTGAACAACATAAAGCACATACAACAAATGAACGATATTGTGTGCTATCAACAGTGTTAAGGTTCATTTATTGAGCCTGGTTTATTATCAAGCTTGTTACATGCTGCGAGCTGACAGAAAAGTGGATTTACATTAGATCGTAGCATGTATGTTCTCCGGTTTGAAAGGATTAATAACGGCCGAGGGAATTTACAAATTTATATTTAATAAGTTCAAATAATTTGGAATTTCGTTAAGTGAAGAATTATTACATGCAATAAAAAAGAGAATGATCGAACTCCGACTTAAAAAAATAATCACACTCTTGATATATTTACAAAGTGGAAATGTTCCCAGTTCTAATGAACATTATCGATAATCAATCAAATATGAGGCTATTTCTTTGGGACATCCAAATTTATTATCTAATGATATTTTTTTTTTAATTTTGAATAGAGAATTCCACGGAGTTTAGGCTTGGTACATATAAAGATTACTGTCCTTTAGAAAAAAGCAAGAAAATTTCACAGACTTTGTAGAACGGCGCTAAAATCTTATTAATCGGAATATCCTAGGTCTGCAATCAAATTATTTATATGCTTATTTGCTGAGCATCGATTTTCATGCTTTGATATGATGAGAATCTTCGAATAGATGATTAGATGAAACTCGTATATGTGAAATGCTGATACGATTAATATTAAAGCTGGACATGCATTTAGCTACTATATAAATTTATTTTTTTCATCCCTAAATCTACTGTTTTTCTATGAGTTTTCTTTTTCTCTTTTCATTATTAGTGCTAATGGCACTTATCCGAAAGCTGACCATAGCATAATATAAGGATATCTATAAGATGCTTAATTCTTTGGCTTTAAGGGGATTTAGAATATTTAGTCGCATGTCGCTATTTAATTTATATCGTTTCTTTGTATGCGGATGTCAAAGTGGAAATAGACTGCGACACCTGCGCCAGCACAAAGACCCATCCGAGGTGGAAGTTGTCTCCCGTCAGATCTCCTTTCTTTGTGCTCATGAAAGACTTCCGTTATACATCGTATAAATTCGATTTTCTACGCGAATTCATTTGATGTGCCGTCATAAAAGGCCCAAGCTGCCGGCGGGGAACCAATTTAATATTATGACGGGTCGCAGACCCATGCAGACCCCATTGGCCGTGGACACAACACCATCATCTGGCTGCCATTCCACACTCCATTTGTTTTGTGGAGACCGTAAACTGTAGACTTTAAAACAGAGCCCCGCCATCACGCTCGATATATTTCCGAAAAACTTAAGCGGCGAATATATGACTGAGGTGCGTATCCATCCCCCAGGGTTGTCCCAGACAATGCTCCAACAGCAAAAAAGTTAAATTAGAACTCACGTCTGTAATAGGACATCAATAAATGTAGTACCCATTGCAAAAATTGTCGCTTTTATAAAGAAAACAAATAATTTCAAATGATCTACTTTCAAACATGCAAAAAAATGTCTTTCTTAACATTTGTATAGATTTTAAGAGTACAGATATATTAATATTAATTCAAATACTAATCTTCTTATTATGTGAGATTTTCTCAGGTAATTTTTTTTTCTATTCACATATGTTAACCAATTTAAGCGGAATATCTAGTATTAGACTTTTTCGCAAATGTCTTAATAATTTAACATATTATGATAGTAATCCATCACAGCGATAGCTATCGAAGTCACAAAAATATCTCATCGAGCGTCATTATTAGGAAAAAAATGCATGATAGATGTGAAAGATTTTGGCTTCTAGAAAAAGTCGATTTTGTGCATTGCTTTTTTTCCATTTGTTAACGATTTTTTATTATTTTTAGTTCTTTACCTGATTCCATACTCTTTACTTCTTCCCAAAGTTATTGGCAATTTTATTGGCGGTTTATTTATTTTCTTCCGTTTTCTAAAGCTTCTTTCGTTGTATATACTTGCTTTTTTTTCATTTCACTTTTCACACAATGGAAATTGTTTGATAAAAGATTTAGCTGTATTTGTGTAATATATTAAAATGTTGGCATTTGATTTATGCTACGTATAAATACAGTAGAAGTGGCGTGGCGTGTATGTGTATGTCAGAGAGAGAGAAGAAATGATTCTCCCTCTCTTTCCACCAACCACTGTTTGTTGTTCCACTTTTCATCTCGTTCAGTCCAATTTGCCCATAATAGCAGCTAACTATATACAACCCATAAATTATACAAATTTTACTCTTATTTTATTAAACTTCACTTCATAGAAGAAAGTGGTTTTAAGATGATAGTTAAAGATAATAACCAATAATATGTATTATGTTCAAAGGAATTTAACAATTATTTTATTCAGTTGAATTTATTTGTGGTGTTTATTTAAAATTTCAGCCGCTGCAAAGCCAAGTTCGCGGTCAGCACCCGCTAAAAAGTGTTAAGTTAGAATTACTTGAATAGGAATTTCGGATAGGAGAAAATTTATGATTGAGTAATGAAATAACTTTTTTTAAAAATTGTTTATTAACTATTGTTGCAAATCCGATCAATCGTAGACAGATCTATCTAGCTTATAATATTAATACTTTCGATCTTCCAAAATTTGTTTGATACGGTGAAAATGTTTTCCCAGAATTTGGAGCCCAGATCTTTATAATATAAATCTCAGAGCTAACCCATTACAGCAATAAATATCATAATATATTTTTTTTATACAAATAAAAAAGTTTTAAAGGACCTATACAATTGATAAATATAGCTCTTTAGCTTTGACAGTATACTACAATTGTCATTATCTCATTAGATTCAAGCCATTTTAACATACATAGGGAATTAATTGTTCATTTTTAATGATGATGTAAGTGAAATTTGAACCGGAAAAAATCTTATTTTTTCACTTAAGATTATTATTTTTCTTATTAAAAGCTACAATTCGCCAAAAAAAAAGGGTCATAGTTAGATAAGAGAAATATAGGTTGTTATATACTGTCCTAATGCCATTAGCGACAATTCATGTGAAACTCAAATATCTTAGCTATTTAATTTACATTTAACATGAAGGTATTTTCGAAAAAAATATTATGTATAACTGGTTTCACTAATCTGGTTTCACTAATGATGTTATCACATCCATATCTATTTTTACTCCATTAAATATTTGTTTTTACTCATCAATGATACTAAATATGTTTTAGAATATTTTCATACGTTTTTTTTACTATGTTTGCGCTCATTTTCTGATTGATTGAAAAATCATATGTTTCTTGAGCAGTGTCTCACTACTTGCTAACTGCAAAATAGCTTTCTAGTAATTCTAATATAATAATAACTAACAACATTCTCTATCGAAGCCTTTGACTAACATCAAAAAACTTTTACTTAAATAAAGACATTAAAAAGTTGCTAAAAAAAAATCCGAATTAAAAATTGCAATTTGAAAATATTAATACAAATATTAGCATATTATAATAAAATAGTTTCAGTAGAATCGAAATGTATATAAGCATGCAAGAAACATAGTGGAGGTATGAAATATATCATTTAATGTGGACTCGGCGTTAAATATCACCCCCACCACGGCAACATAAAAATTTATGGGGGGTGGACAGTTTCCTGCGAGGCAATATCAAGCGTAATGTGCTGTATAATCCGGTTTATAGGTATGAGAATCGGGTGGCGGGGGGAGATCACCCCCTGTGGCCAATGTGGGAGGGTCAGATAAGGGAGGCGGGATTTTTGTAAGGGTGGGTGCCTGGACTCTCGATGGTGTGGGGCGAGGGAGATGGATGTCGCATTCAGGAGTGGCTACTCATTGTTGGCAATGGTGGCAGGTAAGCCGTTGAAAGGACACCATTTTAATAAAAATATTATTTATTTTTGCGTTTCCAAGTATTAAGGTAGTTGTTTACCAAATATCAAATGTTATCATAAGATTTTATCATAACGACGAATAATGAACTTTGAAAAGCTTGAAGATCTTACAATTGGTGCACACTTTAAAATAACACTATTTAGTTATTTCAGCTTTTGATCGATAGCAATCCAAATTTACGAATATGAAGAATTATCTTTCTTGGTGTATTTTAGTGCTTCGCCACCAATCGAAGAGAAAGGATTTCATGTTTTTGTCTGGGATTCAAAGCATCATTTGTTAAATCGTGACCATTTACAAATGAAGAAGAATCAAAACGACGTGCTTTGAAACCATCCACGTGCAAAGCAAATCCTTAGTCAAGGAAAATTGGTTGAATTCCCACTTCAATCCGATCACTTATGATCAACAGATCTATCCATGGCTGGTTTATGAATCATTGAAGAAATTCCGAGATCGAACTGTATTATATTTTATTAACTCTAACCGTATCAAATAATTTACGACGATGTTATCTTATCACAGATATTTGAAACATTTCTGTGACTGCAAAGCTGATTGGAATTTTTAATACATTAGGTGAATGAAAAAAAGTCTGTGCATCAATTCAATAATTATGTTTTAGGAATATTTTGGATATTAATAAGTGGAAATATGATCAATATTAGTTCTGAAATAGCCTTGGTACTACAAATGAAGTAAAAGTTCTCATCAACATTATGCTACATCTATGATTGGCCTTATTTCGTATAAAATAAAATGATGTGAAATAAGACTGAGCTAATTAAATATGAATCATATCTGAATTTTTAAAATATTTGCAAAGAGCATTGGCGAAGCTAAGAGCTGAATTATTTCAAGTATGGGTGTTGCAGCTCTATATGCAAGCAATCGGATTCAATTGCATAATTATCCGACATAATTCAATAAGTTCTTCAGTATTTAAGGTGATGATTAGAATACATATATAAAAACGCGTAATCATTTTAAAAAATCATGCGATTATAAGAAAAGTATCGAAAATCTTATCTCACGCGTGCAATGAGCCTGCTATCACTATGCCAATTATTACCCATTGTATTGTTTTAAATTACTGATAAAAGCAAATCGATATAATTTTTAGTCAATAGATAGCGGCAGGGTATTTTACAATTTGCAAGCGGTATGTTCCATGCAAATATACAAGTGCACACAACAGTTATACACTTTTTTGCTTTTCCCACACCCAACACTTTAGAGAAAACAAACATATTGTTTGACTGGATTGATCAGACGATACATTTTGAAATATTTTTAATCGGGATCTTTATCCCGTAGTATACCATCCAAACAATTGTAATTAAGACATGGCCTGTGGGATTCGGTCATAAAATATCTAATAAATATCATCAAAATCAAATCAGATTCAGCAATTCATTAGATTCCGAATCTTAGCGCCTAAGTTTCATTGATGTGAAAGAGCATACGTTTCATCAATTTTATCTATTATAAGAAAATGGCTGCTATGACATAAAATATTCATTAAATTACGAATATATTTTTATAGTTATCTAGAAATTGGCAACATTCACTGAGACTGTCCAGGAGCCACACACTCCCCTTTTTTGCTATAAATGAAATGGAAAGGGGTGTCCGAGGGGTGTGTTATGCATTATGATTTATTTTATTCATTCTAAAACAGTTTTTTCTAAGTCATGGGGTGGCTGCAGAAAGTAAATCCATATTACTTGACTCAATCCCCGTTCGGCAGCAAAGGCTAGTTTTACAATACATTTATTCCCGTAATAAGACCGGGCAACAAGAACGAGGGTGTGCCGCATGGGGTTGCATCATTTCGATCATATTAACCCCATTGGTGTCCTTTTTGTCATGGAGATCACATCTGATTTGGCTTTTAGATGGGATATACAATATGTATTATTGATCTGATGGCTCTAAATGAAAGATGGTGGGGATTTGCGAATTTTTATGGTCGTCTACTGTTTTTATGGTGTCTGCAGCGCTGCACCGCTCCGTGTGGAGAATATCCAATGCGATTTTTACGGGGATTTGGCAATAAGTTTGATACATACATTGTCGAAAAAATTTGAGAATCATAGCGCCAAATTTATTGTTACTGAGTCATTTTGATGCCATAGATGCATTAGAAAATTTCCGTTCCTGTACATTTTGATGATCGTACATTTATTATGGCACTGAGAAATCTAATCAGTAGAAAATGTTGCATGTGAAATACAATGGGATAACACCAAATAAAAATCCAATAGTTATACCTGTGATATTTATGGAGATGTATTAAATTTTCAAAAATTCCATAGATTTGTATAATAAATTAAAATTTAGTTATAAGGAGTTGAAGGATAGCCTAAAATCAGGAAGGCCCTTAAAATTAGATGATATTTGAAGTACGCTAGTGGAAAACGATTCTTGTAAACCATTAAATTATATTTAACACTTATTGAGCAATGAATAACCATTTACAATAATAAACATATACATAAAAAGAAAGAAGTATTGTGCTCAATTGGCTAGATTAAATAGGAAGTTGCTAAAAAAACCGATCAGATTTGATCAATAATCAGATGGAAAACTATGCTGAATGCTCTTTTTTTGATCTTGGTGAGTATGTGATCATAAAATCCAGATATATATATATAATTTTTTCGGAAAGAAAATCAAATTTTGATACTTTGGTTTACTCACATCACTGGTTGAATCAGATCCATGCTAAATAGCTGCAGAATTATCACAGATTCTACATGGATACAGAAAAATTTAAAACTTATTGACAAGATGGATAAAATGAGAATTTTTTCGCAGAGTGAATTATTCATGATCAGCAAAATATTAAACCAGTCATTCTTTAGCAAATATAATGGATCAGAAAAAATCCATCACATTGCCAAAACCCGGCTTAACCCCGAAAAAAAAAGCATTTTTATGCTTGCTAGGATATGCAGTAAATTATCCTTTTATAATTATTCACACTAGATGAACCAGTTTCTGTAAAAGTGCATTTAATCGATTGAAAAGTTTGAATAGAAATTTTATTAACAACAACACAGTTTGATCAATAAACATTTGCTTCGTATCGTGATCCAGGATTAAAATTGTTTAAAGCTTTATCATATCCTTCAATTTCACCCAATATGAAACTTTTGGCACTTTGGATATTATTTAATGTTTAGATCTTTTAGATCATTCCATCCGAGATAAACACTTCCTAAATGAAGATGGTATTAAAAGCCACCTACTACCAATTTGAATGTCAAATAACAATTATTTATGATTGAAATTGCAGCAAATACTATATAGAAAATTCATATTCTTTTATGAATCAATTAGAACAATTTGGAATACTTCAAAAGAGGAGCAATACGCAATTTAATATATAATTATATGAACTATTTGTCAAACCCAGCGTCACATCATTTTCATGACTAGAAACGCTATTTGATATTGTAAAATCAAGTCAAATGACAACAGGTAAATATCAAATATACTACGAATGATCAAAGTGCCCTTTTAACAACACACTTCAATTTATAGAATCGGTACAAACTAGACTCTGTCACTTCCAAAATCTGACTGACTGGATTTGATCAACTCTTAACTTTTGGACGAAATCCACCGCATGCAAAAAAAACCTAATACCATCGCAACAATGCATTCATTTTTTTAAGCCCGCAGTTCATAAAAAGGATCACGTCCGCGACAGACACGGAAGGGTTACGAGGATCGACAAAAAAACGCATCGCAATTGGGGTAAATTTTAAATTTACAATGGGGCATTTTTTCAACAAATCGATAGCGGTGGATCAAAATGGCGAGACTCCTCTATTAAAGTGCACAAAGGATTTTTTGTGTGTGCATATAAAATAGCGTAATGAACAAGGACAATTATACATTTGGATCTATAATATATTAGGTTGTTTCATAAGTTTCTTTCGCAAATGAACACAGATCTAATCATAGCCATGGTTGAAGAAAACCCGCGATATACTGTTCGCGAAATAGCTAATAAGTTAGAAATTCCACGAACATCCGTCTATAATCATCTGACAAAATTGGGACTCAAATAAACTTCAGCGTATTTCAACATGCGATCTTCTTCTCCAACGACATAATAGCTAACCTTTTTTGAAGAGACTTGTCAATTTTGGTTGCAATATTTTTGCCCTCTATGTGACATCTTTGATGCAACTCATGGACCAAAGCGTTATAGTATTAATGTAGCATTGGATAACGCGGAGTGGAGGTGCTCGCATGCGGGTTCGTTCTGATCTTGGACCGTTGTGCAGCCGAGCGGTGGGATGCAGATGGATGTTAACTTGTCTTAGATAACTTTTTTTTATTAAACACGAGAGATAGATCTGATCGCAAGAAGCACGACTTTTGCTGAGGAAGATGACAACTTGATCAATTTCTATGGAAAAAAAATACGATATTTGATGCTGTACACGGAATAACACAATCTTGGTCAAAAGTAAAACCAGAAACAATCGTTTGATCATGGAGAAAGATTTTTCCTGGATTATTATTTGGTGGATTATTAGAATAATTAAAATGTTTAGGAAACGTGAATAGGGAAAACAACATTTTGAGTAGTGAGCAAAGTCGTTGATACCATAATCGCTTTACATCGATTATGATCTGTCAGCTTCGATCAGCGTGAGACAATATTCAATTCGAGGCCATAGGTCAATTGTAAATAAACACTGTTGATGGCATACAATACCACTTCATTTCTTCACATAAACAATACACAAGAAATCGATTCATTTGCTCCTGCTTTACAACGAAATGATAGCTCGTTCAACAAGCAGCGACGAACAAGTTAAATAAATAAACACTGTAGACAGCACAAAATATTCGGTCATTACTTTGCGTAAACACACTTGAAATCTAAATCATTATTAGTTGATAAATTTGCGTTAACGATCTATACAATCGTGCGATGTATGCGAGAAAACTCTCCGTCTCTGTCTGTCTTCGAGCTCAACGTATAAGAGTGCTCTTTCTGAATAAACGGAAGGGGATCGCAGACCCTGCGATGATACTCCTTTCGGGGTTAAAAAAAACCAAGCTTTGAATGCATGGATGATGCAGATATCGTTTATTTTGTTTCGCAAGAGGAAGGAAATGAGAGTGACGTATTGAGATTGATTATGTTGAAGCATTGCTATTATGCAATGAGTATTAAAATTATGAAACAAAAATTTGTATTGTAAACATGATAGTGTAGCGTAGACGATTTACTATCATCTGAGCAGATTTAATTCGTCAGATTAGCAACGACATCTTTCGTCTCTCTTTAGACGCAATGTGTTATTTTAACAGCGCCATCTTTTGTGGCGTTGTGGATATATTGCGTCTGGAATACCGACCGATCGCTTTTTGCACGTGCACCGTTGCCGGTTGGGTGGTGACGTGCAGGACGCAGGAGTCGGTAGGAGTCGTCGGTTAGCCTTGGCTGCGGAAGGACGTCCTTACCGCAGCCAGATCTATCTCCCTCTGGTGCGAATAAAGAGTCATATAGAGAAGATAGTCTTTCTACTCGACACTCTTCTATCCCTATCCGAGCATTGCTCGATGCCAAGTAAATGATAATCAACAATTTTGAACTGTTTTTTAGGCAATTTTGTAAAATCTTCAATGTGTTAAAATACACAGTTGAAGAAAAGTATTTCAATTCATTTTTTGAAGAGTTAGTTTAGCAATTGACTTGATGTAAAATTTAGCATATTTATGTGGTTGTTTTTGACATTGTAAAAAATAATCATGTTTAACATCCAAAATCGAAGACACGTATGAAAAAATGCAGACGCAGATAAATGACCCACATGGCATTTTTTTCCACGTATGGTGTTCATTCAGGCATGGGTCTCGTTCACCCCTGGGGTGCGCGTAATTCGGTCCAACCCTTTTGTGGCACGTACACAGAACGGACTCGCTTTTTTTTCACCCCATTTAAATATTCAATAGCACATCCCTGATGACTGTTTTTTTAATAAGGTTTTCCATTCACAACAAAATGAACCGCATTGTGATTGCGCGCGTAGAGAATGGAGGATTTATCCCGAGACTTAAGATTATTTATTTTTTCATTTAAAGCTTTACAAGTCCATCAGCAATGAAATAAGCTAAAGATGGAATATTTTTTCAAATTATTAACGCTTGGAAAATAAGTTTTTTTTAAAACGATTGAGGCGTAAATTACATATGACACTGAAAATTTCTAGTCAGTCGAGCGCGTGACGTTAACATGCATCAACCTTTCTTCAGAAGCTTGTTTTTTTCTCCCGGTCAACATTTTGGGAATTCCCTCGACTACGTATTCCCGTATTTTTGCACAGGATTTAAATACACACAATGCCTGTGAAATGGAGATAAGGAGCATAGACTTGTTGAGGTGTAAATATGACAACAGCCGAGTTTTACTGAGTGTGTTATTACGAGACGGACCTGTGCTTTTCATTGATAAAATATATGACAGTTTATTTTTTAATAAAACACCTCCAATGCGATTAAATATCATCCCATATTTCCACAATAAAATTCCAGTGTCTGTATATAGAAATAGAATTAAATAGCTATATGTGAAATGGCGAGAAATTGTAGATGACGGAGGAAAATATATCATTGATTAAAATGGTTAAATGTATTTATTTGCAATATTAAAAATAAATGCGTACGAGCTTTTGGACTGACCTGATATAATCCTGTCATATTACAACGCATAAATTATTACAAACCTTGATAAAGATCGTTCAATTTCAGTTGATAATTAATATAAGAATTTATAATAATAAGAAGAATTATATAAGAAGGTTTCTAGTTCTATACAATGAAAAATATCAATCCATAAGATATAATGACAATATTAATGGCCGTATTAGATAAATAGACTGAGTGATTTTTGAGCATCTGATAAGTTCTTCCAATTTTTATGTAGAAACCATGAATGGACAGGTATAGGAATGTATCAAAGACTACGACGATACCCAAACTGAATGATGGTGGCATAAAGATTTCGCAATAATAACCATATTGCTTTTCTTTGTCTTTCAGATAATTTTAAGCTCCATAAACAAGAAAATCTCCATGTGATAAAAGATTCCTATTTTGGTATAAGATGATGGGGACGCACAATTATGAAGTAAAAATGATATTGAAACGGACTTCGTATCGCTCGTAGAGCGCGAAAAAATTGAACTAACTTAATGTACTCCAGAAAGCTATTTCTAGTAAAATCAACATAGAATTCACTATGGAGGAGATCACAAAAGCGCCATACAATATGCTCAGCCAAATGATCCATTGGGAATACTATCTTCAACATTGAATGCACGAGAAAGGCTTTAGTTTTACCCAATTAAAGCAACATTGATTCTGGCTATTAATATTAACGGAATAGCTTATTTTGATAATATCCTCAGATATTTATAATTCAGTATGCTTCAATATATGAGTTTTCTCGATTAATATTGCACTGCCATTTATATGAAACATTATATTTGGTTCGAATTGTAAAGATTGTCATTTGAATGACTACGTTATATGAGATTGTATCAAAGTCATTTATCATTAGCATCATTATTTATTTCGTTATTTCTCAACAAAAGATCCAGATTGTTATTACAGATGAATTATTATCATGATCGAAAAGAGGAGTGTTCAATAATTTGTATACCCGAGGACAAAAAACAAATATATAAAATACCATTTTGTTTGTCGACGTAATCTTTGTGAAAAAATGTGTTTTGATAGATTTTCTTTCACTTTTTCCTCGTTCAATAAATGCTCGTCTCTTTAAAATTGTTTTTAAATATCGAAATAGAAAACAATTTGAAGAGTTTAGGGCTGGATATTTCAGAATACATGCGAATTGGTGCGTTATTATACAAAATTCTGTGGTATAACTTTTATTAGACAAAATATTTTATCATCTTATTTTTCATAAGATAGATGAATTCTCATGTTTTATTTTAGTAATTCCATAGTTAACTCAGGATCTCTGTGATAAATCATTAAGCATAAGGCTGACTTCTATCGATTTATTCCTCATTTGTATAATATCACTGTCTGCATTCAAGTATTTTCTTATCTGAATGATCTTTGCTCCAAATTGATCACCGTTTTTAAATTATCACGCGAAGTAATTTCAATTAAATACAAGCATTTTTGATTCTATATAAATGTTGTAACTTTACTTTATAGATGGCCCTCGTAGATGCCAGTTCCACGAGTTTGTTTCAACAATCTTTTCTTCCACGTTCTTGAATATTTCAACATTTATATTGTTAAACCTTCATATCCTATATAGATTCAAACCTTTTTTAATGTGCGACTTTTTTTGTGCGACTTTTTTGGTGCGACTTTTTTTGTGCGACTTTTTTTGTGCGACTTTTTTTGTGCGACTTTTTTTGTGCGACTTTTTTTGTGCGACTTTTTTTGTGCGACTTTTTTTGTGCGACTTTTTTTGTGCGACTTTTTTTGTGCGACTTTTTTTGTGCGACTTTTTTTGTGCGACTTTTTTTGTGCGACTTTTTTTGTGCGACTTTTTTTGTGCGACTTTTTTTGTGCGACTTTTTTGTGCGACTTTTTTTGTGCGACTTTTTTTGTGCGACTTTTTTTGTGCGACTTTCTTTGTGTAACTTTTTTATGCGACTTTTTTTGTGCGACTTTCTTTGTGCGACTTTTTTATGCGACTTTTTTTGTGCGATTTCGATTTTTTTATTTTATAAAGAGTATGTATCGAGATATTTTGGATAAAATAGGAAATAAATCATCAACACTAGTCGAGTTTTGGAAAAAATTACAATTTGGAACTGTGTAAATCATATTACATCTTTATTCTAGTTTAGAAATATGAAAAAAATGATTTCATTTTTTTACATTTTTCCAATGTTTCGACTTTTAAGAATGTATTCTCCAAAGAAATTTCCAAAATTCCAACTATTTACGGAGTTTAATACAAAATTTAATATTTAACCATTAAAAAAAAATTAAACTGACAAAATAAGGCCGAAAAATGACTTGACTGAACATTTTTTTAAGCAGTTGCCATTTTGCGATTTTTTTTTGAGTTAGAGACTAGTGAAATCTTTACTAATTATGTAGATTTACATAGAAAAATGATGATATTGACACTGGATATATTTTTTATTAGCTTTTTTTGTGCGATTTTGGATATATTTTATATAGCTATTTCAAAGTTATGCGGTTTTTAAAATCCATGGAACGCATCTTCACTTTTTCTATGAAAGTCATTGTTTTTTTGTGCAATTTTCCGCGGAACGCATCTACCGCACAAAAAAAGTTTTGTGTGTACTTAGCAATTTCTATCAATGGATCTAATCTGTTTATAATTGAATCGATTAAAATTATACATTGGACTGACTCTGATCATATTTTTCAGGGACAGGTATTGATTATATGTTTATAACTTTTATATTTTTTCTAAGCTCTCTAACTTAGCAAACCGAAGGCTTGATTGAAAATAAACCGCCATGGAGGATAAATTAAATAATTAAGCACCGTTGTCAAATGACAACAATGACACTGCGGATAACAGATGCTATTAAACGGGGTTTGAAAAAAAATTAAAACCCCACTCGAACGGTTTTGCGTTCAGTAAATAAATTGAATGAGTCGAAGGTGACTTGCGCAACGCGAATCAAAAGTTTAACCCTTTACGCCATAACGGATTACTTCCTATTTTTTTGCCAATACAATGCCTCTTCAACCCTTGATAATCTTTGGATTTTTTTCGACCGGAACTTTCTCACGATAGCATTGCCATTTTTTGCAATATTATGACACAATGCCGTTATTGTTGCGTCGCTTACCTGTTCGTCTGGATCGGCATGCAACAGATGCACAAGTCGCATTATTCAAGTATTTATTTCTAGTAAACGTAACAGTATTTTAGGGGGAAAATTATTTGCGACCTCAAAATAAGATACTAAATTCAACGATGTCTTATTTTAAATATAGAATAAAGCGGGAAGAAATAATTTGCACGAATATCATTAATATTTCTCCCGATATTTGATAATTTTTCAAATAATCTGTAAAAATTTGCAGGTGCTCTTTTTATTAAAGAATGATTATAGACATTTAAAATAAGCAAAATTTCACTGCGAAGTGAGTATTCTAAATATTTGAAATGATGATAATTACTATATATGGTTCTATATCAGGGGAATTAGGTGGATCTTCAAATTTCTTCAAAAGACTGCCTGATTTTTTCCTGATCCGTGTCACGCACCATATTACATTATCTGTAACCTATCGTTTTATTTAGAAAATTTGACTAATTGAGCACAATATACTTTTGCTGTAATAGTCTTAGCTAGACTCGTAACGGATCACTTTCATTACAATTCACTAGATACAAAAAAAATCTTTTGGCAAGACTTATGTTAATTGTAGAATAGAAAAAAAGGATTTGACTTGTAAAAAGCTAGTGTTTTTATAAACTATTCAGTTTCATACTTGGACCAAAAAACAGTACATTCTTGATTATCTGAGCTAATACTGGAGAAGAAGGGGTTTCGAATATATGTACATTACAAATTTTTGCTTATAATTATAATACACATTATTTATTAAGAAAAACACGCATGCTAGGTGGATTCAAATATAACTCGGAAATTTGGTATATAAATATATTAGTGATATACAAAAATACTGATGGAGTATCTTATTTTTCTACATAGTTCCCTTCATTAGAAATGCATTTATTCCGTCATATAGGAAGCTTCTTAATCTCGTTAATGAAGAAAGAATGCGGCTGCTCCGAAAATCATTTGGGCACATATTGTTTGAACGCAGCGTTGTCTTGAAATCGTTGCTCTCATTTTCTTATTTTTAATGGACCAAACATATGATAGTCACATGATGCCAAATCTGAACTGTAAGGTGTGTGTTCCCAGTATAATCGTTTATTACGAGTTACGTCTGCTATGCGAATTGTCATGAAAAAGAAAGACAGAAACGGTTTTCTTCGTTTTTGGTTACGATAAGCAGCCCTTCGATAGTATACATAAATTAAATACATTTTAAATCCCAAAATACCGTAGCCATCACTTTTCTAGTTAACTATTTCTCGACTTTCAGACTTTCGCAAAACTTTTGGGCCCAATCAAACACTTGGGTTTTACTCAGAGTAGTGCCTCAGGTCTCTTCAAAGGGTTAAATGTGTTCCATAAAAGACAGCTCACGTGGCAAATTATAATTTCATTTCTTTTATGGGACCATTGCTAACCATTTTGAAGTGGAAGGTGGACGTGGATTTTATGTAAATTTAAATACTATTGATTGTAGATCTATATGCCAGAAAAGGTGTGAATTAATATGGACAAGATTAGTTTTTATACATAGACGAATAAAAATATATAGGGGTGGTCTTCGTCACTGCAGTGGACACAATCGGTCTGATGCTATTAATCAGGGGATGATTTTTTTTCATCAATCAATCTAATAATTTGTTATAGCACTCAACAATATGATATAATTAATTTTACCGTTCGTTTGTAATTCGAACCGTGCCGACACAAAACGCCCCGTTAGTTCAACCCTTTTATGCTAACCGTAACGTTATTTCATTTCACGTCCTTTTTTGCTCCTTACGGAAGAAGGAAAAAATAAATAAATGCGATCATCCCTTAACAGCTCGATAACAAAGGCTATGTAGGATATCTAATTTCTCCTGGGAGGAAATTGCCAAATACAATGGTGCACCTTGAAGCGGGAACCACATGTCGCGTAAAAGGGTTACTCGCTTTAAGGCGCTTATTGGGATGATAGTGTGAGAATTTTAATATCCATCAAAGTCCATCATAATTTAATAACCGAAATATTTAAGTTTGAATGTATACTTTTCAAATTGTATTTGTAAGAAATTCGTTTAAACATCATTCAAGATTTAGATTCAGAAAAATTTAACTCGTGTTCAAAAACGTGCGAATCAAGTTCTGTGTTAAATAGGAAAACATTGATTAAACGCTCTTGCGCTTCTAAAGATAAACGGATTTGATGGTTAAGTAAAAAAATATAAGGGTTCAAAACAATGCAGCCCTTTACAGATGTGCCCTGTAACATCACAAAGTCTTCAGAGAGCCGGTGTTTTTTGTTGAGGAACCACCATAAAAAGCAGACAAAAGCATTGTATAGCAAGGTGTAAGATGGAGCGGTTAGCTTTTGTCTATTTTTGACTACAAATATTAAAGTTATTATGGAATTTGGATATCATTAAAACAATATTCTTGTTTAGGGTCGACACTAAAGCTCACTGTTGAGTTTTTCAGCATACAAATACTAGTTAAATACTAAGTATACATTCCTCCGTTGTTTAAATTTCAAACTTGCCTTTAAACTCATGACAAACTTTGATATTCTGAATATTTCAATTGCAATAGATCTAATCAAAAAATACAAGTAGTTATGTAGCCTAATAATGACTAGAGAAGATCTTCGCTTTCTCATCGACACTCGCAATATATATATACTTACTGCATTTGAAATGCATCTCTGCATTTATCGTTTAGTCGATCCGTTCCCTTCTTAAAGATCGTGAATCTATTCTGTTCATAAAAAATGGATCGAATTTAGTATATCGTATCTGCATTGTGTGCTTTGCCGTTCAAATAAAATGTATGACCGCCGCATTACCTAAGAAGGGTTAAATGATTCGTTGCTCTTCCTTGATCTTTCCCCTTATTCAGCAAAAAGCATCCCTTCTATAAATAAGGATTTATTGGTTTTGTTCTTGCTTGAGTGATTAACGGACTTCCGCATTTGTCAGCGCCGTGAGAATCGAAAACATAATTCCATTTAATAAATACTTCGACGACAACATAAAATCAGTATTTATTCATCGGGTGGAACATCTGATGTGAGTATTTTCTAACGCATGATTGTTGTAATATGAGAATTTTTCCACCCCTCATGAATATATTGTCGAGTTATGGAGACGGAAAATATTTTCAAAGAAAATAAAATATACAGACAAATATGTGGGACCAATACCAACTGTTTCAATATGCAAATTCACCTATCATAGTTGCAGTATTTTTTTTAAGCGGCATCCCTTATCGTGGCCAGTCAGCCGCCCTTTCCGGCTAATACAACCCTCACGTTTCGAAGAGAAATATTTCTGAGACTCTAAATCGTTCTGATTTTATTTATTTTTGCAATAATAGATTCAATTTAATTTCAATCAATATCAATGGGTTTTCAACAATATTCTTCCAATTTGCAATCAAATCTTTTATAGAAATTCCCATCCACATAATCTTATTCTTATTTAATCACATAATTTTTCGTCATATGATCTGTAATATCAGAAGGGCTTGGATTTGATTTTATTTATGGGATAATACAGGTAATTGGTATGTGGTACGTTTGCTGTACTTCCATCAGTATTTACTGCCTGAAGATACAGCCCCTGTGCCATGTATTTCGTGGAACATTTGTGGCAATAATGGAAAGATTTTTACAATGTAGATGATTTAATATGGTGCTTTTATAACGTTAATTGACTTCTTAAATAGACGGTCTCCTCGTGTAGATATATAATCCCATATAAAATATATATGTTGTTCGTCGTTGGATGAACATGCCCTGTTAAATATGCAATGCGCCAAATAAGGTTTGCAACGTCTGTCCTATTTTAATATTAGGGTTCATATTATGGTCCTGTCTTGTCTCCATATGTATGTTTATCTAGAGAAAAATATACTCCGTGATATTTTTTCCTCTTCGGGAGAACGAAACGAATCGAAAAAGGGGGAAAGGTTGAGAATGAATTCGGCGGTAGGATGTTCGGTGGGGAATGATTCTGCAAGTTTCTATGAAAGAATAACGTTCGGTTTTTGAGACCTTGCTGGTTTCGATGTTGGGAGATTCTGCTTTATTCCGGGCTTAAGATAAGAATTGGAGACTGTCGGGGGTGAATGAAGGTGGGCACTGATTTTTGTGATCTACACGTGTAGAAGCAAAATTCTGCGAAATAGTATTCTGAGCCCTATCAGAACCAATTGTCGAGGGAGAGATTTCATATTTCTTAACATAAGCTTCAAGGGAAAAATGAGATGTACCTAAATACTTTTATTTTTTTAGAATCTTAATTAGCATACTCGGTATCATTAAAGATGGGATTGTCGACATTTTTATTAATATTCTGAAGATTGATACTGTTGTAAAAGTACAAGATGATGAGAGTATTTGATTTAATACAGGTATTGTAGCAAATCTGGAAATGATTCACATCAGATCATTAGCTTAATTAATTTCACAGTGTCATACAAATTTCGATTACACAACATAAAATAAGTTATTTTGGATCCAAAATTGATAATGTAACTAAATGAGGATGATTTAAGGTAAGTGTGTGAGAGTTCTTCAAACGATATTATAACTAATCACATGCTTTGTCTTTTCGAGAACTAAAGTTGATAACCAAACTTACCATTTAAATGTGCATTCATCCTGTGGGTGTAATTGGATTGTTTTTAGCTTTCAGAAGACTTGAATAATATGAATAATTCTATATATTATAGATAAGCTCTATAAAATGATATTGTTTTCGTATGACACAAGTATAATAATTAACATTTTCTTCATACATTTATGCTTCGAATTTTTTTTTTTAATTCAGAGATCATTTCAGTGGGCTGTCCAAAACTTTCATGGGATACTGTATGTACATTCCCGTAGACATATTCATCTTGAAGTAGAATCTCGACGCTAGTTTGTCCGTTATCAGGCGCCGTTCGTCGGACCGATAAGGCCAGTTTCCTTTTTATTCCGGCCCAGTGAACGGCCGTCGGAAGTCGTTCTCGCGTGTGTGATTGAGTGCCCGATCTCGACACCCTCTTGAATATATCTTGGCATGGGAAGATGGGACCATGGGCCGCGGTCCAGAATAGAGAACTTGAAAAATAGATCAAAAATGGGCGATCAAATGTTTAGTAATAAGTCGCTTAATAAAACGAAAAGAGCACTTAAGCTGCGCTAAAGTAATTGACACTGAGTGGAGATCGGCTAGTTTCATTCTATTTATTTGTTATTTAGTATAAAGTAAGAATTGAATAAGGCGAACCGATTCCAGAAATCTTCTTCGAATCTAGTTCATCTACTCAATACTCAATACATTCGACTATGCAGTAAAACCCAGAGTTAATCAGGAATTATCAGATTAACGTTAAATAACAATCTTAAGTTCAATATCAAATCCGAAACAAATTACCTGAACTTTTCTTCGTTGGTTAGTGCACGTGGACGGCGTTTTATATAATCTGGGTGAGCAGAAGTAAGAGCCATCTTCACCACTCAACGTTTCTTCTTGAATATCTTATATTAGTCTTGAGCCTACGAGATCTTATTTGGTGTTAAATTCAAACTGATATCTATTATTATCAATTAAGATTTTTTCAACTTCATAAAATCTAAAAACTTTTTATTACTTTATATTTATATTTTTAAATCATAATCTCGTAATTTAAGCTCATGCTCATGCAGTAATGATCTTTATTCAATTCATATCATCGGCTATATATATGTATACAGTACCGCTCAAATCAGTTCAAATTTTTTTCCAAGCGTTCCTTTTTGCTTCGTTTTTTTGTCGAATCATACCCATTCAGACTTTAAAAGTCACTATTTCTATTATATTTGATAGTGTATAAGTATTGATTTCATTTCAAAACATTTGAACAGTTTTGTTCAGTACTTTGTTGGGTCATCTTTTGTCTCAATTGCGGCTTGCAATCGACTAGGCTTCGAGGAAAAGAGCTTCTGACATTGTTCCGTAGTGACGTTGTCCCATTCCTTTTGGAACCGAGACCAAAGGTCCGCACAAGAAGACGCTTGGGTTGAATATCAGAGCACACTTGACATGATACCAGAACTTCTCGATTGGATTAAAGTCCGAAAACAGAGCAGGCCAACAGGACTTCTCAATTATTCTCAATTAACCACTTTTTGATGGAACGGGTAGCGTGCTTAGGGTCTCCATCGTGTTGGAATATAATTATTTCTTTGTCCAATCTATAAAATCGAACTGTTTCTTCCAAGTCGCTTTCCAGAATGTTCTTGTACAGCTCCTGGTCCATGTTGCTCTCTATTAGCCCAAACCATAATTCATCCACATCCATGCTTGACAGTTGGTTGAGTTGACTTGCTCTCGGGACTTCTTCCGGTTCCACTGTAAACAATCCGATAGGATACGGTTGACCTTTATTTCATCTAAACAGGTAGCCCATTTCCAATCCTCTAAAATACAGTTGATGTACGTCTTTGCAAATTTAAGTCTTCTCCGGTAATGGTGCGAAGTTAGAAGTGGCTTTCAACCTATTTTAACGGAGAGATAACCAGCAGACTTTAGTGCTATTGCAACTGTCATTGTCTTGCTGTTGCTGAGAGGTTTCATCGATCAGATGGCTGGGAAAAAATGATTTTTAATTGTGTAATGTTTTCTTAAATGTACGGCGGTACTGACAAATATGGTCAGGTTTAGCCGGTGAATATCGACGGAGAAGCATGTGTGCACAAAACTGTTCAAATGCTTTTTTCTAAATTCAGACTTATCCATTTTCAAATCTAAAAGAGAGTGATTCGATAAAAAATGAAGCGAAAAGAAACATTTGAAAACCATTTGAACAATTTTGAGCTGCACTGTACGTCACGCAAATTGGGATTTATACTGGTTCTCGCTTTTTGTGTTTACTCGTTGTTTTTTACAAGTTATTCATAGTTATCAGTTCAATCAAACATGGTTGTTTTGCTTGTTGACAAACTGCTGATACATAAACATTTTCAAACCCACAGATTGCATATATACTAGGGTAGATTTTTAGAATTGTGATAAATGATCTACATTTTGATACATTTGGAAAATAAAGTTTTTATTTGAATTTCAAGCTTAAATATTTACATTGTTCGTTATAACCGAGTTTGATCGTTTATGTTCATATAAGATTACAATTGATTATATTTGTTTATCTTCATGAAAGACAAAATAAAACTCTTAAAATATCTTACCATATCATTGATTGATTGGAAAATATTTATTTAATTTACTATATATAAACATTTCGTATTATGATTAAGATTTTTGTTTGTGCTTCAATAGAACCCATAAAAATATTGGAAATGTCGCATGAAATATGTGAGATTTGTCTTTCCCAAACTGAAATCTCACTGTATGCTGTGTACGTCGAAACCTGCATCTATTGTGTGCAGACTCGAAGTTTTTTTGTCGCATAAAAGAAATCAAAGGATCGGCCGTATTTTTAGGGTTGAAAAGTCAACACACCACTTCAAAAATCGCATTTTTTTGACAATGGAACATCATTCGGGTTCGCATCGTCCGCTAAAGAGTAACAAATGGTTTTGACTTATGGTTGCAATCCTTTGTCCAATGGCAGAAAATGCGAATCACTGCGAATTTTTGATCAATCATCGACAACGAATTCTCGTTGAAAATATGCACAAATCTGTATTTTTAAATTTAGAATCAAATTTAAAATCGACGTGAAAAAAATCCATCTGTTTGAAGTAATTCCCGTGTAATACGGACATAACTTTTAAATTGACAATAGAACGGCTCCCCCTTTTTGAGTGATCTCATTTTTCGGGTTAAAAATATATGTTTTGGGGTAAAAATCCCATTTGTTATATGTGCGAAAAAACTAATGGATTTCGTAATATTTTGGCTGAGGTCAAAGAGGTCCTCGTAGGTGAGAAAATTTATATGAACGTTGTAATCGATAGGGTTACCTATTTATTTGTATTAATAACAAAAATATAAATACACACACTGGAAAAGGCCATAAATCGACAAAACCTAATGGCAGATGATGGCACTTTGGGCAAGTTGTTATGGTATTTATTATATTTTTTCGCTTCGTTAGGTTTTATCCGATTTTTACCCCTTTGCGTCGTGGGAATATTTTTTGCACTATATTCGGAAATGTGACATATATTTTTGTGTGAAAACGTTTTTGTCATAATTTATACAGAGGGTACGCCGGACCAAGTGTTACTATTTAGTCTATCGTACTGCTATAGAAAAGGAATTGTTCTGAATAAATAAAAAAAGTAATGCTTTCAATGGAATTCAAACGGGGACATTCTATAATTATTGGTTGACAAGTCCCTCAAACATTCAACTTGAATAAAATCTTTGTGTATCGTACCATTTATCTTTTCATCGATATTGGCAGTTTTGCAAAGTGTAGTAATTGCAGTCTGAAACAAACTTCTTAAGTTACTTCTTGGAAAATAGCTCAGTAGTTGAAGACATAATATGAGCGAAATCCTCAGCAGAGTGCTGGAATAGTTATCAATCTTTCTGAAACTCTCGATCGATTATATTCGAAGCAAACTGTAGAATAGATTTTACTAAAATATTCACGATTTTGCAAATTGCTCAACATCAACTTAGATTAGCGAGTGGTTATGAACAGCTTAGTTCACATTCAATTAACTATTCATTAACATAAACGAGTATCCGGACAATGAGGGGTCAACTGAAGCTTATTGATTTTATCAAATTGCATCAAGATTTATTGTTTGTTCCATCATTAAATTATGTCTATCAGTTCTGTATATATTCAGTTCATATGGATATATCATAGGATTAATTTATGAATCAATCAATCAATTTCCATGTCTATTATCATTATTGTTTACAAATTTAGAATTCAAAGTAAGTATTCATCATAAAGTCTTATAGAATTTATGTTCATATTAAATAAATTAATCGACGATGACTAAAATAAATTAGCAAAAACTGATCAGTTGTCATATTACTTGAACAATTCGGATTGGGTTATTTGTTTATTTATCTTAATAGATTATACACAATGAAATGATTATGCTATTAATGATGATCCATTATCAAATTAGAAGAAGTTTAAAATGATATTTATATTGGGGATATTTAGTCTGGCAGACCCTGTTTGTCATATGAATTATCTGCTAGATGCATTTACAATGTGCATACGTGATTTGATATTTTTTATCTATTTTATTCTTGTTGGTCTTCCTCGCTTTAAAATTTGTTGAGCTTCCAATGGCTTTGATATGCTCCGGACATTTCATGGGGAATCCTACAACAAAAGTTTACTTTTCAATTTCATTTCAATTTGGTAAAGCCGTTTGAAGTACAATTTCATAATGTCATATGTTAGATGCTGCTTATTCTCTTTGTATGCTTTCTACACTCTTGCATATATATGAAGACTCTTGGTGTCGTCTAAGAGTCAAACATATATTTTCAGTGAATACATTTTTTTAAAAATCAAATTGATTCTTAGGAAACTGAAGCGAATTAGGCGTACTTAAACTTGGCTATACTAATTTGCTTAGGATGAAATTTCACTGTTATAGACAAAATTTTGCTCCATTCATCTTAAGTTATCATAAAGCATCCCTTTTTTATCGTTTTGAAATTCCATTTAATATCAGATTTACACCTTATGATAGTTTTTTAAAAAAAATACTTTGTAATAAATCGATTTAGTTCGGTTTCCACAATTTTCGTCATCAATGCTGTCAATCGATCATCTACGTGGTTTATTAACTAAATCAATTTTTTGCGGAAATTTGCAATTCAATACACCTGATCAAAATAGATAAGTTCGTATATGTAATAATAAAAATTTGATATAGAATCGGACATTTCGTATGAGAAAATCTTGAGCTATAAAAAAAATTATCAGTCTCTTGCATAAATATAAATGATTCATATTCGTTGTTTATTAAGGATGGTTTGAATTCATTTAACGTTCATCTTCCGATATTGTAGTTTATGCAGATAAACTACCAAATTAATCTTAGCAGTAACTATAAACTTGGAATTTCAAGCAAATTTGAATGCAGATCTAGCAGCATTCAAGGCCCGGTCGTTCGCGGATTTTTTCGTCAAATTATTATTGTAGTCCCATCTGTGACGTGGACTCGATCCTGGTCTCCATTACTCCCTGATATGAATCCTGGCTATGTTATCCAGTGTACGGCCGCGGTCTGCCGAGGTAATATGCATTTATAAGCCGACATCACCGGGAGGACTCGAGCTCAAATCCCCTATCCAAGCATGTTACACATGGACTCAATGAGATTGTAGACTTTTCAGATGCTCTAACCGACACCGGATTTGATAGGAGCCTGGTATTCGAAGTTTCTTTCTCATCATCTCATATAGGAACATCGTCTTCTGATCTTTCCGGGAAATCGCCTTAACGGCAAACCTCGTTTCAAATTATTCATCCTCATGTCAAAAGAACCGATCGATGCATGCATTCGATCATGGGGATGCAATTTAATAATGGTCTATGCCAGGGGTCGGCAACCTTTTGAGTCGGAATAGCCAAAAATTACAATTTACAAATTTCAAAGTGTTTAAAGAGCCACAAAAAATTTTCTTGCCAACATTAAATAGTACTCGCATAATTAAAGTTTTTTGATAAAAATAACTTATCTATTTATTCATATATAAGAAGTGTTTTTTAACAAGAAATTAGATAATATATATATGTGGTATTATTAGATAATTACTTAATTGCTGGACGGTCTTGGAAAACTCCTCGAAACAATGCTGTTGAAGAGAATCCAGCCAGGAATTGAACGAAAACTGTTAGACAGGCAGTATGGCTTTAGACTGAGGCGATCCACGCTTGGAGCAATAAAACGTGTAACTGATATCATCCGAAAAGCGTGGAAAGGCTTGGTTAAACAAAGCAAGTACGTTGTGATGGTCACACTGGACATCAAAAACACTTTCAATACTGCAAACTGGGAGCTAATCGTGGGAGCCCTGGAGGAAAAATTTGAAGTTCCACAATATGCAGTCGACCTCGTAAGCGATTATTTCAAAGACCGATATGTCCATCACAACGAAACGGACCTGACGAGAAGACTAGAGATGGGCGTCCCGCAGGGGTCCATTTTGGGACCAACCTTCTGGAACGTACTTTACAACAGTGTCCTAAACATGGCACTACATGCAGGAGCAGAACTCATTGCCTTTGCGGACGACATCGCGCTGCTGGTGACGGTTCGACATCCATGGAAAATGGAGGTGACGGGAAACGAAGCCTTCACCAGAATTCGAGCGTGGATGCGAGATAATCGCTTGCAGTTGGCGTCCGAGAAAACGGAGGCAATGATATGCAGCAGACGGAGAAGACCGAGGGTCGAGCAGCTTGTTATTGGAGGAAACGAGGTGGAATACAGCAAAATGCTGAGATATCTCGGGATCCTCATGGATAACAAGCTAACCTTTAGCAAACACACGAGGAAGAAGCTGCACAGAAGGCGCAGAAGGTGGCCAGCGAACTTGGATGGCTCATGCCCAACGTTGGAGGGCCAAAGCCGTGCAGAAGACGTACCATAAACGAGGTAATATACTCGTTCCTTCTGTACGGAGCCCCGTTATGGCATGAGTCGCTCAGACGTGACACCAACAGAAAGAAGCTCGCCAGGGTCCAGCGACAGGGAGCGCTCCAAGTCACTGCAGACGCGATGCTGGTGATCGCTGGATACTTTCGCTGGACCTCCAAGGAAATAAGAGGGCCTTGGACTACAAAAATCCTAAAAATCGCAACGAACATAACCAGAAACTGAGGGAAGCCTGGCAACGGAGATAGAATCGGTCCAGCAAGGGAAGATGGAAGATGGACCCATCGACTTATTCCGGTCATAAGTCGGTGGAGGGCCCGGGAACACGGTGAAACAACCTACCTCTTGACTCAGGTGCTCACTGGGCATGGATGCTTCGGTGCGTACCTGAAACGAATTGGCAAAGAACCATCCGCAACGTGCTTCCACTGCCAAGTGGAGGTCGACAACACAGAGCACACCATCATTGGCTGTGAGGCTTGAGCACCCCAGAGAAAACTGCTGAAACAAGCACTCGGGGTAGCTGAGCTCAACGTCGACAACATGGTCCACAGCATGATAGGAAGCAAGAAGAACTGGAACCTTTGGCGCAACTACGTAGAAGAGATTCCGAGCGCCAAAGAGGGCAGTGAGAGAGAGAGACGCAGAGCCAAAAACCTCTGAACCCTCCTGAACCTCTGAAAAACCTCTTTCCCACAGAAAAAAGAAGAAGATAATCACTTATTATTTAAGTAAAAAATTGAAACAATTTAACATTTACTTACAACACTAACTTGTACTTCAATAACAAACAATTGAGCAATCAAATTCAACGGGAGCGATGGTTTTGCATGGTTATTCAAGTAGAAAATTTCGTTATTTGCGTATGGAACTAAAGAGCCGCAGCTTCACACCCAAAGAGCCGCACGTGGCTCGCGAGCCGCTGGTTGCCGACCTCTGGTCTATGCATTTGATCTGAATTCGAGAAAGAACGCATCATAAATAGATACAGAGAATTCTTGATATTTGATGCAAGCCATTGGATATCGAGTGATATTGGCTCTTGAGATTCTCGAGAATTTACCTTTAATAACATGGCAAAACGAATTTTTATTTCAATAAATAGATGACTATTTCAATTTTTTTCAACCTTATTTTATGATTAAAATGAGAATGCAAAACAATTCAGACCAATGAAGACCTGAACATTTGTAGACATGTGTATCTCGTTGCCTTTTCTCTTTGATGATTTAATGTAAAGAAGTAATTATGTGAATATAAACTTCTCCTGTGGTATAAATTCAACATCAAGTCTTGTATCTTGAAAATCAATCACTTATTAATAGTTCTTATCTCCAAAATTTGCTGATGTGTTAAAAATTTCTTTGATAATCTGGATTTGTGTCCAAGAATTAACCCATTATATCAACACTTGGTCAATCTTATGACAAAAATGAAATGATTACGTATTGTAATGATAGAAAAAAGAGCTATAACTAGCAACCCCAATTCCCGTTTTTAATCCACATTTCATAGGATTAAAACCCAAATCGATCGAATTGACTTGAGCCAAATTTGTAAGGTCACATTATCTGCATAAAAAATCATATTTTCGCTTAGACGTAATGGATTTGTGTCATAACAATGATGATAGATGTTATAATTCGGGCATAGTGTATGATCAATCAAATCGAATCACGGATAAGTCTTCCGTGTTTCCTTTGTGCGTTGATTACTTTGCACGTTTGCGGCTAGGAAAAAGTTGTGTAGTCATCCTACAACAATCTGAATCTATGGCTAATATATCTTCGTCTCCAGGATACCCATCCTTCCCCGAGGATCTGCTATTTTGATGGACGCGTCATTGGTCTCTATATTATATTACGCTCAGCTAGTGGGAGGGTATAATAAATTTGTATATCGTCCCTACAAAAATATCAGCCCGTGGAAATATAGGGGTTTATTGGGAACGAAAAAATGGCGCTCTCTGAAATGAGTGGAAAAAAATCATCTATTATCATATTGGTTCTAATGTATTTTTAAATTAAATACCCTGCATAAATTTGGAGATCGAAAGTATGTATATTGATCATTTTGATCCTGATTTAATCGGATTAGTTGGGAGATATTGACAATAAAAATTTTCTCCCTTTTATACATTTTCATCCAAATAATTCTATCGTAGTTTAACTGTGTGTAGAAAATAATGGGAAAATCACCATATAATTATTGTTTATCTGTAGAAAAATATATGGAACTTAGGATGAATAACAAAATAAGAGCTTAATGAAAACACATTGATTTGTAAAATATATCATCAATCGTTTCTATTGTATTATTAGCATTTAAAAAAATTAGATAAAATCCAAATCTGAACTTAGAAAAGCTATCAATTATTCTGAAAGTGTTTATAAGATCTACTAAATGTAAGATATCATGGACATGGCTTTAGAGATCAATTTAAAAATAGTAATAAACAGCTTAAAAGTGAGTAGATAATTCAAACAAAGCCTTGATTTGGATATTTCAATTAATGAATTTGTGTTTTTCTGAAGATGATGATTAATTCATTAGCTCTTAGTCTGGTGGAATTTCAATACAAAATCAAATAAATGGCATTATGATGCTATAATTTGAAAGATTTTGTCTAAGGGCTATGTCGAAATTTCGCTGTTATTACCCTCGTATTTTAAATATTTTATTTACACCCTTAAATCGACGTAACGGTGCATTGCAATCGCAAGGGGTAATATGTAAAGCGTGATTGAGTTCGCGAAATTAGCAGATGCTAAAAATGACGAAGGACCGATACCTGAGCCTTTTTTATGATTCAAATCCGGAATTAGGTAAATAAACCCTCTCGGGACCCTTGCCTGGGATGAAATTTCAACCCTTACGGTTTGAATATTCAATAGATAGTGCCGGGCATGTGCATTATCGGCGCGAGATCCTCCGCAAAATGTAATTGTGCAAACCTTCTTTGTTATACGGTCCAGGTAGGCGAACGATCCCGAAAAAGGGGAAAGATCCTATTGCAATTTGAATATTTTAATTTTTTTTTGCGCAACCGATATTCACGCTCGTCGCCATCGGGCTTAAAAAGTATAAATTGCTTAAAAAGCGCGCAACTTGCGGGCTAAAAGCTCGATCGTGAATTCGAAAGCTCTGAATAAGCGTGCCCTTTGCCTATTTGAAATTCGGTCGCATAATATATGGCGTATGGTAATATTGAAGGGTTTTATTGGCGAATGAAATGGTTTTAATCCTTTATGTTTGTTCGGGACTGTCTTTTTTCGGGATCGACAGATGTTTTTTTTTTCGAGTAATTTGAAGCGTTGCGCTGAAAGCTCAAACTTTATCGCTAATCAATACGTCATGCAAATAAACCTCAGCGAAAGCATCGTCTCGTTTGAATTGCTTTTCCTGAATTGCAGGATTTAGAGTTCAACAAATCAAATATCATTTTAAGTGGAAAGTTGGAGACGTTCACTACAAAAAGTTTTGGATTTTAGTGCGTCGTTTGCTCGACAGTATGGAAGTTGGATTCTTGAACCGCAAGTACGTGGCTTTTGACGAAAATATAAAGAAGATCTGATCGATATATTATGTATTTACCATCAATAATTTCCTTGTTATAAAATATTTATATGAAGAGTAACCAAACCGAATCGATATAGTGATCATTTTTTTATGAATATGGACTTCTTGAGATCACTGATATTATTGGAAAACCTCAAAAAAAAATAGGGGATAATAGATTTTATTGATTGTCATAAATAATTAAAAAAAACACAATGAAAATCATTTAACACAATACATCACTCAATAAGTTCGTAGGATTTTTTTTCATTTTTAACTTTTTTCTTCTTCATTTGGGGTAAATTTTCGCTATTTCATCGAATAATCCTACGAAAATTTTGAATGATGTGTTATCTATGATATGCAGTTTTACTAAATTTTATTTATTTTACACAGTAGACTTATATATAAAGTTTTGGGCTCAGTTATTTAGCACTTTTTGCAATAATTTTCATGCTAAAAATTGATCATATTCTTCCAACATTTGGTCACTATTTATACATCTTGCAGATTTGAACTCAAGATGCTGGAGTTAAAAGAGATGTTTGAGTTCTGAGGTAAACCGCTAAATTACGAGACTATAAGTATTTATCATATTAAATGCATATACATATTTTGCTAATATTTTTAATGAGAAGGAGGCTTTCAAGATTTGCTAAAGGCAATGAAAGATTGCTGGTGATCGTGATTTATCAGGGAGGGTTCAAAAAAATAGTATTCGCCATTGTCCGAAACGTGCTCGAAAAGATAGTTTTTCGACACGAAAGGGTTCTTTTGAAGCAGGCAATAAGGCACTTGGGACAATTTCACGGTTTGCGGGACAGCAGATTTTTATCTTTGAGTACCGTTTCGAGCCTCACTTGTTAACACGATCAGGTCTTCTGATAATCCTTTGTATGGTTTTCATACTAAACTTTGTATTGTGCATGAATAAATTATATTATTTAATGGCAGTCTGAAGATCGAAAAAATATCGTCAGTTGACTCTGATGAATGCGAGCAGATTGATGAATGGATTCGTTAAGAGAGTCTGGGTAATTCAATATTTCTTCTTTGGTAAAATATCTGTATGATTTAGGTTAAGTAATTTAACCTGCTTCAAAGGAAGAATGACGTCGAACTAAAATGGACTGAACAAATGTGGACCATTCTCCCTGTCACAATTTGTCAAAGGGAGACTGGATGTTTGAGCGACAAGGGCCGAGGGTCTGTCAAAGAAAAACAGCATTGCCCTTTATGTCAAACCCTTTCGAAGTTTCCGTACAAAGGTTGAGTGTCATAATTATATGTTTTTGCCCTGCATTGTGCTCCTAATCAAATTCTAGAGCCCAACGCTCCCATTAATTTCATCAAGATTTTCATCTCACGCACAAATTTCCGACCCGCAAAGAACTGGTTAAATAAATTTGCAATTGGTCGAATCCCTGTATCCTTCCGGTATGGTGACTAAAATTGAAAGAGACGACAAAGGAATTTATCACCGAAAAAATGGCACTGTTTCCAGGTAGCAAAAAGGTGAAACAACGCTAGGGTAATACGATTTTAGCATAATCAGCCGGGTCATAACACTGGAGTAATCAAATTGCCACGCTATCGATAATGTCGGCCGAATTAAATTATTTCGAATTCCGCAACTCTTTGACTCTCTTATTTTTCTGGACTTTCTTAATTTAATTTGGAGGACCTGTTGCGTTTACTGTGTAAGAGCCCGACGAGAATTGAGTTTTAATTACGCTCAGCTGAAAGGAGCAACAAGTCCTCAAAAGAATTACAAAGTGGCTGAAAAACTCTGAAAAGCAAATTTTTAATCGAACTCGCGGCTCGAAATGAAAATACAATTTTGAGGTAATCGAATAAAAATAAAATACCAAAAAATAAAATCAGCATACTATCTGAATAAAATATTTGTATGCAAATTAGATGTCAGCATATCAACAAATTTGGAAGTACGAAAATACTTTTATTTCCGAAGAACCTTCTTAATTTATGTCTATCCTAATTTTCTGAAACTGGGATGATTCATAAAATCAGGATCATTTGAGTATCAAATTTGCAACAGTGACTAAAATATAGTTTTAAAATAATTATAATTTCACCACTCATCTTTAGAAAAATCTCATGCAGAGATTGCCAATATCTAGTGATGATAAATTCAATTTTTTAAATGGTACTCAAAAAGACCAGAGACTTAAATATAAATCCGATTGCACATGTGATGAACCCCTTAATTTATTACAAACTTCTAAACTCTTTTACCTGCTTAAAAAAGGACTTTCCTTTGTTGTTGGTTTTTTACAATCTTCAACAACTACCTGGTGGGGTCGCGGAGGTCTAAGGGGATCCTGTATGATTATTTATTGTAAGTCTTGATCCTGACACCAAGTGGTGATGAAGTGCTAAATGTGTTTATTGAGAAATCGACTACTCGAAATCGATAATGTTTACCATAAACGACTAATTTAGTGCAAGAAAACACATGCAAAAATGTCGTTAAAACAAGGTAGGAGAGACACTGTGCTTTGATTTTTTTATTGTTTAATTTGTGAAATTGCAATGTATTCAAAAAGCCAAAATGCAATTTTTTAAACAAGTTACAAAAGGCTATAAATAATAAATACATTGCTAATACGCAGCTATTTGATTAATTATTATTGGAAGCTTTCCTCAAAGGGTTAATAATCTATAAATTAATATACTGCTTAATTAATAAAACCTTATGATGCTTAAATGTAAATAATTGGAAATATTTATATAGACTTATTAAATGGCGTGTTATTAGCAATTTATGCGATTATGATCATTTTTTGATTGTTAAATTTGGGTTTTTCTAAAATCAAATAAGCTTCAAACATCACAATTTTCTGATAATAACAACGCGTCCTCTGTTCAATTAACCACTATTTGATTTGTCCAAATATATTTGAAAATTCTTCGTCATTGATGATCGTCAATGTTATAAATTTAGTGTATTTTGTTCTATTATAAATCTGTATTTATAAGTTTTAATATTTGATTAAGTTTTAAAGGACATTTGGTTCATAAATCAAATACATTTCAGAGGGGATTCAATTATCATTTCATATGATTGAATGCAATTTCTCGATTCATTGGCGAAAGTCATGTCGAAGAGTGATTTAAAATGTTTGGACTTTTAAGGTATGAACATTGTTTTTGAAGTATCTCGAGGTTTTTGCATTAAAAATGACTTGATTTGTGAGCCTGGAACATTTAAGTCGAGCATCGCCATAATTTGAATTCGAGCGCTCCTCGCTGAGTGACTGAAAAATCCCGAGTCCCGGAGCAGATTTATTTAAAAGCCCCGCGTTGTCGGTTGTATTATATTCATTTTCATGTTGATGCTTCCATTTACTTTATTTGTTATCTCTCCTCTTATTTTCCTCTTGTCAGCTTCCATATAGTAATCTGACTGTACCGCTCCTTTTATGGCCGAGGGAAAGAATATTCAGAGCGATCTCCACATCAAAAATATCTTCAAAAAACAACATTAGCCCAATACATGATGTATTCATGGGACGGGACGGGGCTGTATGGTGTGGGGGTAGGCTTAGTGTATCCACCCTTATCTAAGAATCACATAATAACAAGATAGTTGAGTTTTTCCTACCCGTTCCGCATGCTCGTAAAAAATACGCCGTCTATTGTATAAATCTACATTTTATTCAACGCGATACAAAGTTTCATTTCTGTTTAAGAGGGCGGAAAATGTGGGCGAATTTCTCATAGTACGTATTTATACAATACGTTTCATAAATTGTAATCAAATAAGATCGGCCCACTTGAGTCTGAATGGTTGCTGCAAGAAGTATTAGATGCTCCATGATCGAAATACAGCAGCAAGTCTTTGAATTAAATTACAGTATGAAAATTTTATAATATTTTCCAATATATTACAATTTAACAAATGACATCGACATATTGTATATATAGTTTACAATCTTACATACATATTTCATTTTTTAATAACAGTCTGAAGATGAACTATGTATTTTTTTGATGTGACTTTCAGCAATCCTTTTATGGGACCATTGCCAACCATTTTCACATGGTTTTTACATGGCTTATATATATTTTTAAAAGTGTGGTCGTCAGCCAAATCTTCTGTGGAATACAAACCCAAGATAATGGAGTTACAAATCCAACCGCTTAACCGCGAGATTATCTAAAGTTATAAATCTAATTACAACCCTAATTAAGAATTGTTCTTAACAAACCTAACCAATTGTTATTATAAAATCATATTATGTACTAATTCAATATATTTTGCCATGGGATAATTGTCACCATATTGAGATGATAAAATGTAGTCGAAAATTATGTATTTTGTAGATGTGAACCTAAAACGCTAAAACTATACATCGGTAAATCGCAGGACTATAAAGATTTTTCATCATTTGCATAAAATATTAATTCTTCTTACGTTTGAATTAAGATAAGATAAGACAGGATTTATAAGTGAATGACGAATCTTTATCATTATGTTTAATAGTTGCAAATCTATAACTCACAGACCAGGTAAACACTATGACAATATTTAACTTTAAAGTGACCCGCATTATATGATACATAGTTTTAATAAACAAACTTTCCGGCTGACCATTGAAATCGAGCATAACCATATGGTCACGCAGCTATAAATCGTTCGTGTTAATTTTCTCGCTTCTGATGAATTAACTGATCGCACTCAAATAGTTATTGGTTGTTCAATCATTACATCTGGGTATTTAAATTTAATTTAGGCCAAAAAAAAAAGATATTTGTTTCTGCACATTAGAATTCAAGACAAGGTATGGGGCAGCAAGTTAAAGGAAAAACTTATGTCTTGAATGTTATAAGCGTCGAATTACCATGTCTGCTGTTGGCTGGGGTCAGAGAGGAATAAGTAGGTGGTCGTGGAGGAGGCTATAAAAAATAATATATTTGAATATTTTGGTAATATTAGAATATCCCTTTTCTATGCGAGGCAGTTTGAGTTTTTCCTTTTTACCCAATATTCTCCCTGCGACCCTATGTTTTTGTTTCCCCGGTATCCCATCTATCGCAGATGTACATATATTCGCTCACGTACTTAAATCTTTATATAAGAAATAAGAAAAAAAATGCCTGGCGTACCTTGCAATGAGTATTATTTTAAATTATGGTCAACCGAATTATTAAGGAATTTACAAGATCCAAATGTATATTTTGAGGATTTTAATGCGTTAAAGAATGCTTGTTTAAGATATAAGACTCACAGCATGAACCGCTGCGCTAGACAATTAAAATTTTGGCTAATAGCTGTTGATATATTACCAAAAAATATGGATTGCAGCACATTTTTATCCAATGAAAAACCAAATTTTGGATGCATAAAATATAAATTATAAGAAAATTAAATGACAAAATAGGATTTGTTGTATCTTAAATCTTGGATTTGCTATACATACGATTAGGGAATTCAATCCCGGGATCCTGGACAGTTTTAGGTGATTATGAATCCCGGGATTAGTAAACGTAATCTCGAAAAATTCGGGATTGAAATTTTTATTAAACAGAAATCGTGCATCTCACCAGTACGATGAAGGCTACTAAATCGAGACATTTCCGCCGAAATCTGGATGCTTGCAAATAGTGGCGTAACTACTGATTGGCGGTAACTGTCTAATCTATGTATACATATATACAGTACACAGTATGTTTATCAAATTGTTATATTAACCTTCCCCTACCGGTGATGTATTTACTACACCTCGACTCTAATAATGGGAATATCTATATGAAATATAATAGATACGGGGTTCAGATTTTTTTGTATTCCTCCGTAATATAATACTAATCACATTAACATTAGATAAATAAATTATTTAGTGTTGCAATTTTTCAACAAACGTTACCCTTTACTGGAATTTTTTAATGGAAAGTAATGGTTTTATTTTTTTAAAATACCTTTATTTAAATCCATTTTGTCAAACCGCACAATTACCTTTAAATTGAAAGAAGGGTGAAAAAATCAAGGAATTGCATATAATAAGTAAGATCCTAAACTCTTCTTATTAAAATATTAGGTTCATACCCAGATTATTGAAAAAAATACTGTATTAACAAATTTGGGGAGATTGATAATAATTATATTGCTTGTCAATCATCTCGATCTAGGTTTGACTCGTTTTTTTTAGATTTGAAGATGTATGTACTGAGACGATTAATAAATTCATGTTGGGACGCTAATTGATGACTTATTTTAAATATTCGCTTATAGATTCTCTCCTATCTAAAATTCTTGTGTAAAATAATCCTATCTTAACTTTACCGTGTGTGGAAGATAAATGGGAAACCACCACCTGAAAATCCTCCTATGGAGAAAAAGTCTCCAACGGAGGTCGCTTACATCCGATATCGGATATGGTACGTTAGGAAGAGGACATAGGAAAAAAATATCAATAGCACATTTAATAATTTAAAAGATTTCGATGAGCATTAAAGAGCTCATTAAATATGTATCCAACAGAATCGCTGGTGTAGAACTATTGGCACGTCTCCCAAAGGTCATATCTCAGTCCGCTTACAAACTTGACACACATCCACGGGAGGGATATGAGAGCATTTATAAATTGTCATCACAATTTTTGGCGTCTACTCTGCGAGCAAATAAAACGTCGTGTTTTCGTCGTGCCGAAGAAATGTGTTATTATACGTATATGGAGCGTATAAGAAAAACATATCCTGCCTCCCACAGAGGGCACCACACGCAGTGGAAGTCGGAGGAAACGAAGAAAGCCATACGACACCGAACGTAAACTAACCAAACCATTATGAAAGAAAAATGAGATAGTTACGGTCGCAGCGGCTCGGGGGCGCGAGGGCAGGGCCGAACTGAGTGTGGGGAGGGGCACATCTGACAGCGGTCCTCGGGCGTAGGGGGTGGCCGCCGGTCGCCGGTCGTTATACAGTTTCTTGTGACCGTGGATACCGAGAAATGGACATTTATTGCTGGAAGAAGACCCCTTTTTAAAAAAAAATAATTTAATTTAGCAAAACAGTCAGACCATTTTTTGCATATTGAAAAAGAAACTTCAAAGATGGTGGCCTCCCAAAAATAATTATATATTTTGTAATACGATTAGTAGTATTACAAAATATAAAAAATGGCTTCTAAAGTGTTGAAACAGCAAGTGTTCATGACAGTAAAATATTGACTAAAAACGCTTTAATACAATATAATAACACCTCACTCAATAAGTTCGTAGGATGATTAATAAAACAACAAATTTAAAGGCAAAATTCAACTTTATTCATCAACAAATTTTTCTTCAAGAATGATTCTGTATTCGTTCTAATGTTTCTTTAATATTTCGATGCCTTTTTTGTAAAACGATTTACCTTTGGCCACAATATAGGCTTCAGTTTCGGCAATCACTTCTCCATTGGAGCCAAATTTCTTTGGTGGATGAGGAAGCAATTCAATGCAATTCGTACAATTTTACCATTGATGCGATCGATTTGTGACACGGTGCATTATCTTGCTGAAAGAGCATTTTTGTTTTCTTCGTTTGGGGTTGTTTTTCGCAATTTATTTCATCAAACGTATCAATAACGTCATATAATATTTGCTATTGATGTTTCGGCCTTCCTCAAGGTAATCGATGAATATAATATCTTGCACATCTCAAAATACGGAGTCTATATGCCATCCTATGAACTTATTGAGAGATTATAACGTTTTTAGGCACCATTATTAAAATTCTTTATATCATCAACTTTAATTAATTCTGATAGCATCAGTTTAAAAGTCATTCTATAGTTTAATAGAATCAAGGCCGATTGTAAAAAGTGCGTAAATCTTAATTAATTCATGATTTAAATATATGTTTAAAATTAGTCTTATGTCATACTTGGATCTAAAATGAAGATTGCAATAATTGATAATGAAATGATTTAGTTATATTTAGCAATTTTTTAACAGCCTTTAAATTGTCTAAAAAAATGCCTCGTGAATAAAGTGCCTGCACAGGTCTGGCCAGTAGCGGTTCGCTCGCGCAAAACATCCCTCTGTCCGCTCCCAAAGCCACCCTCCACCAACTGTCGGCCAATTTCCCTCACCCCCTTAAACAGCCCATGCCCACACTCCGGAAGCTGTCCCTCCTATCCCCCTCAAATATTACCCCCCCTCGGACCGACCGGTGAACTCATCCTCCGTCGATGGTATTAGGAAAACCAGCTTCTTCCAAATATTACTACAGATTTGAATACGAATAAAAATATAATAATAACACAAAAACATCAGAGAGCACAACAAAAATACGCCATAGAACAAAATATTCATTTAAATATCAAAATACAAGACGAAATTGGGCTATATCTTAAATAGTATGCGAAATAGGGACTTCATAAACGTGATTCAAATTGATAATTACGACAGATTTATATGGTGTTTAATTAGTTATTAATTTTTTTGAAAATTATTTCGCTTTAATACAGCAATGTGTGTCACTGTTTTGAAACGCCCTCGAGAGGGGGTCGCAACTTTTGCTTACTTTGCCCGTTTTCCGACTAGCCTCAGTTGTCTCCCCAGCCCCTAACACTATATAAATATGTGGGTAGACACCCCCAGCGGCCTGCCAGGGGTGGGGGACAATGGTCCACTTGGATATTGTAAACACAAGTAGATATGAACGAGTCGTGTACGGATGTGACCGTCGCGTGGGTGTGGTGGTGGACAGACTTATAAAAGTTTGCTCTGTTTGGGGATGCGAGGTTTTGGGTTTGAGATCTGTCCAGATCCCACCTAGGGGGTGGGAGAGGCCTTAGGGCGTAATGGCCGACAATGGTCGAGGGATAACAAGGCTTGAATATTAGGTAAATCTAAGTGAGGCTTGTTTTTCTTTGGGCAGTGACTGAGGAGCACCCTTCGTCTACATAAACACCAATACAACACAAATATTATTTTTTTATATATTTAATTTTGATAATAAATACAATCAAATTCATATTACTATGATGAAAATATATTTAATCAACATTAAATACTTTTCGATCGATTGCAAATTTTAACTATATAATAATTGATGATATGGCTTTTTAATTTTTTTAAATAAAATTTAGAATTAATGGGTAAATCTACGATATTTGGAATGTGTTTAAAATATTTTCTCGGGGTGGATTTCATAAAAAATAAAATATTCAAAAGGTCTTTCAAGCGGAGAATTCAACCCTTTATAGATAAGTCCCAAAGCCTCAAAGGAAACTTGTGTCCTGATTTGGAAGTTTAATATTGATCAATGTCCGGTTGGCTGGTAGCGGTCAGGCGCTTGGGGATAGGGAGGGTGTTAAGAAGAGTTTTCTTCGAGTTTGGGGCTCTCCTGAAGGTTCTAAAGGAAGAAGCGCATGCGTTTTCTTTATCTTTCTCAGTTGCACGCGCGTATGTCTCAGCGCGTAAAAGTATCCTTACCTGCGGCCAGGTAGCGTTTCAGAGATGCTCAAATGTTCGCAGACGAACACTTGAATAATTGATTTATTCGCATATTATATTGTTGAGTGGTTGTGTGATTTATGTGGCGTTTTATTTGTATGGTAAAATCCAAATTTTGTCAGGCGGCGACGAGTCCGACTGTCAACTGTCAGCTGTCAACGATTTCCCGCTTTAGATTGATGACAGCGAAGATCGCTCGGACTAGCTTTTCTTTGTTTAGTATTTCCCGTGCCAAAAAAGGGTTCTTAGGGATATCACCATTGGAAGAATTCGTTTTTGCGTCACGTATGCCATCAGAATTGCGCCTCGTCATCCATTTTAAGTTTTTTCCCCATTTGAAGCCACCGTCTGCATTTTAACTACAGCTAGCCAAAGTTATTAGAAACATTCTGCCGAATTGTTCTTGTGGAATTACAAGAGGGACAATTCGAGGACATTCCAAGGATTGATCTGAAAGTACTTTTAAGGCGACGAGCAAAACTCGAGGGCAGGGCTACCGATTCAGGGTCATTAATATCGATATGGTAACAAATAAAAATATTTCCTAGATCAACTTATCCATTTTTTTTCGATTTTTAAATATTGCTTTGTGATTTTGGCTAATAATTTAATAACGAATTTATGTCAATATTGATGATAGATTAATAGATTTTAAAGTATCACTGCTGTATAGGTTTAATTCAAATTCATCCTCACTTAAATCCATTCCAATTCCATACTTTCAATTGTGTACCTGTAACATATTAACACTATACTTCACATTAAAACATTAAAAAAATAATTAATAAAGTCGGTAATATGATATTTTAAATTATTCCTAAAAATATGGACTATATTTAGTTAAGTACAACTACTTTAGATGACAGCAAAAATTATGAACCATTGAATATATTTGCAATTAATTTTAATATTCAATTCCATTTAAAACAATCAAGGTTAAGCGCTTTATATTTTAAACATTATTAACCCCTTCAGCGTTTTGATTCACTGTTAAAAGTGTCATCCGTAGTGATCTTTTCGCCTTTTAAATCTTTTCGCGTCATATCCAGTATACGAAAATAGTATATCATCAAGTTCGAACAAGTCAACATTTGACGTACACAACACTGCAATCATCAGTGTCATTTTCTATTGAGGTTTGCTTAACTTTCACAATGCGGATATATCCGTCATACCCACTTTGCATGGACTTTGGTCTTGACGGATATATACGTCATATCCAATTAAGGGGTTAAATCGTTCGTATTATAATTTAAATCATGTTTCTGTGAGAACGCTCTCAAAATAAAAATCGTAGAAGTTGAATGTAACCTCTATTAGTGTGTTATTTAATAACAAGATTATTGAATTTTATTAATACAATATTAAACAGGGGCCGTAACAAGGGTGTGGAAAAGCAGGCGCCCGCCACGGGCGCAAATGGGCTTGGGGCCCAGTAGAATACCGACCCAGTCGAGAGTTACTACTCGACAACTTGACAACTTCGTTTTATAAAGAGAGTTCGTAATCGTTTTATAGACATGTTTGGGTATGGCGTTTTATTCGTAATGTCAGCGATCCGAAAAGCAGACTGGATGGACACACATACCTTATGGGCACATTCGACTTCTTTTAGGGATTTTTGTAGCGTTTTCGGGGATAAATCCATATTCGAGACCTTTCTTTATCTGTATAATTACGAAAGCTTCCTCAGAGGTTAACTTATATAGTCTAGGGAAAGTCTAGTCATAAAAATGATATATATTTATGAATCTTACTAATTTTTAGTAAGATCCATTTCATCAAGCTAGTTTTTTAGTTTTAAGATATTATCATTGACAATCGGCTCTTATAAGTGCGTCCAAAGAAGACACGCATCCGCTAATCTTTAGAATCCAATTAGTATAAATACAGATTATTAAGATACTATTACAATTACAGTCGTTTAGCTAAATGGTGGATACAGTTTAAATTCTCACAGATACACATTGATTTAAAAATACGGTTTATTCTGATGTAAAATATGATTTCACTCACAACTCTCACATATAATAGAAGAGGGACGTTATCATTTCCAGGACGGAGAGCCATTTTTTGCACCACCGCGTATGCATGGCATGGGAATCACATTCGTCTGACGTAGACAAATGATGACGCTCGGTCCACTTAGGATGCAATCCCAATGGCGATGACACGAAACGATCCAAACAAATGGACGTCGACTCCCACTTCTTTTTTCTTCCACCGGATTGATGGATTAAGAAGATGTACAGGAGCAGAACACTTTTTGTGAGCGCTATAATTTATTTTTACATTCGGAGTGGTATATGCATATGACGCCTTCGATTTATCAAGATGGCGCTTTTTATGCGTCTGCTAGTGTGCTGGAGCAATTGACGATTTTGGGTATTTAATTTGATGGTCGGTTTCAAAATATAGGATATTTAAATATATAAACACCATGCTTGCAAAAATAACTCGTATAATATCTTGCGAAGCATCAGGACATTTTAATTTTTAAGCGTTCTTACGGAAGCACAAACTGAGAGACTAAGTGACTGGTATTTGAATAATACTATAGAATATAATATTTATGGATTTATTGATTTTAAATCAATACCTCAAAAGCTGGCAGTATAAATCGCTGGTTATTTGATAGCAAATGAGATTACTATAGTTGTGTTTTGGCATGTTTCTGGACTATAATTAAGTAATACTAAAAAATATAAATAGTACCAAACTTTAAACTCATTGAAATTAACAAGAAATTTACTTCATTTTTAAAGTTGGAATAAACTATTTTTAATACTTTATTATTTATATAAGGTTTATAAAAAAATATTACCTGGCTGCGAGAAGGACGTCCTTCCGTAGCCAAGGTCAACCGACGACTCTCCTTGACTCCCACCTCCTTCCCAAACCCAACGATACTCAGTCGATAGACTGACATAATGATAGTCCAGAAATATACCAGGACACAACTACAGTAATCTCATTTGCTATTAAATGACATACAATAGCTTCTTATGATTCCATCCCTGCTTTTACAGTTTTAGTAGGAAATTTATCTGTTTGTTGTAACATAAAAACTTTTCTATTGCTTATTATTAAACTATTGTTTTCATGTATAAGATCCTGGCATTTATGAAAGCTAAATTTATTTTTTTCCTAGTTTATTGTTTTATAAATTTATCACTATGTAATAGTTGATTTCTTTCACCTTTTTTTTATCAAAGCGAATGAATTTCAATATTTTTATATACTTTCACAAGTACCAATCATTTTGACTATTCTAGTGTGAAATATTCCTAAAATATAATATATAATATAATCATAAGCTTCTAATAATTGGCCGCGTCTTGCTTGAAATTAAGCTAAATAAACGTCTACATGTACAGTTAGTTTATTTGTATTTCCGTAGGAACGCTTTAAAATTAAAAAATATAACCTGTAGGTAGTCGCGCAACTAAGCGGTTAGACTCGTAACTGAATCATTTTGGGTTCAAATCTATGGGAGATGTGGCTGGCGATCACATTTTTAAAAACATATATATGCCATGAAAAGCCATGTCAAAATGGCATGAATTTATGATATGCGTATTTATCGTTATTCGTATTCGATATTTGAACTTATAATTAACTATGTTGATAAAATTATTTATGTTGCATACAGGAGACTTAAAAAAAATGCACATGCAAAAATTGAATTAAATTTGGGCTTTATCGCCATACAAAGGGCAAAGTATTGACGCCGAAATTAATCATTATACTGCCCGGAGAGATGTATATATTAAGAGTCAGTAACTGTACACGAAAAGGGAAGGAGAGGAAAGAATGAAAAAAAAGTAAGCCGGCCCTTCACTTATCTCCCCAAATGAAATCCCTCCCCAAATAAAGAGGCTGTAGTTTGTAAGGGAGGTTTGGTCTGTGGTCGCCGAGACGCCGTGACGTCACGCGAGGGATGCTGCGCGTGGCTGTCTGTGTCCGTCTGTGAAAGAGCCGGGCTCGTATGTGTACACCTCCTCAGATCTGATGAATGTCCCCCATTAGCTGTTATTTATTTAGAAAGACTCTTTCTCCTTCCACCCCCTTTGTACACAGACGAGATTCGAGCTCTCGGGGTGCAGGACAGATTGTGCTAAACGACAATAATACATTGCAGACGGCTGCAAAAATATTAATATCGCTTATGGCCTTCTCGATATTTGTTTCGTATGTATATTAGGCAATTGGATAATGGAATAATATACGCATTAGAATTTTCATACTAAATATTCCAGGACAAACAATACACATTCGTGAGTCATAGTGATGAATTATCTTAAAAGCCCAATGAAATAATACTTATTTAAATAACTCATAAAATCAATATCGATATACTATATGAATTTATTTTGAAAATTAATTTTATAATTTGAATTGAGTTGAATATTCAAAAATAATATTGGAATCTTATAAATTAATAGAAGATAATATGGTTTAAATCAATCTATTTTAATTCAAAGAAAATCTACACTACTTTGGAGCGACGAGTGGCTATGAAAAGGTTAACGCCTACTCTGGTCATAATTTAGTTAGTATTAATTGTCGAAATTAGCTCTTATTTTAACCCTCTAGCTACCTCATATAAAAAACAGACACTCTTCCCACATGCCATGATATTTTGAATATGATTTAAAAAAAATAGTTTTAGATTATTAGTATTGGGTCTTCCAATAAGAACGCTTGGTTTTTGAATGTATATGAATGTACATGTTTTTGTGAATGTTTTTGAATGTACAGAATGTCCATCGTAGCATGCGTTGTGTGGCACGTAGCTCGGTCTTATTGAAACCACATATCAACAGTATCAATATTATCCAATCTAGACAAGAAGTTGTTTATCATTAATGCTAGTTTTATTTTAGAAGTTAGATCAAAATTTGCACCAAAAATAACATAATCTTCTAATATATAAAAATGAATTGGACTTTGTTCGTTCGAAATGCGCTGCCATATCGTTCATCAGATTGCAATAAAACTTTAGTCCATTTATTTATAAAAATTTTGCAAGTAACATAAGCATATTTGGATATATAAAATTAATGTTTGTTTGTTCGTATTTAATGCGCTGCCATACCGTTTATCCGATTGCAATAAAACTTTGCCAACTTATTGTTTGCATTTTTTCAAATAATATAAGTATAGTATAATTAACTCAAAGTTCATTAAATTGAAATCGCAGAAATTTCAAGTTCTTGTGAACGACGATAAATTAATTGTCTCGGGTTTTCCCGTACACTCTCATGCACAGCAACGATGTTTTTAGCAAACCTTGCGTTTAGGTGACGTGCGGGTTTTGGCTGATTATTTATCGAACCGGTTGACTAGAATGGACACCAAACGTTGAAGAGTTGATTTAATAGGAAGGTTGTGGCGAAAATCAGATCAGGTGAAAATCAATTTTTGCCAGATATTTCAAAAGCACATGTGCATAAGAATATTGAAGAATGCAAGTACGTGTATTGCAATTGGCATGATAACGAGATATCACTAGCGAATAAAATTTAAGAATAAAAGAAACAGAATTATAATATAGAGTTTGCGTCTATAGACGCATATGGCATGTATAGATGGATCTTTATATAGACACTTATCGCACCTAACTGGTTGAATCACGACATAGAAACCAAATCAATCATATTTATACAGTGAATGGGAACGCTAAATTCTGCGCTCAGATCATCATAATGTTGCTATAATATTGAAGCCAACGATTCAAGTTTAAATTCACTTCGTTGTTAGTTTCGTGCGTGCTCAAACAGTTTTTATATCCACTCGAGCAATTGGCATTTATTTTCTTCAGTATACGTCAATGAATTTTTACGACTTCTCGAACATGAGTAAAGCTTAATTATACGTATCAGTACAAAAAAGTAAGCTTCTCCAATTCCACAAAGGGATGAATAAAATGACACCGAGTACGGGGCTAAATGTGACCCCAACCTCATCCTTGGCGCGCCCTCCTTGCCCTCACGAACACATGTGTGTCTTTTATGCCTTCTTTCGCTGTAGGGAGACGGTGAATTGGTTGCTTAGCATTGCGATCATTTGGTTTTGTGTACGATGGAGAGGAAGTCTGCGGGTGGATGAAGCCTTTGAAAAGTGGCCAGAAAGTATGTCATGGAAAATCGTTAAAATTTGACAGGAAACACGCCCGGGAGACGAGGATCGGGTGGAAAGTCTTGAGAGATTACTCTCAGACGCCGAATCGACCATATTGTTTTGCGTCCTGGATTAAGTTTTCATTTAAAACAATATTTTCGCTAAGGCTGTTATAGGATATTGAAGAGCTTTTCTTGGCGTTTATTAGAGATAAGGAGTAAATCGGCGTCATGAAACCATATAAGTAATAGATACTAAAAAAATCTGCTTAAATAAGAAAATAAGAAGCATTGTGTCAATGTAAATGTCAACAAGATTTGAGTTGTAAACTAATCCTATTTTCATTTCGGAAAATTCACTATAAAGTTTCGTCTTACTTTCATATTGAAGTAATTGAAATCTGGAACAAAAACGATTTGCGTTGTATAAGATATGGGATATGTAGTGTTGTTGCGATAATCCAAATCTAAAGAGTTTAAATTAATTAATATACAGCCGTGGATTGTATGCTTCATTTTTTGCATAAATAAGATTGAATTATTTCGATACAAACGCTTGAGATTTGAATCTATTCATTTCGTGCATCAGCAGATCGATCGCATCGACTGCGAAAATTGACTGCCAAATCATGTTTATCTCATTTAAAAAATAAACCCGGCTGCAGTAAGATGTATGGCTCAAGACAAAGCTGTAAATAAGGGGTAAGTTGTTCTTTAGGGGTTGGCGAACGATTGATGTGTTTGGTTAGCGGAGACTTGTGGACTCCTAAGGTGCCCGTTATACTAAGGTGCGGTTTGTAAGTCCTCCATCTTGAGACTTTTGCTTTAAGCCCTCGCAATGAAGATTTATACGGATCTTAGAATTACGGTGCCGCATAAGAGTTTCATTAAAATTCAACACTTTTACGTGTGATTTATCCGCGACGCTCGCACCTCATATTACTGAAAAGGTATCCCTCGCGAAGAAGGCAGTTAAGGGTAACTAGGCATCGGGGTAAATAGCATAAAATACGTGGTGATTCGACAAATGGACGGATGAATGTGCCCCCGCAGGCTTTCGGGGGTAGCGAAGGTTTTGCTGGGTGTTATCGAAGACAATGGGGTGGCTTTAGACTAAGTATGAGGAAACAAAAACGGCTCCGACTTAAGTACCCGACAAATCTCGGCATTCTTTATATTGACGATGTATATTACATGCGAACTTAAATGTGAAATATTTCAGCGAAAAAAGGTATATTTTCATTCATTTTACATTTTTAATGGCTCAAAGAAAATTGTGTTTCCTGCCAAAAATTGAATTTATAACGAAGATTTAAATTTTCAATCTATTCCCAGTTGAATCAGATCCATGATAAATCATTGTATAATTACTATAAAAACTTAAAATGATATGAGCTATCAAGTATTTGTGCATTAGACAAAATATATCCATGATCAATAAAGGTCAACGGATGAATGATCATGGTTATATATCTTTATTAGATAAGATTTTCTTCATCAAAACTACTGATCATCATTAAGTTAAGGTGTTTTCTAATTGACCAAATATTTTAAGTTTTGAGAGCAATCTAAATATAATTTTCATCAAATATGCTTCATAAAGTTTGGAGTAAATTCTGTCGTAAATCATTCTTTAACATCTTCGATGTTCATATAGGTTTCTATCATAATTCCTATTTATAAAGCGAATATTGACTGCACTTCGAATGACGTTCGAATTTGAGCACAATTGTGAATCATACTGAATGAATTTAAAGTATTTAAACAATTTTAAAATATATTTAATCACTTATTTTGAATTTAGTTGAAGAAATCCTTGCGACGCTTATTTAATTAAGTCGGCGTTGACGAGTGAAATTTGCAATATGCATAAATTGCATTTCAATCGAGGAGTTAGCTTTTGTTCCGCATCCCTGCGAATGTCCTCCGACCCTTAAGGACCACCCCCCAGCACGAATGCCTGCAAAGGACATTCCCATTTATTAATGGCACCTTGTTTATTTTGGCGTGCATGATGCATCGATGCATTTGCCAGACTTCGTTCCAGCGTCCCAGTTTGCCACCTCCACGTGCACACACCGTCCACGCGAGAAAAATCCAGGAAAAACCCCAATAAACACCCTCGACTCGTGCATCCACAGATAGCCTGAAAAAATCGGGGGTATTTTTTATTGAGCGTGCAACGAAAAAAGTTAAATAAACTTTAACGACACTTGAACCATTAAAACGAAACTAGTTTGCACAAAGGATGTTTCGGAATCGTTTTCATTTATGCATTTTTTATTATCCCCTATAATCCTAAACGGTCCATTAGCAGCATCCAAACATTCAAAAGGGACTGTAGCTATTTATCTCGCATTCAATGTTGAATGGTCATTTTATCTCATTCAGGATAATCAGGTTCAAACCGCACGCTTCTTTATGGTCACTTTACACCCGTGTTGACCTCAAACGCGTGCGTGGTCCATTCGATCCAACATCCTTTGAAATTGAGAAAAAAACTTGCACAACATTCATTCTCAAATATTTAAATTATAAATTTGAGATTTGCTTACAAATTAATGCAAAATTATATGTATAAGAATAATCTTTCGCCATTGCTCAATTTAAGAACAGGATATATTTTTGCTTTCTCATAGTCACTCGCTGCTCTAAATTATTCACTGATTTATTTGAAGATTGGCAATATAGAATTATTCATATTTAATTCATATTTAAATATATTTTCATACAAATGAATTTAATAGATAGCATCCAATGTTCAATAAAGACAAAATACCTTCTACTGCGTTTTTAATTTTAAAGACTTAACATCTTCATGAAAGGATACTGCGATATTAAAAAGGCTCGAAACTGCCAGTGTATTGATGGCTCAATCTTGAATAGAAATTCTTTTCATGCCTATGTAAATTATTTCTAATATTTATTTAAAATATTGTGTTATTTTAGCGAATCATATGAAAATTTCGCTTAAAAAAATACATTGCGATAGTATTGTTTCGCATGAAATGAATATTGCGTTGAATTTCGTATTATTTTTTGGACAATTGAGTTGAACAACCGCTGCTTTTCAAATATTCCAAAGCGTATTGGACACACGTCCATCTGGTTTGGTACTCGGCACGGAGCGTGTCCATTGGTCAGTTCGCTTGACCGGTTCGAAAAAAACCGGTTCTCACTGGTCAATCCCCACACCTATCATAAATGGGCTACCCTCATCAAATAAGGGTCGCACAACAAACAGATACGATTCATATGTGTCGGTGAAGATCTTGCATCCCTTGCGTTCGCATATGCGGCGATCCAGCGCGATAGGGACGAAGAAGGGCGAGGGTTGGTATGTGTAAGGGACAGCTACTCTGTGGGTACAAGTATAAATTTCTATGGTTGAATGGACATTTGCAATTTTGCTGGATTGGCTAAAATAAGTGAGGGAGAGGCGATTTCCTTTGTGGATAAAGAGGCTTTGGACCCTTTGCTATTAAAAGTATTGATTTTCGGATCAACATAATTTCAACATGAGTTGACTTCTTTTAAAATCCTCTTCAGCCCCCATACTTTTGATAGTATTTTCTATTGAAATTGTATATATTTCTATTTTTTTGTGAAAATAATATTAATTATTATTTATTTAGAATATGGACAATATAAATATATGATTAAAATTAATATGCGATACTTATAGAACTCTATTTATAACTGTGTTAATATAATATTTATAAAAAGACAAAGCATTCATTTTATTCCGATATTTCGGACGCATTGACCTGACCATGATCACGCGGAGTGTATGACGTGAAACCATTTTATACCAATGATTGAATGGCAAAAAATGCGCGATGCATCTATCGTTTGCGCGTGCAAATTGTCTGAACTCATCAATACAAGCACTCGCTTTTATCCCATGTTTATTTGATACCAGCTGGTACCCGACACGTTGCTGCCACAGAAGTAATATTTCTAAAAAAATCATTTGAAATTGGAAAGAGTTATCTTATAATGATAGAAATAATGAAATTTAACTTATATTATAAATATGAACAAACATTGATTTTTATATATAAGATCTACTATAAGTTAATTGTACTATACCTATATTATTTGAAAACATACAAACAATAAGTTGGCAAAGTTTTATTGCAATCGAATGAACGGTATGGCAGCGCATTAAATACGAACAAACAAACATTATTTTATATATATTAGACTATACTTATATTACTCGTGAAATTTTTAACAATAAGTGGATGAAGTTTTATCGCAATCCGATGAACGGTATGGCAGCGCATTTCGAACGAACAAAGCCGAATTCATTTTTATATATTAGAAGATTATATTATTTTTGGTGCAAATTTTGGTCTAACTTCTAAAATAAAACTAGCATTAATGATAAACAACTTCTTGTCTAGATTGGATAATATTGATATGTGGTTTCAATAAGACCGAGCTACGTGCCACACAACGCATGCTACGATGGACATTCTGTACATTCAAAAACATTCACAAAAACATGTACATTCATATACATTCAAAAACCAAGCGTTCTTATTGGAAGACCCAATACTAATAATCTAAAACTATTTTTTTAAAATCATATTCAAAATATCATGGCATGTGGGAAGAGTTTCTGTTTTTTATATGAGGTAGCTAGAGGGTATTTAATAGACTAAACAAGAGTCAATATAAATTGATAAATCTAAAAATATGAACGCAAATAATTGATAACATATGATTTGAAGACCATGTTTCATTAAAAAAAAAATGTTTGTTTGTTCATATTTTATGCGCTATCATACCGTTCATCCTATTGTGATAAAACTTTGGAAAGTTTTTGTGCACACCTTTATGAACGTCATAGAATGCAATTTGTATACGCAATTTGTAATGTAAGACATTTAGCGGATGCATCATGTTGGCACATATTGGTCTGATCAAATGAAGCTTGGACGTTTTAATCTTAACTCATCGGCCCGCGCTACACGTGATCTGAAGCAATAAACCACGTACTTCTTCTCAAATAATTACTAAGCGCTTGTGGCATTTTAACGCATGCCGAGTATTCGTTACTATATTATAAAACATATTTTTAAATAACTAGAATATCTCTTGATTAAATATCCACTGTAGCCGTGTCCTCAAGCAGACATTAATGTATTAAAGTACCTAGTGTTTGATATAATTTGCAACGTATAATGACATTTTTGTCAAACAAAGCTGCTGCATGTGGCTAGAAGAATAAGTTTTTAAAAATGAAATTCACGGGTAATAACCGTAATAAAAATGTCATGATGAATATTATTTGAAGTCTTGAAGGCCTATATAAAAAAATGGTAGGCCGTAGAATATTATAACGGTTGAAAATGTGTAATTCAATTTCAAGGAGATGGATGAAAAATGAAAATATTACCAACGGCTGGTGTATGCGTCTGGTGTGTGATGACCCCATACAATTTATGGGTCCCTTGCGTATTTTTCCAATGTGTAAATTTTCCGCATGAAATTTTAAACGTATTGCTATTTCCTCCGAGGGAAGACTGCAAATTAATGTTGTTTACAGTATAGAAAAAAAAAAATTTAAAAAATTTGGAGGGCTGTTTGTGTTTATAGTGATACTATTGATTTTTTTTTCGGTGGTATTTTGATGTTTTTATTGGTTTATTAAATATGCACGTGCCATTGGAAGATAAGGGTGGATGTCGTACAATATTAAATCTATTGATTGACAAGAAAGAGGGCAATAGAACCAAGAGTATCAGGTTTCATTTAAAACATCTCCCCTACGATGTTAACTTGAATGTGTGTAAATTTTTAAGCAACCTACACGTCTAATGCTTTTCGCATTATACGCTATTTGCCCAAATAATACTATGTTGGAACGGTCACAGCCGATAAAAAATGATCGTGCAAAATATAGCATCGTGACGAATAAATTAAATCGCAGGACCCGTTCGGCCGTAAAAGGAGCAAACTTTTAAATAACACCCCTTATACACGTTGCGTACTTTAATTCGCGACCCAAAAAACTGGCCAGAAACTCGGCACAACACCAGGCCGAAAATATAAATTTTTATGTATCATCATTAAATTTTGACGATGCCGTCAAAATTAAATATTACAGTGGGCACTAAAGTAAATAGACGTACAGGGTTCGGGTCTTAGCCCCCGCGCCGTATTCTCCAAAGAAAAGTAACTCTTTATAATAATTTGAAAGTGCTCACAATAAGAGTATGTGCGAATGACTTGAACTTTTACAAGGGTCTTCCAAGGGCTGGGCCGGGGCCCTTGGGACTCGTAAGGCGCGGTGGATGGGCCTCGCCGCCGAATGCTTACACACCCCTGTCGAAAAGGGTGGATATGAAACATTAAAAAAAACAACGACCATGGGGTAAGATTCGGGATTCCTCCGGACAGAAAAATTGGACAACAACATCCATTTAATCAAATTATTATTGTAATATCGATTTCAATATTTTTTTAAAATAATACCCAAAAATGGCACATAAGCTCAATAACAACGCCACTATTAAAATGACCATTTAAAATGATTAAAAACTGATCAATCAACCATCCAAAATATTAGGGTGTCCCATAAGTTTCTTTCGTTTTCATATTAAGAAAAAAATAAACAATAATTTGTATTACATCAAAATTTAATGAATAATACATGACATTCTGTTCTATTACATTTTTACATCTCTCCAGAAGCCTTATAATGCCTTCTTGCCAAAATTTCCCAGGTTTATTGGCAAAATATTGATCAAAGAAATAAATAATAATCTTAAGGGGCAATGTCCGGAGAGTATGGAGGATGAGGTAAAACATCCCAGTCAAATGATAATAATTTATTTCTGATGAGCAAAGACACACGAGGTCTGGCGTTATCGTGATGAAAAACAACGCCTCATCTGTTCGCTAATTCTGGCCGTTTTCTGGCAATTGCATCTTTTAGATTGTCTAGTTGGAAGCAATTGATCGTTTCATCTTGCTGAAGTAGCTCATAATGAACTACCCCCTTCCAGTTCCACCAAATGCATAGCAAAACTTTTTTTGGATGTAGGCCAGGTTTAGCTACAGTTAAAGCTTCTATACCCTTGGTCCAAGACCGTTTACATTGGATATTCTCATAGAGTATCCAACTTTCATCTCCAGTGACAAATCTTTTTAAAAAAGGTTGGCTATTTTGTCGTTGGAGAAGAAGATCGCATGTTGAAATACGCTGAAGTTTATTTGAGTCAGTCAGTTCATGAGGAAGCCACACATCTGAATGATTGATGTAGCCCAATTTTGTCGGATGATTATGGACAGATGTTCGTGGAATTTCTAACTTGTTAGCTATTTCGCGAACAGTATATCGCGGGTTTTCTTCAACCATGACTGTGATTAGATCTGTGTTCGTTTGCAAAAGAAACTTATAGGACAACCCAATAGGTTAATAACTATACAAAAGATATTCGACAATAATGATAGACTCAAATGATTGATAAAAATCTTTTATAATCTTATAAATGTCATATACTAAATACGTAACATCGTAAGGGAAAGGTTAAAGTGAGCTATTTAAAATTGACTAATCTATAACAAGTCAAATTATAATTAAATTGATATTCTTTCAGGTACTTTAGTTTATATGTTTCCATTTTAATATGAAAATGTGGAATATGAAGTCAATTTTAGCTGATGAATGGATGACAGACATATGTATGTGTATTTTAAGCTATAATGTTAATCTTTCTACATATCCTTAATTGTTATATGTTAGGTTTAACACTTTTATGCTTTGGGAGGAGGAGAGTTTAAAATTGAATTCGGAAAACTTCTCTTGCGATTTACTAACTAACCGCTTCTCACATGTATCGTACACACACATGAAACAATTTTGCTCGGAATTTTAACATTTTTAGGCAATAGGTTTGATTATTATATCATGCAAGTTATAGCGAATAACATTAATTGTTTATTAATACTTTTACCAATAGTTTTTTTTAATAAAATATTGTATTTAATGTAAGTAAATTCTTGATTAAAAAAATTTTTTAGGACCATGAAGAACCAAAAAAGTAGTTCGTAAGACACGAGGTAAAATTCTAGTATATGAACGAAATCATGTTAGTTAGCTCCAAATATTATTTATGTATGTTGTATACGTAAAAAAAACGTATGAAATATTTTCGGTTGCAAAATAGTATATTATTCAAAGGATTCCCCTATTTATTATTTATTTATTTATAAAGAACGCAAGAAACAGATAGAAAATATTTGTCCGAAAAATTGGAGCCGGAAACAAAATATCCTTTTTGCTGGAAGTAAACTACCTTTTAGGTGCGAAGTATGGTCCTTCGAGACCCTCTTACTATATCGCCCCCGATTCACCCGAATTCACACCTACCCCCTATATCTGTCCTGGTGTAAAGGCCAGTAACTCGCCCTGTGAATGACGTCCGAATGTTTTTGGGGAGATAGAAAATTACTCCAGATGTATACTTGGGTCACATCTTTTATACCATAAGCCTCGAACCTTTGCTACACCCACACCCAAGGCGTTTATATTCTCATGGAGTTTTTTAAAGGCAAACAAATTGGATATTTATTTTGTCTTAAATTGTGTCTCATATGTATGCGCGTTTAAGGATATATTATTAGTTTTCAATAATCGCTTAATACGCCGAACGTGACATTTCATATATATGAAAACCACAATTAGGTCGTAAACAAAGTTATGGCAGTTCGGATGGGTAGGTAGTATTTAAAATTATGGTCACATCGGATGCAAGGAGAAAACGTACTTGTTTGGTGGCTATACATTTTCGTAACAAGATGGGAGAGCATAAATGGCCACGGGCTGCATTAAATTTATGGCCAAAGGCTCAGTAGAATTTATGCCCTAGCCAATATTGAAATGAAAACAAGTGGACTGGTGCTTGAACCTACCCCCTAACCACCCCCTCTGTGCGGTCAAACCTTCCAAACTTGCCCATTATCTTATTATTTACATTAAAGCTCTGTTCGGCATTTCTCCATAATGGCGAAGTTTGATGGAAAATAATAAAAAATCTCTCAACTGACTTCGAACAATCTTCAAGGATATGCTAAAAGTGTGGATATCCATCTATTATAAGGTTTTATTTGACATCATAATGTATGCTATCAAGCTGATATACAATTTCTAAAGACATCAAATTACTTTGGGGTGTTTTGATAAATTAAAGGTTATTAGATATTAGTTTGATTCTCAATATGTAACTATATTTGTAATTATATTTGTATCAAAATAACAAATAAAGGCAGGGCTAAAACTTATGTTCTGCTACGGTAACAAATAAATACATTTACTTAACTAACGTATCATAACAACAACAATTTTATTCTATTTAAAATATGTTCTAATCATCATTTTTCATAGAAAAAATGATCAATGTTGATATTAAATTAATTGACAATTAGCTCAAAATCACATATAAACAAAAATGTATGTTGTCGATCATTTGTAGGACCCGGATGGGGATGTTTTTGATAATTTTAAAATACTAGAAGAATCATCCAAAAGCTACGCCTAAATATCAATACTATGTAATGTTTACACGTGTCAATTTTTCAAATAACATAAGCCATTTTGTTTTAGTAAAAAATAGTACAATTTTAACCATGGACAGATATACATATATTGTAACAATGCGTTTACATTATTATTGAATAACGAACGAGAGATCCAATGTTTTCAAGCAAAATTTTGTTTAGCGATGGAGCTCATTTTATAATCAATAGATTAATCATTAAGCAAAATTATCGTATTTGAATTGATGAAAATTTTCATGTTATTCAGGAACGATATCTACACCCAAAAAATGTTACTGTTTGGTGTGCAAGATTTCGAGAAATCGATTTCTACAGAATTTATAATCACTATCCGTATTAATTTATCCGACGATGAGCTATCAATATCATATATGATTGAAATAAAAGGGACCAAGAAGGCATGTGGCTAGTTAGGGTGTCTTTTGAAGGACTAGGGCGGGGTTGTTTCTGGTAATTATCAATTTCGGCGGTATCCACACTTACCTTAAATTCCTCCCCATTTATTTCCATATCCGAATCTGAGACCAATATTGCCTTTGCTTTGATGTTGTGTAATCGAAACCTTTTAATGTCCCTAAAAAAGCAAGGTACAAGCCACAATATTCTGAAATCATAAATTTAGTACAAAATTTAAATAAGGATATTCAATCTTTATATCGGATCATGTGCATATTACGTGCATTGCACATTGAAATGATTAAATAGAGCTTATTTTATGCTAATCAGTTAATCTTTTTATGCGACATGGTTGTCATAAATGCCAATTATTGCCGAGATTAGTATTAGCGAAGTAATTACTATATATGCCATACTAATGTACAATATTTTAAAAATAATTGATAGAATTTATTTTCGATCAATCAATTATTAAATCGGCCTGATTGAGAATCGCAGGTCGGCGGTCTTGCCCCAGCGAATTTTAATATTTTAAAAATTTACACCAGTTTGAAATGCGAAAAAAGGGTCATCCGCTCGGATCCCGGGGGACGAATGACGAATGTACGCCGCTATAAATTTAAAACGGGAATGGGGTATCGATTTTAAAACTAGACATCAAATATTGATGCGAAACCACCGACTACTTTTATAAGACGCATACGAACACAAGCGAACAAATATCATTATTTTGATCAATTACACCCCTAAAAGGTTTAAATTAATTAGCACATTTATAATTCAATATATTTTTCAATAAGTTTATTATATAAGCTTGCATTTTTTATAAAAATATAACATCAAAGAGTCAGTTGCAAGATTTGTGACTAAAATCAGCAATCAGCTATTTAGTAGATTTATACGAATATTATATAATATGCTGATGAAAATTTAGTATACGCTTGAGCAAATGCTATCAGATTACAAGCTCTATAATGGTGCTAATTTTTAGCATTTAAATTTCATTAAAAATATGATTTTTAAATAATATTGAGAACATTTTTTTAGTTCGGTACAAATCTTACGGGAAGGAGTTAGATTGTTTTTTCTGTTGATATACCACATAATCTTCATTATTCTTATGCAGAATTTTATTATATTCATGTAATAATACTGTAATATTTATTTTTTGACGGAATTGACGAGGACCGATGAAAAACATAGCAGTAACATGATTTCTTGAAATCAAATTCGGTTTTCAAAATAACATTTTTTGGATGCAAAAAGTGCTGCATTTTGCGCCACTGTTGTGGAATTGAATATGAAAATCGTTCCAATTTCAAAGGCAAACATTAATAAATGAAATTGTGAACAGTATAAAAAATAATATTGATGGTCTACATACGTTTTTTTCCAATGATGCCTAAAAGCTCTATTCAATGTCTGTTATTTAGACCATACACACTCGTATGGCATTGAATCTTAAAATATATAAAAAATGGGGTTGTCAATATATTTTAAATTGCTTCAATGTATATGGTTCACATAAAATATCTATTGTGCGCATTTTTTGTTACTTTTGACTCGTCCTATTGTTTAACCCTTTCGGTCGTGCAACATATGTTCCTATATATCAATGGGCCTCTATTGTTAGATCCTGTGAAATGTATCGATTCCTGCGATACGTTATAGATTTTTTAACGCATCATGCGCGCTCATTGCATTGTTATTTTAAAGAGAATTTCATCCCTTAAAAATCGTATGTGTGTTCAGCATTTCGGCAGGTGAGTCGGGGAGTGATGATCCATGGGCCGGAAGGAGAAAGCTTCCGGCCTAAGAGATGAAAGGGCAGTTTCGGGATAATAAATCATCGCATCACTGGCCACCGGAGCCTTACATCATTATACTTCACCAGTTTCCAGGCCCGGTCTGGAGGCTCCGGCCCCGGGAGACTACAAACCGGGTCCAGACAGATTACGCGGACAGAGATGAAGTGGATAGATGTAAGTTTTACCTGGGAACTTTGTTCACCTTGCGCGAAAGTTTGAGGGGCTAAAGTAGTTAAGTGATAGAGGGGCTCAAGTAATAATGGTGAATAATTTGTATCCATTATCGGGATGAACGTACGTCTATACGCTCGTCTGCGCGCCTACATACCAAGAATAAACAAATTACCAGAGAGATTTCGATGATCGATATTGGCTCGTAATCAGATGATAAATTACACTTGGACAAGGGATACTTATTCGATCAAAGTGATAAATATCGAGTTAGTCACATTTAAGCAAAATTGAATTAAAAAGTTGGACATTTATGGCCCACGAAACGATTTTGTCCACTTCCATTATCTTCAAGTACTATACAACGGTTCAATCGATTCGCTCAAACTTTAAACTTAAAATTTTTAACTATAATAATTATATACTGTGGTTAATTATATTTCAAAATTCCAAATAAATTTGAAAGCAATATTACATTGAAAGAACTTTAATAAAATAATTCATTTCGACCAGGTTTTATAAGGAACGTTCAATTGCTTATTTACAAAAAAATGGAAGAAATCATTTATTAAAATAAGTATTTTTATTTACTTTTAAATAATGCCACAACGAACTTGCAATCTATCGGATAAAATGTTCATAATACTCACTGAGAAGTTTCCTTCTTCTTACGCTGCTATATATTTTATGTGATATAAAGTGTATAGAAGACTTTTCTATGGAAAGAAGGTGTGTGTTGTATGGTTTTAATCTTTCATTTGTGGTTAAGTTAGGATAAAGATGCTTAAAAATTGGAATTTTAGACAGGATCTATAAGCGAATAGCTAAATTGTTACTATTTTAAATGATTATATACAAAAATGACACTGTACTAATTTATTAACCAGGATAGATCTGGATCGATTGAGATAGATCGAGATCTTAATTATGAATACATCTGATCTGTCAAATTTCTGATTTTCTTCGTCATCTGATTTTCTTTCACAATTTAAATTTAAAGAGTCCCGGATACCCAAAAAATTCATACTTGTAAAATTGTACAAATTAACACATTATCTACGGGAGAACTTCGCGCGCGTTTGCTCCCTGACACGGCAAATCTTTCAACATCGAGCGTAAAAATGTGTATTTACATAAAATATCATTACTTTTAAAATAAACAACATTTTTAAATATTTTTTACAAAATACACTCGAATCTCTTTTTGTGCGATTTCGAAGTTATGCGGTTTTTTTTAAGCAATTTTTAATTTTTTAAATAGTACGTATCGAGATATTACGATAAAATAGGAAATAAATAAATAAATTTGGGACTGTGTAAATCATATTGCATCTGCTATCGATTAATTACGACCACGTCCTTTATTCTGGTTTAGATTTTTGAAAAAATAAAATTTTAGTTTTTTTGCCTTTTTCAAATGTTTCGACCTTTAAAAATACATTCTCCAAAGGATTTTCCAAAATTCCAACTACTTACGGAGTTATAGTTATTTTAGTGTTGCGGCAACATGGCCGGTCCTACCATAATGAAATCTTTTAACGCGTTTTTCTACTTTTACTCCTTTTTTCAGCACGGTTGACATCATATCTCAAGTTTTAATTAATTAATTTTTAGTTAGTGGCTATAGTAACATCTTTACTAATTATGAATTATATTGTTGGAAAGAGAAAATCTACATAGAACAATGATGACATTGACACTGGGTATACTATTTCTTCCGAAGAATACAGCGATTTCTCTAGTGGATGTCAGACATCCTTAAAACTTTACCAATGATGCAAGATGTCCTGCAAATGTTACCAAATATGTTATTTTTGATTGCCTTATAGTTTTCCCGTTTTTTTACAAACTTTTTTTGTGCGATTTTGGATATATTTTATATAGCTGTTTCAAAGTTATGCGGTTTTTAAAATCCATGGAACGCATATTCATTTTTTTAATGTAAGTTTTTGTACGATTTCTTTTTGTGCGATTTTCCGCGGAACACATCTACCACACAAAAAAAGGCTTAAGTGTACTACTCACCAAGTATTTCACTGCCAATGTAGTTAGATATCGAAAATTTGTAGAATTGATTGATGCTTATTAATAATGACTAATTTAAATTATTTTGTACTCTTCTACTTCATTATTTATGATACACAGATGTTTATTTGAGTTAGGATCGGGGATTATTCCATTTAACCCAAATTTATTGACTAATAATGATATATGATATAATAAATCGATTTCAAATGTATTGTTTATGTTTACGCAAAAGAATTACCGAATATTGTATGCTATTGATAGTATTTATTTATTTATATACAAGATTTATACACGCTGCGACGGTTCTGACAGATAAGTGGATTTGTACGGATAATAAGTGGCAGACATAAAAAAAATAGCATCTAAGTTTATGATGATTTAAAATAATCTCATTATTCAAAGGGTTGAATGAAAAAGTGAAAAAAAACATCGTGTCATATATCATTGTATGATAGATCATTATATGTTAATAATTATTAATAAAAATGTTATAAAATTTAGTATAGTGTAGTTGATAGTTGATGTAACAAAATTTTAAAAAGCGATTGTTTGTTTTAGAACAGCTTGTGAGTACAAGAAAGCCAGGAACTACTCGGGTCATGATTTGGGATACAATGACCGCTGATGTTCGCTCTTTGCTCGTGTTTTTGTATTGGGTATGAAAAATTAATATGCGAATATGTCATCAAACATAACTTTTTTATAGAATTTAAAACATTAAAATAACTTTGGAAAAATATGAGCCTTAATATCTTAAAGTTTGAGAGTTAGCCGTTAATTTAGGGAATTATCGTGTTTAAGTTCTACCCCAATATTAATGAGCATTTATTGATTTAAATAAAGAATTTTAATTATATCCTGACCTATCTCCAGGAATCATTTATTTATTCATCGTTTACAACAAACCGTGAATTATTATCCCGCATAGTCGGATTCAACTAGAAATAATGGTTTTTAAATCTTATTTGACTAAACCCCCCAGAACGCAATTAGCTTCAATTATTCGTATACAATTGATTGATAAAAGCCCGCTGAAATATCTTAAATATAGGGAATTTAAAAAAAAAATGGAGTGGATATTGAACTACTCAATTAATGAATGGCTTGTATTAATTCATCCCCCTAAGGTTGATGCGCTCATATAACAAATTTTACCTGGCCAAATATGGATGCCGCACACACATACACACATTTTAATAATACAAAGTATCATTACTCCTATGTGCACGTACATATGCCCGAGTTTAATGAATGTTTTCTATTGTATCCATCTGGGTGGGCGCAAAGTCCGTGGTCAATAAGGCGTAGTGGGCGCATAGTGATGTGCGCCGGGACTTTGCACCCACAGGACGTACCAGTCGTATCTGGGTGGACGAGAATAAATGACCATTTCCACGTTGGGGGCCTTAGTGCCGCCGGCGGGGGAGTTAACGACCACTCACAGGAGTCCAGGACTCCCTCGCAAAAATTATTTGCGTCCCTCGGTAGCGGATAATGGCCGCTTTAGGGTGGTCATTGTGTTGCCATTGCCAACCCGAAAAACGACCTGTGTACTCGTGTCCCCCTCCCTCCCACCGGGCAAACACAACATGCGTATTTTTCTGACACACAAAATGATCCCACTGAATTACGACAAAATGGCCGATGCGTAATAAGTCATAATTTTAGCAAAAAACTCGAAAAAAAAAGTTTTTATCCGCGATTGATTTCGACTATAATGCATATACGATCATCATTGGACGAACTAAATTTTGATATAAACATCAAGTTTTTTCAACTCTCAATATCAATTTTAGATTAATTAATTAAAATAAACATCAATTATAATATATATTATACGATATAGATCGTTTTTATGGTGTCAACTATCCTATAAAAATTTCTTCCGACGGCGCTTGTAATTGAATCCAAAATTTGTCCCACGTCTTTGATTAATTTTGTCAATTTAAATTCGATTCAAATGCAAATTTTTTCGCATATACGTCATATTTTTGCGTATATTTGCACGCCACAAAAAGCTGTATATATTTTTTCGGCTGTCCTATATAAAAGAGTACTTAGCATGTTTGTATTGCGGCTCGCGGTGTCGTATAACAGGCGCACACGAGTCGCCTGCTATTGACATGTCGGTAAACTACACACTAGGAGATATTTTCATTTCCGCACTGTTTACACCTCTGTTGGGATACTTATGTACATATAGGAAGCGTGGAAGACTTTATGCCCCAGTGTTTCAATCTCTATATTTATATAAGGCGTGGAAGAATAAGAGTTCACCCTTAAAATCTGGCGATCGTCCACACTGGGCCCATACCGAAAAAATCGGTTCTAAGTGTACTTTTTAAACAATATTTTACATCATTGACACAATATGATCAATTTGGAAAGTAATGCCTTGTATTTTTAAAATTAATCATTTAAATTATATATGGAAAAATATATAATAAAAATTGAGAATCGATGATTAAAAATGTATAGGATGTCGGTATGAAACCGTTTGTGTAGCGGCCTACATAGAAACTAGCGGCGCTCTACGGGCAATAGGAAAACTACGCGATATATATGCCCGCCACTAGATGCTGGCTAAATTAATCGAATTAATTTTAAGTGGAGGTTTGAATATTTGCTAAATATGACACAATGACGAATTGCATTATTAGATCAATTAATACCGTACCAATGGAAACATTCGCGATTTATTAAAATTGTCCGGAATTAAATTACAAATCATTGTGTAAATATATAAATATTTCATTTCATTGTTAGTATTTCATCGCAGTAATATTAAATTCGTAAAATTGACAATAATACGCAAATCTCGAATTTGACCCTCTCAAGACGTAGGAATTGTTTTGTATATGTAAATCGTCAATATCCTGTAGGAACTCAACCGAAAAACGCCCTTTCGGAATGAATATAAATTTAATTTAAATCTCAAACAACTCGATAAATGTCAATCGAGGAAACAGGTATTCCATTTCGTATTGGAAATCCGACATCTTCGTATATCTGTGTATAGAAGCTACAGGAAGATTCTTATTAGATTTGTGCCCGATTATTATTTTCTTATTGGACTAAATATGCGCGTTTATATTCGCTACTCGGTGGACGCCGCTTAAAAAAAAAAAACGGAAAATCCTATTTGCAAATATTTTAAAGGTTGGAATCTTCAATGGAAGTCAATATCCTGCCACGGCATCTCTCCAGTCCGCCGCTTCTGGAGATTGGTGGACTTCGCCAAGCCATCATCAGCCGGATATTGGGTCCGCCCAATGCTGCGACCGTAATTTTGTCCCAATTATTGGTTATTAAATTTTATTACCGGTTACAATATTTACACCCATTCGCCACCCATTTAAACTTTTATTGCATGATGTATTTATCCCCTCGGCAAATTGCTTGTGCGTCTAAACTATGTTATGCGTAAATAGGTGTTGGCATGATTGCATCGATGGTTCGCGGAGTGAGTGTTCAAATATAAACCAGAATTTCCAATTTACTCTGTACATCCATAAATAATGATTTTTAAATTGTTCATAATCATATTGGAAACACTTTCGTTTTATTTAATTTGCAGATTTTCAATCGATATTTGATCATTTATTATGCTTGGGCTTTGGAGCTTTGGGTCAATCTGTTGATTGATGAAAATTACTATTTTCATAGATGATTAAAGACCATTGATGGATAAATACATGCCATTAAATCTGAGGCATAACAGGAGAGTCTTATGACTACGTAATTATTTATTTGCAAGAAGTCATCGAAGACAATAAAATGACGATCAAAGCTTCATAAGTTTGGGTTCCAATAGCTAATGCATCTATTATATAATTTCAAACAAATCTTAAAACGGAAGCCCTTTTTGAACTATGAAGAAGTAAAGTAAGTAATAAGAGCCACACATTTTATATTTCGAATTTCATGGTTGATTGATTATCATCACATTTTTATTGTTTTCTTCTTATTAGGGGATCATTTTTAAATATATGTTCGTTACCCATGACTTATGCAGATTTGAACTCAAAAAGTATAAGCTATGAGTCCAATTGCTAAATCACAGAATTGTCTAAGAGCACAGGTCATTCTTATTGAACTCATAAGTGACAGGCAGTGGTCAAATTATCGGTTATTTGTGTTGAATATTACCAAATAAATCTAAATTCGTTGCTTATTTATAGTCGATTGATCAAATTGGGCAATGAGCTGAATTAATTGATTGATAATTATAACATATAATGTCCCATTATGAATTCTCAGCACGTTGTTAGGTATTGACTTCAATTAATCGAGATTTAAGTAATTGATAATTATTGAGTGTTTGAGTCTTCGACAAGTTTTCGTAGTAGCAAATAGATATAATGAACGGAGTTCTCATACAGTTACAGGTAGAGATGCGGGAGTCTGTCGGACGAGTGAGTCCTCCAGGTGTCCCGGGGGTCTTCAGGGGGTGGCCATTGGGCGATGGCGAGGTGGCCAGTGGGCGGTGCACTCAGGCGGACAATTATTTGAAATTCCTCGTCCTGTTCCTTGAGATGCCCGCTAGAGGAACTTAACTACCATAGCGTTTGTTCCAAAGTGAATTTCCACGACTTAGTGACTGCTTCCTTTGGAATTCATCCCAACTATTCGCTGTGCACAGGTGTAAACTTTATTCAATTACACATAAGTGAACAGATGCAAAAGACCGGCTTAATGTCGTTATTTTTACAATTGAGTGCAGTACAGCTTTACAACAAAAAAATATCTCAACCCTTAACAGTCCCTAAATGTAGCAATATTAAAAATATTTAATTTCAACATTAATAACGATATTGATATGAATGAAAATCACTTAAAATTGTGCTAAAATAATTTTTAACACCCGATGTAAAATTGGGGTGTCTTCAAGCGAAAGAAATGCATGTCCTCTCATTATCTGTGTTATTTCAAGTATGAATATCAGATTTATCTTTGTATTTACCGTTTGGGAGAAGTCAAAGGAAAGCTATCTTCGCTTACAATATGTCCGCATCTTTTATATGCATTATGTACTATTATCATAATAAAATAATCAAAATAACATTGGGAGGAATATCCCAGACATTTCTCAACTAACACTATTCTAATTGTGGAGATAATTAAATTGAATTCTTAGTCAGGTCACAAAATGCTTTAGGTACTCTTATTTGTAAAGGCAAAGCGTTAATCAAAGAGACCCTCTGCGAGGGCAAAATGTGATGTTAGTAAGAAGATAGAAAGGATGAGGAAAGTTCCTTTCCTTCTTAGCATAGTCCTTAAGCGTTCTCCGCTTAACCAAGAGTCCAGAAATGGGATATCCTTTTGCTAAGTTTGCGCTTTGGTTCGAAAATAGATGGGAGGGCACTAGTCGAAACAGAGATGTGTAAACTGTGAGACGATCTAAAAATTATTTACACATACGAGCCTAAATAAATCGGTCGTTGTCAAACTATAAATGAATCTTATTGGAATATATAATATTACATTTACATCCAACGCAATAAGATCCTGAATGGGTTTGCAAATCTTGCTAGATGTAACGGTCTTATTGGTTAATGGAATCCATTATTAAATATATTGGAATAATAAGGTTGCGAGAAAATAATAAGATACCTTGTACTCCAGAAATTTCAAATCAGTAAGGTTGTAGAAGAATATGATCGTAGAAGTGCTATTGGATACGTTCACTCAGGTGACCTGCTAGGTGAATGTTCATAAATAAAATTAAAAAGTCATAATACGTCCAATATCGAACGTATGGATGTGACTCTTTCCCAAGAATGAATGACACCATAATGTAATAGACATAAACGAGGCAATTGCCGATTGGGAACGCAGTTGGTCTGAGTCGCCTCACAGTGGCTACATGCGGAATTTCTTTGGCTAAGTCTTAACTCTCCTCAAGCTAAAATGGATTGACCCCGATCACTGGACTTCCCAGTTCCTGACGGAGCACGGCCGTTTTGCGGCATACCTGGCAAAAATGAAACTTCATGATCACGTTCTGTGATCGTTTTTGGGCATGTTGGCCGAGAGAGAGGCTCTCCTGTGCCGTATCAGAGGTCCTTTTTCTGGACCTCTTAGCCACAGGGACTTGGTGGCCAGCTTCGGTGCATTTTCGGCGTTCAAGGCCTTCTGCCATAGTTTCGGAGCCAAATGTACCTTGGACAGATATTATTTTTAGTATCCGTCCTCTACCATAACATGTCACTATGGGCTGACCATATACTTTTATCAATCTAAGTTTGAATAATAAAAAAACACATCCATTGACACATTGAAGCTATGTCCTGGATGCGACGAAGAAGTTGTAGCCGAGTATTTAAAATGCGATGCAAACGATGCTGGATGCCAAATTTTGAATGATGAGGAAATAATTAAAGAAATATCTACCTCAGAAGAACAAGATCGAGAAGACGAAGAAGAGATTTGCAAGGGGGGAGACATGTCTTCTGTGCGTTTGTGGGATTTCTTAAAAAAAACAGATAATCCTAATTAATTTGAGATAAATTGCATTAATTAAGCAATGAATAAATTAATGCCAATTATATTCCTAATACAGATTTTTCTAACACGCATAGTGCGACCTGCACTTAGATTTCGATTCACCATCGCAATTGTGTACATATTCAAAATAATCTTATCTATTAAATAAGAATATATCGTCGTTGGCACTTTTTGCAAGTATTAACAACGGCGAGATATCGTTGTTCGGCATTAAAAGGATTAATATGCAATTAATAATAATCGATAATAAAAATAACGTGATAATTCGTTATTCTGATATTAATCCTCCCCAACTTAACTAAGATTATACTGGAATTAAAATAATATGAATAGTTTTAAATTAACTTGAAGTTCGCATGAAATTATAGGTGTTAGACAGTCATCTTGAAATTCAGCATGGAATATTAATAAAATGGCGTCTGAATGATGGTGTCGAAATTCATCCCCCGCGAATATGAACGGGCATTGTTATCTGCCATCAATATTACATAAGCACTTGTCACTCCGTACGTTCATTATGGAATCGCTATTCCCGTTATCCGCCATAACCGGATGGTCAGGGACCCTGGCGTAGTGGGAGGGCGGTGGAGCCCGGGGCGAAGGCCTTTAAGGGGGCGACAGACATGATTAACGACCGCTGCGAGCCCCACGGACAAAACTTCCCTTACGCGAATTTTAACGGATTGCGGTGTCGGGCCTAACGAATAACGAATAATACGCGTGGGTGTATAACGAACGCCCAACGGATGCATTACGTAGCCGTGGAGGATATAGCGACAATTTAACTTTTGATATTTTGTGGCACTTTCTTTTATCGGCGCCATCTATTGTTATTTAGAGAGCCCTCAGCATTCATTTAAACAAAAAAAAAATCCATGCAAAACCTGAACTTTACGCCGTATTTTACCCATTTATTATATACATTTGTATGATATTTTTGAAAGGAATATCATTGGCCATTTTCGTATGGATTTTCGTTTTTATACACACGCGTGTATCTCAAGGTGCCTTTGTTTCGACCAAATCAACTCTGGGATTAAGGAAAATGTCTTGCGATTTTCAGCATGGAGATAATTTCCAAGAAAAGGTCTTCGTACGATTATATAAATAAACCCTTTCTTCTTCCACTTAAGAGCACACTGGTTTAACAAAACCACATACCAGAAGAAGGGTATAATTTCTGATAGGACTATACCGGGACCGAACCTTTCGACCCTCGACGGGTCCATTCCCAGCTTTTTGAAAATGTTCATTAAGCGGCACGCGTATTTGTATATCCCACCCCCTCGTCTCCGGATGAATCTCTTATTTATTTAATTAATTAATAAAAAATAATGGAGCGAACCGAATGAACCCTCGTCAAGATGTCCATTAGATATTTAATTTAATATCGATGTCGGATCGATATTTCGTGATGTAAAACGACTAGTTTGCTTTGCTGGAAGGAATGCCGAATACACAGTGTGGATTTGTGCAAGTCATATTGGAGATTAGCAAATTTCAGCAGTGAGCACAATTCGAGGAAAAGTCAATAGTTGATATTATTTACACTATCCATAGTACATGGAATATATATTGGAACGAATCAATTATATAAGCAGTAGCGAAATAAGTTATAAATATAATAATTTTAGCTGATTGATCAATGAAGCAATTGATAGGAAAAAGCATATTTTTGCGAGCATTTTGATAAAGATGTTAAAGTTTAAATAATTTTTTTATCTCTAATATTATTATAAGTTTTATTTTATTAGATTGTCCCGTTAAGAATGTCGTTTTTTAAACGAAAGAGTTATATTCAAACAATTCTTTTTTTTGAATCATTTCATTGATATAATATATTATCCTTCAGTAGATGCAACCTTTTCCATGCAATCATTGGCATTGTTTAGGCATTGATCTAAATAAATAATAGTCGGAAGGAACAAGGTCATGGGAATAAGGTGGATTTGAAATAATTTGCCAACCGAGTTTCTTTAATTTGTTTTCGGTCATCTTTGATTTATAGGGTTGCACATTATCATGTTGCAAAAGAATTTAGCAGTAGTTAACTACATCTAACCTCTTCGAATTTAACGCCACTCTTAAACTTTCTTATTTTGAACAATAAATCTTCTTCGTTATATTTTGACCATATGGAAGGAATTCGTGGTAGATTATCCCTTTGGAGTCCCACTATACATTTAAAAGAGCTATTTTTACTGTTAAATTCGGTTGAGGGGTTGGTTTCTTTACCTGCCCTTTGAAAATCATTTTTTTCGGAAGTATCTAAGCTTGTTTGTTAATTTTCGTATAATCTATGTTGGATTTGATTCAATTTCAGCACGCAGGATATCGTTATCTACTTTTAACCTTTCTCTTACTTTGGATTATATTTTCTAAACTAAAATTTTCACTTTTAAATGGTTTAAACCATCTCTGTAATTGACAAACAATTGGAGATTCTCCAAGCATATCACAGATGTTTTTAGTTGCAGTTGTTGCAATATTTTTTGAAGATATTCGTACATTATGCAATTTCGCGTAAATTATTTGTTCGGCACAAAATTCACCATCTTGAAATGCGGTTTGAGCAAAAAAAGTTTTGTAGAAATTAGTCGACTAACAAAATATAGAATACGTGTTATCAAAGGGATGGCTGAGACACAACTGATGATTTAAAAGTAAGTATGGAAAAAACGACATTTCTAACGGGACAATCTATTATTTTGAATGCTTTAAGAATCTAATTAAATGGTAATCAGAAGATTATCGGCTAATAAGGAGAATAGGGGTAGAATTTCTCAACCAATCTTTATTACTTTTTTTTAAATATTATTTAAGCGATTTAGACAAAGCATTTTTTATTACTGCTTTAATCGTTTGATAAGATTCCAGTTGCTTAAAAAATGTTCCAATAATATCTCACAATATACAGAGAAGAACATTTTTCACTGTAAATTATGATTTGGGGGCAGATTTTTTAGTGTTTTTCGTGATTTTTTTTTAACAGGGAAATAATAATTAGAATTTATTTAAACTTTAAGAATATCTTATTAATATTTTTAAGTACATCTAAAATTTCTTTACATTCATTTCCGCCCGATATATCCGAGTTATAAGCTGCTGTAAATGGAAGGTAGCCATCAGAGTTTGCTACTGGCGGGAATTGTAAAAGTCACAATTTTTATTAAAAATCAATAAAATATTTTGATTTTATTAATAATATATTTTTTAATAATATGAAGCCAGTTTTGATTTAAAAAAAATAAAAATTACATGTTTTAAGAGTGTCTTAAGAAAATTTTACGATTTTACCATTTTTTTGCACCTTCCTTGCAATAAAAATCACACTTTAAACAATAATATTATCTCAAAATTAGCTCCATGTCGATTAAAATTAAGTATTAAATCTTAATGCAAATATTTTAAATAATTGGTTTATAACTTTTTGAGTTTAAGTTCCCACCAGTTGAAAAAAAGTAGTTTCGAGAAAAACGCGTTTGAAAATACAATGACCAAAAACGAGAAATTTAAGGCAATAATAAATGATATAAATTACCTAGCGACTAATCAGCTATTTCAGCAACATATAGCAGTCCTTAGTCTTCTTCATACGCATAATTTTAAGCTTGCATCTTCTCTTTTCGAGCTTTCCGAGCTTCCTTGGTTTCCGCTGCGCTGCGTCTATTCTGTCGGTTGATCCATTTGCCGTACATAATTAAAGCTCTGCGAGCCAACAACTACTTTCAGCTCATTCATAATCATTACAAGTGCTAAATTCCCTTCATCGAATAAGGCAAAAACCAAAAATGCTGCAATCTTGATTACTTTTAGACCAGAATGTAGTCGATTTGGAGCAAATCGCCAAACGTCGAGTTGAAAGATTCGTTTGCATTTTGCGTGTGATCACCTACACATTTCTTCAGTAATTCATCTTTCGACAAATCTTATATATATTGGAAGAATTTATTTCTGAAAGTCGGGGGTGCAATGGAGAAAAATGCGCTTTAGGTTCCTTTCCAGGCGTTTTAGCTTTTTTTGCTGGCACTTTCATCTTCACTAAAACTTGATTGACTCTTGATGTGTCGATTTCTGTGGAATTATATGTTACGTGGTTTACTACATCGGTTTGTGGTATTCTATTTTCATTTCGAATAAGATTATATTTTGACTTTTAACTTTCAACAGATACTAGGAAGGCCAAAGCTAATCTGATGATAACCGATGCTCTGTCGAAACGATACCAATGCTTCTAGTACTTTCTAGTTAAGACCTCTATTCTAAGAATTTATAAATAAGAACGACTGTAAACATCTCTATCTTCTTTATTTTTTTTATTCCCATAATACAGGGGTATAGAGCTAGATAGTGAACCCAAGGGTCTACTGTGCGGCCACTCCGTACTACGTGTTGCGTGCTCCAGCACCGATTTGCGTACACTATAGTGCTCATAACATCGGAAAAAATCGGAATTTTGTTGTGAAACTTTGAAAACATATTTTTGAATAGTTTTACTAATAATTTATAAAATAAAAAATAAATCGATTTTTCGAATCGTCTAAGCTGGTTTTGCCCCTTAAGGTTATTTTTCATTATCCGTTTCTAATTTAAAATTATAATTTGTCATAAAACGAGTCTATTTTAGATATGGTAATAAAAGGATGATTTTTCATTGATGTTCTAATGCGGTTAGCGACAATTCACGAAGAACCCAAATTCAATGCTTGTACAAAATTAAATCAATTTTGGTATCAAAAGACAAAAAAGGTGGATACACAATAGCTTCATTTGGCAAGCATTGAGATGGACAAGCCACATTGACCACTTTGGAACTTAAAAACGCATATATTTATTAATCTAAATTGATAAGTATTATTAAAGGTTTGGATGTACTTTCTAATGTATAGAAAAATAATTAATTTAAATTTTATTATGGAATAAATCGTACATACCCGGATGTATTTAGAGCTGCATTTCCAGTCTTCTGATATGGTGGATTTGATGAAAAATTAAAGAAATTGTAATTACAACGGCCATTTTCGATGGACTCGCATTTAGAATGTGATCTGTCCATTGGAGGCGGGGTGTAAAACGTAAGCAGAAATAATTCGGCATTTGCACATTCTAATCGCAATCGCCCCCGGCGCTCAGAATATGATCGTGACCTCAGTATTAAAAGCGCACGTTTCACATTCACAGCGTCCCAACCCTTTCGGAGGCGAGCTCTTTGAATAATTGGTGGTGTGGACCATGGGGAGAAAAGTGGGGAGGGATAAAGGACGAGTTTCGTCCTGGGGGGTGGGTCAGGACTACCACTACTGTACATGCATACGTACGCGAACATTATGCAATTTTACACGTGGATTTGCGACGGATCTTTCGGCGGACCCTTCGGACAAAGGCTTTTCGAGCTCAATTCGCGAAATAACTGGTTCTTGTGCAATTTTATACGCATTGTGCTTGATTGATGGCCGGTGTTTTGCAACGGACATATTTCATAATTGTATACATTAAAAAGTATCACGTGTTATCGCTATATAATAAGAGCCATTGTTTGGCGCAAAATGCATCCCCGAATGGATTTTATTAAATTTATGCGAGTCGATTTTTAGCCAAGTATTTTATAACTGGTATTTTAGCACCCCAGATGTATTCCAGTTACGAAAGGGTCGTTAGGTTTGATTAAAAATACAATTTTAATTAAAAGTTTGTTGTAGGTTCTTAAAAGTCCACGTGATTAAAATAGCGCCAACACCTTATACACGTGCTACCAGTCTACGTAATATTTTCTTCTTTGCCAAATCACAATGAGAAATGATTAAGCATGGGTTATTTTTGTTCGCATTTCTCTCCCGTTGAAGTCTCTAAAGTTTTTGTCCAGAGTCGATTCGTTTTGGTTTGGGAGCATTTCGACCGTTTCTCATATGTCTTGCCAGATTAATCAATGCGAAACTCTAGCTTGGGCGAATTGGCGAAAATGTCATCATGGCGGTGCTCATCACAAATGAGGTGTAGAAACAGTGGGTTGGTCTATGAAACCATGGATGGAATGGGTATGAGGAGTCCTGGGCCGAGGATCGTGTTTAAAATGTAAAGTAAACTCGCACTGTCATCCCCTTGTCACATATCTTCTCTGCCTCACCCTTGCAGGTTTTCGCCATTTTCAAGCCGTACTCAGTGCTGTACTGACCGTGTGACTGTAATTAAAATTACCAAATTAACTATTACAATATCTATATAGATACATCCAGAAAAAAACACCAAAAAAATTATGTAATTTAAGTATAACAATCGGAAAATTACTAAATCTATTAAGTTTAAACAACATTAAGCATAAGATTTTAAATATATTTAATATACAAGCAAACATGATTATAACGAGCAACTAAGAGTTAATAAAATTTCTCGTAATATCCGATAAAAAAATTGAGTTTCGGTTTATGATGATATTCGGAATATTTGATATTGTAAAAACATTTCTTTTATAAAAAAATATTTGCTAAGAAGCATTATAAATACATAAATAATAGCCTTTTATATATATTTAGATAGTCAAAGATTTGTTCATCATTATTGTGATAATTAAACACGCTCGTTATAAAAGTGATGGTAAACATGCACAAAATATACTATCAAACACCATTATTGAAATAATTTTATCTGGGCGAAGAAACAATTTCGTATAACTGGTATTATTTATAAATTACTAGTGATTACCCGGCATACGTTGCAATGCCACACAAAAAATAAAGTGGTTATGTTTTGATTGTATTTATTGAAGTGCTTTCATACATGTGATTAAAAAAAATGTATACGATCACGCTTAATAATTATTTGAGATGTATATTAAGAGTCCAAATGTACCTTTTTTCGATATTTCGAGTTTCCTGTCGGACTAATGGACACGGAATGACTGCCGGCGCCTTAGCGATGATCCTTGGGAGCATCCTTCATCCAGTGCTATCAATGTGCAATATTAGGAAATGCATTGCCGTCATTTCATTAGAGATTTTTGCACTTTCAGTTTTTTCGCTTGGTTATTGGTGCTTTCATTTTCAATAAAACTGGTAGCCAAACTCTGATTATGCTAATACCGTCGTCTCATTTGTTAGTTGCATCTATTATTTCTTTGTTTTTCGATTTCTAACGCTTCGCTCGCAATTCTTATTTGTTTAAGTTCTGCGTACATAAACAATATTTTTACTATGCCTATGTTATTTCCGCAAGTTTAAACAATAAGTTGACAAAGTTTTATTGCAATCGAATGAACGGTATGACAGCGCATTAAATACGAACAAACAAAGATTAATTTTTATATGATAGATAAGTCTATAATTCTATACAACTTTACTAGTTTTAATTCATTTTAACAAATCATTTTTGATAATTTTTAATGACTTATTTAGCATCAGTATATCACATCGTTTTGTGTTATGTGCTAATTATCAAATGAAACCTTCCTCAGGATATCGTTACAATTAATAAAATCACAATTGAGGCGGCCGATTGAGGCGGCTATTGTCCATGAAAAGTTAGTACATGCTCAGGTCATAATTTAAATGACAGATCGTCAAGGCTCGTTTTCATCCCAATTTTCAAATATGCATTCTTAAATAGGTTATATTTGATCACATGGACTGGAATGGTTTATTATCCAGTTCAATATCGTATTATTAATAATCCAATAAATATTTAATATCGAAAAAAGTTATTTTTGATCATAATTTAAACATATTTGGAATATTAATTCTTTCCGGTCCTATGTCGAGTCTGGTTCGACATTTTGTTTCTACATTTTTTTCCCCATTCAGACTTAAAATCGTGTGATTTTATTTTGCGTATCGTGTTTAGGACAGTATTTGGAAAGGAATATTGGTTTTCATAATATTTTTAATCTGAAAATAACGAATATACAAAATAAAATTTAAAAAAACCTGGTCTCAATTTAGGCCAATTTTTTGAGAGATACCATACTTTATCTATTTATAAACTATATAATATAATGCCTCTTTATAATATATTAGTAAAATATACAACTTTGACTTTTATTGACGAATTGTTTAGGAAAGTCGCAAAATTCTGATCACACTCAAAATGTATCAAGAAGAAGGACTTAAAACAAGCACTTAAATCTGAATGCAATTTTATTTAGAACAATACTTTGTTTTCTTTTTCTTAAGACGCTATACCATATTTCAACATTATGTTTTAATTTATTGCAGCAAATTTAATTACACTGAGATATCCCTGCATGATTTTCAGATTCAGGAAATTAGGGTAAACTTAAATCGAAACGATTTCATTTTTGGTTTAAACTTTAAAGGTTGTCTATTATTTAAAAGCTGATAAGCATGGAATAAAATAGGAATAATTTTTAGGTAGTATAATTGCCGTTACCTTACTAAAATTATTTAATTAAGCTTATTTTTAGAGTTATACATCCAGCAGGATTCACGCACGAGTAATTAATTCTAAAAAATTCAATTTGTAGAAGTCCTACGAGGGATTTCTTCAGAGAAGTTTCGTTTTCCGGTGTCCCTCGGCCGCCCCTGTGCCTTGACCCATTCTCGCCTCCTCCTCCCTAAAAAAGGGTATTTAAACCTAAAACGAAAATGTCAACCCTCGGAAAATATTTGAATATAACATTTCTAGGAGGAAACACTGAGTTATCCGAGATGTGCGCACATTCTTGGGCGTAACTGTACACGGGCATGGGGCTGTTTTAATGCTTTTAATTTTCTTAACGGAATGAAGGCTTTGTTAGTGCCGAATAGTGTCGGAGGAATATTCACAAATATTGCACGAGAAAACTTAAGCACATAACAGCCCTCTGGTGATAATCGAAATAGCCCGAGTCGTTCCACGAAACCGGTTAAATTTGACCTCCGACATCAATTTACACAGATGAATCACATTTAGGGCATCAGGTGGTTTAATAGAAATTAATATTACGACCCCCGTGCAAGCCCTTCAAATCGAATTGTAAATATCATGTTAAGCGCTTTGTGAAGAGATCAAGTTTTGCAGCATCCGAGGGCCCCGGCCGGTTCTCCCTTTTTCTCATTCATCGTGGCTAATAGCTGTGCTTATTTCGACGTTCCGGATTGTTCGATTTGACCTCAGGTATGACCCTCCGAGGCGGTATAACATTTCACTCCAAAATAACCTCGGTACCCCAGAATCTCTAAATCTGTGATCTATGGCCTCGGCGACCTTGCGACCCCAACTCATAAACTCCATCCCCGCAGAGGGTCCATATTTTGTCGGATGCTGCGAAAAAATCCCAGCTAACGAACCGGTTTGAATATCGAATATTTTTCGGGACGCGCACATGTACACGTGGCCTTTCTCTGGATGTATGTGCAGTGTCTGCGAAGGGTTTCTGGCAATAAGTGTAAATAACCATGAAATTGAACAGTTTCGGTAAAATGCCCTCCCTCAAGGGTACAGGTGCAAATAGTAGCCCAAACTATTAAGCCGATTATATTATTAATGCGTGCTGATAAATTTCAAGCTAAATTTATAACGATTTTATAAACAAAACTAATTTCAAAATATACAGCGTTAAGATGTAAATCTAAGAATAAATTGGCATTTCAATCAATATAATCATCACCTACAAATGTCATGCACTACGACAAAATTACGATATATCCATTTAAATTTCCAATAGATTTCAATCAATAGTAATAGCGAAGTTAATATAGTAATTTAATCCTGTACAATTATTATCATGATTATATTTAATTATATTTCATCCCTTATGCATCCGTCTAAACATGGAAGCTTATGATTCATTTGGAGCAGCGAGTGACCAGAAGATCTGTTTGGGTCATTGTTTTAATATCAATAGCCGCCAAAAATCAATCTCCGCTTATGTTTATGAATTAAAATATTATGAATTATCTAATCTTAACATAATAGCATTATTAAAACTGTGCATCAAATATGAAATAATAGATGGATACAAGTAATATGAAAAGAACGCTATTGAAAAGTGTACGATAAAGCTTGATCATATTTTGGTGATAGAATATAAGATTTTGAAACTTGGATGTGAATTTAGTTTCATCCAGTGAATTTTCTTATTTGATGTTTTAAGAATCATATTTCTGTTTAACAGATTTGTTTCATTCAGTTTATTCTATAGGTTTTGGCTCTAATATATTATCACTTCTTTAAGCGTTTTCTTTAAATATTTAATTGATCAAACAACCCAAAAATTAGTAATATTGTAATATAATGTATTAAATCGAATCTTGATTGTTTTAAGTCCTTATGGGTGTCAAAGTCTCAAGGCATGAAACCCATTTGGCTGTGAGATAATCTCCTAATGCCTATTGTCTTACATTCCAAAATAAATTTACTAGTGTCATATAATATATACATATACAAAATATTTATATTTGCTAAATTATTTGATTATGTAGAGTCGTCTGAACGTTGCTTTGCTAATTTGTTTAATAAAAAAAATATCTGTTGCTGCTATTGTTTAAGAATAAGTGATCATAAACACAACATCCCACACGAGCTAGAGTCATCCCCTTCGAAAACATATGCGCGGAACCTCTGATTATTCTACAGGACATTAATATTTAATATTATCATCCCGTTTTATCACACACAATAACACCAGCTAAGACCTTTATAATCACGGTGATAAATTCCTCTTTCCTTCTTCAGCTAGTTTCTGCCCTTTTAATTCCCAAAGGGCCCGAAATACCCGGCTCGCCCCATCCCGAAAGCAGAGAATAAGAAAACCGTTCTACTCTTAGGGTTAACTACAAGGGATGAAAGGGGTGTAAACGAATGCGCATATCCGTAAAGGAAAAGGAAAGGCTGCTGTCTCTATTATAACCCTTCCTTATAATAAGTATAAATATGTAATGGTTATATTCGCTTATGTGAATATATGGGCAGCGTATCCTACCCACAACGGGTAGATTGTAAAATGGATACGGACCTTTGTGTCTTGTATGTAGAGAACCTACTAAAAATGAATTAAAATTAATGCCCAAATACGCTTTGTCTTCGATGCCTTTAGGATTAACAATGGAAAAAAATGATGATATTCAATTATAATCGGTAAATCCTTTGAATTCCAAATTGTTCAGACGAGGCAGTATATTCGATGATGTAATTTTATACGTCGCCATATCACATATTTCGATTTTATCTGCGACATTATTGTGTGGATGTAAGTTGTGGAAGCAAATCGTGATTTCATTAGCACATGAGCAAGTTGGCTTATCACGTTAAAATATGGCTTAAATGATAGTTATTAATGCGATCTCGATTGGCGGAGATAATTCCGGATGAAGTGGCACCTTGTAAAGTCCGCTCTGGAAACAATATCCACGACCCGATATCAGTCCCGTAATAACTGGGAAGATATCAAATGACGAAGTTGGCTCTCGCACCACCGCTGGGTGGTGTTGAGGAGGCGCTGCTTGTGGTGGTGACACTGACTGGTGGCCACACCGATGCAAGAACTATACTTCTGCCCCTCGACCGACTCGAGAACTTCGATCAGGGTTCAGACGCGGACCACTTCTCGGAATAACTTTATCGAATTTATATTCAATCAACTGTCTTGCTTCTATAAATAATTAACGGGGGGAAAATATTGAATATAACGATTTGGCAAATTGAGGATCTATGAGTGAAATTTTATTTATTGTTGAAAATCAATCACACATGGGAGGCTTTGTATGACTATACTTACTTTATCAGATTCATAAAATTTGGAAAAACTTGGATTTTGACCGAGTAAATGTAATTTAATGTGAATATAACAATACCAAAGAAAACTAAATAAAATTAGCTATTTTCTTATGAAATGTCCGATTTTATAATGGTCGATGCGAAAGTTTTTTACGTATTTTTATCTAAAGAAATTGATTTTTTTTCTAACTATTATTTTGTGTAAGACACCTTGTACCTGTTTTATACCTGTTAATGAGCCCTATTTTTTTAATATCTGTGGATAAAAAGCATTTTCATCATATTTTCATTATGAATTTCCTAAAGTTTCTAAAATTTCCTGCTTGTTTGTTGACTGATGAAATCGAAGGTAATCCAACAGCAACTATTGAAAAATATCGGTACATCTCAGATACTCATGGTTGAGTGTTTAAAGACATCTAAAAAAATCGGGAAGGTGCGGAGACAAGGAAGATGGGTGCCGCACGAGCTAAGCGGTCCTGAGCGACCGCATTAACGCATGCGAACAACTTCTAAAAATGGTATCTGAAACGCTGTTTTTAGGCGACTTAATAACTGGAGACAATAAATGGGTTCTTTATTCTAATTATGGATGCAAAAATCAATGACTATCGTAGGTTAAAGTAGCAAAAAGGACCCCTAAACCTGCCTGACAACACAAAACATCATTTTGTCCGTTTGGTGGGACTGTAAGAGACAAACTAATTTTAAAATATTTAAGCCTGGACAAACAATAAACGCTATACTTTATTGTGAACGAAAAAACGAAAAAAAACGACCCTTTCTAGTGCATCGAGAACAAGTTTTTTACAGCATGATAATGTTCACCCCCATACGGCGAAAATAATGCGGGAAAAAATAAACAGCCTTGGATGGAAGACAATTCGACATCCTCCTTATTTTTTAAGCACAGCTCCGTCAATTTTCTATTATTTAAGATCAAAGTAGCACTATTTCGATACAAAACAAACGTCGAGGTCAAAAATGGATTTTTAGAATATTTTCCTTCAAAGATAGATAAAAAATACCAGATAGATGAAAAAGGGTTATATCTAATTATGGAAATTTCATATTGTAATAATATGTCAAAAATTTATTAAAATATGAGCATTCAAATCTTTCATTTAAAAAACGAATGGGTACATCTTGTAATAGAACACATTTCAAGTTAAGAAAATTGAATTGGGAGGTGATGAAACATCCATCATATTCTCCAGATCTTCCTCTATCGGATTTTAATTTATTCAGATCGTTAACCCTAATTTTTTTAAACAAAATAAATTACTTCTTATGTGGAAGTCAAAATGTCCCTGGATTTGTTTTTTGCGTTCAAGCCTCGTGATTTTTAAACCAGTGGAATAAATAAGGTTATGGAAAGATGGGAAACTGTTATAGCTAACAATGGAACTTATACAATTGATTAATGTGATTTATTTTTACAAAAATACGTTAAAACTTTTGCATAAAGCCAATAATATAGAAAATACTTTCTGTAAAAATGTGTAAAATATATTAAATCTATAAAATACTCATGCTAAATATGATTTTATGTGCTCTGATATCTTGATTTGATTGGTTTTAAGAATATTACAAGTCTTTTGCACATTGTCTTGGAGCTTATTAATGATCTAGTAAATGATGGCGCGCAAAATTGAGATTATTTGAAGTTATCAAAGTGTGTTCAAAACCAATCTATTCATATTCCTAAAATGTTCAAGATGGTAATTTATCTACAATTATTTGCAACTAAATTATTTCTATCAAATTTATCGACAATCGGACATTACATATGAAAACATCTTTATATATGGAGCCTTTTCAGCCAAATTATTATATGGCGCATTTAATTGATTCCAATCTATTTGCTTTGTAATACAGAGTCTTTTTTATGATATCAAAATATTTATTAGTAATTCATACATTTTTAATAAATAATTATTAAATAAATTCATTCCAAATTTGATTCCAGAATTGGCTTAAATATATTTATAAATCTTTGAAATTTAATTTTTCTATAATGATTAGATATTTTGCTAGATTTTAAGGGGATGAAGAGAAAGTGCCTGATAGTATAAGAACGTCCTTATAAAGATATGATTATAAATTATTCTTATTGGATGAAATAATTGCTAGTTTTTCTTCGAAGCAAATACATTTTTTTAAGGAATGGAATTATCATTATATTTGCTTTATCAAATTAGAATATATTTGCAAATTAAATTAAATGAATGCATGTGTTCTTTATTTATATTATTTTAATATTCTGTATGAAATTCATAATATATGTGAAGTTTGGTTTCTATGTAATTGAGTAGTATTGTTTCTTTGCAGATCCGTGCCTGTGGGCCGGTTGTCCGAGGCGCTCGGATGAAAGTTGTTCAAGAGTGGTTACCAGCTGCGGGTGAAGTTAAGGGGTGGCAGCGGAAGCAGCCAGACCGGATGTGGGTGGGAAGGTGTGGTGGGTGGGGCTGGTGCCCGAATTAGGCGCCTTGATTTGACGCCTTGGTGAGTAATCAAGAGTGGTCTTCGTCGGCTTCGGCTCTACACACGTACCCCCACACTATAACACCTCTAATCTACAAGTATTATTCTCTATATTAACAATTCAAAAAAAGTCCAAGATAAAGACAAATTTGAAAATAAAATTGGACACGTTTTCTTCAACCCCAATTATTGATAGCTTAATTATGTAAAGCGCCATCCCTCCACATTTGATATACAATCTGATTAAAATTCAAATTGCATGCTAATATTTTATAAAAGAGCCCATATATATTTGAAACGGATTTTATGAAGAAAAAATTCATTCATTCATTTATCTCGTTTTAATGAGACCGAGCATAAATCATTTTCATCAGACGCAAAGTTACCCATGACCTAATGGGATTATGAGACTGACACCCAAGATTTTAGGGGATGATAATATTTAAAATTGTCGCAAGTGACATAGCAACGTTTGTAGAATACGATGTTCAAAGGATTCCATTTAAATCAAACCAAACAAAGTAACATAAGCCGTTCAAACTTACGCAGCATAACGCGAGGCCTCATTAAAATACAATAAGTGTGTTTTATTCAAACTCAAATATTTTCAAAATCTAATTATCTAAACATCATGATCTTCTTAAAAAAATGAGCTAAAAGAGCATTTATTTTTAAATATATTACCAAGCAAGGAAGCGTTGTCTTTCTCCTAAAATATAACCAAGCTGAGAATGCTTTTATCCATTATATTTTTTATTATTATAAATATCCGTTAGCCGTTAATTTGGATCAGCGAGTGGTCACGCAAAAAGTGAAGACTTGTTCTCTGATCATGATGTAAATCGTAGTTAAAATCAATTTTAGTTGTATTAATCATAAATGTGAAAATAAATGCATTTAAAGGCGTTAAAAGCACATTAAAAATATCAATGCTATACGCATAACTATTTTCGTGTGGCTTGCAACAATTCCATAATCAGATTTAACTTCATCTTTCGGATAAAATATATTTTAATTGAACAACTTAAATTTATAACATATAATTTTAAATGAAAATATTAGATAATGACAGAGTTATGGCGTTTTAAATTGGTAACATTTGATGTGGCGTTTTACTCGATTTGGATTTAATGTCTTAAATGGATTTATCCCTTAATGGATCGACAATTAATGAAGCTATTATCCGAATGAAGTTTTAAATATGCCTTTTGTAGTAATTTGTTTTGCCTTTAAAACTTGTTTATTAGAAATTTTCATTTAATTATGTTTGTGTGTAGGTCTACTGTATTTCTTCCGGCGAACTTTGCTTTGGCCACCGTTCTTGAGTGCTCCTTATAGAGTTGCTTTCTCGAAATAAACATTAATTAGCTAATGAAATTTCCTGTTTTGTTATGTATGCAGTCGATGAGGACTATTGGTAGATGTTTTAAATATCAAATTATAGCGAATAGTTTTCTTCTGACAAACAAAGAAGCGGAAATGCATCTAGTATGTTTCAAGAACGATCTTGCTTAGAGTTTCTGAATTAATTGCAATCAAAAGGAAGGACATGGATGGTAGTTGAGATGGGTACTTGAAAGGTTGGGAATTTCAGGGGGAAGTCTATGGATGAATTCGGGGAAATAGTTTGTGGGATTCGAGAGACTAAATACTACGGTCACGGTTTTGCTTCCCAATTTAAATTTTACTGCTGCATAATGTACTTGCGGCTGCAGTTTATGTTATTTAAGGTTGAATGCATCGTCAAAAAATTCAAAATGCTTATGCACACATGTATAGGTCCTGCAGGCGCAATAGTCTGCGCGGTGCGCATTTATTGCAAATTTAATGTGAAATTAAGTTTTGGGTATTTATAAATTATGGCACGTCCTTAATCGAATCCTGGGGTTAATCCCCCGAAACTTATTCTCAATCGGAATTATAGCATTTGATTGGAGAGCGTAAATGAGCGGCCATTTAATTAATCTCCATTTACCATTCGACCACATACGAGCGCTTATATTTGGACTCAACCCTTAGCACAATAACCCCTTCCTCCCGAGGCCAACCCAGCACCCCCCACTTAACTATTTACTTCTGCAATGATACATACATCACATATACATGCGAGCAGGCGACCAACACCCCAACTTTGGTTACGTTTATCAAACTCTAACTTTGTCCTTTCACCAGCCCACCCCGGGCTCCAGACCTACCATTGGTCTAACCATCCGCAGGCAACCTTTGATGCGGACCCATCGCTTTGGTCACGAGCATCCAAAATAAATTTGCATAAATTAATAAAAGCATAGACGCACTGGGGTCGGCGAAATGGGTTGATTTGCAAATTATTAAAAATTGATATCTGACCGTCTTCATCGGAAATGAAGTGCCATTACAATATGAATCATGCAATAAGTCAATTTTGATCATATGTTTGAAGAACTTAAATCTGTATCATAAACAGGACATAAATATGGCATAAAGTGGAGATCATTGTGGCAGCGCATATTTCATTTACTCAATTAAAAAAAATCGAAATCTGAATAATTGTACATACCCGCATTAAATTAAAATCTACAAAGCTGCTTTTTTGTATACAAATAGTTGATGGTAATTATTGTTAAATTAACGTCGTTTACTTTCGATATAAGGTATCCAAGGTTTCGGTAGACATGGCTTAAGTTATATTCATTGATGCGATTCAGTTCGTCGTAGAATTTATTAAAAGCGCATGGAATGAATCAGTGAAGCGAAGCAAAAAGGCAGTCTTCGTCACTGTAGATGTGCAGAATGCTTTCAACACCACCCGTTGGATCAAAATACCACGAAAGAAACGTTCCAAGGTATGTCCTTCGATAAATGAGCGACTACTTCATTAACCGAATATTAGTGCTCCCTATAAATGATGCGAACCGAGACAGATCAGAATGCCAAATGTATATGGGGTCCCATAGGGCTCAGTACTTGGACCAACTCTGTAGAACATGATGTATGATGACCTTTTAAGAATTGACCTTCCCGAGGATACAAAACTGGTCGCCTTTGCCGACGACGTGGGTTTCCTGATTAAAGCCAAAATTACAGAAGAGATGGGTATCACCACAACGGAGACGCTATGGAGAATCGTACGATGGTTCGAAAAGAGTGGGAGAGGGGTCTCAGACCCTGGGATAGTACTCCTTTAGGGGTTAATGAAGTGACCAACTCTATCTTGCTCTACAGTGCACCAGTCTGGACAGAAATTACACAGAAAGGCGGAAACAGATATAAACTGCTAAGAACGCAAAGAATAAGCGCAATTCGGATAATATCAGCCTATAGAAAGATTTCACTGGACGCATTACAAGCTCTAGCAGGCACACTTCCTATGGATATCCTCGTCATGGATATAAGAAAAACGCAGAATAAGAAGAAGTCTGGGAAGAGTCAATCCAACAATGGCAGAAACGCTGGAACGCCGGAACCAAGGGAAGGTGGACATACCAATTGATACCAGCGATACAAAAATGGACCTCGCGTAAACACAGATAGCTCACCTTTCACCTAACCCAGATGCTGACGGGAAATGGGTGCTTACCTATTTAAAATTGGCAAGAAGATTGGAGAAACCCCAATTATATCCAACATGATCACCACAATGACCAAAACGAAAGAAAAGTGGGAAGCGTGGACAAATTTCGCTAATGAGGTCATGCGGAAGAAAGAAAACGAGGAAAGAACTAGAAGAGTGAACACTGGTTTGTAGAAATACAAACCCACTCCCTTGAAGCAATGCGAAAATGGATTCCAAGGGGGTCGGTGGAGAAAAAAAGGTGCGGGTTTTAGTTGGTAAGAATCCCATACTATCATGGTTTTTAATCATGGTGTCTTGTTGAAGATTTCCCCCTCTCAAGAGAAAATAAGACATGGCTTAAGATATAGCTTCTAAAGCATTGCAATATTATTATAAATGTCAATAACAATATTATCGCGGTAGAATGCCGTTTTATTTACTTACAATATTAAAACAATAATTTGAGAAAGAATCAACTTTGTAGGAATAATGTGGCTGCCTTCTGTATTATAAAGAAGGGTAGAGATGAGGTTTCAGGTAGATAAATTTATAAAAATATATCATCATCATCATAGTGCAGTCATAAACTGTCCACTGCAGAACTATGAGCATATTCAATATCCAATTTAAATTAAAGACAATGTTAAAAGTGTGAGTTATTTCTTGGAAGAATATTATTAAGAATGATTTGTTTGAATATTTTTTTTAAATGAATTAAAATTTCATTTAGAGCCACTTTTAAAAGATTTGAATCGAATTTAGCCTGATTTTCTATAAATCGAAAATTATTGATTAGGTCGTTATAAATATTAAGTTCATTACTTTAAGATTATGATTAACATTTAATAGTAAAAGTGAGTGAAAATTGTGAAATTTCGCGAATAGATTTAATAGAATTATACCGAAATTGTATCAAGAGCCGTAGTTTTCTTACTTCTGATCGCAGACAATTATGCACATATAAAATGAAAGGCATTAATATGAAAATGTTATTTATTGATACAAATAAAGCCTTATTTTAGCCGACTATGATATGTTATTATTTATAGTATTGCATTTTTATTGATTTAATATATCAATGCTTTTTAAGCTCCTTTGATGAAATATTCTTAGGAAAAATTTATATGATGTGATAATTTGTGCAATATAAATCATAAAACTAATACCGAAGACTGAGTTAGGTTCCAAAAGTAAAAAACTCCATTATATTAATATTCGGATTTTTCATAGCTTTCTTCAGCATCATCTTGAGATTTTTTCTGTTTTTGATATGTTAGAGAATTTGTCATCTTTGATTGTTTGTATTTAGATGAGAAATTTGTATGAGTTTGCTTGCGTGTATTTATGAAGTTTTCCAAAAACATAGAACTTTCTTATAAATTTCCATTGCAAAAATTATTTGAAGATCAGCATTATATTAACAAAAAAATTAATAATACTTATAATTAAAAAAAATATAAAGATGTATATGAATTATGTGGTATAAGCAACTTTTTGCTAAATGCTAAATTTTTACCTATACTAAATACATTTTTCGGAAATTAAAATGTTGGATTCTGAGCACATGGATTATTTTGATCTAGCCAATAAGTATATCTTTATATTTTTACATCAAAAGAATACTCTGTATAATATATGGACTAACATAGATCGCGCAATTAATAACCCATAAAAGTCGTCCGTCTCCCGGCTTTGACATATTTTTTATATAGTTCACGATATAGTGGAAAATCAGTGATGTTGAAATATTATGTAGTGGAGTGAGATTGAAGCATTTAAGGGGGCTGCGTGTGTAAGGGTTGAACGGGACAAGTGGAGAGGGGGTTGTAAATGAGTGGGGGGCGTTGGGGAGTGGGACTTCCTGTACTGGGTGGACCCGACTGTGATGAATGATGTTGGACGAGGACGTCTGCGGGGCGGAAGCGGGGGACGGTGGGGGTTAAGGGTTGTATTATAATGAGGGATTGTCCGTGGGTTTTTGCGTATGTACTCGTGCGTGCGCGCACCAACTTCCAAAAGGGTTAAGTAAGAAACTTAACTTATGGGGGTGGACATCGGATTTGGGCCGCCATTCCTCATTGTTTGTATGTGTTAATGTTGGCCTGGGTAACACTTTATCATGATTAATGATAAAAGATAACATTAGGCTTTAAATGAATGTACACACACTGACGTAAACGCGTCCGTGTTAATTCAAGCACTTCGACTCTGGATCGTTGACCAATGGTCTCCCCTAGGATGCCATATGGCATGATGAAAATTCAGTTTATCTTAGTCATCTGTCCAATTATGTCATCGAATTTAACTCAGTGTCATTTTCACCCCTTTTGTATTTTTTCCATTGCCCAAACTTCGAGATAATGGATTGAAGACTAGATGGAATGACGCAACACTTCTTTATGAATTTAATTAATTACGGCACTCTTAATTGGTTTAATTTTAAATTGTTACAAAAAACAGAATGGTTCATTAAGGATACGTCGTAAGTTCTTATTAACACTTTCGATATATCGTATATCCTGTCAAAGAGGGTGCTTAACGTATGACCAAACGGAAAAGGTAAGGGTTGGATCGGGGATAACTTCCTTTCGCCGAGAGGAGGGTGGCTTCATCCTGGAGTTGCATTAATTACAACTGTATCCAGGGCTCGTTAATCTAACAAATATGGCAGTTTTCGGAAATTGCCTGTGGGTTTTGAATTACACACAAAAACTTACGAGGGGTTTGTTTAAGAATTAATAACTATCGTGATTGATTACACAGTAATGGAAGGATATTAATACCAACAAAAAAGGCATACAAATAATATTATTAACAATAAACAATGATCGTTTTATAAATTTATACTATCAATTAATTCAACTGATCAATCCTTCTTAACTCTTTTAGTGCTAACAGAAAAAAAACTGTACTTGAGCGAAATCGAGACATGATTATAATAAATGCCAAAAATATCATAAAATCCCTCACAGATTTATTATTGTCTTTGAACATTTTTTTGAACTTCATTCCGTAATTAATCTAATTTTTCTAACAAATTCTATCAAGATGCGAATTTTAGGGTTTCATCGCATATGCAATGATATATCGTCGTTAGCACTTTGAGCAAGTGTTGCCAACGACGATATATCGTTACTCGACACTAAAATGGTTAAAATATGGTATACACTTGCGTCCGTTACAATATCAAATGTATACAATAAACAAGTTAAACATAGCGATATATTATTTATCTGAAAGCTTAAAGATTTCAATAGTTTACTTGGGTACTCTAAACTTTTCAATTACATATTAGATATATAGATCATTAAAGCCAAGATGGCTATGTATAAAATTGCTCGAACCTGCATAAAAGCCATCAATTCTAAAATTCTTTATCGCAATTTCGGATGGAAAAAAAAAAACCAAGACTAGTTGTAGTAATGATAATAGTAAAGAGAGATGATTTATGAAGTAAAAAATGTGTGTCGCTCATCACAAGGCCTCTCAAAATCAATATCACTCTTTGTGCCCACGGGGGCGCAAAGAGCGTCTTGCCGGCTGGAAGGCTCTCCAGCAAAAAGAAGACAGAATTTATTACCCATATCACAAACGCACATAGGTTTTCATCCCTCAGCGTTAAGCTGGAGGGCGGGGAGGCGAGCAGGAGGTTAGCAGGAGGCTGCCGGGATGTGGGACTGACATAATGATGTATTAATTTTCAGTCTGCTTCTTATCAGAATAATGCTCCCACCCCGGGAGCGGGCGGGAACTTGCCTGTCTAAAGATTATTGTTCTTGGGAGGGCCAACCTCTGTATGTATGCCTTCTCTGGAACGATCCACTGTTTAGACATTATCGGCAAATAGATTAGGGGAGTACACACAATCTGCACGAGACCATTGTTTACAGCTAAACCGACTTTTTTCAGACGTGGCCTCTTTGTTGCTCGGTTGTTAACGCTCTCACATGTCGAATGTCCAACAATACAATGCCAAATTGATCGTCGCCTTGGAGATGGTAACCATGATTTCGAACGGGACCACTGAGCTTATTCATTGAAGCATATATTGAAGTCTCACAATATTAGTCTTATGATTTGAATGCTGCATGCTATCATGCGCCTGAATGTGTATTTGAATGAATCTTTTTATAGCAAAAATCATGAAAAATTGTTACAAATCTTCATGATTTGGATGCAAAATTTTACAATAGTTTTGGTACATGTTAATTCAAATAGTGACAGTCTATAATTTGAATAACTTTATGTCAGTTTGATACTATAATTCTGAAATATACGAACTTCTATAAATTTTACAATAGCACCAATTGAAATTGGCTTGAAAATGATAATTACGTGGTGCGGCAGGGAAACTACCTTATTTTAAAAATGAAAAAGACAAACAGTTTAGAAAATATCAATTGAATTATTTTTTCCATATTACAGAGAGTCGTTTAAAGACAGTCTACTGCATGATCAAAACTAAATTTACATGACAAAAAACATTAGGTCTTTTTCTTTTATATTAGTGTCACCCCATATTTTTTAAAAATTACTGTTGCATTAGAACGCGAATTTCAAATAAGGAAGTTTCCCTGCTGCACCCTGTATTATGCTCATTAAGAATATTATACAACTAAAACTAAAATTATAAAAATGTTTTGATCTTGATTTTGCCAGTCTTCCAGCAACAGGAAATCTTCAAAACATTTTAGAACTGCCCTTTAGTTCTGAAGTGTCAATATTGGTTAACCAGAGGGATTATATTGAAGGGATTAAAAGTTTTCCGATCATCTTGTTAGTTGATCATTATGCCGTTTTGCAATGATCATTTAATCTTATATTAAAAAATCTTCTAAATAAGCAGAGTGCATTTTTGACATTATTATTAATCTTACGATTGAATATTTTCAAATGCATTTTTGATTTTTTTTTAAAATTTGAACACTAATTTTGCTTTATATTTTGCAGATCCATTGCTATGGATCTAACGCGCAATTATCTAATTCAAATATTAAACGCATATTATTAAGAAAATGAAGATTATTCTTGATTAAAAGAATATATTCTGTATGATGTGCCAGAATCACAAGGATTCTTTTAATATATATAAAGATTCCCAAGCATAATAATTTCATATTGGATGCCTATAATATCATTGAGCAATTGCTAAATTATCAAATAAATGTGCTAAATTCCAACTCTAAATTAGTGCTTTAAATTTTAAACCAATATACGTACAAAATTCCCAATAATATGTTTCTAAAATGTAAAGCTTATCTAAGTGCTCATTTGAATATATGAGCTTTAGAGCATGTTTGAAGTGTGTATGTTGCTTATGAATTTTATTTTATTACCATGCCGCAAAATAAATTGTATTCACGTTTCCACAGATATAATAGTTTTTCTCGTTTTTAAGCTTTCACATTTGTACATTATTGATATATTATATATTCATAAGGCCTTCGCTTTTTTCCAGTAATACCAGTCTTTTGCCTACTCTTCGCTCATGTGCTACAAAGAGGCTTTGAAGCTCAGAGAATCCCCTATTTCAGTATTTTTTTTAGATCCTATCTCTCCCCCACGCGGCTCTCCATATGAAATAATAAATGCTCGGTTTTTACGAAAATACCTAGATCATTGTTTTTGCCGACTAGTACACGCTTCTTTTAATAGCTAGTTTTGGGGGGTGAAAAAATCCTTCTGCGTCTACCCTTGTGAGACTCGAGTTACGCTCAAGTCGGTGGGGGGATGAATAATTTCTTCGCGTAATTAATTCATAAAGCAAAACTTCGCCAAGTGGCAGACAAATATTTTTTTACACAGATAGTGACAACAAAAACACCAATTTATGTCGAAACAATCTTTTGAAAATGACTGTTTTGTGATCTTTATAAAGGCATTATATCCCTAAGAATTTAATGTTTTAATATCAAAATATATTCAATTAAATATAGCGCCCTTGCGAAACAATAAAATTGGGAATATTTGTATTCCACTATCTTCTTTATTAAGTCAAAAGTATCAATATTTTCAACAAATCTCATTTTAAATTAAATCTACCAACGAAACAATTTCGTATGATCAAAGCACATAAATGTATATTAATTGTAGGCAAATATAAGTCGCTGAAGATTTGTATTTTAAAATGGCATTTGGCATCTTAGTTGTTGGCAAATATACAATAGTTCAATTATTAATTTGTATTTGAAACCCATTCACGACTGGTTTCAAACAAAAATTCTTTCGCATTAATTAATTTTGAAAATAATTATCCTAATAAACTAGATAGTTTTACATGTGTCCATATGAACACACAGTATTCATTGCCGATATACGACTATTTTTACGTATACACCCATCCTTCGATCTACCTGATTTTATACTCTAAAGCTGCCATGATTTAGGATCATTTTTTTTTTATATGGTTGTCATTTACACGGTTTGTGGAACTTATTTACCGCATAAATTGGCGAAGTCTCGAAACTACTTTTTTCGTGTTGAAAAAAGTAGTTTCGAGAAAAACGCGTTAAAAGATTGCCGCGTCACTAAAATAGCTATAACTCCGTAAGTAATTGGAATTTTGGAAATCCCTTTAGAGAAAACGAAATAATTTTTTTCGCACAAAAAGAGGTTTGAGTGTATATAAAGGATAATTAAAATAGTATACAGATTCACAGTTTGAACAATAAGACCTGATATATAAAAATAAAATCTTATAGTAGAATGTGAATATCACCAGTGATTTGAAGCGGCGAGTGAAAGTGAAAAGGCTTGGATCTATTCAGGTCATAATTTGTACCGCATTTTCCACCAATAGAAGCTATTCACTTATATTTTCAGATCAAAATGCATAATGCATAATATAATGAATGAGGTAATTTAAACAATTTTATAGCAGATCTTATAAATTTAAATCCCATTTAAGTCTATGAAAAATCTATTTTTTCTATAAGAATTTTCAGTTTAGTATTGAAATTAATTGAATTTGATTGCGGAAGAATAACATATACGTATAGAAGGATTTATTTTAATATTTAATATTGATAAATATTCAAAAATAGCAATATTTATATAACAATGTATATGTATATGTGATCGTTTCAGCAAGTTTTTTTTTTTATATATGTTACCCTATTAAATTAGTCGATCAGCCCTTAAAAACATGATTACACAATTGAGAACAACGATTGCAATAATTAAGCATAATTAATTTCATGAGGTTTTTTTATAATAGACCTTGATGTAATACGAGCGACAAATTTGTGGTTTGCAACGTCAGAAGATTAAGTATGAAATATAATATATTCTTTGTTGTCGGAATTATGTTTGTGTACAATATGTGGATTTTTTTATCCCCTTCGAATCATGCTGCCGTAATTTTTATTTCAGCATTTTGTGATGGAGGTTCACATGTATGGAGATTGTATCTGCGGTGTATTTTTTGTATGCGGAGCTTTAAGCTCTCCTTCGCTTTCATCCACGTAGATTCTTTACAGATATATGATTTAGCAGCATATGTATCACATCAGCTATACTGGTGTGGCTAGATCGAACAAGCACGCCGTATACTGGACTCAAATGTGGGTCATGAAAAGCTGATATTTTATTAATAAAATGAATTTAAATTGTTAATTAAAATTTACCATCAAATGCGTACATTAATCCTTCGCACAGCTTTGAAATATGTGCTATAAAAAATAATACAAATCTTAGACACGCAATTCAAAGGCATTCGACTGTATGTTTGTATTAAAAATTTGATGAAATTCGATGCAAATTTTTTTGTGGCGTAATCCCGCAACCCTCCATTAGCATTATCCGTATACAGCCTTCGGTTACTAATATGGCTTACTTTCTATTTTCAGATTGTACTGTCAGATTGGCTGTTCGCTGGTACTCGAATGGCTTCCGCTTGTCATCCGCTGGCTAATAACGTGGTCTCCTGCCACAAAACGAGCTTCTCTACCGCCTCCTTCCTTCATCACCACCCTGCATACCTGCCGGAAAGCTTACCCATCAAAGCTTCGCAACCAATTACACTATATGACATATGCTTTTTTTGTGGAGGCTTTATACGTCTGACCGAGTTGGCATTATGGCTTCCGCTCGCATCGAGCAGTCTTTTGCCTATTATTGGCTCTAATATCAAAGACCTCATTAAAACGGCGAAGACATTAATATGCCCAAGGCTAATCTGATTTCAAACATGTGCCAAATGAAATGTAGCACGCCCAATAAAAAAATAATAAGATTAAGTGGACACAAATCATAAGAACATTTTTGCAAATTTGTACTTCATCCATTTGAAATTTCAAAATTTGCATAAATATGATGTTGATAAGCATATTATCGACATAAACTAACTAATTGATTTGTTAAATATATATTTTTGGGAGTAATAATTACAAACTTAAGAGTGTCTCAGAATGGAATGCATTAATCCATGTTAAACAAATGATATTGACGATAATGAAATTATGTTTAAATTTTACTTTTATCGTATCGTTACATTTATAATAACTCAAAAACGTGAATTTTGAGGCAATTTAAAAATTCTATTCGTACTGATTGAACTCATGTCAATTACCTCGCACTGTCCGGATGCATATTAGATTCGCTGAGACTTGGGGTTTATAAATTCAAATAAGTAAGTTAAAGAACATTTTAATGCTGTGTATACAGTTAGATTAGTCATATATTAGGGGAACCCAAAAATATTCGCGTATTTAGTACAAAAAACGTTATAAAAACAATTCCCTTCATTACTCAATATAACTTCTCATCATTTTAGCAGTTCTTAAATCGATTTTTTAAATGCATATCCTCATGAGCTGCATTTTCTTCACTTCATGGATCTGAAAGGGTTAAAATCCGTCGGGATGGGGTTCGTTAAAAATAAGGAGGATGCGGTTTCTAGTTTAATTCCCGCATTTTATCCAGTGTCAATTTTTATTTACGAGGGCGGTCAAAGCATACACCGATCCTATTCATTTTGCCATACAGCGATCCATTGAGATCCCAGAGAATCTGACTGGATTAGGGATTTATCAAAATTCGATAGTCTTCGACTTAAACTTCTATTGCCCGATTTAAATTTCTGGAACCAATGTTTTCGTCCAGGTACAAACTGAGCTTAAATATAAAATCTCAAAATACGCAAATATTTTTAGGCCCCCCCTAATAACTATTGGCTAAAATGAGTACCCGTACAGTACAAGGAATTCATTCGAATTCTATTTTTTTAAGTCTAAAAATTATACGATATATTTTGCAATATTATTAATAGTTCTGTTTGTGTCTCTAGACATTGCAATTTGTCATAATGTGCTAAATAATGTGGATTATATTATCATAAATACATATGATGAATCTTAAATTATTTTTGTAGAATTCCTAGTCAGACTCTATGCAGCCTTAGACAGTCTGATGCGTAGAGAGCTTTTGAATATTTTTATAGCCACAACAAATCGTCTCGCATTTGGATTATTTCAATAGCATAGCGTGAACAAAATAAAGGCTTTTTAATTTTTTTCCAGAAAGAAATATGAGTAAAAAGCGCTTTATTGAAAGTTGAAGGAGAGCTTGAATTTTCTCAAAGTATGCCATGTTCTCATACATTAGCCTAACATATTCAGCTTAGCATATTTCATCATCTAGCCGCTCTCTATACATTTCCAGTTACCGACTTTTCAAAGCCTCCTCTCTTCTTCTTTTTTTAATAGTGAAACGTTTTTTCCCTCGCGCTTATGTGCCGTGTCTTTTTTGCTCGGCACAAAAGCTAAGCTTACCCTGTAAAAAAGAGAAACTCGCTGGGTAATTATGAATTTTTGTGTTCGAGATGTTTTGTGTAGCTGCATGTGTTCCGAAGCTTATTAGATGCATTCGCATTTTTCCGTCCTCAATATGACATTTTTTCCACCCCGAAAGACTGAAAATAAAATTGAAACCATCCAGGCCGAGCTTTTTAAATGAGCTTCCCCCGGCCTCATTCATTCTGATGAAAGCCCGCATCAAATTGAATATACAGTTCCTTCAAGCATTTTTGGATGTGTTCCGAACAAAAATAAGATGCGGTATATTGTGCACGTGTAGGGAATGCATTTTCGGTGACATGGGAACAATTTGCAAAGTGCATAGCTGGTCAAATAAATTACCAATTTCTGCCTGGGAGTTGCCCAATTTAAATGTAAATGAGTCTTCCCCGACATCAAGAACAGTTCTGGTCTTTCCTGATGATACAATAAATACGGAGCGGATACAAATGTTACTGTTCGCTCCAATGGTATTCCAATTAAGACATGGAAATGGCAAATGGTGTCCTCGTTGAATATGTATACGTACAGGAAAAAATATTGATGAGATATTTGCCTAAGAAAGAACGGTGAGTACATTGAAATAAATGTCATATTATCCATTTTTTACATTAAAAAATCACATACATATGATTAAATCAATAGATGTTGTTATACTCAAATTTCGAAAAAAAAATCTTTGGATTCTGTTATATTTCCCAGATATGCCCATTGATCTATATGTAGGATATTTGTTTATAAACGCGTAATACTTGCATAATTGCCCATGAATTAATTATTGTGGTTTAAAATACACCAAAATATAAATCCTTTAAGGCTACTGTGATAACAGTTAATAGGTAATTTTAATTATAAGCATACAAATATCACGTAAATATGCTTATTCATACCGATTGTATTGTAGAATTATATTTAAATTTTAGTAAGGATGGTTTATAGTACATATGATTTATATTGCAATATTCGAATACATCGTGCAAAATGTTCAAATTAATTATAAATTTTAATTTAAAAAAATGTGATAAACGGGAGTTTTTAATTCAATTTTATATAAAAGATTAATTTCATATTTGTTGAAATTGAGATCAGCTTAAATTAATAATGAAATGGGTCTTAGATCGGACTGTATGAATATCGCATGAAAAAATATTGATTTTGGACTTCAAAGCTTTGATTTGTGCAAATTATCATTTCAGTTCAGCAAACAGCAACCCGATGAAACGAGAATAGAAGATAAGGTGGCGTCGGCTAAAGGAAGGGTAGCAGGTGCTGAGTTCTACTCCTTGTATCGGACAAATTACTGAGTCATCAGCAAAAGCCACCCTCTGGATACGGAAGACATCCACATTTAACAGACGTCCGATCAATTCCCTGCTCCGAGAATCCTGCACAATATCCGAAAAGCGAACATCGATTTGTGAATGCGAGCACGCTTATTTTCGGGGTAACCAGTTTTGGATGTTTTTGATTGATGTATTAAAAATAGAGCATAATAAGGGAGTAATTCCTGATTTTTTTAATGGGAGCATATCTGGCGTGTTGACAAAACGGTGTTACCATAATAATGGTCGCCCGTGCGGTGCTCGCGCCCATTCTGCTCGACAGGAATAAAACCGGTGCCCAAAGAACCCTAAACTGACCTGACCGATTGTCGAATTATTATTTTTGCCTGGAAACCGGGAATACTGGTTTGATGCGATGGATTGAATTTTGTTTGCAAGCTGTCATCGTTAAGCTCGTAATGGCAGTGTGAACACGAACGACTGGTATGTAAATATATTAGAGTAAATTCGAGTAATAATGTGGACAAACAAATCGTAAGTTTTCATTTTGCATTATGGGGGGATTCGATGATTGATACAAAAAATATTAACCAAAATATTTCAAATTAAATACTAATACAATGCTGTAAAATATTGGATTGATTGTTTATGGGGTTGTAGTTATAATATTTTGTGTATGTGGTCTGTAAGATTCATTCTCTACTGCGTCCTATTTTAGGTTTCGGATAGAAATTAGATTGGAGCCTCCCTTAGGTCTGGCCGTAGACTGATACAAACATAGCAAAATTCCTTATATCAACGTGCAAATTACTTTCGTCCCTTAATGCCGTAACAATGGATCGAAGATGGAAAATGTAAATTATAGAAAGGGAAAGGTTTGGGTTAGCTCGTAAAGTTTGTGCCGAAGTACGTCCCTTGCTCCGTACCTGGCCTTTTGAAAGTTGTACGTAGAGGCTCTCACAATGGCGGCTCAAGTTATCTTGAAACTCTTGTCCAGGGCGAGGGTCCTCTCACGCCATTGGTCAGCTGCCCCTTGTCTCTGAGTGCTGTCCACCCTCCAAACCCACCCCCAATGCTTTCAGCCCGTTTCCTCCTCACTGATATGCTTTTCTATCGTGCTAGACCGAGATGGGCGATTCATAATATACTGAGTGGACAACGTTTAACCTTATGGAATACATTATTTTTATTATATTTTTTTAATTACAGCTCTATGAATATTTTTTCCAGCAATACTGATGATAATGATCGAGAAATGGATCCACATTTAAATGACAAGGAATTGTAATTAAGTACCTATCGATATTTTTAAACAACGTTCAACTAACTATTACTTACACATCAGCACTATTTCAAAATGGAAACTAAAGAAAATTTGATTCAAGACGATCGATCATTTGAAAAGGCTTAAGCATCCCTAATTAACTGTCATGGTACGTATTGACTAGAGCTTGATCATGGATATTGACTTATATACTAACAGTTTTTGACAAATTTTAACGTAGCATTTTAATTAATATTTTTTTAAATATATTCACATACCACCACAAAACTTGCAACCAAATTGGTCACATGCCTACGATGTGAACGCATCTTTTAATATTTTTTGGCTACATATTTGTTTTAGTATCCTTAAATACATAAGAAAAAAAATTGCAAATTTTAACCAAAATACCAAATTCTCTCTATTATGACTGTCAAATTATTGGTAGATTTGTGTTATTTTTTGTTAACTATTAATTGATTATTTTTTTACACTACATAGGAATCAATTCAAAATTAATTGTATGACTGCTTTACATCATAATCGGATTCATTATGTGGCAGTATGTTGAAAAATAAAATACCATCCTAATACTTTACGTTCTGAGCATGTCCTTGTTTTCTTATGGTCACTGATTGACTTAAAAAATAAAGTATATTTATTAGAGAGAGACATGATTATTTTAATGTGTCAACATCTTTTTAATTTACAGGCTGTAAACATTTAAACTGGTAACACTTCATCTGGTAATATTTTATATTCTCATTTTTAAAAGGCTTCAGTAAAATAATAACGTATAAGGAAATTTGTCAAAATACTTCGCTGAAACTTCAAAAAATTTATTTGTGTTAATTTATTATTTTTTATCTTTTTCTTAATATATAAAAAATAATATCTGTTTGTTCGTATGTAATACGCTGCCATATCGTTCATCAGATGGCTATAAAACTTTGTTCAATAATTTTTAAAGATTGCGCGAGTAACATAAGCATAGTCTAATATATAAAAATCAATGTTTGTTTGTCTGTATTTAATGCGCTGCCATACCGTTCATCCGATTGCAATAAAACTTTGTGAACTTATTGTATACACTTGAGGAAATAACATAGGCATAATAAAAATATTGTTTGTGTATGCAGTTTATTATACGAGACGAGGCATTGCAACGCATGCCGGGTAATCACTAGTATTAAGTAAAATCCTTTTGAATTTATTCAACCCTTATCTTAATCAATACATATTTATACTTGGCTAATTTCATGAGGACATCTTCAGACAGTCTGAAAGATACAAGTACATCATACACTGTCTTAAATATTATTAATATATGCTAATATAAAATAATTGGTAATAGGAAATAGAAAATAGTATACATAAGCATTAATTAGCATGATATTAATTAGTTTTTAATTTAATTTTCATCTTAAAATTCCATAATCGAGTAGATATTTTGAATCGTATTTGTTTTAGAAATTACTCATTAACTCAATCAACAATTGAGCTTTTAATTGAATCGTATGCTGGTGTGCAAATTTCAGTTAAAAAATTATTGCTACAAAATTAATTGCTAAAAAATGCTGAGTTATACTTGAATATAGTACACCCAAACCTCTTTTTGTGCGACTCTTTTTTTAAATTCATATCGAGATACTTTGGATAAAATAGAAAATTAATCATCAACACAAAACGAAATTTGGAATCACTTTTTTTTTGCTTTTTTGCCTTTTTTCAAAGTTTCAACTTTTAAGAATATATCCTCTTAAAAAATTTACAAAATTCTAATTTCTTATGGAGTTATAGCTATTTTAGTGAGGCGGCAACTTGGCCAGTCCTACCAGAATGAAATCTTTAAAAGCGTTTTTCTCGAAACTACTTTTTTCAACACGGTTGACATCTTATCTTATGTTTTAAATAATTGATGTACTTCAAATTAAATAAGAATATTTTTTATATAATTTTCTATTGTTCCTAGCAGATTTATGTCAAAATTTAATATTTAACTATTTTAAAAAAATAAAAAATAAGGTCAAAAAATGACTTTTTTTTAAACAGTCGTCATTTTGTGAAAATATTTTTTTATGTAGAAACTATAGCAACGTCTTTACCAATTAAAAATTATATTATTAGAAAGAGATTTATTGGATGAGATGAGAGAAAATTTAGTGGATGGTTATTTCTTTGGTGGATGTCTTAAAATTTTACCAGTAATGCGAGACATCCTTAAAATGTTTTTTCTATGTAAGTCTAAGAACTAATCAGAATAAGAGAAATAATTAGTCGTTTTTAAAAACAATTATAACGAAAGTAATAATTAATTCTCCAATGTAGAAAAGCATTTTTATAGCATCCCTTTGCCATTCTTTGTTTTCTATTCGGAGTCTTCTCCACATCCCTCCACTAGGACCTAATGTGTGTCCCTTTGTATATGAGTAGCGGATTATTCCAAGCTTTTGTTTTAGACCCGGACGATAGAACTCTTAAGATGGTTCTACTTTAGAAAGGAGCTTCCAGATTATATTCTGTCCACTTTGCACACGCATCCAATCCATGCCGTAGAGAAGGACCTCAATTGTCCGGCGAAAGTTTTACGGGAGGGCAAGGACAAATTAATATTGCGCTAGAAACATAAAGGGGTGAAGTGTGGATTTTAGGGGTGTTATTTAATGCATCACTACTCCATTTCCAAGACTCGCGCTAGACTCGCATCCCGAAAATATGGGCACTGTGCGAATAAAAATGGATAATTATTTCGTGTGTGTTGTATGCAAAAATGCCTTTGGAATTATTCATAAATGTTTTGCACAACACCTCTATGTAGTGCCAGCATTAAAAATTTAAATATGATGTTTGCCAAATATATTTTGCACTCTTTTCAAGGCTGCTAAAGTTTTCTGCACATATCTACACATTTTGTCTACAAAGTTTCAATAGAAACTGTGAAAGACATAAACTTTGCTTCGTTTTCTTTGCTGGTGTTGATGTTAAGTCTTAAAAAACTAACATTTCGTTTTAACAAACGGATCAAAAATTGAAGAAAACTGCATTCATTATATTTTTTTTTCAGGTTCCATATCTATTACCGCATTTAACCTCTTAATATTTATTTTTTCAGAAGCAGAAAATCAGGCTAAACCTGACCCAAGACGATTGCAAATTCATTGATTCGATGGAAATTTACTCCGAAATTTGGATTTAAGCTCGAATATTTATAACATGAATCCAATTGCCATATAGCATGGTCAAGTACTATCGGAAATTTATACAATAAAAATATATTGTTGTGTTTACTCATTTCCTCTCGGTTAACTTTAATAATGTAAGATTTTATTATTGGCATTTGAAATTATTGCTTTCTAAAATTGCAATAATTTTTCTGAGATGTAATTACACAAATTTATTGGATTTGTATGTGTATATTCGCAGAACTATAGATGAAAATTATGGCCATGCCATTAAATTAATACACATTAAAATTATATGGTGGTTAAGTTTTATGCGGAGGCTTCCCATTACTTCCACATATGATAAAGTTATTTGAATAGGATTTATTTAGATAGGAGAAGATCCAAGATTGAGTGGTTAAATTATCATAATTTTTTAATTAAATATTAATCTTTATCCCAATTATCATTCAAAATTCGCTGTGTCCGATGATATTATTTATATTAGTAAATAGATTTTGAAAACCAATAAATTGGGATACATCTGAATAGAGACGATTGATCGAATGTATTAATATTTGATAGATTGATGCACTTTAAGAATGCAATAATTAGGACGATGCAAAATATGATGCACAATTTTAACAGGATCGATTATGAGTGCGAAATTAATTGGTCGTACACAGCAAGTAATAATAGAAAATATGGAGAAAGCTCTCATAATCTGTCATATAATCACAAAAAGTGTTCAGCTACAGGGAAGCATTGTTAACCCTCTGGCAGCTTCGATGTTTTTTAAAGTACTGTTAAATTGAAACAAGGCATATTGTTAGATCAAATATTTTAGCATATTAGTGTATAAATTCAAGGTATATCCAATGTCTTGGAAAGATGATGGCAAGAGATAGATTTTTACTGCATTTGAATTTTTTACACTTTACAAATAGTGTTAAGCTACATTATTAAAATCATCCTGTGTTCTAAATTTCAATTTTAAGTTAATTATGCTAATACCAACATAATTATAATCCGCATCAATATATTGCTATCAATGAATTACTACAGTAGACTCTCGATTATCCAAGCTAAGAAAGAAAGGCACTGATAATTGGAAAACACAGATAATCCAAATCATTCAATTTCTACTTGGTTTAGAATATAATATCATATTTACAATACAAATTTTTATTTCATAATTTTAATACTAATTATTTATTAAGAACAAACGCTCATCAAACATTTAAAATTTTCCAATAATCCACATTTTTCAGATATATAATTTGCTTCATTCTCTTTAAAATACTTGAATCTGTTTCCATACCAGGAAGAATCTTTCTTCATGATCGGACAAGAGTTCCTGGCTTTATTTTTGACCAAGATTGTGTTATTCTATGTATAGCATCCAATATCATTGTCATTTTTTTCCAAAAATTGATCAAGTTGTCATCTTCCTCAACAAGAGTTTTCAAAAGACTGGCGATAAATAAATTTCATTGATGTATAACGTTTTGGTCCATGGTCTGTTTTGGTCCTAAGTCAGTTCTGAAAATCGACAAACTATAAAATAATCAGAGCTCGTGCACATTATTGTGGAAAAATTACTTAAAATGGATGGTTTTTACAAAAAAAGAGTTAGACAATAATTTATTAAAATACACAATACCCTCGTGCACAGAAAGTATTTATATTCGAGTGTTAAGACGCCATCAACGACGTTAATAGCACTCCTCGACGGTTTCGCAAAATTGATATAATGCTCTTCAGCAGTATGAGGGTTAAATAAAATTACTAAAAATGCATTGACATCTGAAAAATATCGATCGAATTTGAAGCGATTTTTCGAGAAGAAAGTCCGAACTAACATGGATTATCCAAAACAGAATAAGTATTGAAATTTACTGAAATTCCAAGTAAAAATTACACAAATGCTTATCTCCTTATCATGAAATGTAAGCAATTTGTATATTTTCTGCCTATGTATTATTAAACATCATTTTTGGAACGCACATCATAATTTTGTATGAGTACCCGTCTCCATTTACAATCTGGTGAAGAATTAATCATTTTTCAGCACTAGGGTATTATATTTAACCATTTTTTTTTCAAATTTAAATCTTTCAAATATTTCCATTAATAATCTAACGCCTTAGTTACAATCCATTAAACAACGTATAACAAAGTCTTGCATATTAAACCGTTCGGCCCGTAATGCCCCTCATCCACACTCTGCCGGCACGTACTCTAATACTTTCGTAAGGGACTAATGCTACCCACAATCTCTACATACTTTCGAGTAGTAATGTGTATATCCCTAACATTGCTTTAATTTTCTACCACTACTCCTCTTTGTCTGAATAGACTTAATTCCGGCAAAAATTTGGTTTTGTACACGCAAATGTGTTGTGAATAATAAAGACTTTGAAACCTACAATGTAATTGAAATGTATGCAATATATTTTTGTAGAGTTTTAATAGGAAAATATTGTATCAATGTATCTAGTATGGATGTGATTAATTTGATTTTGCTCCATTTTAGTCGTCAGGGTTACATACGTGACGCAGAATGGTCTCAATGTCATCTATTAAATTCATACGGTGAACAACCTCACAATGTGAGGGGCTAGATGAAAATATTTTCCAGAGGACCATGGTGTCGCATTTCCATAACGCAAACCTTTAGAAACTCTCACTTATATACAGCCAGACACGGCCCGAAAGTAATGGCGGCCTGGCCACCTCATGCGCTAATGACATTTACAAACTCTTGGTCTAAAATGCTGCTAGGCGAAATTCCAACCCCTTTCGGGTTTGGGTGTGGAAAAGGGAGACACCACCCTCCCGGGAGCACTGACGGGTGAGAACGGACAGCAAAATGAGAAAAGGGACGAGAGGTATGTAGGCAGGGTGGCATTGTGGACAGTCTGACAACAGGATTGAGAAACTTTAATGCGTTATGAAATATTTCAGCATGAGAAAAATAACATTTTTAATTTTATATACGGCTTACGAACGCGAATTTTGCCAACCCAAAATAACTCTAGAACACACCTGTCCTGCTCGTAATTCAATGCCGAAACCAATCTTCATCACGTCAATTTTTTTTTGCAAAAATACAACAATTACAATACCGATTTTAAATAGCTGTGTAAAATAATATGATTCTTAGTCTAGCAACCCTTGCGTCATGTTATGGTTTGGGAAGAAGGGAGACTTGTGAGATGTAACGAGAAGAAAGTGGTTTCCGAAGGTTTTGACAAAGTTGGAATAGTGGTATCTTGGGGTATGAGAAAGATTGGATTGGATTTTGAATTATCTTTCGGTGGCATATAATATCGGGCGTTAACATGATTTTCCTTTCTTATTTGTGCGTCTACGGCTAAATTCATCGACTGTACAATAGCGTATGGATGGATTAAATATCGATCGATTATTAATTATTAATAAGACACGTATAAAAAAAATTGCTGAAAAAAAAGGTTTGCCATTGCTGAATTAATTTTTGGTTTGTATTTGATGCGTGTATTAATCTAATATCGTTGATTAATTGAGCATGCGAAAGTCGTTACGGGATCGTTTATTACTGTAATAAAATAAGCATATTGAATAGGGTGACCATCCTGCTATATAAAATATTTTAACGCAACGAAAATCATCTACACTCAAACCTCGTGGGCCCGAAAGTCACTCGACACGCGGTTCGGCTGGAAACCGTAACTAAGTCCAGTCTCTGAACATTTCAATCGATGATTTGTCGTTTTCCCTGTCAAGTACACTCAAACCTCATTTTGTGCGATTTCGAAATTATGCGATTTTTTTAGAGCATTTTTTTTTAATTTTATAAAGAGTACGTATCGAGATATTTTGGATAAAATAGGATATAAATCATCAAAACTAACCGAAATTTGGGACTGTATAAATCATTGTATCTGCTATCGCTGAAATACATCACGTCCTTTATTCTGGTTTAGAATTTTGGAAAAATTAATTTCGTTTTTTTTGCATTTTTCTAATGTTTCGACTTTTAAAATAAGTTCTCCAAAGGAATTTCCAAAATTCCAACTACTTACGGAGTTATAACTATTTTAGTGACGCGACAACTTGACCGGTCCTACCATAATGAAATCTTTTAACGCGTTTTTGTCGAAACTACTTTTTTCAACACGGTTGACATCATATCTCAAGTTTTAATTAACTAATTTACTTCAAACTGGGTACGAATCTTTTTTTTATATAGCCCTATAGAAAATCCTACCAGATTTATGTTCAAATTTGAACTATTCAAAAAAAAAACTGACAAAATAAGTTCAAAAAATGACTTGATTGAATTTTTTTTAAACAGTCGCCATTTTGTGAATATTTATTTTTTGAGTTAGGGACTATAGTGACATCTATACTTAATTATGAATTATATTTGTTAGAAAGAGAAAATCTACATAGAATAATGATGACATTGACACTGAGTATACTATTTCTTTCGAAGAAAAGAGCGATTTTGAATCATATCAAAAATCGCAACGAAAATTATCATATAGTGATAATAGTTTGAAATTAAAATAATTAGTGTTTCTCTAAAAATTTTATTTTTTAATTGCCTCATTGTTTTCCCGTTTTTTTTATTAACTTTTTTTATGCGATCTTGGATATATTTTATATAGCTGTTTCAAAGTTATGCGGTTTTTAAAATTCATGGAACGCATTCTCACTTTTTCTATGCAAGTCATAGCTTTTGTGCGATTTCTTTTTGTGCGATTTTCCGCGGAACGCATCTACCGCACAAAAAAAGTTTTCAAAACCTTTTTTTTATATATATAAGTCAATTATCTTCCATAATCTTCCCATCCTTCCATAAGTTTATTTATTCCATTGGTATAAAAATCACGAGACTTGGAGGCAAAAATATTAATTGAGGGATATTTGATTGACTTTTTTATGTAAAAAAAAATTGTAGTGACCTGAATAATTAAAAATCCAAGGGAGCAAAATATGGAGAATGCGGTGGACGCTTTATTACCTCCCAAATCAATTCTCTTATATTGTGTTCTTATTGACACATGTGGTCGTGCGTTATCATGGTGAAATACTACCCCTTTCATGTACACTAATTCTGGTCTTTCCTGATAAAGGGTGGTCAACGGTACTTGTTCAGATCTGATTCAAATTTTTTTTCATTTAAAATTGCTTGTTTCATATAAAATCTATTAAGTTTGCTGGCAACAGTTGATGAGGAACCCAAACGTTGTACTTATAAATCGTTCCCATACGATTTCTTACCACAGATTGTTGGTTGATTCCCATTTTTGAGGTAATTTCTCTGGTGTTTTGTCGTGGATTATTATAAACTTATGGCCTTTAATTTATCATCATCACTTTTAATCTTTACAGTCTAGGTTTGTCGTTTAATAAAAAAATACCAGTATGAAATCTCGAAAGCTATATTTGAGTCCATCGAATTTTATTTGCACCACTACCTGTATACTTTATAAATATTTTTGGTTACCAAAATCTATCTAATTCATCATGATATTGTAATAAGAGATGACAAGTGGATAGCTTATGATAATTCAGACGTAAAATCAGTTCCTGTTTTGGAAAGACACACCCATTTCAAGCTATAAACCCGGCTTAATCATAAGAATGGTTAATTTGAGGATTAGTATGCAAGTGTAATATTAAATTTTAATCTTACAAATGAAACAAATATTGTAATCTATTTCATAGGCAGTATCATAAGCGCAAAAAAATTAAACTAAAATTTTGCACCATACCACCGCAATGAAGTACGGGATGTCTCAGAACGGAATGCTTTTTTATCATTCAATTTTTTTTTCCTGTATTTTTATGTATTAAAAATTAGAATTGAGGCTCGTATGATTTAGCTGATTCTTTGAAAAATCTATTTGATATACAAAACACTTATGTTATAGTTGGGAGCATCGGAGTCGCGCCATCTCCGACGCTATTTTTTGCGTTCCAAATTGTCAGTCAGGTGGATAGACACGTATTGTGAGATAGTCGGAAAATTTTTTAGAAGTACTTTCCGATATGTAGACGTATATGAAATAAGGTAGAGATAGCCGTTCTGGCGGAAGTAATTTGACGTCTCACAAGCCCGACTCTGTGAACTGGGCGAATCTGAGCGTGAACGGATTCCTTTGCAAAGTATCGTCATATTGTACCGATAATATTACATTTCGTCGGGAAAAATATGTCGGAGATTTTCACCTGTTGTGCTGCAAGGATTTGTAGGGGGTACTTGAGGATATGTACAGGATAGGGGGTACATAATATGTTCGGGGAATATTAAGTGAGTGCAGATTGTATTAAAGGGATGCGCACGGGAACATTTCATGTCGAGAGCCGACTTGCAGGGGTTTAAAAAGAAGTACACATGCAAAGCACTTTGAATGAAAAAGATATTGAAGACGGCTTTCAAAGGCTACTTTGATCATACTATTGGAGATTTATAGATCCTAACAAGGAAAAATCGTGCTTTTAATATCTTGCCGTATCTATTAAATAACCAACTATATCACAAAATTATGGCTTGCACGCCAGAATTACCATTTGGCTGTTATAATTAATTGAATATTATTTTTTTAAATGATTTGATTATACTTCTTTAACCTGTTGAGTGGACATGACGTATATATACGTCCAACGTAAACAGCATCGAAATTAGTTAGAACGTATATATACGTGCTCGAAATATATATTGAGTCTTAAAGCTTGTTGGTTCACGCCTGCTGTAGGGTTCAACAGTTTACGTTGGACGTATATATACGTCATGTCCACTTAACAAGTTAATAAACACCATAAGCTCAATTTATAAAGCAGATATATTTAACAGAAAATATTAAGCATTAAATACAATACTTTACATGGAGATAATTTTTCCAATAAAAATTACACAGTTATCTTGAAAAGTTTTCAATTGCCTTCCAAAGGACCACTCACGTTCATTATCGAGCTACTTCAATACGTTCACTCAAGTGACTCGCTAGGGGAATGCATATAAATAAAACTCAAAAGTCATGCTACCTTTAATATTGAACGCATGTGGAGGTGAATATATGACATATAAACGATATAAATGTTATCCTTTTCCATCAATGAATATTGAAGAGGTCCTAGTCTTGACATATGACTGCAATGTGATGATGATGATATCTATATTAGATCAACCAAATCAAATGCTATTAATATAATATGTAATAGCGTTGTTAATTATCAACACATTGATTTTTAGTTTTTGGATTGAGAAAATATATATTTTAAAATATGGATATTATTCTTTAACCTTTTAAGGAGTTTAGTCGCGTATTTGCGATCGAATTCCAGTTATTTAGAAAGAGCATTCTTACACGTTGAATTCAGAGAGAGTGCCTTTTGTACATCGTACTTGTATATATCAAATGTGATCCAAGCTATGACCTGAGCGGGTTCACGCTCTCTCGTTTTTTAATCGCTGTTTATAATTATTAATTTATTTAATTTATATTTAAATTCGATTGATTAACCGCTATATCGCGAAATTTCTATATATTTGCTCTTTTAAACTATAATTTCATGATAATCTTCGATTATCTATTTAATTTGTCATTTCAAAGGATTTATTATCCAAAACAAACATAAAATCTGTATCAATGAATTAATATATTAAGGGTTTTTATAATGTTCAAATATTCAGTGTACAGTTTAAATGCTCAATACAGTTATAGTGCATCTTTTTATAATGCAGCATTGATTTATTTATAAAAATAAAATATATCAGATTATATTTACGATGTTTTCACGACATCCAAATAGCATTGTTATATTATATATTAGTACAATATGAATTAGGGCTTGTGTTGCATAGAATATTTCATATCAAAAAACCGGTATTTATACACCCCGCACATCGACGACCGGTCAATCAAGGGTCAAATAATATTTCGGACGTTTGGGGCTCAACACACCCCAGGGTTAATATCATCAAACATTTTCTATTGCGCATAATGTAAATGTGGTGAACTACACGATACAAACGAGTTTTTGTACCATTTAACATCGTCATCGGCACTCGCAAGTAATTTATCCATTATAATACATTTTCGTATTGTTTTAAACGAAGAGGTTCCGATGAAGAAAAAAGTTTGATGTTCTGCGAGATGCTTGCGGTACAATAAGTTTATTGTTCAATCAAGGAGTGCTCAAATAATAATCGAAATTCTTTTGGCGTCGGAGCGAAACAAATAAATATTATTCAAATTGGCACAAAAGAGACGGAGCGATTTCGCAACTTCATCTGAAATTTACAGTCGTGAACTAAATCTACATATTTATGAACACAAATATTCTTTATTAACATTCTACCGAGTGATCAGAAAGACACTTACAAATAAATAATCGCATTTATTGATAATAAGATGACGTTTAATAGATATGAATTAAATTTAGCTCTCTATATGAATATGAACTAATTCATACAAATAAAAACATTTATATACTTCATTACATACAAACAGTCTGAATTTCACTTTGACCACAATCGATAAATTCACCTAATTATTAGCTATATTGATTGAAATTTAAACATGGTAAAGTCATCAGCTTAATTGGACGAGTAAATAAATCTTTCGCATCCATCGAACATGTTACATCTTGTAGTTATATTATAACGATTTTCGAACAAATTAGTTGTTTACATCATGAATTTGCGTCATTTTCATTACGGACTCACCCCTGTTATGATAATAAGATAATGATACGTATTTTTCTTATCCTTGTACGAAAAAAAAATGTTTTGTTGCGAAAAAGAATATATAAACAGAAACATCAATAATGATGCAAGATTAAAGATGTATGCGAATAAAAATGATATTATAAGTAATAGCAAATACTATGGGAATACGGATGTTATGCATATATCATTGATCATGAGCAAGAAAAGATCAGGTCATGATTTAAGTCATATTAAGTCAGTCCAAAAGTTCGTGCGCATTTTTGGGATTTTTTTTGAATAGCGTAAATAAAACACAATTTAACATTAGATTTCGAATCTGTCGAAATTTGCCATCGCTTAACTAAAGTATCGGTCAGTCTGTCACTAATTTTCGTTAACATCGGACGCATATTAGTACCCATAACAAATGGATATTATTAATAAATAAAAACGTGCTATGCTATAGTTTTTATGATCGTGTAGCGAATCTGCCAGATCGGCAGCAGGAAATATGAATAGTGTACATGGTATACATACAATCAGTGTAAGAACTGTCCAGAAATGGTTTAAAAAAACCCGTTCAGAACGTCCTGTTAATATTAATTAAGTCCTGTTAATAACGTCATAAGAAAAAAAACAGTGGACAGATAAACAGTGTTGGTGGGATATGTATGGCGTGATTTATTATGAACTATTAGAACCAAATCAAACCATTAATCCGTTAAGTGGGCATGACGTATATATACGTCAAATGTAAACAGCATCGAAATTGGTTTGGACGTAAATACACGTCCTTGAAATATATGTTGAGTCCTAAAGCAGGTGGAACCTTTTTTTGTTTAATCAATGTGTGAGTTGTCGATGCATGTTTTGACATGAATTTAAGATAGGTAGCAAATTGGTTATCAATTATATTATAAAGTTTTGAAAGAAATTTTCGGATCTCTTCGAATTACAAAAAAGGGAAAGAGTCTACATACTGGTGTCCGGATTGTGAGGTAGCGCTACGTGTCAACAACTGTTTTAAAATTTATCACACAAAGTTGAGTTTTTTTTTAAATCTATATTTCCATTTTCTTTATGTGTTTTTTTTATTGTTTTGTATTTGTTAACTTCTATATATGTTTTTGTATCTAAATAAATAAAAAAATATATTGTTCTTTTTATAAATTCTAAGCATCGTTAAATAAATTAATAATATGAACTCACGCCAGGTGGGCGGGACGTATATATACGTCATAATGAAAATGTCCTGCGCCCACTTTATGTTGCGTTTTTGAAAGGAACTTCCCCGCTTAACAGGTTAATGCAGTTTTTTTGACTCAAAACTAGTGTCTTTCTACAGCAATGGAATTAAAAAGTTACCTGCGATATGGCGAGAAATTTTAGATGGTGGAGGAAAATATATCATTGATTAAAATGTTTAGAATTATAGAACAAGATTGGAAATGTTAATATTTCCAATCGATCGTCTCGATCCATTTTAGACCTGATGTATTGGACTTGAAAAAAATAAATACTAAGACAATTTACAAAGTTGTACAGGGACACATGAGTGACTGGAATTGGAACAATAATTAAAGTATAACTTTAAAATAATAATCACATGTGGAAGGCATGAGAAATTCTTTCCATACAAAAGTCTCCTATGGAAATCGCTGATATCTGATAACAGATTTTAGAAGAGGAAGATTAAAATCATATTTCATCACATGATGATCCTTTTCATTTTTGAATATACTATATTAAAAAGCGTGATAATATTTTTTTCAACTGCACAAATTGTGCGTCGACTTGTTATTCTCCCTGTGGCCATGTGCTTCTTACTTTAAACCTGCGAAAAAAAGTACTTTCCCGCTTCTTTTATGAGTGTAAGAGTAGGTAAGTGAGTATAAAACGCGATTACTTAATATAAAATTCTTCTACAAGGAATCAGTGTTAATTTTGCCACGGAACTGTAAGCACGCCTTTCCAACTTAGAATTTTTCCGCGAAAAAGTGACAGATGCCAACTTTTTGACATTTCATTCAGACAATTTGCTTTGAAAAGCGTCGAAATATGATCCATCCATTGTTCGTCGAAGTATGTGACATTTTTATATGCATTTTGAGCACTTATAGGATCGATCCACGTTGTCAATTTTCTTGTTGTGATGGTACAAAAATCGCGTGAAACCTTCAAAATAAAATTTATTCCATGGAACCATACCCTGCAGCATATATTGTTTCGGGTCCACCAATGCGAATGTTCAGTTTTGTTTGAGCAAAAAACAAAAGGACGGGGGTGTCGCAGCAAAGAACCATTGGTCAATAGAACCTTCATGGAGTAAAAGTTTTGTTGACATTTGCCTTCTGTCAACCGGGATCGTTGGGTCGAGGAAAGCCTTTGTTTTTCGTTACGTCCCTAGGGAGCATACACAATACAAGCACCCCCCATACGTAAAGATCTGGAGGAAGTGCTCCGGGACGTACGAATATACACAGCGAACATAATCATGCATATAGATACATATAAATATTAGACATTAAACATTATTTTTCAGTCTAAAATGTAAGTGAATCATTTGCAATTTAATGAGTATCCAAATTTGATCATATTCATACTGAAAATTTGGCAATAATATATATTTTTTATAAGAAATAAACATTATGTCTCTTGAATATAATTCGTTTTTTATTTAAATATATGTGTTTCATTTAACAATTTCATATCACCATGTATCAATTTTGCATTAATCGCATAGCTCAAATTAATTATTAATTATTATCTTACAATTTTAGGGCTATAACTACATATTTATATGATTTATTTTGAAATAAATATTATTGAAATACAACCGTATTTAAATAACTTCAAAATATATTCATGACACATCGCTCAATAAGTTCGTAGGATTTTAATTTTTCTTCTTCTTTATTTGCAATTTCTTCTAAAGAAAATCCTACGAACTTATTGAGTGATGAACATATTGATTTAATATTTATTTACAAATTTAATAACACCATTTTTAAAGATGGGGATGGGATACCCATAACATAATCATCGTTGAGCGAGTAAAAAATAATATTAAATTGCATTTTAAAATGGATTGAATTTAAAAAAATATATGAAAATGGATGCTTTTTTAACATAGTAATTCAGATTGGTGATTATTTCAAATTCTAATCATCAAAAATTACATCCCTCTATTCTAAAATATCTTAAAAATAGCCAAAATCCGTTACATAAGATCTAAAATTCAATGTTTTAATAATACGGTAATATTTCTATGTATCAATATGTTAAAAAAAATACACTCTAACCTCTTTTTGTGCGAATTCGAAGTTATGCAGTTTTTTTTTAAAGCATTTTTTAATTATTTTTTTTAAATTTCGAGTACGTATCGAGATATGTTGGATAAAATGGGAAATAAATCATCAGCACTAATCAAAATTTGAAAAAAAAAATTATTCTAACTTAAAATTTGTCCAAAAAAGTTAGTTCGTTGTAACAATGATGACATTGACACCGCGCATACTATTTCTTCCGAAAAAGAGAGCGATTTTAAGTCATCAAAAATCGCAACGAAAATTATCATAGTTTGTAATTAAAATAATAAGTATGATGCAAGGCGTCCTTTAAATGTTACCAAAAATGTTATTTTTTAATTGCCTTATTGTTTTCCTGTTTTTTATTAACTTTTTTATGCGATTTTGGATATATTTTATATAGCTGTTTCAAAGTTATGCGGTTTTTAAAATTCACGGAACGCATCTTTACTTTTTCTATGTAACTCATAGCTTTTTTTATGCGATTTTTTTTATGCGTGTGTTTATTCCGTGGAACGCATCTACCGCACAAAAAAAGTTTAAGTGTATTTCACTTTATACAGATATGATAATTTCTAAACAAAGTGATAAATCATCAACCTCAACAACTAAGAAGCTAAAAGTTTATTAGATAAAATTGTATTTTTCAATAAAACTTCATATATAACGGTCAATATTAAGAATATTTATTATACATTTGAAAAATAAGGGTGTATTCATATTTTCATGCATTAACTTCAATTTTTTGTGGTTAAGATATGCCACATTTCTTAAATAGCTTTGGATGGATTTATTTCAAATACAACTGGTCAAAAATGTTATTATCAACAGCTAATTGATGAAAATCGTAAATAATTGCACAGAATTGCATGAAAGCTCAAAGAAATGGGCGCATAACAGGAACGGGGGTAAGCATGACTCGCGCGCCGCCTGGCTCAAATTCAAATGCACTGACCTTTCTCCTCCCCCAATACGGCCGAAAACAAAAATATGGACTTGGAAACGCGTAAAATTGAATCGTCTGGCAATGTGTATAAGCCCATGGCAAATTAAAGAGGTTTCGCGGCGCTATCATTTGTTGAGAGTCGTTGTTTTAAGCCCCAGACCTCTCGTACAAAGGGTTGAAACAAGGGCGCAACGGGTGAGGAGATGTGGGGGCGCTTTAAGACCCGGCGTGTAAGTATTTTATGCCCATTGTTACCGCATTGTGCAGCGGGCGGCCATTGTTGTGCGGGATTTGGACTGTTTTTAGGTGGCGGACGACGTTCCACCCGCCACCCACTTCTAACCTCTGCCACCCCCCGAGGAGCCATTCACATTCCCCAGGAGCCCTCCTCTCTCCTAGGATCTAGTCCCAAAATTAAAACAATGCATACTCCAGCTCTCTGGGTTTGGCCAGACGCATCTCCTTCTCCACGCTAATCCTCAACACCAGTTCGCGAAATTAACCGAGTGAAGGTCCGCAGCTATACTATTATTTTAACTAAGGAATAACAATATTCTACCACCTATATAATCATATTACATAGAATCAACAATATTTAAGTTTATATTCATTTTAGTGTCGGATAAGTTTTGTCTTGTAAATGGAGAAATATATCATTGACCAGTGAAGAATGGAAAATTATACGAAAAACTGAATCCCATTTTAAGGTCCATACTATGAGAGGTGAATAAATAAAGCTCTCGTGATTTGAAAACGTAAGTGATTTGAGGAAAAGTGGGTTAGGGGTCAAAGTATTAGGGCGTATCACATGAACGTTCGGAATTTGCAAATGAGAATTTAAACGCCACAATTTGTATAAAACACAACTTTTATCATCAACGACGAAATAAACGTGATACACCCAATTCACAAGAACTTACACAATTGAATGGCTTGGACGGTTTTAACGAAATATTTTGTACCATTTTGAATTGTTCTAACCCAAATCGATCCTTCTTCAAAAGCTCTGTTGATATTTCTACTTGATTTCGATGCGTTGTGCCCAAATTTAAGCTCATACGAAGAAAGCAAGCGAAAATCTTTTGTTGATCGCATCTCGCTTGAAGTCAAAGAAAACAATAGAAAAAGCAACAAGAGCTCCATATTTAAAGATAGTAAAAGACTACAATATCTTTATCTATTTCAAATGATCGAACTGTAAAATATTGCAAAGAATCGCGTTAGATTTTTGATTAAAAGTAAAAATCCGAATCTTCATGTGGTACTATGTAAAACACCTTAAAAATGAACTTTCTTGTAAATTGTATATTATTTAAAACCAATAAGTAAATTTAATGACATCGAACGGATTGCTCATAAGAAGGAGAATATTTTTTTTTATCCTGGGTCTTAATTATAGCAATTTATTCTGAGAAACATGTAGAAAGAATGGATAAATTAATAGATTTCATATCATCCCAATGCAGTTTTAAAAAATCCTGTTAGAATAGCCGTTTTATAATCTGGGTTTTTGAAGACTAAATGTAATAAAATAGAAAAATAATCTAGTAAGATTTTTCTAGTTGGAATTATGTTGTATATGATTTTTATAAAAAAAAACTGTTTTAGGATTGCTGTATATATTTTTTTAGATTATAAAAAAATCATTTTTATTAAAGTTAATATAAAAACATAAAATAAGAAGACTTGGCAATGGGGTGTCGTGTGAGGTACGGAATATGTTGGGTCGTATGGAGTTTGCGGTTATAAACAACGATTCGTGGGTTATTTGTGTACACGAACAGGGGATAACGTTCTCCACAGAAGGAATGAGAATGAAGATGAAGGTAATTCTCAGGTGCTTTAGATGCTTGATATTTGATTGGTTGCATTGTTGGAATACTCGTTTTTCAAGTGGTTACAACGGACCCTTCCTTATATATTTTACGCCCAATTATGTTCCTGTCGATTCAGACCCTTTCTATTAATAAGTCTAAGTACATGATTTAATTTGCAAATTGACTCATTGTATGGAAAAATAGTGCCGCGCGAACTGTTTCAATCAATCACTTAATGGGATATACATATGTTTTTAATCTTTTGATTTAAGTTATACTAAAAAAAAAAAATACAAACTGTTGATTTTGGAAAGCTTTGATAATCATAATTTGAAGCAGAGTTTTAATAAGAATCATCCATTAACTACACCTTTATATTAATCCCCAGTGTTTTACAACAGAATATACATATATAATAGTTAGGTAATCTTTTTAATTAATATAATTGTTTTTTAGGTAGAATTTTTTCACATCACTATTATTCCTATTGGACAGAAATAACTTCGGTTTTTAGAAGCGATTCAGTCATTAAAATCCAGCACGCAATTCTAGTTGGAAAATTCTGCTCTGGTTGGAAGACCTCGTTATACGCGGTTAATTGGATTATTTCATATGGTGTGGGATAAATCTTTGTGACCCAAGATTTAATATAAAGTAATTGTTTCACTTGGTTTTAAAAAATAAAAATAGATTTTACTTGTAAGTATCTACTACATTGTATCGAGATTTATGTTATCGAAATTAAATTTTTCGAAGCTATTTATGTTACTAAGCAAAGCCAAAAACTCTATTTATTAATACTAATTGTGACCCAATTTGAACTTGTGTGGACACCGTTTGGTTAAAGGGTATAAAATAATTAACAATAGTTATACATTTAATGACAATTGACATGTATAGAAATTTAGTTAATTCCAAATAACAATTGTTCAAAATCATCCTCATTTGCGGTCAACGTCTGACTGAATGAAATTCGGCAGCTTGATATGCTACAACCTTATATTAATATAAATATTTCATATAAGACACATTCATCATCGTATGGGACATTTGACGTATAAATATACAGAGATCAATTTGAATACATTAATTAAATTTATAAATGTTAATTAAGGCCCTTACAAAATCCGTTGTTGTCGAAAAGTAAGATTTATCTTTAGGTCAAAGTATGAATGAAAATATGACTGAAATCAGGAAGCTCGGGACATTCTTCGGAGATTGTTGATGAAGCACGTGCATGTGGGTGTAATTTGAGCACGCACTTAATTCAGGCAAACAATTTATAAAACATCGAGTTCGTTAAGGGGGCGCGCATTATTTATAGGGCCGATATTTCCTTTTGAGGTCTATCCGAGAAGGTGTATTAATTAAATTGCGACAATGCGTAGGGCTGCAAAGTTGAGAAAATAAGTCGTCTCAAGAAGCAGAAAGCTTCTCCATTTCCTCTAGACCGCAATATCCTTTAAGTAAGTGGTTCTGGTGAATATGGCCGCTGATGATTTGATTTTCTCTCCTTCCTCATCCACCCGCAGAGTAGACTTCACATCTGAAATTAGAATAGTTGTGGGGTGTGCAGAAGGTGAAAAGGATAAAGGTGGGCGTAGGCCCACGTGCGGGGAAGTCCAATCCTTTCCCCTGCTTCGCAAGGATCGTCGTTAGTAACGGCCGTTAATCAGTAAACCACTCATTTCGTTAAATCCGTTATATCTCAAATCTGCGCAAACACCCCTACAGCTTCACACAATCGCCTCGATAAGCTACTAAGAAATTTTATATTTGTTTTATGAAAGTGATTACATTCTTAATGAGATTTTTTAAAGAAAGTCCAAAAAAAGTACTTTTGATTTACAATAAAAAATAACTATATAAATTTTCAAACAAAAGCTATGACTTGCATAGAAAAAGTGAGGATGCGTTCCATGAATTTTAAAAACCGCATAACTTTGAAACAGCTATATAAAATATATCCAAAATCGCATAAAAAAAGTTAATAAAAAAATCAGAAAAACAATAAAAAATAACATTTTTGGTAACATTTAAAGGACGCCTTGCATCATACTAATTATATTAATTACAAACTATGATAATTTTCGTTGTGATTTTCGATATGACTTGAAATCGCTCTCTTATTCGGAAGAAATAGTATGCGCAGCGTCAATATCATCATTGTTCTGTGTAGATTTTCTCTTTCCAACAATACAATCCATAATTAGTAAAGATGTCACTATAGCCGCTAACTCAAAAAATAAATATTCACAAAATGGCGAATGTTTAAAAAATTTAGTCAAGTCATTTTTTGATCTTATTTTGTCAGTTTTAATTTTTTTTGAAATAGTTAAAAATAAATTTTACATAAATCTGATAGGAATAATAGGGGGTTATATAGAAAAGATTCGTATCCAGTTTGAAGTAAATTAATTAATTAATTTTAAAAGTCGAAAAAAAAACTCTCGATACGTTTATGAAATTTAAAAAAAATGCTTTGAAAACAGCATAACTTCGAAATCGCACAAAAAAAGTCGCACAAAAAGAGGTTTGAGTGTAAAATATTATACCTTAAAAAAATACACTCTATTTTTTGTCATTTTGTCATCATGGTTTGCTCGCTTATTGTGACTAAAAAAAAATAATGATTAAAAGGCAATTAACACATTCCTGTCGGGCTATGCATAGTATTATCTTTTGCCTGATGCGGAATATATTTGGTAAAATTTCAATATTAGAAAAAATGCTATAACTTTTTAACTAGTTAATAGCTTCTAGAAAAAAATAGGGAAAATGTATATAGCAGTAGATTTTAAATTATGGTGTGCGTACCAGCATTATATTATATAATATTTTATAATTTTTAGTATATAGTCTCCCGTGTCTACCGATAGTACTTGAAAGATGCACATATGCGTAATCCATATTCGCTTCTTCGAATAAGAACCATATTTAAATTATTCAAAAAATTAAAATATTTTTTGCGTTAGACCCTTTTTTAAGCCAATAAACAACATGACTAAATACACACAGGTGTGTCTCCCGCGTCTGCCGACAATACTCGAAAGACACACGTATGCGTAGCCCGACGGGAATGTGTTAGGTTACCAAGTCTCTTCAGTTGCGCTTATGGATGGGACCTATTATTTAAAATAGAGTTAAAATTAAATATATTTCATTTCTAACTGATGTCAACCAAATTAAAATGCTAAACATGTAAAATAAGAGTGTTTTTTTGAAAATTTGTAAAAACAATTATTTTATTGGCATATTGAAGCTATTTTGTTTCTATACTTTTTCTCTATAAAATATCATGTAATTGAGATCATGATCCTCAGCAATGAGGTAAACACACTGCCATGATGAAATATATTCTTACTTATGAGGATAGTAACTGTAAACCACCCCATAAAAATCTCCCCTTTCCCAGGAGAATCTCCTATGGAGATCACAATGCTCAAAAATGAAGTGCGTGACTATAAAAAAAAAGAGATTTGGGAGATACACCACCAAAATCTTCGGTGTGAAAATATCACTATATCCTCTCAATTACCGCGGTTTCGATTTTACACGGATAAATCATTTCTTTCGTATTTCTTATATATTTTAACTAACACAAATCAAATATTTCAAATGCTAACAATGCCAGATATGTTGATATTATCGATACTGATACCGATATTATTGATATATTTATATAATACACTGTCCAGTTCTATGTTTGTTCACATAATTAATAAGCCGGGTGGGGAAGCATTTGACATAGTAAGCCATATAGATTTAATGAAAGAACTTAATCATAGCTGAAAAAACATCACTGAATTGATTTGGTTGTTAATAAATAGTAAAATTCAAGCTCAATCGCAAAAATCTAATGTTAAGTCGAAGCCAGGCAACTTGCTGCTGAAAATGCACACTCAGTCCTCGACACTCGTTGGAGGTATCGTCATCAGATATTTAAATGCTAGTTCGAGTTGATGACCGCGTGAGTCCTCATTTTCTTATAACGCCATCAATGTGACTGATGAAATTCCTTTTTTCCCAACAAATTATTTATTTCCGTCGCTGCAGATGAATACTTATATACTATAATACTTTGATGTGATTCGTAATTATATTATAGAGGAATACAAAAATTCTGAACCCCGTATCTATTATATTTCATATCGATATTCCCATTATTAGAATCGAGGTGTAGTAAATACATCACCGGTAGGGAAAGGTTAATATAACAATTTAAAAAACATATATGTACTGTATATATAGATTAGACAGTTACTGCCCCTAGAAGTCGCCTAGGCTCACTAATTAGTAGTAACGCCACTGTTTGCAAGCGTCCAAAATTTTGGCGGGAATATCTCGATTTAGTAGCCTTCGTCGTGCTAGGTGAGGTGTACGATTTCTGTTAGAGAAAAATTTAAATTCAGAATTTTTCGGGATTACGTTTACTAATCTCGGGATTCATGAGCACCTTAAACTGCCCGGGATCCCGGGATTGGATTCGCTAGTCCCGATGTCCGAAACGTAGTAAAAAAAACCCCTAATCCCCAAAAAAATTTGTCCATCCATGTGTAAAACACCCTGTATAATGACGAGTCTCTCTTTATGCATTTCTTTTTAATGCGATAGAGAAGCACAAAAAACATATCAGCCTCTCTATCAAAATATATATTAGAAAATATCTGCAGCTTTGGAATAGATTGAAAAGTCTTTTTTGTCAATGATAGTGATTGTGAATGATCCTTCAAATTTTAAAAGGATTAGAAAATTCATCATGATAACGTTATTGGCAGACGGTAGAGTTGAGGCAAATTCTGTTTGTGCAGAACTCAGCGTGCAGATCTGATACGCTGATTATCTCTTCTAGTCATCAAAGTCTATTCGCACAGTTTGCAAACGGCAAATAGCAGCGGTTCTTAAACTTATGTAGTCCGCGTATTCCCTCTTGAGCAAATTTTATCGCGAACTTCATCCCAACCCTTTACTCCATCTCAACATTTCAATCTTTCAAACAAACATTTTTGGGTGAAATATTGGTCAAAATAGATACGTCAAACGAAAATATCTTGTTCAGCTATAATATATTTTCGCGGATTCCCGGTAATAGCTTTGTGAAGCCTAGTTTAAAAACCGTTAGCATAGAGTATAGTCATTAAGTGATAATAATTCTCATGAGAAAATAAACAAAAAGATAATTGATAACTTTATAAAAGGTTTTCTATAGAACGTATCTATCAAAAATGTGTAGTAAATACTCGTCCGGTGAATGAAATTTCATTTTAGTTTGAAATAATTTGTAAAATGTAAGTGGTGTTTGCTCTATATGGGGTTGTGTGAATCCTTTGACGTGTATCATTTCCATATTACACTGATGCTCCCATCTTTTTAATGAAAGGCGCGACCAGCAACATGGACTTTTTCATGGCACCCGAGCTGAAAAGAGTAGTCAGTCGCCTTAATTTTTAATGGGGTCTTTTTCCATGTGCATCATATTTAGTCTGAGCTAGATGGCCTGAAGGCAAAAGATAATGCATATGCGGTTGTTGAAATTTAGTCTCTGGATGGGTAGGAGGCTGCTCGTATCCCGAGAGGAGTAGAGAGAGAGGCTTTTGTAGGAATTGCAGAGACAATGGAGGCTGTGCCTTTCGCAATAGCCGTCGCCAAATCGGCTTATCGCCGTTTACACCATGTTCGTTAGTCGTTAACTAACTAATGACGTTTCGTTACATAACGGGTTCCGTCCCTTCGCAGTTCCGAGCGCACTCATACAAAATGGCGAGATAACTAAGCCCGGCTCCAGAACAAATCCACTATTACACACAGACTCCAATATGAATTCCATAAACATATAAATCTTGCACGTTCTTATCTGATCCAGCTCTAATGGCCACGAACAACTTACTATTAACGGCCTGATCTGGGAGCGTGACGACTTTATTAACCTCATTCAGCGTCGACTACAAATAAGTGTTTTGAATCAAATTCAATCTCTATTAAAAAGCTTGAAATATATCCCTTTTTGATTTCTTCTACAAATATTCAAGACTTCTTATAATGTTTCGATATCAAAAATATTCCCTATTATCTTAACGATGTTAATATGTATAATTTGATGAAAGACTCATAATTGTTTGCTTCTTTCTCGTACAAGATGATAAAAATCGGTCAATTAATATATTATATACAATGCGAATCCTATCCAAAATTTATCATAGGAAAAAAACATCAATACTTGGAATATATGTGCCATTTATGAGTGTTGAGGGGAGAATTTATAACCCCTATCTAAAAAATGACATTTTTATATATTTATAAGATTTGATAAATTTCTTGAAATTCCTATAAACTTTAAGAAAATATTACAATCAAAATAACCTAGATTACCAAATGTCTAAAAAATATTTAATCACATTTCAATTGAACACTCATGAGAGGATTTATCATTATGTATTATTAGATAGTAGTGATTATATGATGTACGTTATATTATAGTTATATTAGTCTATAGCCCTTTAGTGGAGGGCTTATTGCTTTTATACAATATGATAATGATAAAATATATTATCAATCTCCATTCAGATAGATTTCAATAGTTTACGTAGTACTATAATGGTCGTTGACGTTAAAATTAATAAAAATTATGGGAATTTATTTCTTAAACCAATCACCCGCGAATAAAGTTTAAAAAGCAATCACATTGAAATATAAAACGTAAAGGGGAATAATATTGCAAGACATCTCACTAATAATCCGTCTGAATTAAAAAATTCGGAGACTGATCTATTGCCAAGACTTTAAATTTGAATAGACCAAAAATTAGGAAAATAGGATCCAAAACTTTGGCAATATTGTCTATCAGTGCACAATATATTGTTCGTTGATAATAAAGACTGCAATCACAAACACATACGAGGGTAATCCAGAAATTAAGCTTACAACAATTATATAGGATCGAAAAATGCTTGTACTTAATTGAAATTTACAGGATACTTCATAAATATATTAAACTATTTTACAATGTAATCGCCGTCGAGATCAAAACATTTCTGTAGTCGGGGCATCAGATTTTGTATGCCAGTGCCATAGACCTCCGCCGCCAGCTCTATTTGGATTGTGTTTTGAATTCAGGGGTGTAGTGATACACTCAGATTTCATCCTCCGTTATAACAGAGTCCAGAAAATACAAAACGATCCAAAAATTTATCGTGAGTATCAATAAAGTCTTCTCTGAACAACCTAACCCACTTCGAGACATGTTGTGGACTTATCACATCACCACCATAAATATCTATGAGTTTCTGATGGATATTCGCGGCGGTATTGTTCTGTAAAGTCAAAAAACGGATGACCACGCGAATCTCGCACAAACGGGAGGTGGCGGGAACGTGTGACGACCTCTCAATCGGAAGAGTTTATTGTGACTGAAAAAAATGGCAGACAAACACACGGGACCTGCCAAATGGGTCAGGATTAGAAAATCCAATCCCGAGCCAAAATTTCGATCCCGGGATTTCTGAATTGCATTAGACCATTCCCGTATCAGTCTCGGGGACCGGGATTTTCAATAGTTTGAGACTATCAGTGTGACTGATAAAATTCCTTTTTGCTGAGACACGGACCAAAATTCGCAAAAGTCCCGATTTCCCGACAAATTATTTATTTCCGTCGCTGCAGATGAATACTTATATACTATAATACTTTGATGTGATTCGTAATTATATTACGGAGGAACACAAAAAATCTGAATCTCGTATCTATTATATTACATATCGATATTCCAATTATTAGAGTCGAGGCGTAGTAAATACATCATCGGTAGAGAAAGGTTAATATAACAATTTGAAAAACATAGATTAGATAGTTACTGCCCATAGGCGTCGTCTAAGCTCGCCAATTAATAGTTATGCCACTGTTTCCAAGCGTCCAGATTTCGGCGGGAATGTCTCGATTTAGTAGCCTTCATCTTGCTGGTGAGGTGTACGATTTCTGTTATCTGTGCATCGCATCACTATTTTATTATTTGTTTTATATTTATATATATTTTTTGTATTTAAATGCACTCTTATGCTGTGCATAACCATACAAAATGAGCTTATATATTTTTTTGAAACACATCATAATTTTTATTAATTTTTTATTTTAAATTTTTATTTTAAAGTATACACGTTTTTATATTAAATTCGACATTAAATTAATATTTATATAAATAAATGCAGATTTATGTTGCATGACCCTGACACACATTTGTATTTATCAAGGATACGAACCACGATGCAGTTCGCTCATCATATAAAATATATTCAACGCCACCTAGCGTCCAGTAGAATAACTAACGTCCGATACATTTATCAGCATAGGATTCTTGTTGGATTTCATCAGCATGTTCGACTGAATTTTTTATTAAAATCTTATTGCAATTTATATATATATATATATTTATAGATTTAAAATATAAATTTAAAATGCTTTATGATTGAAATATTCACATTATGCGATATTAAATTATTTTTATATATATTATACTATGAATTCGGCATAGCATAGATATATTTATACCATAATCAGAATATAAAGTTTTAAAATGTCGTAAAAAGTTTTATACTCTTGAGCTCTAAGAAGATTTATGGCTTTTTGTGGTGATATATATTTTTCCATTGTCAAGAGAACGTTTTCGCTATTTGGTCGGTGAGAATTCCGCTCTTAAATTCTGTTGTGACTGCCTTTTCGGTAATTGTTCACTAATCTTCGTCGGGACGTTTTTTTCTTCATCAGGAATTTCGGATAAATAAAATGCATGTTTATCATCATTAATTTAATTTATTTGTGACCATAATGACATCTGTTGTAATTTAATTCGCTTAATAACACACATCAATTTTCTTTAAATAATCCTTATTAATCATTGATAATTAGTTAATACAACAGTTATTATGATAATATTTCAAATATTTATCAGTAACATCTACAAACACATTAATTTTATTAATTACAAACTATTTTTTTTATTTTTTTAAAAATAACAAATGTACATGGGGTGCGCCATTTATAAAAAAAAAACATCGATCTTACAAACAATAACAGATAAATCAATAAAAACAACGATTGTTGTTGATAGATTGCGAATTATATTAAACCGATTTATTCATACATCATCCTTAAATTTTTAATAGTATCACTCTTGTCAATTGATCTAAAAAAAATCGATATGAAAGCTATGAAGGAAATGTCGATTTCTATCCACAACTTCCATGGCGCTTGATGGTTTTTGGCCATATTTATTTCCCATGATCGTATTTATATATGATGAAAATATTGAGCGTATTATATCTGTAGTAAAATATATAATTACAAATATTAAGTACACGTAGCTACTTAATACTCTTAAAATTACGCAACATTTATTTATTAAAAGGAACTCATCAAAGATCGACTATTTATTTATTATCCGAGTACTCTTTTTAAGACTAGATATATCTCCATTTCGATATCATTTATATAATTTACAATCTTATTTTAATTGATTTTTGATAATAACGAAAAAAAAATCATCGCTCATCGATATTTTGCATTGATCCAAACGTATAAGATCTATCAATGCATTATCACAATATGCACTTTTTAAATTCAAAATATACGCATCCATTGATGCAAATCACACACACTCACACGATCATCATTAAATCATACCGAATGATCGGACAATAAGAAAGCAACAGGATGTGATTTCATGTGCTGTTTATTATGACTAAGATATGCTATAATTTTATTATTTTTTCGACGAAATCACCGATCAATCAAAGGGTTGCAGAGTCGAAAAAAATCACTTTTATACAAAAATTACCCTGGTCGAAATGTACAGGATACGAAATGAAAACCGACTTATTTTTAACTTTACCTAATAAATCTACTTGAACTTTGCTTACGATATTATATTAATAATTATGAAATATTTTCTATACTCTTCAAACCCTGTAAGTCTAGTAAATTCTGATAAAATTAAAGATAGTAGATTTATTTATTTAATATTAAGACATTTTCAGATCAAATAAAATACAAGCTTATCAAGCTGATTCAAATCAAACCTAATGCAGATCGATATTAAATCTGATTTGATTCAATACAAAATAGCATATTACATAAATGCATCTTGTATTTGTGGAACTAATAAATATTTAAATCATTGATTGGGCGTACACAACAGAATCATCCAAATTCATTTAAAAAAATATATAAATTCAATAAATTATTGATTAGGGGATGATATAAAAAATACATATATATGAGCTTGAATAATTATAATTTAAAATCGATTGACAGACTGACAATCTTATATCTTTTAAATAGCAAAATTAATTTATTATGAATTTCATGTTGAAGGTATGTATGATGTTTATTTAAATATAATAGGCATATTTTCAGAATTTTAGGGGTTGAATTTTTTTTTTCTTCTGTGCAGTTTTAAAGATCTCTAAATATCGATTTCACATCGATTACAATCGATGGATCACCCCCAAAATGGCACCCATCTGAATTTTTGAATGACATAGATACACATTAAAAATATAAAAATATGGGGATAAATAGGGGTAGGGGATAAAATAATAAAAATATATTTTAACAAATGAAAGTTTTATTATTTAATGAAAACAAATAAAACAGGAATTAAATTTTACATGGTTTAACGAAACACGTGGGGTTCAAAATAAAAATAATGGTAATTTTTCTAAAGATTCGCTCGTCTATATAGTATGGATTTGCATATATACAAATATACGTGTCCATGTACACATATCCAAGAATTAATACTGGCAATAGAGATTATATTCTAAATATCAATGGATACAACTAGAGAAATGCCATTAAAATTAAAGTGACAAATATCACATGGGTTTCTATAAATATTTATTTCGCATTTAAATTTTTAAATAATCTACGGTGCAGGATGTTCGATGAAAAATCAGGATAAAGATATCAATTGCAAGGCTTCGAATAATTTCGCTATTATTTATTATATTTGCATTGCTGCAGCCGATGATGAACATCTGCCTATTGTATAGTCTGAATAAATATTTAATTATTATTGACATGTTGCAATTGATCGCCTTATAACTATCTGATTTAACTTTGAGCATTCTGTCGCGATTTCGTGGCTTAAAAAAATTGTCACAGTACAAACTTATCAAGATATTAAGTACACATACCGGTCACAATCAGTAAATGGAATATTTTTGTTTAAACCACCATGTTCTATATAGGAAATCATGTACAAGTTCAATGGAATTCTGACTCAGTCTTACAAATTAATGTCAGTTATTAAATTTTTTACAATATACTCTTTCATAAATTATAAATATAAGGGATGAGGGGGAGCGACACAAAAATACAAATGCGAATCGGGGACATAAATGAATACGTAATCTTAAGCTTATAGATAATATTAATATATAATTGCGCGTAAGAAATTATTTACAAAGTATATCTTCTCATTTAAATTAAAATTTTATCGCTAATAGGAAATACATACACAACAATTTGAGAACTAATCGGCCGCCCCTCTGCGGGGGCCGCCGCGTTAAAAACAATCGGATACAACTTTGGCATAAGTTTCATAATAATCCCCTCAAATAGTCACGAGTAATAATTTATTCTTCTTCTCCAATAAGCTATGTTTAAAAAAAACGATCGAACACGCAGAAATTGAATCTATCATCACAGCGTCGATCGCACGAATGTCCATACTCTTATCATCTCTTTAAAATTTAAATAACTTATCGCTTATAACAACACACATTGGCTAAACTAGCTGACAACTTTCACTGGCTTAATTTAATTAAGTATTATTCGCGACGTATGGAACTGTGGTATACTATTTTTCAGGATAATGCCCACTTTTTATTCTATTTACAAGACCTCCGAAATGTCGGCGTACCGCTCTTCTATCCAAGACTAGATTACAGTGCTCGCACCGATCTCCCTAACGAACACTACGGGTGCATGTCGAATTAATTTAGAAACTAGATGTCATGATCGGCGTTCTTCGATCGCGGACGAATCTCCTTCGACCTCAAAATATTTGACTCGGCGGTGCAGGGGGCGGTAAGCGAAAACCACCCCACGGGAAGAGTCACGTGGCCTCCTCCTTGCAGGCGTTGGAGTCGTCCGAAATGATGCCGAGCGGTGCGCCCCCCTTGCTCTGGTTCACCACGCACTTCCGCATGTGCTTCTCCAGCGTCGAAGGCACGGAAAAGGGCATCTCGCAAAATCGACATCGGTAGACATCCTTGCCCAGTCTTCCGTGGGTCTTCATATGCCTGGTGAGCTTCGAGCTCTGCGCGCAGGCATACGAGCACAGTTCGCACTTGTACGGCTTCTCGCCGGTGTGCGACCGCCGATGGACGGTCAGATTCGAACAGTTCTTGAACACCTTCCCGCAGAACTCGCAAGTGTCGTTGCGTCTGCTGTCCTTATTCTTCAGGAGCGGGCTCTGAAGCAGGCTGTTCGGGCTCGGCTTCAGACTCTCGAAGATGTTCTCCGGGGGCCGCTGACCGTGCAGATTGGGCAACCACCAACCCTCGCCCCTCTCCATCTCCAGCTTCATCCTCTTGCTGGCTTCGAATGGATTCTCGAAGGGGTTGAAGAGCGGGTGCGGCGGCCCGCCCGGTCCCGGCTGCCCAAGCATGTTTTTTGCAAACTCCTCTTTGAGTCTCAACGCTGCCGTCGGCGGCAGGCCGTTCAATTTCTCCTGAGACGGAGGAACGGCCGCCAGACCGTTGTTGTTATCGCGGTCTTTGTTCGCCAACTGCCACTTTAGAGCGTTTCCCGACTCTTGCAAAGCCTGCTTGTATGCTTCGCTGTATTGCGCTATGTTCGACAGTCCAAATTTGTCCATCAGCTCGCCCACTAAAGACGCGGTGCTGACGGGAGCTTGTGTGAGATGGTTCAAGGGCTTCAGCGGCTTTTGCGGAAGACCAGTAGACGGAACGCTGAGGTCTTCTGCCTCGTCTTCTTGGTATTCGTCGTCTTCTTCTTCCTCTTCCAACTCTTCTTCTTCCAATTCTTCATTAGATTCTTCGCCGTCTAGTGTTTCTACGGATCCAGCATTGCTGGCGCCGTCTTCTGGTGTTTTGTGAATTTTCATGTGGCGCTTCAATTTGGAGCTTTGTGCGCACGCATGATCGCATACTGTGCATTTATATGGCTTTTCGCCCGTGTGGGCTCGCCTGTGGACTATTAAATTACTTTGGAATCTAAACTTCTTGCCGCAGTATTCACAAGTGTGCACAGCGTCCGTTGCTGAATTGGATAGACAGAGGGTTTGTTTCGGTGGTGTGGAAGCTGAGCGCGGAGTGGTCGTGATCGCTGGTGCATTGGTCGGCGCCGCAGACAGTTCTGATCGTTTTTCTGGCGGAGTTAAACTTTGCGGTCTACTGTTGCTTCCGCTGTTGTTGTTATTGTTTGTATTGCTGTTGTTGTTGTTGTTGTTCGTCAGCGGTGTAGTTGAAAGGTGTGACGGAGAAGGGGAAGCAAACGGAGGAGAATGCTTCCGGGGGCTAGGTGAGCTTGAATTGCCTGTGGCCGCCCCCGGGCTGGTTGTACCGGCCAGTTGCCGCAAGCGCTGCGAGTAAAAATCCAGCTGTGGTTCTAATGAGAGTGGCTGGGTTGGTGGAGGTAAGGATCTGTCTCTCGGTGGCGCGGGAGGAGCAGGAGGTCTGTCTGACGGTGGCGGAAACGGTGTGTGAGGAGGTAAGGTTCCGGCTGCGACGGCTGCCGCTGCGGCTGCCAGGTTGAGACCGTGGTGTCGGAACTGCTCCGAAACCAACTGTTCCATTCGAAATCGGTGATCATGATGCGACGGTCGCGTGAATAAGGGCGCTGGAGGTCCTTGCGGATGAGAGAGGGGCGGTAAATTGGCAGCCAGGGGCATCCTGAGCAGGCCGCTGACTCCAAACGGGTGCTGTAGATCAGGCGGAGGCGGCGGGAGCAACGGGTGATGTCGAAGCGGCGGAGGTAAGGGCGCACCTCCCGAGGAACACGAGCTGGTGGAGCAGGAACTGCTGGAGCTATGGTTGCCTTTGTGACTGCTGCTGGGTCCCGGTGATTCTACGTAGATTTTAACGCCGTGCGAATGTTGCACGTGCTGTAATAATCGCCAAGCGGAATGGACTCGCGCCTTGCATGTCGAGCAGACGTAGTTGCTGGGTTCTGCAAAGAAAAAAGAAAAAAGGAGGATGAGTAACGGCTTTAATGAAGTACGAAGACACGTCTCGTCTTTAGCTCCCGTAATAAAAACCGGGAACGGAGCTTGCGCATCTGCTGAGGACGATCATTTTCTTGTGACGTGAAGATGTATCTAGGTAAATAAGTAGTCCTCCAAGTGGGCGAGCGGGCAAGACACATGAAGAGGCTATTATTCAACCGACCCTAAAGCTTTTCAGAGAGCGGTTGGGGCTATTTAACATTCACAGTGTGCTGGTCCATAAGGCTAATAGCAATAGTAAAGACGGCCTCCGGACGGTGGTCGAGCCTCTAAAGGGGAAACTGAAAACTTACCAGCACTTCCCAAGCTTCGATCCCTTTCTAGTTTTTCCAATCGGAATCGAATTATGCACCAAAAATTTGCATACAGCAACGCTATTTTCTAATGCATTTTAAACAATTCAACATGGCTAAAAATTAGCCCAATCATAAATACATTTATATTATATGCACCAAATTTTAAATTATGCGCATAATTAAGTATCCGGATTTTAAAATGTTAACCTTTCAATCTTTCATCGAAATAATAATGCATAAAAGACGTGATGAATTTAAAAAATATTCATCCTTGTTTTTGATATGCGAAATCGAGTGTTATATGGAGAGTGACCCTTTCGAGTCGAGGCCGTCATATTTTATGGCTTTGCTGTCCGGGATTATATCACCCACTTCCTGCCTGTGGGGACATCCGGACAGAGAAAAACTCTTATAAAATAAATCACCCTAAATGACTCCGACTCTGGAATATATTTCGCGAAAGAAAAGGATTGAATCCGCAATTAAAAAAATATTTAATAAAATGCGCGGATATCGGAGCGAAAATCTGTTTGAGGGATTGTTTGCGCGATTTTTATGGGGAATAATGGATATAATTTTATCCTCGGTAAGCAATCTGCGATTGTTCCTGATTGTCCTGTATTGTTCAGAAGAATTCGAGCGCTTATCCTGTCCGGAGCGGCTTGAAGCTCAAGTAATTTTTAAACGATCAAATGGCAATTATATGTCTGTCTCGGTTCATGGACATCCGATTCGATATCGGATATCTTATTTATTGCGGAATTAAACGCGCTCATTTCAAACTCAATTATTGCATCAAAGCAGATCGATATTCGTTCAATTTTTGGATTTTGGAAAAATTAAAATTGTTTGAAAATAATCTCAATTAAACAAAAATTGCGAATGTAGTCGAGGTGAGGCATTTTATACTCCGAAATAGAGCAAAAGTAAAACGAGCACTTGGCGAACAGAGAGAGATTTTCCAACCGGAAGAGCCGGAGACTTCCGTCGCTGGACAGAGATGACGCTAGGCGTGAACAAAAGAATGGATACATCTACCTTTGGCTCATGACCGAGGAAAGAGGTGATGTTATGGAATGTCTTCGTGTGGAAATTAAAGTTTGAATTTTAAAATTCTGATAGTTTTCGTGGAACAATTTCAGAATTTCATCCCCTTATTGTCATATATATATATATATTTAATATCCAAATACGAGCGGCGAAATAAGAAAGATTGTGGATTTTATAATAAAATATCAAGGGGTGCTAAAAAATTCTACACGACAATTAATTAGGGTTTTTTTGGGTAAGCCTTTCAACGTGCCAATTTGGCTTTCATGTGTTATGATTGAAATTTACTGGATTTATATAAGCATTAAAAGGGCTCGATTACACAACATCAATGTATTAGACTCAAACTCGGATATAAAAATAAATTAGGATGAATTCGAAGTAAACATGGATGCACATCGAAAATGATGATCACCAAATCTTAACATTAGTTTCATTGCAGAAATCTATGACTTGGTTGCTAATTGATTGTAAATTGTCCCCCTGTACTAGTAGATATATCAGTCAAAGCCTTTGATATGATATGAACGAGCGTATAATTCCTCATAAGTATTTTTATCATATAAATATTTATTTGTAACAAATACTATGAAAATGAATCTGATTGGAATAGAAAAATAAAAATAAATTTTGTATGAACTTATGTCAGAATTTATGGATCATCCCTTTTTAAAATATAGGCACATCCCGTGTTATTTTCACGGTCTATTATCCTAGAGGAGCACATATTGTGAAAATTTCGAGGTTTAATGTCCTCGAACGAATGTGTCGACATTCCCCCGTATAATTCCGCACGGACGTCCGCCGCATAACAATCCGCTGCAGCATCCCTTGCATCCTCGCAATCCGAAAATCCCGCAAGAACTTCTTTACGATGGTCCCGTTTTTTTAACGTTTCACATCGAATGCGTCGAATTTTCACGCCCACGATATATTGCGCCGATAATAGAAGAGTGACGCCATCTAATTATGTAAATATCCGAGGCAAATATTGGCTCCCTATCGTGTCATTTTTTATGGTATTTTACGGTCACACCCCATGGTTTAAAGAAACACGTCCGCGGTCAGGCTGTTCCTGAATATCCTGAGTGAAAATACTTAGGAATATTATGATGAACAGGGTGGGTCGGGGAGATACTGTTACCGAATGGATGTGATACATTAGCGCCCTTATGCAAAAATAAATACGCCTTAAAGAATTACGCTTTGGCGTTAAATTCACAAACGAATATTATAAATCGAATTTTTAAGATGATGTGACTTCAGTATGTATACATCCATCCATCCAGATGCCGTCGATATGTAATACACGCCCTTATAAGTGTATCTTTCATCCCTGGGGGCGAAAAAAGCATTTTAAACTAATATTGCGACACTTGTCAACATGTGTTGTTTAAATCCATTATCGCCCCCAAAATAAGCCGCGCAAGGAAGCAAAAAATTCGATGGACTCTTCTGCCGATTTAGCATAAAAAACACATTTGGGACGGTGAAATTAGAGCATAAATTTGTTGCTATTTCTGCACGTATTGAGATGCATAAGCAATGCCGTTTGTCGATAATTCGACTGAAGGAATTCCTTTGACGGTGCCATTCAAACGGATAATTTGCAGGACTTGCCCAAAGCATATTGAATTGAATGCAATTACACATTATTGAATTAAACCATATCAAAGCACATATTATCGTGCTTATTTGGGTCTTCATTGGGATTTAAAAAAGAAGATTTTACGGTACATTAAATGAATTTGAGCTCGAGTCGGAGTTTCATGACGTGGCGGTATATTGTATAATGTCTTTATGGCGGTGGTATATTTTTACGAATATTTTCAACGTGTGGATGTCCTTCAGGGAGTTGTTCATTTTAAAAATTTTAAAATATGGCGTGATGATATGTATATTTAATTCGAGTGCCCGGGACCAAGCGGAGCAAAGTGAAAATGTAACTATGTACCATGACAGCTGAAAGCTTTCCACCCACAGCGAAATAAACTTTAAACCAGACGGCTCGGAGCCTGTTGGGATAGCATAAAAGATTGCCACCCCTTTCTGACCCCAGTCCACCGGAGGGTTATTCTCGGACAATGGACCGGGGTCACGCTCAACCCCATCGAGAGTTAACGCTTCGATTGCAACAATTATTCAATGATCATCTCTGAGCGCTTAACGATTTCGAGGCAACGCTCGACTTAAAATGGAACGTAATACTCCGCAGATAGTCGAGATGCTGAATAATGGTGTTTAACGAGAGCTTCAGCTAATGGCAATGGGGTTGCTGAAGAGTAAGATAAAATGTTAAAACGACTCCCATAGCTGAAATCTTAAATCTTATCAAGTTTATCTATGTTAATATGGCTCAATTAATCCTTTCAATGTGTGATGCATCTATTGATGCGCCTGCAAAATGATCATACACTGTATCAACACCAATACATCAATTAAAGATACTTGATTGTCATGAGACTTGAGGGTGCAGCATAAGATTCAAGCTTGAATGTGGAAATAAATAAGGATGAATCAAAACTTATGTTTTAGATGATAATGATAGGGAAATAAGTCTGAATATTAGCGGTGGCCCTGCCCTTGATGAATACAAATATGATACTCATTGTTTGATTAAAATTGATTTGCTTTATATATTAAAAGATCTCGATTTACATATAAATAGGGATGAATTTGAGACAAGTGTGGGATGCAACCGCAAATTATGATCTATGAATACAGCCTCATTCAAACGATAATTTGAAGTCATTGAGTGACTTTCTTGGTCCTTTTATATCACTTATGACTTTGATAGCTAATAATCGACTAATTTAATATCATCATTGACCGAAAAACTCTAAAGAAATGTATTTATTGACGACTCGACTTTGTTTGAACGATGCCTGATTGATCAATATAGTAAAATGATGAGAAGGACCAAAAATGATGACTATTAAGTATATCCAAAGCTTTCAATCAATGTAATAATTGCCCTTTTTGGCTATCTATATGAATCTTCAATGCATTGACTCGAATGAAGTTCATTTTAATGATATTATTTTTAAAGTATAATAAATAAAAACGTTAAGAGTGTCTCTGTAACATCAAAAAGAATTAAATAGATATTTGCTATATTGTTTGTGTTATTCATTTTCAAAATAAGGTAGTTTCCCTGCCGCATTTTGTATAAACAAAATACTATTCGCTATCATTTTGCATCCAGTATTTTATGATTGTTAAAAATACACGATTTGAAGTTTGGGTTGATCATAAAACGATCGATTTGTATAGCTAAAAATGTAAATATATTTGATATCGTATGAGAATCGGGAATCTATCATCTAATAATAATTGATAACTCGACTCAATAATTGTATTATCGAGTAAAGTATCTGAAATAGAAACCGCAGACGACTTCACCCGTCAAATAGAGAACAGAGAGGGCTTTATATAGCCGTCAATAGTGTTTTATAATACAATTTTATACCGAGAAGAGCAGAAAATATATGATACTCAAACGTGGGCGTAAAAGATGTTTGAGCAGCATCAATCATATTTAAATCGCATCCAATATATTCGGAATTTTCGGAAGTATTGATCAATTTACAATAAATTGTATGCAGATTTAGATGCATCATAAAAACTATTTTAAAAAGCAGCGTGGGGTTAAAATTGAGTGGGTCGAAATCACAAAAAGTGATTTAATATCACTTAAAAGCTGAGAGCTCGCATGGAGGAAATGGAGGGATCGATGATTTGCATACGGATTGTTAATTTGTCAAGGATTTACGCTTATGGAGAGTGCCGTCGGGCCGTTGTTGTGACATCTGTCCATTTTTTAACCCCCTCATTGTGATGCAAAGCGTCCAAGGATGTATTCTTTTAATAAGCGTCGAAAGATTCCAAAGATACCCCTGCGCGATCACCGCAGATAGAGGATCTCTGACCCGTGTCAGACACGAGCTGGTAATCATCCTAAGAAATTGAAGGCAAAAAACACAACCCTTATGGAAGCGTTCACCCTTCGCTTCTCGATCCGAATGTTGAGATTGTTTGGCGGAAAAAAATTGATTGTGGAAAAATGTCGCAACCCTTTCGGAGGGTCTGGGCGCGTGTCTTCATAATAAGAGGGATGAATCCACGAGGTCATCATTGGGCAATTTTTTATCTCAATACCTTGAAAGGATATACGCGTGGATAGTCAAATTTGTACGAATGAATACAATGAGCGACAGCTGCCATACACGAACCACGAATAAATTATGATGTTCAGGCGAAATTGCGTGATGACACGTCGAGTGAATGAATCAATTTATTTGTTTGAAAAAATTGTCCGTTTTCGTATAATAAATCATATTTGTACATTGCTAGACTTTGTTTGCACAGGCAAACATACGCATTCTCTGAAGAATTACATGCGATTCTGTTGATATTTTTCTTCGTCTGGATAGGATAGCTTATTTGTTTTAGCTTAATGCCCCTTATTTGAACGTCTGCCATATTTTATACAAATTAACATTGTTGGACGAAGCAATTCCGAAGCAAGATCGAAATAATTGCGAAATCGCACTGCAATTCAATCTATTCGACAGGCGAAAATGTCAAAATTACGCAAATTTATACCACATCCAATTGATGTATTGCACATTTTTATTGTAATTTATTAATAGAAACGCTTTGTATATTTCAAGCGAACAATGCATACAGTCATAAATAATTAAATGCATATTTTTCGTGCAGCAGCAGCCTTATGAACCTCCTCACATTAAAATATGCAAGCACGACAGCCTATTTATAATATAGGCAATTATAATTTAGTTGCATTTAATATAATGCAATTTATGCTTTGCCGTGTAGAAGATTTATTATACGCGATCAACCGCGTAGATAAAATCCGCATTTGTCACAATGCCATCGCGCTCGTTCTATCAAACAGTTCGACTCCGACACTTGGAATGTTACATCCGACGAACGAAATTCCAGATTTGCGCATCACATACGGCCTTATGCAACGCGCACAGTGTGATCAACAAATCAATGCACATTTTTTGCGCACAATTTTTTTAATTGATCCCAATAAATCACAAAGACACGGATCGGACCATTAATTGAGACCCAAGCTCAAAACATCATTTCGAGATTTATTTGCGGATATATCCTAAGGAAATGTCACGGTCAACAATACAATACTGCCTACATGCCATTGTGTTGTAATAACTGTGCCAAAAAACCGCACATCATTTCATCTTTCGACCGCCGAGCGTATATTTATCTAAAAAGTGATTTATCCGTTCGATAAAGTGGTTTGTAAACATATTGTGGCGTAAAAAGAATGAAAGATGAACAAAAGGCAAGGGTTCGAATCCGATGCCGAGATATGAAGGTGGGGTCAGTACATGAATGGATTTATGCAAATAGGTCCAGGATCGTGTGCCTGCGCGATCGGTACAACATCAACCTTGTCGTCTTTTGTCAGGCTGTCAAGCTTGTCAACTCGACCATGGTCAGGGGTACAAATGGGGCACTCTTGCCACCCGCTACCGAGGTCCCTTTTATTAACTGTCATACATATTTACTTGTGCTCCAATTCGGGCACAAATTCTATAGATGACGCTTTTAAATTGCCTCAAACTTTCACATTGATTTAATCTGTGTAATCGGCATAAAAATGATAATATAAAGCATATACTTATTGAAAAAAAAGTATTAAGCACCCTATTAAGCTATATAACTCGTCTACTTCCAGCTGCGTTATAATCTTTTTATGACAACAAATTCTCTATTTTATTCAATCTGGTACAGTTCAAACCACTCATGAAATAATTCATGCTTTTATAAATAATGCCAATTCTGAAATCTACACAAATCAAGTAATAGAATAATGATTATATGATAAACTGTTGAAGATTTAATGAAAATACTTAAGCCGTTATTTGGGAAGATTTTGTTATTTTTATAGCCAAAAGATATCAAAAAATAAATATGGATTGGTCGCTTGGACAGTAATAAGTATATTTCTGCAATAGAAGTAGTTTAGTAATCATAGATGGATTTTTATCATAGAATGAAGATCCTTATTGAATACTCGGATGAAAAATGATAAAGGGCAATCTGGCAAAGTATGAAAGTTCCACAAAATCTCAACTTATGCAAATAATTTCAACTGTTCTTGCAAAAAAGGTAAAAATCAGATCATTGATTGCTTTATTTTCAACAATTTAAGTTTGGTAAGATTAAATTTTATAAGAATTAAAGAACAAATGATTCTCATAATAAATGTCAATGCAAAGAAAGTGGTCAATTGGATTTGGTGATAAAAGAGAGCATAAATTAAATTAATATCAATAGCTGCTAGTCTCATTGGGATTATATGAGATGATTTAAGCTATGCCTTGTTGATTGAATCGTCGTATCAGCCAAGGATGAGGTCTTCATGCGTTCGCTCCTTATCGAGCATTGACACGACGGACCCTGCGTCTTCGTCTTCGTCTACGTCTAGAGATTTTTATTTTTTGCTCAAAAGCATTACGAGAATGAATTGCAAGTTTCATATGCGAGACAAACGTGTATTCCAGTACAAAGCTGAAATTATTTTTGCCTCACTCGATAACGTGTCGCCATGTCACCGGAGCAGTGACACACGGAGGCTGTGAGTGACACGACAATAAGATAATGCACGGAGAGCGATACGCGCGCGGGCAAAGGGTTCAAAATTAGACATCAACGTCACAAAGCCTACACACGATGGGAAACAAAAGGATATACAATGGAGAAGAAACAGAAGAGGATGCTAAACCCCATTTTTCAAAGATTGGACGTCGCCCTCCCCCCCATCGCCAAGGATGACGGGCCCATTCGCGACAGCGATAATCTTCTATAAATCAAAAACGCGCGGAAAATATATCCAAAATATTCGGCCAAAACCATCAATATTTGCACATATTGAGCAATATCGACGAAAGATAATTGTTGTAAATATGAATGAAACTTCTATGATTGATATATTTTTGTAGATTTATTATTTATATTAATAGTATGAAATTAATTGATTTTTAATAATATATTAAATGTGTTTTTTTGGGCGTAAAATATTAATTGTGATGAGCGTATTGTGTTCACCCGGTGATTGATTGTCATATATCAGATAATGGATTCCGAATTTAGCCGAAGTGATCCGAAGCGATCCGAACTTAATCAATCAAAATCTCACCGCTATGCATGGTGTTGGATTCAGCATCGGCCACTTCCGTCCTCGACTTCTTCTGACCGTCTTCCGGCGAAGAACTCGTGTCCATCGGAAGCTCCTGCTTGATCTTGGGCTTAACATCCTCCTCCAGCGAGCTAGACGCTATGGGCGAGCTGGAGGCCCTCCTTTTCGGCGTCGTCGTCTCGCCATCTGTTAAAAGAGACATAAATGTGTCACAAAATACATGAAAATAACTTTAAATGCAGTCGTGTCCATTTCAGTGTGATTAATCACTATGGTCAACATAGTGCAATGTCGACATGGGCGTGTGCACTTCGAATGATATTGACACAGGTGATAAAAGTGGCGATAAAAAGACCAGACATACAATCGAGGAGACGAAGTATACAGCCCAAAAATGGGATTAAAACCAAACAAATCCGTCTCCGAAGACAAGCGTGCATGAATGACATCATTGTCAACGCGGATGATCAATGTATTAGATTAGCGTCGACTAATTAGCATCTTTGCAAATATTGAAAGTTCAAAGATCTTTTTGATCATAAACAGAGTGATCGATTGCGTGGCTTACCTTCGTGGAGTCTCTTGGGCGTGCTGGAAGCGGCACCGTCTTCGAGAAGATGATGCGGAGCTGGTAGAGCGGGACTCGCAGGGGGTGGCGTGTGCACCCGACCTTTTCTTGCACCCATGGGTGCAGAAATGGAAGGCCGGCGTGCATTTGCCACCCCCAAAGGGCGCCCGCCCTCATCCGAATCCCTATCTGTTGTCGGTCCTACAGAACGACGAAATTGATTAGTCAAATGACCCAGATTTAAATTCAACGATGAGCAACAAGCACGGATCGAATCTCACCTTGAGGAAAACATTGCGAGAAGTTTTCCTTGTTGCAGGCAAGGACCTTGTGTTGGATGAAGCGCACAATATCCGCCAGCGCGAAAGCCTTTTGACAGCCACCGCATGTTAACAGGTCTTGAGAAGCCTCTCCTTCCGCGCTGTCCGCATCCGCTGTTGAAATAAAAACAGATTATTAGCAAGGTTTCGAATTGTATTTTTTTAAATTTCGGTTCGGTTACGGATTTCGTTCCAATTAACGGTTTTTCTGGTTTTCGATTCAGCTCTGGGTGATTCACTTTTGAACTTTTTTAAGATGTTTTTTATTTGTATTAACCACTAAAGGAGTACTATCCCAGGGCCTGGGATCCCCCCCCTCCACTATTCATAAAGAGCACTCTTGTACATTGAGCTTGGACACAGATAGAGACAGAGAGAGAATGTAGCGCAGTTCGAGAGACAGAGACGGAAAGCTATATATAAGCTGAGCTGATAGAAACCAATCGGTGTAAAGCGATTATGGCATCAACGACTTCATCGATTTTAAATTTGCTCACTCCTCAAAAGTTTAATACTTAGAACTAGAAATATATAACAACATAATTTTGATTCAACGTTTATTGGCTGGAAGTTTGGTGGTCCCAGTCTGGGTACATAGCAAATATATAGGAAGAGATAAGCTAAACATTATACTTAATGATGATTTAAGATCACAAGCTTTAATTTAGCTTCATAAGAATGTAAAAAAACGATATTTTTAAATCGGTTCAATTCCGGCAAAAATAACGGTTTTACCGGTTATCTGTTTTATGTTCAGTTTCGAGCGGATTTAGCGGATTTCGAGCATATTTGCGAGCGGATTCCAGTGATTCAGAAAGAGCACTCTTGTACGTTGAGCTCGGAGAGAGACAGAGGCGAATTTAACGTCTTGCAGTTCGTTAAATGTGCATGAGAGACAGAGACGGAGAGCTTCCTGCGTACATCGCACGATTGTATAGATCGTTAACCCAAATTCATCGACTAATAATTTATTTATAAAATAAGTATTTATTTATTTAACTCTTTCGTCGCTGCGTCCACTAGATATGCGCGTCTTCAAAGTTTGAGTCTCCGAAAAAAGCGAATCAAGCATTGTTACGTATTTCTATAACGGCTTGCAAACGTTAACTTTACGAAAGTCTTTCTATAATGTCTTCCAAATGACAACTGTCTAAATATCTATTGAGATCGGCCTCGAAACTTGCATTTCTACCCTTGTCTGTTCGCACTTTCTTATATTCACTTTGTTTGTGATAATTTGACTAATGACTGAGTCAAGCTTATCGATCTAAGATAACATCTAAGACAAGCAAATATAGCATCTAAGACTATGAAGATTTTCAATTAGCTTACTACTCAACGGGCTGATAAACTGTTGGTGGATGAGTTAAATATTTTGGATGCATTGAGGATCGTCGAATTTATTCGGTTAGGGTTGGCAGCATAAGAAGCATGGCTGTTATATATACATTTGCATGCGATGTATGATTGATATATATAATGATATGTTATTATGTCGCCGATGGTGTCAGGTGAGCCACGTCCCAACGGGTCAACCGTTGGACAATTGAGCAACTGTTTCGGAGGTCTGTTTCACCTCATTGTCCTGCTTTTTTACATCGACCAGACAATGGTCGTGGATCTCTTGTGTCGTGAAGATTCCATATTATTTACACTGGGCCATTATTAGGTAGCGGAACCGGCGGACATGTTTGCACGGACGGCTCCTAGCCAAAAGCAAACATTCAAATGAATAATTGTTTATTTTCGAGTTCTTTTCCTTCTTCTTTCTGTCTTGTCTTTCTTGCCGTACGATAAACGGCGTTGGCAAACATATTTTATCGGCCTCATTGTAATCCCACACCGAGCAATGGACGGACAACAAACCTTTGAGCCGCGTTATGATTTTTTGTACTTGTGAAAACAACGTCCAAACTTTTTATCTTGAACCGAAAGAAAGTCCATCAACTTGTATCGTTCTTGCAGAAATTGTCTTAAACGTATCATGATATAAAAATTGTATACGGTTGCCTTTAAAGTTATTTAAAGAAAAAATAAAAGATGGCCCATAAAATATTTGCAAGCATTATTCCTTGATGGAAAATATCGCTTGGAATTTACAAGAAAAGGAAGCGTTGTTATTCCTCGAATGTCCATGAGACACAAGCACGTGCCAAGAACATACAAAAATATTCAAACGATAATTACAATGTTTATCATTACAAAAACACATGTCCAGGTGTCGGTCTGTGGCTATTCATCTTACAATGGACAGAGGAAATGTATGTTTGCAGAACCAGACGTATTGGATGGCCTCCTTGGCCATAAATTGCATATAACATTAATGACAAATATCACTCATGACCAGACATGAATGTTATTTGCATAAATTTTGTTTATCAAACCTATTTTTTAACGCCAATCTCGATCATCGACGCATTTGGCGCATGACTAAGACAAAAAGCCCGGGGGATGGTTTTTCGACGCCCACCGCGGAAAGTTGCGAAATTTATTCATTTTTCAAATCATACACACCCCCGCCGATAATAATTTGCGCCGAAATGTGTAATGGAAATATTACCCGGGACGAAACGGTCATATTACAATATAGATTACTCATTTTATCCGAATGTATACGGTGCGCCACCTCCGAGGTGGATAATAATAAACCAGGATAAGATGTCGCGTATCCTTCGATAACGTCAGGAATCCAAGTGTGGCCGTGGATGGAAGGCACGAGCGAGAAAAAGACACCGAATAGGGGATGGTAATAAAAAAGTAATAGAAGGTATATTGCTTCGGGCGGAAAAACCATTGGCAACCCCCGATCGATGGCTGGGAAAATGTTTTTCCGAAAGTTTGAGAGTGTCAATTTATAAAGGTCCTACCGCGAATACACGTCCGACAAAAAGCTATTTTTATATCACATAATTTGAAAACAAACATTTTGTACATATGACATTATTTAACGTCTTAAACTATGATATCAGCGCTAGCTGTTTTAAATGATATCGATAAACATCTAAATCGTGAATATCTTTCATTGAATTTTGCATAATTTTGATCTTAGCCCTTTGAATTTTATCCGATTATTTTAACTGTCATCGAGCAATCAATGGTACTAAATAAAAATGTTTTATCCAAGGATTTGTTATAGGCGGTTTGACAGCAATCGATCCGATATGGTCGATAATATTCTTAAAATTAAGCAGAAGACTTCAAATTTTGCCAAATTTTTGATGAAATGGATGACATATAAAATCGAAGAATTCAGGTGTGGATTTCGATTTGTGCATTCTTGTGTAGCGTCTCGAAAACCAGGACACCCCATGCATTTTGTCGGCAACTTTGCAGAGCAAAGTGCACTGCCCCTCAAAGGTGCATTGACAATATGCCAAGGCATTTATTTCAACAAACTGCCAATTCAAGCAGTGGACTGCGGAGATCTTATCGACCAAAAACCAGGCTTATTATTTTCATTCAAAAATATTCTTTGTGAGCCGCGAGGGGCGGTCTTTTTGACTCAAAATCTGAGTAGCGTAATCCATAAAAGCCTTATTAGGTCGCGAGTGCGATCCGCGATAAACTCTATCGTCTGCACGTGTTTGCCAATCGCGAAGATCGATCGAACGATGGCCATTGTTGACCGGAAGTCATCGACGTTGAAGATCGAATCGGGACGGACCGACGCTGAAATGGCAATGACGTCATCGTCACAAGTCTTGTGCCTCACAATGGCATTCTAATCGTACGCACAGAGGACCCCAGGTCATAATACTTGGAGTGTCTCGTGAGTCATAAACTCTTAAATCTTATCGCAATGTATATATCAGCAAACAATGAATCGGGCAAGCGAATTTCCTAGAATTTTCTATTTGAGTATCGCAAAACATGGACTGGATACTCATAAATGATATCGAATTAATAAGGAAATATTTGCAAAAATATGTTTTTTAAGCTTATATGCTGAATAAAGACCTTAAATAGTATTAAACATCGATGAAATTATTCGATCGACTACAAGAGTTTTGAATGATGCTTCAATATCTACAACAAAATTATCAATTGTATCCCTGAAAAATTATTTTTCTCGGCGTATATATGGATGATTTGTTTTAAAAAAATCATTATGAAACCTACATGCATTATATTGCCGACGACTCATGATAAAAAATCATGTATTTAGGTATAAAAATATGATGTAAATTTACGTTTTACCTGCACAATCCCGTTTGGCGGAAATACGTCATAGAGAGTGTGCTGACAGTAGATAACAGAAACAGATATGACATCTTAAAGCAAACAAAACATCCGCTCGACGTTCGAACGAATTTCGAGCCGTGATGTTTGGGTCGATTTTTTTCAGCAGGCATCCGAAAAATCGAATATGAATTTTAATTAGGAGCCGCGGAATCCCGATGAAATAGCATCGGTGGCAAACAAAAGGAACGTCAGCTGCAGTTTTATTCCCGGATTGCAGAATGCGCTTCCAGCATCCCCTGCATGCGATAGTTGCATATATCGCTCTCAACTGCACATTGTTTGACATATTATTCTACCCTTTGTCACAAACACCGCGTAGATTATTAGCTCGAGTGCTACTTTGTGGAAAGCCGACTTTGAATGCATTCTGTGCATGTGAGTGCAATCCGAATTTTGGCATGAATTATTTTCGTTGAAAGAATTGAAGATGTTCATTGAAAAATTAACAGTGGATGTCGACGAATGCTCTTGAGCGGCGGCGCTTTTAACATCTACAAGATGGTGCTCCTTGCAAGCTCATTTCATTGTAACAATTCTAAGATAAATCAATAGTAAGGGAGGCAGCAGCATTATTTGTGTTAATTATTCCTACAAAGCTTATTCTTTCTAATTCTGTTGTTTTGACATTATAAGCAAATAAAACGAAAGTCTACCACAAGGATGTTGTTGCCGACATTTATAACAAATTTAGTCACGTCTACCGAAGCCCTGAAGCTGAATGAATGGGTTAATAAATCAACATTTAGCAAACAAATACAGTTATAATTGCGACAAGAAAAAAAAATTTGGGTTTTGTTTGAATATTGATCCATAAATTCCGTTTTAATCAAATATTCTGAATGCTGCATTTGATAAAAATCACACCCAGGAATCCATCTATGAAAACTCAGATTCAAAGGGTTGGTATGTTTTATAGAATATATTGATACCAAATGTATACAACATTGTATACCAGATCGATATATACCGGTTAACTTATACATAAATGTATTTATAAACGATATAAATAAACCGAAGTATACAAATATATCCCATTTCAACCCCTATTACATCTATATAATCGTTTTATTTTATTCAATCGATTTAAACTATACAAGTTTTGCAATTTTGTAGCTAAAATATTTCGTAGTGAATAGTTTTACAGCCTTACAAACGAATTAAGCCTGATTTTCTGATTCAGTTGATGTTAAAGTCTTATATAGATATTGTCTAAATCCAATCGATACATTTGGCATAAGAATGCGAACTTTTAAGAGATTTTAAGGGATGAATATTTTCGAACACAAATGATTTTATCGATCTTCCCCGTAACAATACCTGTAATTGGATACGTGCATGAATCAGACAGCATTTGATTCATAACCATGTTTATATGAAATCGTATAAAAAAGGCGAGGGTGTGTTGTTCGTCATACAATACACGGCAGTGGACAAAATCCGATTTTGCACCCCAGCGACCCTAATTATTTTTTACACGCGGCTAATCTTTCAATGACTGAATTTAAATGACAATCATTCTGATTTTCAATAGGGAATGCATCAATGCCCGGCGAAAATGGCCAAACTATCTATTTTGTACCTAATTAATACTCGAAGTTTTACAAAAATCGAATGTATTTTCGTCGTCGGTGAAATCGCAACGGACAATGTGGACACATCGGATACAGTTCGATCTTATTCAATGCAACCCTTTTTCGATGGTGATGGACAGATGTGACGGGATTATCCGTTGAAGGGTGTTAGCCACCTTTCTATTGACCACACAGTATTGGCAGTTGTGGGCTGCTCTGCAAGGCGCATGCGTGAAACTGCCCACTGGTCAGTGCGGGGGTGTAAACCTTCGCCCTTATTTGTCAACATGCCTACATATCATGCTGTCCATCCCTTTCAGATTCAATGCAAGCCTCCTTCCAAGAATTGAAAATGCATGGCTTTTGTACAAAAATACCAATCGCGTGTAGATGATTACAGAAATCCAATAAAACTGTATGTTTTTATTTTGGAAATCATAAAATGGACTTGCTCAAGTCTGGTTCAATGTTATATCGATTTGAAAGTGTTCATAATTTTGTAAAGTCCAATCTTTCAATCCAAAAACTATATGTTTTGGTAACAAAAAAGCCGTTTGCTTGTTAAAGAATTATAACATTTTAAACAATTATAATTTTTCGTTTAAATTTTCTCAATCAGTACTCTTAAAGATATCCCATATAATAAAGATGCTGTAGCATAGATGATATACCAAAGAGTTAGTATAGCTCTTAGTATATATATATATTAAATTATTTTATGACTTGTACTGAGAAGCTTTTTATGGTACGGTTCGTTTACAACCAAAATATTTTTATTTTGAAAATCAAAAGTATTACAGATTAATATCTTTTTCTTTTCTTTTCTTCGTCATCGCATCTTCTCATTTGTGGGTCTTTCGAGGAGCTCGGAGAGTTCTATGCTCTATTTTTTACAAAAGATCTGTTATTCTCGATTGTTTGCTTTTGGCTGAGAGACCTTTATAAATTTTGTTGAATGGAGATAAGCACTTGTGAAGTTCTTTCTTAAATGTTGTGCTTCTTTCAGTGGGAGGATCTTTATTTAAAAAATATGTCTCAAATTGTTCATCCAAGTCTTTCTGTATGCATTTTATGTTTAAATGCTCTACAACTTCATTGTTTCCATCTGTATTATTAATATTTGCTCTTTAAGTTTTGACTTATCATATTAATAGATATCATTTCCACTAAATTTGGTTCATGAGTAAATTCTTTCGCAAATAATTCTTGAATTTCATTGACATTTATATCGTTAAAGCCCCTCCCCAATTAACTATTTTCTAGATTTCGAATATAAAGATCGAATCTGTCATCAAATCAAAAATATTTTATTAAAAAAATTAAAATAAATTTATTAGGGATGAAATTAATTTAAAGGCTTTTATTAAGAATATTATAATATATGAGATCGTTTTAATATTAAAATAAAAATGTATATAATAATCGATCAGTGGGGTTGCGTTCGGACACGTTGTGTGTTAAGTCATATGTATGTAGATGGGCTAGGGGGCCGTGAGGCACACATGGTTTTTTCAACATAAAGGTTTCTTTTACGATGCCATTTACAAAGATAAGGGACGTATTGTTTTTTCCCGTTATGAAAAGGTTCGTTCATAGAAAATTCAAGATGGCAGGTCAGGAAAATGTGGTGCATGCTGGAAAAGCGGACCAGAGGACCAATGGGGATATGAGGGCGGTGACGACTATCCATATCTCGGGGTAGATGTACAGAAAAAAAAAACAAAATACCCTTACCATATTGTATGAATGTGTCTAGCGACGCACAAGTCGCGTAAATTTGCTAATTTTACTAAGGCAATGTTGAAAATATCCCGGCGAAAATATGGGGGGGTCGGCTTGTTATTGCAGTAAACTTATTTGCGCCCGATGCAATAACAAACGTTTTTTTCGTTAATAAATAAGAGTACGTTATTAACGCCAGGAAGTATTTTTAGTACGAACGTCTTTTTATCCCGCCCCAGGGGATGTCCTTTGCGAAGCAAAGAACTAACAAGATTAGCTTCGGTCGTGTCAATTATGTATAAGGAAGCCCTTTGTATATTTTATTAACACACTGGAGAAGAAATAACCTAAATTCAATACCTTTAAATCAATGTTGTAAATATGCGGTCGGAATGGAGGCTAAAATATTTTTCGATTAATATTTTATCATCCTTTTTTGACATTGGCAAGATGACGACTGATTTATATACATTCTTCATTCAATGAGATCCACCTCAAACCATCACAGCTTTGAAATATAATATAAATACCACAGTATTGCCTTATTTGGTCTTATTGCCAATGACCCTTTTAATATAAACAGCCATTTTAACCCCTGACCAATATTTGTACATATATTTGGTGGGATGTATAAGAAATCTATTAAGAATTGAATTAGAAAGCCTTAATGATAAAAAGGAAACATATATTATCATGATAATACACGCCCCAAAAGCTATTGGTATAGTAGTTTATATTCTAGATGTTTGTGGGATTAATTATACAATCAAATTTAAAAGATTTGTAATATTAATATTTCCGATCGATTGCCTCGATCCAGATTTAACCTGATTTCCTAAAACTTTGCCTTGGATAAAATGTCTTCTATGGAGATCACCTACATCCGATAACGCGTATGATACCTTAAGAAGATAACATAGGAACGTCCTGAAGCAGGAATTAAATTGGGAAGCTTTATCACATCTTTCATATTCACCTAGGATTATTATACGTTAAGGTCTTTAAAATATCCCATCCGGGACATCAATATCAAATTGTGCCAAGGAAATTCTCCAAATTCGATAATCGATAAAAGTCAAGTTAATCGTTCATTTGGCACAAACACAATATGCACATTAATTTTCGCACAGATGACGCAAACTGTCGAGCATCATTGTTGTCTTTGTTAACATCAGACGTAATCCCGTCTATAAATACATAAATAAAATCGAATTAAAGGCCAATAAAGAGGACGGAATTCTCCGAGTCTCCCGTATTTACGGTCGAGGATTTCCTCCCGTATTTGTCCTCAGGAGGATTTATTTTATTTGGCAGGTCCGTTTTTATTGGATAACGGTTGCTGCGACGCCGAAAAAGTGTTGTTTATTGCATTACCGGCGACAGCCGCGGTCAGTAATTGTGTTATCCAATTTGTACCGCGGGCGAGTTAACCTCTGCCGTCCCAGACAACCCCGCGGGGGCGCCCCGACAGTTACAAACGACAGGCGCTACATATAACAGCCCTTGGTGGCAAATAAACTTATTTTATTTATATATATTAGCTTGAAAATAAAATGGACCTTGGAGCTGTCGAATAGGAGCTTTGTTTGAGGCGAAAATTTGGCAAGAAACTGTCAATAAAAGGCGATTAACCAGGACATCGAATCGTTACTTTTTTCATTTCGATTTTCGGAATATTTACATCGATTCGGTTAGAAGCACATTATAATATAATTTATTAAATGAAATGACTTGATGCTTATAGGCTGAAAGTTCCAGAATTCTGGTTTAAAGTACAAAAGGAAACAAATTGAAATCTGGGAGTTCAAGTCTGGGTACATATCAGATTTATAAAGAAGACCGAAAACAATCGATATTTTTTAAACAGTTTAGTTCCGGCTTTCGTTCCGATAAGTATAACGGTTTTACCAGTTTTTAGTATAATCCCGGTTCGAAGTCCTGCGATTAAAATGAGACTTAAAAGATTCAAACAGGAGCTGAAAATGACTTGAGCTTATCTCTGATTAATGGTGGAAAAAATGGTAAATTATGGATTTTTAAATTCAAAACTAATTCCATGAATCAAATATAAGGCTAATCAAATATAAAGCATTCACAATATTTTTATATTTTTATGAGCTCAATAAGTCTAAAGATGTTTTTTTAAGAAATTGTGAAAAAAACGTCCCAAAATTAAGAAGAAAAAGGTTTAAAGTGAAAAAAAATCCTACGTACTTATTGAGTGAGTATTAGGACATTACATGAATAATCATGGTTGTTGTAAAGGGTTTGCTTTAGAATGATAGCAACGTTCAACGCAATCAATCGACAATACTGCACAAAAGTCATCATTTCGCGAATTAATTTCTATCCCGAAAGTTAAGCCTGAAAGATTGCCCCTGGTTCGGGTTGATCGCTTAGAGACTCGAGAAAATCAGTATCATCTATAAATACGAAAAATCATTTTCAGACCGATGAATTTACAGCTTTTTTGGGCAACGCATAAACGAAGCTTCAAATTCTTGGCTCCGTGGCAAATGTTTCGTATATAAAAATATATGTCGCAGACGATCTCTTTATTGAATCAGAAAAAGACGTTGTAAGCCTTTATCTCTCCATAGACGCGAAAAAAACTTTCGCCATTTGTTCACATATTTTTCCACACCTATAAACATATGAAAAACATCAGTGGCGTAAACAAACCCGTCACAGGGGAGGGAAGAATCATTCTTTTGTCAAGAGTGTGGGGGCGGACTGGGTGGCAGACGGGGCGGCCATAGTTCACACCTATCCCACTCTGTCCTTTGTTGGAGCATTTTTGTATCGCTAATTTCGATCCGAAATGAATTCATTGGCATTGTTTATAATTGTATTTAAATTGGTAGTGATCGCGCTTAATGGGCATCGGGCCCGCCTGGATTCAATTCGGTGCCGGATAATTGGAAGTACAATTGGTATCGATATAAACGCGTGCAGCTGTGGGTTGCTGTATATCTTCCCCATTTTGTGGATATTCCTCGAGGGGTAGATAGTTAATGTCATGACCTCCAGGCGTATTTGTCACCCTGAGGGTCCATAAAACCGGTGAGGACATCTCGTGGACATCCTCCAGCGTTGCGCAACATCAAGGACCAACCCTGTCGCCGAGGGTGGAAATAAAATCTTCGTTTTTAAGACGAGAAAAAAATATTTTTGCGATATTCAAACCTTCGTATTATTCGATTTAAAAAATATATTTAGGCGAGAAAGTTAATAACATCAAAAAACATGTATCAATATTTCCATACAAATTTAGATGAATTTAAAAGATTTTTTTTATTAAACAATTATATATATAACAAACATATTAATATTATATCGATTAGATAAATACATTTTTTAGGGTTTTTTGTGGATATCTAATATTTCTAATCCAGCCTTCGGACGCAATGTTTAATCCACGTGGCGTCAGACAAACCTTGAAAGAAAATTTATTTCTAGCTCTGTGAGCCAATACGATTTTTCCGGAAGTTGTAACCCCGCTCGTAAAGTCCATAACCGTTTCGACGTGAGTTTTCCGCGGAAAACCGCCGACGGATATCCGGTCCTCTTGCGTGGTTCCTAAAGTCGCCATGTCCGAAAGTCCATAACCGTTTTCGCTTGGGTGCACTATGAAGTAGCGCCCACTGACTTGTCGCCACTTTTATGGCCCTTCCGCAGACTATTGGCTAATAGTTTGTGGTCATTATTTTGATATATCGTGCATGAAAATGTGGTCATGCAATTTGGGGACACTGCGGAATGCCTATTGTCAAAAGCGAAAATGCAAATTTCACCAATAAGACACTGCAAAAATTTGTTGAAAAAATACTACATAAATCACAGCCCACCTTAATTCACAGAAACGTATTATAATGCTATAATTAGAGTACCAGATTTTTTCCTTAAAGATTTATTGCAAATTAAAGCACTTCCAGCACAATGAAATCCATTAAAGCTTTAATAACACATAATAATACCATCGCGGAATAACACCAAATTAATACGAATTTTAGCACAATTTGATGGAATCAGGTCAGTTAAATTGGACAGTAAAGCTTTACAATTATGTATCCAAATGATATGAATGAAAGCCAAATAAATAAATAAAATGCCATGGATTGATCCATTTTTTGGTTGAACAATGACCGAATTTCATTCGCGATATCTCCCAGATCTGAGCCGACGTAATATGATACAAGCGACTGGACAAATAGGACAATACATTTCGGTATATTTTTACATTGTGTAGGGGTAGGTAAATAATAAAGTAACCGACATAAATTAGATCGTACAATACAAATAGGCTAGATATCAAACGCAGAACCACAAGGACCGGAGAGGACTAAATAGTCATTTATATGATAATTTTGCTCGTATTGGCCACTGAGAGCGTATATCCGATACGAATCTCTCATTAATATCGAATCGTAAAAGGCAGAATCAAATCGCGTATAAATGTAGCCGAAATAAATTGGCTGCAATATTTGCTTTGTTCTGATAATTCGGCAATTTTTCGGCAAGAATATATACGGGGAGATCGAATTATGGCCTTTTGATTGGGCTCAAAATTTCGCCTCCGATCACAATGGAGATGATCTTAATTTTATCGAGAAATAAGTTTAAGCCGCAAAAAATGTATGCCAAATCCTCAACAAGGATCTTATGCATAAGCGTGTTGAATGTCGATAAATTCGAGATAAATTATCTTAATAAATTTTAGTAAATCAATAACTATAAATCATTTAAGATTATAGCTTGACTATTAAAGGGATGATTTATTAAGATGCCAAAAATATATTTTCATTATTGAATGTACGAACCCTTTCTTTTCAGCGATATTCCGGAATCGTGCAGCATATTTTGCACGAGCTCTTTCTCTTTTAAATTCACATTGCTTTTTAAAATGTTGCACAGAAGTTGTATGGAGAGATATTTCACGTAATCGTTCATGAGTATATGCACATAACACAATTTCGACTGCAAAAATATTCAAAGAAGGTCACCCCGAAGGACTTTCACTATTGACCGTCTCGGGCTATTTTACTATTGTTGTCCGCAGATCTCGACTATTTCAGGTCCAAAATGAGACTGACTGAGATTTTTGTCCTCGGGATGAGGACGAATACGCACCCCACAATGAGATATAAAAAAAGGGACCGCAGGTATCAATTCGCGGTACCGGTCCCCACACCCGGATTCGCGAGGGGCCAAAAGGCCCCGGGACGTACAAATCCGGAAGGGTCACGTACTGAATATAATACAGACGGGCATATACGATCGCACCCTTATGTCCGGAATGACCTTATGCTAGGACGTAAGCGTATGGAAAATTTTCGCTACGGCGTTTTTGGGCAATATAACGATATTTTTTCTGTATGCCGCATTTTAATTCTTACAAAGATACTATCATGAATGCCTTTATAAGGTTTATAAGGGATCACACATTTAAAATTATAAAAAAACGCGATTTACATTTTAAATATATAGGTCTTCTTGTTCTTAGATGACCGATATGCTTATGCAAAAATACACCCCGTCATATATTTCATCATTGACAACATTACCAGCAAAATGGGGATTCGATCCGAGGGCGCTATGATCACAAAGCGAAATCATATTTGTGCAAGTTAAATTATGGATACGTAAATGAATGCAATTTCCGTTATGTTTACTATAAAAAAATGACATCTGTACAGGGAACAGAGCTTTGCGGAAATGCGAAAAAATAGGGTGGAGACGGTGACTGTGGATGGTAACGGGGGTTGTTGGGTATTCGATGGAGAAAGATTGCAATATATTTAATGTCGTAATTTATGCACTGCCTATTTATGGATTCAAATGATCCATGGCCATATGCTTATATCGAGATGGAAGAAATGCATATTCGCCATAACAGATCATATCATCTTTAGTCGCTCAAAAAGCATGTGATATGCGCGTTGATTTTTTTTAAATTTATATTATCTACGAATTGTTGATGATTAATCTGTGATTTCAACATGGATTTAAAGAAAAAATGATTTCGCAATTGTGTTTCATACAAAGATTAAGTGATTCGCTTAATCTTATGGGTCATCGTCATCTGTATGGTCAATCGCAATATTCAACCTCTATACGTTTTATGTGAATGATTCGATTTTTATCACAACTCCGGCGATAAGATTAAAGTCGGATACTTCTTCGGCACAATCGATCGCAGAATAGAATCGATGCATTTTGAACATTGTAACACATTGCCGGTTTATTAACCTCCGACTGTCCGTTAATGCATCATCGGCTAGATTTATTCACGAACTCGCGGAGAATAAATAAAATAGAGAAAAAAACATGGAAAATAGCAAGAAAATATGAGCACAATCCAGTAGACAATTACGCTTCATTATTGTTCCACGTGAAGCATGGGAATGCTCCCATGGCACCTTCCGTTACCATGTAGTGTAAGACCTGCCCATTAAGCCGGGTCCCCGGTCGAGTTTTAATTGTTAAAGTTCAGCAAAAACCGGACGGTGAAGTTTTTAATGATCATCGTGTCTATTCATCACGCTATTTGGAGTGCATACGGACACTTGCAACATGAGTGGATGCTGCATGCGGCGATGCAGTGCCGAATGCAGGAGAGACTCTTCCGCTTGTGGATGTAATGGATTCGACTCCGAAAGTGGACCAATTAATCTTATGATTGTATCATAAATTTACGTCCAAATGGATCAAATTCAAATCACACACGTTTAAATGATGAGATTATATCGACGCTTTCTCGCCTACTTGGACCGCAGTAAATGTGCGACATAAATTTGTAATTTTATATCACAGATTATTCTAGTGCTTTTATTTAACCCCAATCAGAATTTAGATTATTATGTCAATGGAATACCACCACATAAGCATCCTTTATTCTTATGGGAAAATCTCATATGAAGATTATCTACGTTCGATAATGCGGTTATATAGACCCCGTGATTGAATATTTAAATCTAATCCAAAGAATATTATGCATTAGGCTATCGGAAAGATCTTCGATCTTGTATCAAAGTTTTAGATACGATTAGTTTGCCATTATGATCCAATATTTTTGAACATTTTGCACTATAATTTAAGCCTGAATTGCCTATAATCGACATTGTCTTTATCTGATGCCGATAATAAAATATGAATCATTTAAATCATATTTCAATCAATACAAAATATGTCTCATTTTGTTTACAATTGGCATTTGAGCCAAACTGTGCTTATTATTTTTATACTGAAAAATAACTCATTCAATGTTTCTAAGTGGATTTTACGATAATATAGATCATAAACTATGCTTTACATTCATGTAAAAATACGATATGATATTAACTTGGAATAAATCATAAGAATTGACGATACAAATAAGATCAATCAGATCAAGCATCAAGTAATTTAAAAATCGCGGGACTTCGAACCGGAACTGAACCGCAAAACGATAACCGAAAAAAATTAACTTTCGATTAACCATGCTTGAAAAGATGTTTTTTTTTTTTTATGTGATTATGAGACGCATACAATAAAACAAAAATAATACACTTAAACCTTTTTTTTGTGCGGTAGATTCGTTCCGTGGAAAATCGCACAAAAAAAATCTATGATTTACATAGAAAAAGTGAATCCATGTGTTCCATGGATTTTAAAAATCGCATAACTTTGAAACAGCTATATAAAATATATCCAAAATCGCATAAAAAAAGTTAATAAAAAAACAATAAGATAATTAATGAAATAGCATTTTTGGTAACATTTAAAGGACGTCTTGCATCATTGGTAAAATTTTAAGGATATCAACTAGAGAAATACTAATTATTTTAATTACAAACTATCATCGCTGTATTGGAAAAATGCAAAAGAACGAAAAAAAAAATCTTCGGTTAGTGTTGATGGTTTATTTCCTATTTTATCTAATATATATTGATACGTACTCTTTATGAAATAATAAAAAAAATTGCTTTAAAAATAACCGCATAACTTCGAAATCGCACAAAAAAAATGTCGCACAAAAAAAAGGTTTGAGTGTACTAAAATAAATGTAATGATTCTCGGATAATAAGGGAATCCCCGAAAAGTACATGAGTTGTTATATATACAGGTCAAGATTAAAGAAACAAAACTCTTCAAAGCGATAAGGATGATGCTTGTGTCTTACCAAAACAAACGACTGTTCTCATGTCTTAATTATCTTGGTTCCCAAAACAACTGGATGATGGAGTTTAAGGAAGATTATTATCAGAGACAGATATCACGAGTGTAAAATTGTGCAAAAGGACCCGGGGCGATAAGAGATTGGAAACGTATTAGGAACTCATAAAATGAAACTTTTGGTGATTGGGAAAGCAAATAAATCTCGATCTTTTAAAGGAACTCCAATGAAAAATCTTCCTGTCAGTTATTATAGTCAAAAAGGGCATGGATGGATAGAGATTTTTGTAGATTGGTCTAAACATAAATGGATTCCAAAGGTGCAAGATTTTTAAAAAAGAGAACTGATGATATTGTTTAAAGATATCATCTTTGCAATAGAAATAGAAGAACTATAATTTTCGTCAGTCAAACCATATTTGGATCAAAATGATATGGTATTCAAGCATGTTGGTTTATTAGAATATGTGAATTCAAAAGATCGATTGGATAAGTTCGATACACTGACAGGACCTTTGTTTGAGTTTCTCCCGAAGGTCAGATGCGAGATGAAAATCAAGCATAAATGTCATCAGTCCCGGAACGACTCTTCATACGTCTTCGTCTAACACCATAAACGTCCAACATGCACTTTCTACGTAACGCTCGATTAGAATCGAACCTTCTTGACTGCTCAATTTGAGCAGTGACCGAAAGGCCAAACCGCAAGCATCAATACCCGGAGAAGCTGGAAAATGTACGGCAGTTACCATTGTGGCTTCGGATATTAAATTATATCACCGACAGCGAACAATGGCCAGCTCATAATGAACCGAGCATTAAAAAATGGCTTCGGTTTATATAAACCTTCCGCTTTCTTTCACGCGGGCGATGAAAAGATGACCTCTTGTTCGAGGGGGTCATTTCGCACCGCAACCAGCAGGAAGCGGGGTCAATCTGACCTCAAGCCGCCGATTGTGTGAGATCAACGCACATGAGAACTCCATTTTAATTATGAATGGGAAGCTTACACTACCGAGACTTATTTGAATGAACATACAAGGGGACAAGATCAAAATATTCTATTGAACATCTAAAAAAAGACTATGAAAATACATCCAAACCATTTGCTTCGAACATTAAGTAAATCATGGCACCAATGAAGTTTCCATGCAAACACTGAACGAACCAACATCAAGTTTGATATCCAGATATTTTGCTTCTGTAAGCAATTCAAGTTCTGATTGCTAAAACCCTATATATATGTATATTGAAGCTACTACATTCGATCACACAAATTTATATTTCTGATAAGTGATTAATTTCGATCGTTATGTAGATCATTTCAGTTATTAACCCTTACTGATCCGCTAAGACAGCGATTTTGTTCTTGTACATTATACTATACACTTTCTAATACTTATCATTTTAACAAAATAGCACTAATAATAAAAATATTATAAGCATTTTTGTCAAAGGCGCATAGAATTGCATAATTGCCAGAAACGTTCGGAAACAGCGGGTGCCTGAGTGTTAAGATACCATATCCGATTTCTGATAAAAGCGAAGATCTAATAAGACATAAGAGAATAGGAGAAATAGATATTTTAATTGTTGTTGCAGATTTATTCACTCATCCATCGTTAATATTAATATTTTCGATCTCCCAGATGAAATATTTTCCCACCGTCTGGATTTTAGCCCGAACTTATATATATGAATCCAGGATCTAAACCACTATACCAATACTTGATTATAAATATATTTATTTAGTACATTTAAAAGGCATTAAATCTAGATAATATTTATAATTTGAAAAGGAAATGTTCAATCATAACTTTCGCAGCGTTATGAATATACATACGGATATCATTATAAAGATGATTAAATAACAGTTCTTTGGCAGATTTAAGTCATAAGATCAAATTATATGGTTATTATATATCTTCTAATATAACCACATCCAAATCGAATTGGGGTATAAAAAATTCTCAAAATACTTAGCTATGTGAAATATAGCTAATTAATCATCGTTTGGGATGTAGAATAAATCTTTTTTTAAATAATTTATTAAATCGCGTTTTATCAATCATTTTGCCGCCTTTAATAATTTTTTGTGAACACAATTTGGTTAGCATTTACTAATGGTGTGCAAACAAATTGTACTAACAAGTGGTGTCATAAACGACGATAATTCATCATTAGCACTTATTTCATTCATTAAGTCGTAAATGGCGGTTCACATGAGGCTTAGATGCTGCAAACGGGCCATCTCTGGTTTTCTGCGAGAGTTAAGACGTCAATTTTTTTCGTTCCACCTGATGCCATGAATAAACGTTCACATGCATGGGTTTATCAATCACCGGTCAGAGCACCTGTACATTTTTCTCACGCTCCAGAAAACTTCACACAGAAAGATGGATGCATGGAAGATGCAGTGTCAGCCGTAGAGCACCACCACAATGGCCATCCTCGACTAATGAAAGGATTGTGAATGACAATCCTGTGACATGTGGTCAACGGAATTCATCACGCTTTTCCATAGAGTCGCTTATGAAGCTGTCGACTGATATTCGACCGAAGATAAAATTGTTTTCTGGCATTTGAAGAAGATAAAAGCGCAATCGAATCAATCTTAAATCTTGCGATATAGATATTAACTATCAATTACACGGAATTAACTATGATGATGCATACACAGGAAATAGCTTTGCTTATTGGAATTTGTCTTAATCTAAAGCAAGACGGTCAACCTTTTAAAATTTATCTTATCACAAGAACTCCCAACAAATTGCCAATGTCCTCTACACAGATATTACACAGAAAGACGAGGAAGATATCGGAGACAATGCTCGATGTGAGCTCTGTCATTTCCGAAATTTTATTCATACGAAAAACACATTTATAACAATCTAGTTTCTAGATCAGAGATAAATCTACATACTCATTCAGCATCTACTCTATTTTCTACATACAAATTCATACGCTGAATGAAACATAATGGCCAAATCCGTACACCTGAGTCCCGGAACTTTCTCATGAATATAAAAAGTGTTATTGTGAAAGGGATAAAGAGAGATAATAAACACAATAAACACCTTTCTTGCCCCTGCAGTTCCACATTTTTTGTCGGAATTACTGACCCACCCTTGAACGCAAGGGTGTGCAGATAATAATCGATTTCTTTCACGACCCAATAATTTGGACTTTTGCATTGTGGCGATTGTTATTGTGACTTGACCGCTTAAAGGATAACAATCGGCGAAATGGTCAAAGCGTGGGATCCTTTCTTAGGTCCGTCCCGAAAAATATTTACATTTGTCACCGAAAGGATTTGAGCGGTTGTGATCTTAGGGAATCGATATGATGTTTAACTATGCGTGATTTTTTCACAAACATTTCAACTGCTGTTGAAAAGACCCTTATCGGTTTTTTTAGCTGATGCAGAAATTTATATGATGAAAATAATCTTAATTTTAAAATAATATTAATACTGGACAATGCACCAGGACATTCACTCGATTTACGTCTATAACACAGTCCTTGCGCCAAGGAATTATTTCAAAATTTGAAAAAGCAATGGTCAGAGGTAATAGAGAAAAATTTGTATCATCAACAGAAGATAAATACTAAAAAAAACAATTAACTTTTCCTTCCCTGTGATGTATTTACTACAACTCGACTCTAATAATGTTGTGGTTTTTATTTTATCAAATTTTCATATGGTGTACCAACTACATATCATCGGAGCGCACGGGTGTTTTAACACAAAAAGGGAAAGATTAACGTTTGTTGTGTATTTGAAGATTTTGATATTCAAGATATCGATCAAATATTGGAGGATCATACATTTAACCTCGAAGTATTAGTGGAAATGATGGATGAAACTATTCAGCTGAAACTCAGAAAGCTGTTACAATGAAGTAGCTGTGTGTTTCACAATAAAAACAATATTTTTTGGAACGCAAACTATTTTTATATGAACGTCAAACCTCATATAAGACGGATTTGTTTTATACGACGTCTTTGTGAAATTATATGAGGGCCAAGTGTATTATTATTGCATATATAGAATCCACTGGGACTTGAAAGTCTTCAAACTTTATCGAAAAAATATCTCATTGAATAAAAATTTGGTAGAATTTACATCGAAAAAATGGATTGTAATCCGTCTAAAAATATTTTTAAATCGTCCTTTTTTTAATATCAATTGAGCTGGTGACTTGATCTACAATCTGGATTTGAACTCTAATCTTTATGCAATAAGTCCAGATGCTGAATTGAGGCAAATTTTGATGATGAACAAAGAAGAATTTCGATTCTGGTATTGGAGATCCGGGTGTGAGCAGATTTGCAATGAGCACAGGATTACCTCTCTCAATTTGACGACATTTAAATACCGTTGCATCCGAAAACAATTATCCTATCTCGTTCGTCTATATCTTCGGTGACCCAGTTATAAGCCGACATTGCACAACAATGGTCGACCTTTTGACAATATTTTTTCAAAGCTCCCACGCAGAAAGTCCGCTCAAAGAAAGAGGAGTGATGAAAAAAGCATGGCGGCCGCGTCAAATGACGAAAAAGAGGCGTAGGTGTCACAATGCCCGGGGTCATTAATAAGAGGCACAATAAATGAGTAAAACGCATCGGAGACGTAAAACGAAATAAAGACGGTGTGCCATTCACGTGAGATGTCTTCATTTCATCTTACCCTTTGTGCCTTTCAAAATCGTGAATGCTGTTAAGTCGGCAAAAGCATTGAGGAGAGCGAGCTACATTCTGACCTCGGATTTTAATAAAATTATTGATTTTTTTAAGGTCTGAGATGAAGATCTGGAATGATGCATTTTGAAGAGATTTCGATAAGATCATCCGCTCGGGGCAACAAAGGGTTTTTATCAATATTTAGGATCGTACTTCATTTTACAATGCATAAAACATAAGGGAAGGATGCACGGATGCATTGTCCGGAGCTATCAATAGTTTTTCGAAAAAGGACGATGATCGAATCGGAAGATGTATGAATGGGACTTATGCTAATGCCATTCTTCTATCGTCATATTTACGGGCTGAAGATATCGATCATCATCGGATCGATAAGATTGTTTGCCAGACCTGATTCTTTAGTGTCCACCTTGTTTATATACATTATTGCCTCCTATTGAAATCACTGTGAAACATTTTTTTTCCTAAATAAAGACCAAAATCTGATCATAGTTGAGAATCCAAACCAAAATCTCTTACAATAGAACTATGCGTAGATTTTCATGAAATTTCGACAATAAATCGATGATCGATTTAGAATACATAGACGTAAAATGGCTTTATTTATCAAAACTATTTAATGTGCATATTATAATATTCAAATATAAAAATAACATCTATACTTTGAAGACCATGTCGAAGTGGTAGCCTATGATTCTGTCATTTAATAGGGAATTTAATCACAATGAGGAAGCACCACCCACCGAAGGTATGTGCCAAAATTATGCAATGGTATGCGTTTGAGACCGCTTTGATGGCTCTCGTAGAGCAGACCGGTCCTGTTCTGGTCTTGTGTGCGTCCTGTGTCTAATTGTACGAGCCCGGTTCCCGTGTCCCACGAGAATTGAACCCAGTACCATGTCTCCCAACACGGCGAAGCACACTCGTCCATCGTGCTGCTGACAAAACCGATGTTTATAGTGACCATTAGGTATAAGGCGCATTTCAATGGACACGTATAGACGTTCTTCCAGAGCAAAGGGCGGCACGCCAGCATGCCTGTTTATTGGCAACGTTATCGGCCTTTGGAGATCATTTGTTGTTAGACAAAATTCTAAGCCAAAGTATCTTATTTGGTCCCTGTACATCTTATATACGATCGTAACACGCCTCTATAGAATAATGCTTAAAAAATCTATACACTTTTATCAAGCAAACATTGATGAAATCTTCTTATATATAATTTATATTAAGCGAGGAAATAAAGAATTTGGCGTGTATTTTGGGAAATAAAAATCAAAGGTTGTGTTGCTTTTAATATTGAATGCAGGAGGAGATAAATGTATGATATAGACGAAATGGATGTAAGCCCTTTTATTGAATGGGTATTGAAGTGGCTTTATTTTAATGAGCACAGCAATAACAAAAACTCGTTATAACCGTTAAATACACTAATAGAATAACAAAAAAATGAACAACATTCAATTATGAAATATAAAAAGTGGTGAAACATATTTAGCATTTTATTCTTCAAAAAACATACATAGCATTTTATTTTTCAGGGGCATCAAGATAAAGTTTGAATAGAGACGATATAATATCAGATTTCTTAGCTGTTCTAGAATGGAAAAATATGATTCGTCGTTTATAAAACTAAACGGTCGACCAAAAACTCCGTTTTGATGTTTTAAAATTAGATGTTTTTTTAAACTTTTATCGCAATTTTGTAAATTGATTTTTCATTTTATGCCATTAAATTAAATGAATATATACTATTAATGGTCTGAAGTTACAAAATCCGAATATAACGATGCGATCGTTGCCACTCTACGCCCTTTCTTTACAGTTCGGCAGTCAATGTAAATCTGTTGATTCCGCAAGAGATTGATATTTATATCGGGAGCCGATTTAACCCTTCAATTGATCATTGTATTTAAATCGAATCAATTTAGTTGATAAAATTATTTGATCCTCTGAATCTAATGGCTCAGAATCGGTGTTTATTTTTATTTTTTGCTGCTGTTGTTTTCGCCGAATTGCGGACTTAATTGTCGAGTGGACGTATTTTCTCGGTACGGCTGATTAATGGATCCGCCGAATTGCTAGTCGCTCAATTTCGAATCAAAGCTCGCATCAATCAGCGAGATTGATATATCAAACGTCGGATGATTTACTCCGCATGCAGAAAAAATCGCCTTCGAATTGTCGAAGGTCTGGCCGGCGGGTCCTCTTAATTGTTGCAGCAAACGCAATATGTAAAGAAGGAATGAGGTAGGTAATGCGACCTAATGATATGGTGATTCGACCACACGCGAATCTTGTACCTTGTCCCTTCGAGCGACCACAGCTCCTAACACAATGGGACATCTTAATTTGAATACTACGGCCTTAACAAGTGTACCTACGCGCTTAGAACCAAGAGAAGCCTTCAAGATGTCGCAATCATCCGTGATCGTTTCAGACGCTGGCCTCTGGATTGAATATCAACTGCTGAGCCTCAGCAATGCAATATTTATCTTCCCATATAAATCAAGGCATGCAGGATATTTTTATGCGTTGCGACTTAATGAGATGGGATTAATTTATCATGTACTTCAGTTCCAGTGAGATATTTTCAAATGGGATTTGATCCCTTCATGTACAATATACAGTTTTGGGAAAAATGTATTAGGTAATATTACGAAAAATATACGATTGAGAGCTATCTAAATTTATGTTGCTGCTAGAATCGTTGCGATTTGGTTCATAGAAATAGGACTAAGAGGTTTTTCTGCTATAAAAAGCAGTTATAATGGACTTTAAGGACCATTGGAGAATTAAGTATTTCGGCTATGCAGAAGTACTTTAGTTAAAATTAGCATTTACCTTGTATTTATTTTGCTAATTTTTAATACTTCTAGAACTTCAAAGACCTTTGTCCTACACAGATTTAGGAAAGAATATTATCTGGATTGTGTTATTCCATAAAATAAAAAGCGGAAGCATATTGATGTGCATTTCTATAATGGATACATTAATGGCTAAATTATTTATGAATGAAATCCTCAGGTTTTTTCATTAAGATAACGCACTATATCATAAATCCTGAAAACTTTAAATTATAGTTAAGGATATAGAATATTTGCATAAATTGCAATAGGATAATTGATAAAAACAGAATTATAAAATTTGGAGTGCCAAATATTTTTTTGTAAAAATGTGAGTTATTAAATGATGATAATAGATAATGAAATGTAAATTTTAAATTAAATTTTGCTTAATTAATTTTTGCTTGAACAAATTTATTATATTGAGGATGTTTATCACATTTATACTAATGTACCAGGATCTTATTAATATTTCTTAATTTTGAATAAGTTTAAATTAGTGTTCTAAATTTGTTTATATGAATATTTTTAATATCTATATTTGTGATTAATCAATAATTATTCACGCGGCGTCATTGTGTTTTTTTTTAACGCAATGAATGAATTCGTTAATTACTACGATTATGATATAAATCACGCCCATCAATCCATAAATGCTACATTACTCAAACTGTGTTACCCAAATAAAAATATTTTCGAATGAACGTTTGATTATCTTCAAATATTTTAATATGAAAATATATTCGAGCCACCGTACTTTGCATTGAGTGAATTCCATCGACTCGAATTTAGTGGTCAAAGACATCGCGGAACCGGTGAATGATGTATGTAAATTAAGACGAAACGGACTAAGACAATAAATGCAGGAACATGACCAAAAAGAAGGCCCTTTGGAATGATTTGTGCCTTTCGGAGACCTTAACATGCAAAGCGAGCGGTGAGCTTTTAGTCCAACGGCTATTCACATCGTGGGAATTCGGTTAATAAATCTGTATTAGGATCCTTCCTCATTGATAAAGAACCTGATTGTCTCAATACGCACCGAAAATAAACGATTTTCAAATCGTCAAGACGCATAGAAATCTGTCTGCATTGTATCGGCAGAACCAGTTTATCTAAGCTTATTTAATCGCGTGCAGGAGAGAGCGAGCCCCGATGCAAAATCCGAATTAAAAATTCATGTTCAACCCCGAAAAGAGTTCGGCGAGGGTAGTTTTCAGTTGTGCGGCAAAACTTTTAAATTAGGAGTGAAATTTTGGACACGTCGCAGGCCGCGGAGGACCGCAAAAAGGGACAAATTTAAAGTTGGATAAAACTTCGCGCAGAACTATCTCCATGATTTTTTAAGCCGCGATCCACTTATACAACAACAACCCCAGATGTTTTGAAAAAACCGTACAAATCCAAATGGACACGAGCATTTTTTAATTAAATGACAATTTTCATGCAGAAGTCGGTGAAATGTTAATGACGGTCAACGCGTCTTTTGTGAACAGTACGTCAATTAAAAGTTACCAGAATCCAATTAGCCGACCAGACAGTGGCTGTATTTTAATACCTATGATGTAATCTACCCTTATATAAGCCATGGGGAATTACAAATATTTTGCGTGCAAATATTTACGCTTTGGGCAGTGTTCGAGGCAATTTAACATTTTAATTTGCGACTGAGAATTGAATAGAGAAGCGATATTAAATGACCATTAAAATTTTGCAGATTTAAAGCATTTGCGATTATTATTATAGTTGTCGGTATTAAATTTTAAATCCTCCATCTTCATAACGCTCTTATTATAGGTAGTAGTTTTTACTGTTACACTCTATTGGTCATAAGATGGAGGGGCTTTTGTCCCCTCTCAAAAGTAATCGGCAGCGCTAAGTAGTATAAGCTCACTCTGCAATTACAGTGTTTCTTCAATGTTTCGTTAATTAGCACCAATGTTTAATACTTCAATAAACTGATATAATGCAATGGCCATCATTAAGGGTAATTATTCAGATGGACGTCTATAAAATTTAAACGATCCTTTTAGTATGCTAGAATAACATTAATAAAATACCAGCAATAAAATAGGAACGTAGTGCTATTTTAACGGCATATTTAAAAATATTGACGTTGTTATAAAAAGCGCATTTCTGCCATTAAACCGGTATTCATATTAACGTTGCTTCCAAATAATATTTCAATTCAATTTATTGGTAAATACACGACTTTGGCAATAATTATATTTACAGTAATATTCTTGCGAAATCATTATCATATTTTAGTATTCATCAGACGAAATTATGAAGATGCAGCGAGTTAGCGATAAAGTGAGTTAGATCATGGTCTCTTGTTAAAAAGTTTCGGGTTTCGATTCGAAGTTTAGCATGATTTCCTTGATCTGAAAAAAATAAATCCTGAGGCGATTAGTAAAGTCGTGCAGGGCACTAAATGAGTGAGCTTAGATTTCGAACAATAATTGAAATACAATTTAAAAATATGATAATATCGCTACTCACTCATGGGTCATCTCCTATTCAAATCCGTATTCAAATAATCCTATCCTAACTTAACCATATAAAAAATATGTTTATATAGAAAAGTCTCCTATGGATATCGTCCACATCCGATAATGGATATAACACCATAAGAATAACATGTATATTTTTAAATTTGATATGTACTTTTATTTGAAAAATTCAATGAGATATTTTCTTGCATGGCTAAGGGTGATTGATATGAACGGCGTTAATGTGTCGAGGATTATTGCAGCCGCGGAGTTCGGAGGGTCCCGAGCCACAGTTTGAGGAGCGGTGGTGTAACGTAACACCGCTATTGGTAAACAAAGGACACAGCAATAATAATGAGTGGCCCGGACAATGGAGAAGTTTGCATACGGGCACCACTCGCCGTACGTGTGGCCAATAATGGCCGGCGAGTGAGGCCCGCCGAAGAATCTGGACCAATGGCGGCTCGGCCTCAAATCTTTGTTAACACTCACACAACCGCAATAACGCACATACACCATAATTACCCGCCACACTACCGACATGTGGCCACACATGTTTACCCACATGACAAAAAATCACTTGCAAAATCACTCCATCGCCGGCCAAGCTGCCGATTGCCCAAAACCGAGTCGGATTTGATGGCCGTGGATCCATTACAAAATCTCTCGAGTAGCTTCAGATGGAGTCCTGTGGGATTTAATGGACCGCATCTGACGAATTTGGGCTATTCAATTTGAGCCAACATAGCTCAACAAACAATCGACAAATGTCTATTTAGCAACAAAAATGTATTCCTAAGGCGCAGATCTTCATAGGAGATTTTCCCAGCGATAGAGCCTTTTTATATGGAGATTTTACATACGATTAATCCAGGATATGCTTATTTAAATAGGAATTTTAGATATAGTAGCGAATTTATCATCGTCTTTAAATGATATTTTGATCATTGTCGCAAATCCATTCGCTAATATGTGATCATGCACAACTTTATTAACAAATATTTACATTTTCAGATCCAGGAAATCCATCCAGTAAAACACATTTCCCTAAATTAATGACGGGGTGAAAATATATTACTGCAAAACGGATTTGAACCAGAACCTTTATAATAAGAGTACACGAACCAACTTATTGTATTAAGATTTTGCAATACTGATGCAATTATCTTACTCTTATTTTATCTTAAAATTAATTTTAATCGATGGAGGATTTTATCAATTGGGTGGATGAAAATATAAAAATGTACAGGATACAATTACTTTAATTTAAGATCAAAATGAATGATTTATTTAAGCTGATTAATATAGATTCTACCCTTGTTTTAAACGGTTGTTGTATAAGTTTTGCTTTGGAATTTTATTTAAAAACATTACAATATTTGCCTTTATAAATTGACTCGACCAATCATATATGTATAAATCTATTTAGCACAAATTCGCCAGATCAAGTGTTACCAATCTGATGCAAAATTGTTGAAAATCATTTTTTTAATATCATATTAGGAAATTTTTCGCTTTATGTGCGGCTTTAAATGAAGCTTAAACACATTTTTGACGAAACAAGATGGACATATTATGTTTAATCATAAATCTACAATACCTTCGACGAATTTAACGATTGGAAATCCAAAGAAGATGTATGGAAGGCAAGCATTTCGAAATAAACAAGACGATCGTTATTCGTATAATTAATCCGCGCATAATTGCATTATGTGCAACGAAAGTACTAAAACATCATTGAGGATTTATTAGCGAACACGTTAACTGATTGTGCGTGGCGAAATGTCCATAAAATCGACTCCATGGGCATTCTTCTTCTGATCCAACGTTATCGACATAATTGGATTCGAACTACTCGTGTTCTATTTGCGGCGGATTCGCTCGGCAATTTTGAGCGAATCGTACGTTTGACCCGATAGGTGACATGTGCCGCGGGTTAATAAACCTAAACCATTCAAAATAGACACGTCACACACTGACTTTTTGATGAATGGTCGGAAATAAAACGGGTAGACCAGTCTTTTATGTTCCTTGAGGATCGAGTAAAAAATATGCGTATTAATAAGCGGTGGCACGGGTCGATTATGGGTTAAGGTGTGTTAAGTGCCTGTACGTCCTTTTGTTATAGTAGAACCTTTTGAACTCGTTTTTTTATTGCCCGTCAACTTTAACCATCTTATCTAGTTTACAGCTCGTGCTTTCGGTTAAATGATGACGAACCGGTTGAATTGTTATGCCGGTCCCGAAACCTTAGGCGATATAATAAAAATAAATTACGCCCATTGTCAGGGAACGGCTTCTTTAATGGTTATTTAATATTCGCATTTATTGTGTGTCAAGACGGTTGACACAATTAATATGTATCGTATTTCTTTGAAACGTACATTTTTTGAGTTTAATCCGAATTGGAATGGGTTTACCGTAGGAAAAATGCATAAAAACACGCAAAAAATGAATATTTACATATACACATTTTGAACAAAATTGCTTATTTCAAACGATTTATGAATTCAATCAAGGCTTATTAAAACAGATTGAGAAGCTTTGATATATGATTGATAGATGATTTGGCATTAAAATAATTTAATTGTGATGATAAACCATTGTAAAATATTGCGATTTTAATACCAAATGCTATCATAAAACCCACGAGATCATGGCGCTCTTTACACTGAATCAATATTATTTTTATTAAATTACTTAAATAATAAAATATATTTATATTCGAAGATTATTTTTAGATCATAAGATCAAAATACACCAACAGATTTATCGACTTCATGTCGAAAATGGCTTTCGTGCAAATGGGGGATGTTAATCCAATCGATCTTACAAATTTAAAATCATCCAAAAAAGCTTCCTAAATATTTTTCAATAGCAATATTAACATAATTTAATTTAATTATTACAACAATAGTGGGAACTTACACAGTCCATTCATTAGCTGATGGTTCCAAGCGCACGATATTAACTAAATAAACACCAATTCGATTGTTCAAAGCCAAGTTTTCCACTTAATTAAGAAACATTTTTTCCTTCTTATCTCATCACAATAAAAATTATCTGCAATTGTTGCAAACGAGTCGAACAAAACGGGTAAACGCGCGATTAAAACCTGTCCGCTCGGCGGTTAAGACGTCTTCCGAAGAGCCGGATAAACGGGTTGTCGGAATTTCAAAAATTGCATTTGGAACTGCATAAATTTTTCATTGATATCACACATATTTTGCTTTGTTAAACGTTTTTAAAAAATCGTATTGAGTCCTTTGGATTTGAATCGTGTTTGCGTTCGATTTGTGCGATTTCTTAATGGCGTCGCTATTAATCGATGTCTATTTTTATGCAGACCGGATAATCCGCCCACGGATAATCATATTTTTGGCATGTTCGCTTATCAATCATGCGAACAATAGGGACTAAATATCGTCTTAAAACAATACTTGTTAACTGTCAATTCTGAGCGTATTGACACAGCGTTTTGCATCATCGCTGTTCAACCCAAAATTTTTGCATTTGAAATTGGTTTTTTATCCTATGGAAAATTTTTGATAAATCAATAATCGTGTGTGTTCAGCTGATATGTTTTAAACATATCAATTAATGCGTTTTCGAGCGAATATTTTGGATTTTTCGGTTGGGATGGCAATTGCATATAAATCATACAAGCTAAATGCAATATAATTCAATAATCTTCATTCCCTAAACAGATTTTTCTATTGCATTTCTATGACATTTTGAGAATATCTGGAATAAGCAATCTTTTGTTTACACAAATGTTATTGCATACGTTACAATGCATGCGATCAAATTTATTGCGCGCCAATAAAACTATGCCGACAAAGAAATGTAAGATAACTAATACGTCCGTTGCTTTTACGTCAGATTAAAAATTCATACACCAGAAACCCTCAATATTTTTCCACTCAGTCCTTCACCATTTCATAGTGCAAATCTCGAGGATTTTAATAAAAAATACAATCGATCGCTCCGCCTGACCGGACGCTATCAAATTAAGATTGCATGCGATAGTGTCCAGGATAACAAATGTGTTTGTGGACACATGTGTTCTCTCATAAACGCTTTCAATGGGGCACTCAATGGGACCCGGGTAGATAATATTGACCGAGCCCATCTATTCACAGTGTTCCTGCACATGACCATGGCCATCCAGTGTCGTAGAATTCCGGACGCGAAAAAACCACAAGGGCGAGTTTTTCGCGAAAATCCATTCATCATCGCCGCGATAACAGCGCAATCCGACGATCGATACAAAGGTAATTCTTTGATTAAATTTAAATATAAATACAGCGAAATGACCAAGCTGGTAAAAAATCAGAATAGTCAATTTGCATATTTAAGCGTATAAAATCGCGGATTTTTTTACTGCTTTCCGAGAAGATACGACCAAAGTTCGATGCGTCGATGGTCAAATATTGTTCGATGTCGTATTATGACGATAATAATTACTTTCGACTCTGCAGCGTCGACTTATCTGCGTATAATTTTTGCCAAAAAATATGCATCAACGACGATTATGCTAATTTCGAGGACTCGAATCAATCGTCGAAGGATCGTCTATGATGATATGGCATCGATTTTGAGTTTTCATACGCATCAAAAGCAATTCAAATCAATGAAAAACGTTAAAATTTCATTCTGATGGATTTGAGCATTAAAAAATTGTAAAATTAATTGCAAATTTATTCCAAATAAATAGACGGGTATAATTCAATCACACAAAATATATGACGTGGTGTTAAAATTTCATCTTAAGATGTTTTTTTAAGTCTTGCAATGCGAATGAATATGATTTTGCATCGATATATGTAAATTTGCGCGATGCAAAACTGTTTGGATTGATCGGTCTCGCTTTCGATGTTTGTCTCGAATGGTCGTAAACAGACATGTATCTAATTTGGTGTATAATCAATCGTTTCGATATTGATTCGAAATACGGATTAAGCCGTGAAGGTTATAAACTTTACTTAGCAACGCCCCTGATGTGTATTAGCACCCTTTCGAGCAGGGGGTAGTTGTGCGAGGCCGGACTCGCTGCAGACTGTCCTCCCTCGGCTGACCACACCACCCCGCGGAACACCTTGCATAACTACCACGTAACAGGTTGCGGTAAACACTGTCCAGGCTTTTGTCTCCGGGCTTTTGTTCGACGCCTGAATGAAGCTCGTCGGAAAGCCTTATTTACATCGAAAAATGAAGACGAGCTTTTCGCTCGACGATTCATCCCCATGCGAGCTTTCCGCGACAGATGGCGCTACCGAGCTCGAATTTGATCGCTTTCTAAAACCATGCAGATCGATGCAATTTTAAGCAATGCCAGAGGTATCAATATAAATTTTCGCAGGTAGCGGGATACAAAAGTTCGCGGATCTAATCACAATCAAAGTTCGGAAAATTTACGACGCAAATGTTGTATATTTAACCTTGAAAGTTTCCGCCGAACAAAGAAACGTATTTATTTATGTACTGGGAAACCGCTTTTATAACGCCCCGAGAAGTACGGCATATTTTCGCCCAAACTCTCGCAGGGCACATCTTCTCGAGAGAAAAACACGGCGCGATAAGAATATTAATTAAAAATGAAATAAAAATTACTCGACGTGACCTCCCGGCGTCTGGGGGGGCGGCGGAGCGAGTTCGGAGGGTGGGCGAGGGTCCATCGACGATCCGTCGCAGACGGGGGTGGAAGCGAGATAAGATTGCAGCGAGGGTCGTCTGGCGTATTTTTGAATGATGCGAATTTTTCAGCGGGCTGATTAGTCGAGATATCGCGCATTAACGGACACGGACGCAGTTCGAGAGCGGCGACGACGCAGTCGCGAGTTACGGTCCGTCATCCGAGATCAACGTTGATGTATGCCCACTCGCAAATCATCTCCATTGTGAGATTTGTAAGATCGTCGATGGTCTTTTTTCTCGCCTATCTCGGACAGATCATTAGTTTTCGAGTGTCGCAGCGTTTTAACGGCCGCCTGTAACGTGAGAACGGAGTGATGACCAAAATTCGGGCAATTTGTTAAGTCCGCCCACGGAGACGCGGAGGATAAAAAGTGGTCCATTGAGCAATTTTAATATCCACGTCGGCTGCATCTTTAGGTGTGATCCACATTAATTATGCGTTTTTTTCGCGAGCCGAGCGTGATTTACGGGCATAACTGTGTTGTTGTTGTGGCTTTTCATTCATCGGATTGCGTGAAAATTCGCGCTTTTGATCGATCGCGCGTCGTATTGTTGTATTTATTTTGAATGTTTTTATGGGATGTTTGGCAATTTTCGGGGCGATATTGGGGTGGGTAAATATTGTAGTGTCATATGTGAAATGCTGAATGGGAGCCTACCTTGCGCAATTCTGACCGCTGGCATTTTGATTCTCATCTTGTACCGGGTTATTTTGAATCCTGTCCGGCGTGAATTTTCGGGTTCCGTCTTCGGGTCACTCTTTCGGGACTCGAAAAACTCTGCACGAAACTATTGTCATTATTGTCCCCGGCGAGCGGAAAGCGTGCGAGGTTTTCCGGACATGTCGGAAAATTAGGACGACAGGCAGGTCGTTCTCCGCTTGGCGCGTACAGTCTTGTTCGCTTTTCGCGATTTTTTCCTGTTCCACATTTTTTCACGGGGTCCTCGATTTGAATCACATAAGTTCACTTGGAAAATTTGGCGGGAGAATATTTTTGTTTTTATTTTTTTTTAAACGAACGACACTTTTGCACGTTATGTTATGGGTAGCACCAGTTAAATAAACTTAATGGAAATAGTTAGTCTTGATACGGGGGGCGGTCGTCCGGGTTGTGTCCGGGACGGCGGGCGGCAGCAGTGCTCAAGTCCGCTCGCGACCGCTGCGCCGGTCCGTCTGTCCGCGGTGTCCGCGAGGCCGCGGGCGCGCCCCGCACCCCGCACGCCCCCCCCTGACGGACTGCGTCCGAGCTAGACGGCGATAGTCGCCTAGTCGCGCCGCCAGCCACCAGCGGAGACGCGCGACTTTAAGCGTATCGCGAACGCAACGACCGACCACGCTCATCTCCCTAACGCATGGATCCGCAACCTGCGAAACACCCACCACTCTCAATTTTATCCCAACAAAAAAAAAAAAAACAAATCCTCCCACAGTCCGGATCCTTAAAATTAACCATACCAGCATTAAAACACTTAACTAACTACACCATAACCGATCATCTGCCTGCTTTCCCAGAATATCATTATTCTAAAAAAAAATGCCAACATTTATTATAAAACAATGCACAACGTAGCTTTAACCCTTTGCGGACGTATGGACATGGGTTTCGTGACGGTCGGAATTAATTTCCATTGAAAGAACACTGATATATTGCACGCAAGATTATGAAGGATAAACAAGATTTATCTATTATTTATTGACAATAGATGTGTGTTTAGACCAGAGGTTCTTAAACTCGAATCCGAGGATCCCTGGGGGTCAGCGATGTCATTACCGGAGATACGCGAAAATAAAAATAAAACTGGATTTTCGTGGAATTATTTACAGAAAACATAACAAGATCTATTTTGATTAATATTTATAGGATAGGATACGCCAAAAAAATTTAAAGGGGTTCACGAAAAAAATGTTGCTCAAGAAGGCATTCACAGACTACATAAGTTTAAGGACCGCTGGTTTAGACAATAATGAGTTCAATAACATGTTTTTATTTAAACATCATATTTTATATTTGGCATTGTGTGGTATCTTTGAAAGCTGTCTCCAATATGCAGTCCTGGTTTTCGACTGAGTTTCGACTGTTATCTCTGATTTGTCTGAGCAATGTTTTGGTTCATGATAAGGTCACTTAAATACTTAAGAGCATTAAGAGAAGTTATAAACTGATACATGAATGAATAGACTTAAGATTCATATGGTTCCTTGTGTGATGGCTGAGAGTAGACAAACGACCGCAAACGATTAATATATTAATTAAATCTTATATTTTCATTTTTATACGCAATGGCGGACTTAGCACTGGCGCAATTTAAGTTTGAGCCACATAAAAAAATATTTGATCTTATCATAATAATGATATGCTTTCTCAAAACAACGCAAATGATTGAGCTTTCTAGAAACGTGACACAATAGCATTATAGATGATGATATGAGCAACGTCCATATCTTAATTATATTGATTTGCATAACAAATGGACAATGGAATTTCAGAATGATCGCTACGCGATAAAGAGAGTCGAGTATAAAAAATATGCGAGTTGCCATAGAGATCAATCTGCTTTTAGCCCGTAAAAGAGGATGATCGCAATATTGCGAGCGCATTCCAATGATTCAAAAAGAGCACTCTTGTACGTTGAGCTCATAAAGAGAACGTAGCGCAGTTTTGGAGATAAAGACGGAGAACTTTGCACGAGTGTGTAGATCGTTAGGCCAAATTTATCAACTAATAATGATTTCGATTTCAAGTGTGTTATTATTTGTTTACGCAAAAAAATGACCGAATATTTTATAATGACCGAATAGAAATCTCAGTATGGGTACATAACAAATATATAGGAAGAGATAATCTAAATAAAATGCATAATAATGACATAAGATCACAAGCTATAATTTAGCTTGATAACATTATTATCTGAACTATTGGTTTAATAGGACTGGATGAACAAAGAGTAAAGATTACAATATTATCAGATGAATATGAAGATCACATATTACATCAACATAAAAATCAACCAAACTCTTTTTTAGGTTTAGTTCCAGTATTAATTTATTGGTATGCTAAATCATTTTATTTTATTAAATTTGAAGTGTCTATTTTTTCTATTGATCTATAGACTGTTTGTTTAAAAAAGTATATAATAAGCATCTATTATCATTAGAACATCATTTTTGATAAATATTTAGTATGTGGCTAAAAATGTTCGATCAATTCTATAAGATAAAACTTAAAAGTTGATATGATCTAAATAAAATCTAATTGGATTTTAGATGGATATTTAGATAACATGAATAGACATACAAACATATTTGCATTTGTATGCAACATTGGCTCAAATTCAATATGATTCGGGTCTAAATTCGATTTGTTTGGGCGTCGAGATGGATGGTAAATATATTGAAGATACAAAAATCGCCCCCGCAATAAAGGTAGCCGCTGGTTGTCGACGCCTGATATTTTGCGAGAGATTTTCCTTAGCGCGCATGTGTGAGTGTGTGGCTCACGTATGACCGGGGATGTGATTCGTCTCTCTCTATGGCCATTAGAGCAGATGTGCCAGAGTTGAAGGGATACAACATTTTCCTCTCAGTGTCCGGGAGCACGCGGATACAGACGTGTTGTCTTCTCACTCTAACACCAGGTACCGGCTAGCGGGGTGAGGGTGGATATTCGGCCCGTTATACAGCCACGGTCTTTCGCCATGGACCGACGTCCTCTCTCATCCACGACCCGCCAAAACTTTGCCGACATCGTCTTCGATCCGTTCGATGCTTTTCATTTTTCAGCCGAATTTCACCCTGTAACACTTCATCTGATTGAGAATTGCATTGTGTGCAAAATTGTGGATTCATACATCCCCTTATCTATTATTCATGATCCGATTCCCGTCGGTGGTTCGGAATTCAGAACTTTCTCCTCGCAAAAAAATTATGTCCCGGCGACAAATCGAATTAAAAGTAACGGTGTATTATTCTAAAATGAGTCGGCATTAATCCGCCAAATAAAAGGATGTCAATGTTGAAAGAGGAGGAGGAAAAAAAGTGGAAAAGAAAATTATCCGCTCTCTCCTTAAGATGTTTGGGGTCTTTATTAACTGAAAGTTTTGATACATTAATTATGCGAAGGGTAAACGGCGCCGCCAAACAACTGAAAGAAGGGTGGATGAGGACCGGGAAAAAACTTGTAGATTTTAATTTTCCATCGAGGAGTGGTCTCATTTTATACTCTGTTGAATTAGGCTAACACGAATTTATGGACTCATCGGTGTTACTTCTTCGCCATCCAGACTGTAAAGATATTCATACTTTATATACCCTTTTAAACCAAAAAAATAACCACGATCGATATGACAATAATGATAAGCATGATCCTTCAGAATTAAATCATTTGATTGAGATATTAATGCGAAAATTTATTAAATACATATACACCAGGCATTCATATGTCAGATCAAGTGTTACCATTTTCCCTTCATCACAGACAAATTTATAAACTCATCACAGCAAATTATATACTGATTAAGTCATCATTATTAAATTATTATAAATATCTAATTTTTGCATTGTAAATATTTGATAATATAATAATCAGTGGCAATAATAAAGCCAAGATTTGCTTGGATCATAATTTGATTACATTGATCGCCTTTTGCTAATATACATAGTGCGAAATATGATCTAATAACATTATGTGATGCATTTCTGGGAAAATCAAACGTGAATTTACAAGGGTATGTCGACCGTTGCGTGCATATGAATAATTCTGAAATATACCTCAATGTCTCACCCCCAGCCCGGTACTACCATTGCAAGACGGCAATCATGAGATTCTAGGAAGAATATGGATTATCGATATTCGTTACTAGGAAATCGGTCGTTTTTAATCACTCGCTAATTTTCATTTAACCACTTTCTAATGCCACGCTATTCATGCTCGTGAATAGCTTGGGAGCGTGTCTAGGATGATGTTTATAGGCATAAACGGTCGTCAATGGACTGTCATAGCCGTCAAAGAATATCAATACGTGGCACGAACCGACAGATCTGCAAAATTCAATAGTGCGAAAATCCCTCCGATCGGATATATAAAAAACAGAGGTTCTCTTGAAGAATTACGACAAAGGCACGGAGGGTCCAAATTTATGGATGTGAAGTAATTCCATTAGGTACCCCTGGCGTGGCAGAAGCCTTCCGGCGAAATTAAAAGTGTCGTGGGACGGTAAAGAAGTAGAAGTGACAAGCCAAGCGACAGGGGAAGGTGTGGAGAAAGGGCGACCTTGCAGCCTCGAAGACAAACCTTAACCAGATGAGGGTGGATGGCGACGAACCCACTTCTATATCTTCTTCATCGATATGTTTGTACTAAATATACGCATAAAGGCTCGGTAGAAGGTTACTTGACCCTAGGTTGAGATTATGTGCTCGATAGCTTAAAGGTTATACCATAATTGCTGTACGTGCATGTCGCTATGCATATCGGCCTGCTATTCTTCTTTATAATCTATTCTAATCAAAGCTACCCATTAAGAGAATGTTGTTTGCTCATGGGGATTATTTAATGTATTTTGTATTAAATTAGAGTTTAATAACAATTTGTTAATCGGTATTGAGCCATTAATTGCATAAATTAAGCCGAATGTCGCAATGGCGGCAAGTCTAATCAAAAGGCTTACATCATAATCATTACAAAAATTATAATTATCTTATAAATCTATTTAAAATTTTAAGACATATTTAAGCATTATACGTGGATGATCTCATTGATGATGATGATTGTTTGTTGATATAGCACTTTCCTTTTAGCTAACATCATATGTGATAAAACATATTACATTGCTACAATTTGAGTACTGATGGGAGGCCGAATTCATTAATATTAATTATCCCTAGTCAAAAAATCAAGGAATTATCCCTTTTATATCAACTTCAGATTGTGGTATTTGTATGCAAATATTTAAAATTTTAATTTTGTACATAAATTATACATATTATTTAATAAAAATGCGTCAAACATGTCTATTTTTAGTGATTCATCTTAACGCAATACTCAATAAATTCGTAGGATTTTCGTTTTACGCTTTTTTCTTCTTCATTTGGTGTCGTTTTTTCGCACGCACTAATAAAGCCATATAATATTCGCTATTGATAGTTATACCTTTGTCAAGGCAATCCATGAATAAAATACCGTACACATCCCAAAATTCGGAGACTAAAACTTTACCAGCTAATATTTGAAAAAAACATTTTTATTGCGCTAAACACCACTCTGAATTATTCAAGTGTGAGCAAACGTGGTACTCACTTTGAACAAAGCTTTCTCATGGACAAATATTGATGCAAAATGATGAATACACTAATTTCTGATATCTTTAAGCTATCAATTAGGGCTATATTTTGATCCTACGAACTTATTGAGTGATGTGTTTTAATACTTGTAGCAAAAATGATTGGAAATTTTAGCACTCAACTAATTTGTAAATGTTTGTGTATATGTAATTTCTCGTTTTTATCTCGTTCATGGTTTTTCAAATTTATTTATATGTTAAAATATCGATATTTCAATGAAGTCGATTGAAAAATGTGCTTCATTTTTTGAAAACTCAAAAGCAGTAAAATAAAACCAAAATGGGATGGCATTCCGGTCTTATCGCATCTCATTTTAAGCGCTGGAAGTGGGCTATTTGTCTTCTTCAAAGGATGTTTGGAGTCGGTTGAATTCTGAGATTCATTTCCAGTGACGATTCCTCTGTTGAGTTTGGATTCATAGCTGATGGAATATGGGGATATTCCATCCAAAAAAAAGTGACTTTCTTTAGAAGCATGGGTAGTTTATTAGATCTGCATGTCAAAAGACACAAAGCATCACATCTTTCTTTATCTTCAAACAGCTGTTGGTCCAATAAAAAAGCACAACATCTATCAAGTCATTAAACTGTACATATTGTATTGAAATTGTGAATGGAGCAGGTTCAAAAACTACAATAAATAAACAGTTAATTCAAGAGTGTCAGACGTCTGATTTTATAACGTGTCTCCATTCAGCGTTTTTTTCCCTCCCAATGAACGTTGTGTAAATACGTTCGACATAGCATTGAATAACGAAATAAAGCCTCTTAATTAACGAGGTGATCATTCCATTGAAAAAGCACAATTACGACCCGATGTCAGATTCGACTATGCAGCCCCATTCATCCGCGGGGGAAAGCTCGCGAACAAAATTAAAAGCTCAAATCTTATAAAAATTCAACACCCAACCGAGAAAACGTTAAAGAATAAAAATCTATTAAGTTCACCGCTCCAGTCTGCCGGCTAAGTGAGGTTAATTAAAAGCGAAAACACTTCTTCTTTCTCGGCTCTTAGTTACGTGGTTGTTACACCCCATCGCCGGGAGGCCAGGGGGGTTGTTCCACCCCGACTCGCGCTCGCGGCCACCCCTCCCTGTATACAGAAAAAGTAGCGCCGCTGAAATATCCCGACGCGAACTTAAAACACCGCCAAATTTACTACGAACGTGAAAGCTTTATCAATGAACGGATTTTTCACTTGTTTTGACGGGCCCTCTCATTGTTTTCGATGAATTGTTTGTTTTTGTAATGAGACTCGTCGGAAGGGGTGTTTTGCCCCTCTTGCGCTTATAAGATGATTTCATGGCGAAATCGGTTAAGACACTTTGTTTCTGTCTGAAAAACGACTTTCGCGAACAATGGGCCGAATCGGTCCCACTACTTCTGAGGACGTTCTTGAATCGGCTCGCTAATGACGACTGATCAAATAGGACAACAATGCCCTTTGTCGCCCTTAAAGAACACAATACGACGATGCCCATTAAACAAATCCGATATATTTAATAATAACGTCATAATTTGTATCAAAAATTAACCATTTAAATCCATGACTTTTTGATATTTTTAAGAAAAAAAGGGATGCATACATTGATTATATGAATCGTCAATACATTTTTAAGCTTCGTTGTTGTACTTTTGTACAGAGGAACTGAAGATGTGATAATCTGAGACAAACTTCTCATCCAAATTCCAAAATAACATTTTTAGTCACCGAAGCATCATGTTTTTTAACACAGTATTTATTATCTTTAATCCTTGTATGTAAAATATAATCTTTTTAGCGATGGTATCTTCTGATTTTAACTACTGATGAGCGAGCTTAGGCGACGCCTAGGGGCAGTAACTGTCTAATCTATGTATACATATATGTTTGTCAAATTGTTATATTAATCTTTCCCTACCGGTGATGTATTTACTACACCTCGACTCTAATAATGGGAATATCGATATAAAATATAATAGATACGGGGTTCAAAATTTTTGTATTTCTCTGTAATATAATAACGAATCACATCAAAGTATTATAGTATATAAGTATTCATCTGCAGCGACGAAAATAAATAATTTGTCGGGAAATCGGGAATCGGGAACACTCGATGTTTTAATGTTACTTCGGGCATATTTTCAAAATAATATTTGAATTTTTTAGCGTTTTATTTAGCTATTTTTTAATTGTATTTTTATCTTTTATTAAATAAATAAAATTCTTTCGCCTTCAAGCTATTTTTTATATTAAACAAATGGACTTATTAGTAATTTTTGATCAAATTTATTAATGTGATTTCTTAAACTATTGAAAATCCCGGTCCCGGGATTCCGGGGCTGATCCCGGGATGGTCTAATGCGATTCCGAAATTCCGGGACAATTGAATCGAATTTTTTTTAAAGACTAGTCATAACTTATTACAAAAATGACTTTTTTTTCGATAAGCGACCAACTTTTTGATCAATTTTCGGCCAAAAACACCTAGCATAAATAGGGTTTTCTTTCATTTTTTTTTAGTTTAACGCTTCTGGATTAATCTTTCGACTCGAAATTACTTTTGAACTTTAAAAAGCAATTTTTAGCTAGCTGTAAATCAATTATTTTTTTCACATAAGCTTCGTAAATTTTCAATGTTTCGTTTCGAGGTTAATTTTATTATGCTTAATACTTGTAAAAAAGCAATAAAAATATTGAATTACTATCTTCTTATTGACATACATTTAAATCGAGACAGCATAAGATGAATGAAAGAGTTGGATGAGAATATTTTCCTCGAGATCTTAGAGCAATTCAAGATAATACAAATCTACAAAATGTTCTGCAAATTTTAGTTTGAATCGTTCAAACGCTTATAATTCTATGGTAAACAGATAGAGTGTTAAAAAAGTGTTTATTTCAATTTAAATTATTGTTGGTATGCCTTGCATATATTGATTCATATCCTTTTTTGCATCCAATAACATGATGCATTATTTGGAGCAAAGTGTTTGATGTTCCACGAATTTCTCATAATAGAAGCTTTTGAGTGTTGTCGTCTCAAATGGCATAGTTTGGTAATTTTTATGTAATATGGTAATTTTCTATGCAGGCAAAATTACCAAATCCATATCGTATATATCATACATTAACCTCATGTGTTTCATATTGACGGCAAAATGATCTCGGCATTTAATTTGTCTATGCTCACCCATCGGGCCACTTGGATGAATGCAACGAACGATTGTGGGTGATTTTAAACGACTGTGTATTAAATGCGTTCTTGCATAAAATTTAAACAGACATTTCTTCCCGCCCCTCGGAGGTTATCATTTGGCAATCCAGGTTACAATAAAATGCGGCGTAAATATGATATCTCATAAGGCCAAAACGCGTCCTGTCAAAGCTCAATTTCGCCGGATTAGCCTTAATTTTTATTGTGGCTGAGAATCTTTTTGTTTTTCGGCCCCCCGACGTTGGGGAATTTACGAGACGAAGCTAATACAGATACATTAAGTGGTCGTAAAAGATATTATCACCGTCGTAAAAATAATTTCCTTCATACTTTCCCGGAGAACACGGCTTTCCACGCGGGCGTAATCTTCCACTAAAACAGGAATGCAGATATAAAATATGAAGTCGGCGGGGAAATTCAGCAAAAGCTTTTCATTACTCATTTTCAACAGCCTCCCTCGAAAGTCGGCCGTCTGAACTTTCGCTTTTCATTGACCTAGAATGTCTGGGATGGATCATTTACTTCGATATTATTTTTAACTATTTTTCCGCTTGAACTTTTGCTCTATTGCCATCCTTTGCCGGCGGGGTGCGTTTATTGCAGCGCAAGCAAGAAGGAAGACATATTTTCTTATGGAGCCGAGGAAAATTGTAGTTCCTACTATCAAACACTAGAAAGCGCTCCATGACACCGGCGCGCTTTTCCGACGATATTAGTGAAGAAACCAACCCCTAAAATTAATATTCAATTAAAAACGCCTTAAAATTCATTCACAAGGGCGGAACAATAATTGATGACACAACACACGTGTTCTGCACTAATTTGTCATTTCAGCAAGCAATTACTTATCGGCAGAGCAATTTCCGGTTTAGTCCTGGAATTGATTGCCTTTCGCTAATGTGTTCATGACGTACGGATGTTTGAGATGTGACGTAAAAACCACATGTGTTATAATCGATCGATATATTACACATTCGTCTTAAAAATGATATTTTTTATCCGCGCTCTGTGTCATTTTCGAGTTGTTTATTGCGATCGGAACCGGTTTTTGGCTTAAGGCTTTATATTAGATGATCATTTTATTGCACCGGATGTGTGAATTATGGTCATAATATGCTTGTAAACGATCATCGCGATACAAACAAGGATCATGATTTATTTGGACACAATTCCAATAGAAAAATCGCAAAAAATTGCTACAACAAGTGATCGAGTGTATTTCTTAATTTTTAACACATTTTAGGCGGGACGACTAGTAATTGCTTCTTCGCGAATTTTAATACGGGACGGGAGTTTTTTAATAAAAAATAAAACCAATATTTAGCTTATCGATCAATCAACACCAAATCTGCATCAGTCAAAGTTACTTTTTATTGGTGAAGTATTACGTTTATGTTTTAACACTACAGCTGAAAACACCGGCTTGAGAAATGGAAATAGTGTTCTTCTGGAGCAGAAAATGGAAAAATATATGCTTTTCCTAACTTGTCACTATCATATAATGGTAATTATATTAGAATCTGTAGTGAATTAATCGCTCGGTCCGTCTGGTGCTCCTGATATCCAATTGTGTAAAAGATTTAAGAAGGATTGGGACAAAATTGATCAAAGTTATTATAAAACAGTAATTTATGATACTACGTCTTAAAATCATAGAAAATATTACTGCAGAAAGGATTTATTTTGCTCAAAAACAACTTCAAATGTATCATCCTCGAGATGATTATAAAGAGTTACTGAATCCATCATTTACTTGGAAGGAATTCCTGAAAAAGGAGTTTCATTTAGGAGGTCTGCTGGTTTTCACTGTGCTAAATGAATGGCTAAAGCTATGTGTTACTTGAAAAAAAAAATGTAAACATCAATTTAAACTGACAAAAATGGAACACAGTGAAAGATATTTGTCTTTTCACAGTCGTAATATATATAAAATACTGATTTCAAGCCCCTGTCTGATGTTTAGCACCAAGAAACGACTTACAATTATTAAAAGACCTGATATCCTTTAAAAATATAAACAATACAATGGCCAAAGTTGCCATGAAAAAAATACTGAGCCATTTATGATACTTGTCGGAAGAGTTGGTGTCTTTTGCATTTTTTGACGATGAACTTTAAGTTAAAGATAAGCAAAATAAGGTAGATACACTTAGAATCAAATGTGTAGAAGATTACCTGAAAATAAAAAGCATTGATATCGAACATCACCGAAAAAAGCATAGAAGACTTTGTGACAAACAATTCTTTATGATTTTTCCAGATACTGGGTGTCTCATCACATTTTTTGAATAAAGATGTTGAATGTTGTTGATGTGTTTATTCTATGTTGTCTTAATGAAGGAATATAATAAACTAACGACAATCGACGAAGAGCAAAAGCAAACCCCTTGGTAGTTACCCCTAAATATTATTTTTAAAAAATTGAAAAAAAATACTGAAATAGTTTTTAAGGGTGGAAAAACAAGTAAGAGGTTAACCGGTCGAATATTCGAATTTTTTTTTACACAAATAAGGACCACCCTAATAATGATGGATTCATGTTTCTTCCATTGTCACATACTGTTTGAAAAATCCTTTTTATAGCACTGAAACACTTCTAAATTATCGACGCATTGTTGTTTTTGATTGTGTGTGCACAAACGCGGTACCCTACAAAATTTAAAACCTTTAAGCTATCAATTATCTCACGCAATTTCAATTTACGATCGGCCAAACCTATTTTGTCATCCTACGAACTTATTGAGTGATATACTAAGTAGGTAAAAAACTAAGTAAAAGTAATGTTGAATATATTAAGTAAAGAAGTAGTATGCAGTAACGCAGTTTAAATAATTATTTCAAAGGAAAAATGGCACGCGGTGACACCCCGACAGAAATGTGTTAAGATCCGATATCGATGCAATTGTATAATTTCTTCAAGAAAAAACATGAATTATCACCGATAAGAAACAGTCAGTGTGTATGCAAATTTATGAGCCAGCATGTGTACACAATGCCCCCAAAAAGAATTAGCCGTTTCCGTTTGTGTTACCGCCAAAAGTTTGCGCCCACTCAATATATGTCCCCTTCATCTCAAGATTTAACATTTTTTGCCTCTGAGGTCTTAGCCGCACATCCTGTTCTACAGCTTAATTTTAGAGGGTGTAGAGTCAATGAACTCAATTCTAGGGGATGTCACGATTCGGAGGCTCCGATTCTGACAACGGTACACACATGCCGATAGCGAATTCTCAAAGACTGGGTCGTGGACTAAAAATTATTTAGTTAAAGGCGGCCAAAACAGTTTTTAACAACATTTAATACAGGATGTGCCCGAAATATCAAGATTTCAATGCAATATTTCGTCGGCGTTAAAAAAGCTCTTATACGCCGAAATCGAGTTAATGTTCGTTTCAAAGCTCCTCTCGGGTCAAGCGTGACTCGTTCCTGTGAGAATTCTCCATTCGTAATAAAATAAGACTATTTCGGCATTTTGTGTGTGCAGGACCCACCGGTTGATTTGGGGGTGGTTATATTTAGATGGGCCAAAACAAAAACAACTGCTATCTTATGAGAAAGGGCAGGGGATATTTGTTTACTTGCAACTGTAGTCTAAACAGCAGTGGCGTTCAGCGATATGACGCCCTTTTCTTCCATTTTTAATACACAAAATCAACTGATTGATTTCAATAGCACCAAAAGAATGACGAAAATTAGTTCTTATGTGAATTTTGAATGATTAAGGGCGCAAATGTCGTTGTCGTTCTATCAGCAAATTGATTGATCAATTAGGGTGTTATTAATAAAATAGGGCAGTGCTTTCTATGAATAGAGAGATACTTCCTTACTAATAAATTCTTATTCAAATCATGAGTCTTCTCCCGATAGTCGGAGGTAAAACGACTCGGCGCTCGATACGCTTTGCGAAAATAATTCGTTTCTGTGATACGTTGAGTTCTTTCTGTGACTTGTCGGCACCTCACCGCCGGGGCTGCGCCCTCCGACAGGGCCCCCTTCATCAGTAAGACCGTTTCATCTTGTCCTAACGAAAATTACACGCGAAACATTATAATATAATGCTAAATTTTATTACATCTCATCCTTCGTTATCGCCTAAACATGCGGCTTATGGCAAACATCGAAATTCAAAGAAATGCATTTTTTGTGCCTTTCTTTTCTCTACCTCCAGTGGGCCGTTCCCAATCGACGCTTAACTGTAATAAAATTAAGGACTTAAAAACCTTTCAATAATTGTCAAAGTTTAACATTCAGTCTTCTCCCGATAGTCGGAGGTAAAACGACTCGGCGCTCGATACGCTTTGCGAAAATAATTCGTTTCTGTGATACGTTGAGTTCTTTCTGTGACTTGTCGGCACCCTCAACGCCGGGGACCCCCCCCCTGCACTCTCCCCCGCGCAAGTTCATTCGTACGCTCTGACGAAACGCCGACTACACTTGTATATAAAATTCGCGAGTGACGCCGAAAAACATTGTTTTTACGACATCTGCACAAAAAATGGAACATCTTCACCGCGTCACTTGAGAGGAACTACAACAAGGATAATAACGCAAGTAAGATCATAATAATCCAAGCTTCCAAGGTAAGTGAATTAACAAATACTCGCACACATTCGCCTCCTACTATCACATAAACGCGGGAACACGGGGAGCAAAATGCTTTTTCGACTGCTCCCATAATACAATCTTGACTATAAAACTATTTGATATGGACCAGACTATTTGATATTACTTGATACCCGAAGTTAACCTATTCGTTTCAGCTATGTCTATATATTTGTTTCCAGTTACTCCCAGTCTGACCGATTAAATATTATTTGATTGTGCCCGGTAGACACTAAACGTCAAAGTTCGAATACTGTGATGCGACATAACTACCCCTTGCTAATACAATTTGACTAATACTTTTGCGGCCTAACCACATTTGACTACTCCTAACTATTATACTTATACGATTTTATGTATTTTAACTATTGGCCACTTGACTAGTACCTTTTTACAGAGTAGATGCTTGGATGCTCTTCTAACAGCGAGCTGATGCCCAGTTTATATACTATTCATTGCTTTTTATACGAATCTTAACTTGCATGTCGCTCGTTGTCTCTTGCATGATCTTCCCTACTTAGCAGTATGGAACTCGAGGAACCTCACCGGTTCGGATCCGAGAGGCTCTAGGAACGGAGCAGGAACAAGAAGAACACCAAGAAGACGGCCTCGAGGAGATGCATTTGATGATCTTTACTTTGCAACGAAAAACAACATTGTCTTCCGTTGACTTCTATATCGTTTTGTAATCGCCGAACTGAGAGGGGCAACCTGAAAAAATGGCGAAACCACTCAGTTTCGAATTCGCTCGGGTAAGTTGTACGGTGACGGGGAGACACCCTCAGTTGGTGTAGGAGCGAATCCGAGATGCACTTAAGCGTCACGTATGTCTTCACCCTACCCCGGCAACGCCCTAGCGAGGAAAGGGGGGACTGGACTCCTTGTACTCCAGAAAGCCCTTTCCAGTAGAGTCAAAAAGGTCGTCTAGAGTAGTTTTCCACCACCTCCCTATGAAAACTACGCAGTCTTTACAAACCCCCCAAACTCCTTATCGAGACGTTCGCGAAAGTGTTCGTCAATACGTTCACTCAGGATACCCGTTGGGTGAGCGTTCAAAATAAAACTCGGTGGTAATGCTACCTTCAATATCGAGCGAATGAGGAGGTGAATGTATGATACAGACGAAATGGATGTAACCCCTTTCCTATGAATGGATATTGAAGAGGCCCATAGTTCTGTAGTGGACTGTTAGTGGCTGCGCTATGATGATGATGATTCAAATCATATTATCATAGTTTTTTAATGCTTGGGAAGGAATGGATAACCTCCACATAAGTATCCTTTATCATTAAATATGTCTGTTGTGATATATAAATATACATAAAATTATATTATTAATATAAATATGCATTTGTAGGGAGTTGCACTGTATAATAGAATGCTCCCTCTGGACTAAAGGCTCTCCAGGCCTTGGACAGAACGCTAAAAATATAACCAAATGTTCTGCATGCAGTCTGGATGCAAACGATCCTCACTAGTGATTTAAAAACGTCCATAAGATCCTTCGGAAAATCTTGATAGATTTGAAGGTGAAATATTTTTAGAACATCGCGATGAATTGTTATATTTATAATATAAAGCAATCTATGGATGAAATTTATGAAAATAATTTTGATTCAGATTTTCCAAAAATAGCAGATGGAAATATGAGTTAATTGAAATTCGCCAAAGGAGAGAAGTCTGATAAGTTTTCTATATAAAAATTCAATAGAAATTCTGTCAATTCGAATGATCCCAAGACCGACTTCGAGCTGGTGCTGCTGCGCGTGATTTTTCAAGGTTAACTAATGGTACGCAAGAAACGCCTGAAGATAAATAACCTAGGTCTAGTCAATAGTTCCAGTTGGGGAGAAGGGCAGTTACTTGCACAAAAATAGACCATCGCCCCTCGGCCAAATATATGGCATCGAATCCCTATATTTCAGCCCGTCTAGGACGAACGCCCATTTGGCGTCCCGTTTCAATGAGAAATACAATAAGTCCCATTACTTTAGCAAGAAATAAATTCACAATTTCACTCCGCGGTCCTAAATCATCTTTGACTTGCGCAAATTTATTCGAAATCATAGCAATGTGCTGCTTTTTTTGGATGAATCTTGCGACACAAAGCGCATAAATCATCCGAATGAACCGATCTGCAAATGCAATAATTCTTCACACCCACCCGAATAAACCAAAAATATGTTTGTTGGTTTGATTTTTTCGTTTTTTATCAAATTGCGTTTTATGAACTTGAATGTAGTGATGGCGAACGTGCGGAACGCGTACCCCAAAATGATATGCTAATTTAAAAACTTGTTGAGTGCCGTGGCGGAAGAAAGCTCTTTGAGCATAATAAAACTACGGCTTTTATTGGGTCGTAAATTTGCAATTAAACATCGAATCGCATAATAGTTTATTAAATTATAAGACCTCTGTAGTCTTTACCTTACTAAGTTTCGGTAGCAAAAGCACATACATTAAATATAAAAACATCCCATATATTATTTAATATTTTCATTAGTCTATCTGTTATTAAAACCATATTTTAACCCTTTTATCTATGAAATGTTTAATTTCCTCTCTTCAATGGAATAGGTAAACGTATGAGATATACTTATCTGATTTTTACAAATATATGGTTCAAAAACGTTTTCTGCAGCACAGGTAAAAGAAAAATATAGTTTTTTCCAAATATATGATCCAAAAAATATTTTTTAGGACACAGGTAAAAATGCAAGTCAAAGTAAGAAATATCATAAATTATTTTATGGAACGAAATTATTAAAATTTATTTATGGAACATGAAGAAAAACGTGATATCATGTGCAAATCCTGTGAAAAATTTCTCCTAATCCTATTCTATAAAACCTTTAAGGGACAAAGTCAGGGAGATTTGGTAGATTTGGGTGAGTCTCGAAAAAGATTTAAACATATAGAATTGTAAGTGATAACAATGATGAATATAAGTATGTTATTAAACCTTTTTCAATAAAAAAAATCTTTATTTTCACCTGGTTCGAGTAATGAGCATTAATATTCTTGTTCTGTATACTAATATTTTAAATTTGCACAGTGTATCGATGGTCTTATCGTCTGTAAATTTAACGCAAGATGTGATCTCAGGTCCAACTACATGTAGGTATGACAGCATCCATTCAATCATAATTACTGGTATCATAATATCACCTAGCTCTTACTCTTTATAATATGCTCCTTTTACGATCACTGGTCATTATTTTCAGTATATTACGCTTCATAACTCTGAGAGATTTTTTTTCATTTCTGAAACATTAGTTCTTTATGTCTCATAAGCTCAATTGCTGGTAATATATTTTTATGAAATGCTTTCTTCTTAGAACAAAGCGGAAGATGCGATCTCATTATCGCGAATAAATATTTAAAGATATGCTAATTGCGATCATTCTTCATCTAATTTCACCGAGGATAACAAAAATTTGATAACTGATACTTAAAATTATTTTGGCACTATATCGAAATTCCAAATAAATTTAATATGATTGTATCAGGTCAGTCCGAAAGTTCAGTTTTGGGAAAATTTTAAATAGTGTAAATAAAACACAATTTAACATTTTAATCAATGATATATTTTCATACACTATCTACAATTTCTCACTATCTTACAGGTAGCTTTTCAATTCCATTGCTATAGAAAGACACTGGTTTTGATGGGAAAAAAAACTTGAAAGTACATTTGGTACACTCTGTTTAGAATTTAAATTTTTCCCTAGTAAAAAAAAATATAAGGCATGGAATAAGTGAAAATCACTTGGGATAATATCCGGGGAGTAAGCAGGATACAGCAAAAGCATTATTATTAAATTCACTATTATTTTTGCGCAGTGTGTGATCTACCGTTATCATAATGAAACAATTATTTCTTGATATTCACCAATCGTGGACGTCATTTTTCGAAAAGATTTCCACACACTTGCTCCAGCAAGTGGAAAGTAAGGGCCAAAAAAGAAAGAACTGTATGAAATGCTTCCAAAGCCGAACAGCTTGCTAGCTATTGGCCTACATCTTCGTTCCATAAAAAAATTAATAAATACTATCACAAAGTTTCTACTGACGAAGTCCTTCAGCATTCACACTGGCCGAAAGGCGCAGATTCTTGGTGCGAATTGCGAAAACATGCAACTACAAAATCGTTAGATTTGTACAAGCAACCTCCCTCTCTTACAGAGGATTTTTAGCAAATCTTAAGAGCCATTTATGAAGAATTAACGTCTGATAATGTATTGGAAAGATGCCTTGGCTCGTTTCAAAGAGTGCATATGGTCTCTGGTACCAAAATATATTTTTATGGCAAAAAATATTAGAAATCGCAACATATACTGCAGCATGCATTTTTAACAAAGCATTTAAACCTATTTTAAAAATAATGGATAAAAAGATGCATTGCGATTCATGGAGATGCGCAACTAAGAACGTATACGCCTTGCTAACCGCCAAGGCTCCGAATCTTCTAAATAAGCTATCCCAACTTCTTCTTTTTTATTTTATTTTACGTTTTGTATTAAAAAATATCCCCAAAAAACACCTTTTTTGGGGATAGATGTTTTCCAAAAATGCGCACGAACTTTTGAACTGACCTGATACAATATATGAAGGTGTGCTTGATATTTTTAAGTTAAAGAACTATTGCTACAAGTGACATTGGTATTTGCCAAAAGCATCAATAATATATTGAGATATCACCAATTTTGGCAACAATTACGTTTAATTACATACAGTTTTGTATGCTTTGGATAGTCTATAGATTTCGATTGCAGAATTGTCTGCAAATTTCCGGAACATTCGAGCATTTCCTAGCTTCATGCGTGCAAATTCTGTGACCTGATGATACAATTTCCTCGTGGGAGATTGTCGGGCCAGCATCTGGCAGCTCCATAGGACAGTCGGGCACATTTGCATAATTGCATAAAATAGTTCGATATCGGTGTCCGCTTTCTTCGCCGTAATGCATGCGGCGGCTTGTAATTGTCAGTATCCGTGTGAAGTTATCTCTCCGCATAATTGCAAGAGTTCAACAATAAATGCATGCGCATCTTTACCGCTACATTGCACTCCGCCACGTATGAATGCACGTAATCAAAGCAAATTATAAAATCAAATATTTATCTTTCCGCAAGTATCCATCAATCTGCCTTTGTTTTGCCGTGGATTGTTCGCCGCCCGTTTTCTTTTCTCCATTCGACACACCGAGAGCGTCCTTCTTCGCGCTCCGTGGTTTAGTGGTACTTTCTAGCGTTCACATCCATCTCACCGGTGCTTTGTCCGTGGCCTTTACAAGTGCTGTTAAAGACGTTTAATAAGCTTCGGAAAAATTGTGAAGATGCAATACGTCAATCGATTCTTGGAAAGATGCGCGGCACATCATGTGCATCTGATGGTCTAACTTTTTTGCATTTGCATGCACGTGGTATGCGTTTATGAGAAAATATTTTCTGATGAAATAATGCATATGACAGAATGTAGTCTGCGGAGGTGTTATTTGAATATTGTGGTCATCGGGCCTGCAATCCGGGGTTTAAAACAACATTCTACTTGATGACGAAAAATATATTAATCATCATTTGAGATAAAGACGAGGAAGTGAATCACGTTATTGAAAATTTCTTTTCATCTAAACCTGCTAAATTTTATAAAGAGGGTATTGATAAGTTACCAGTAAAATGGGAGAAAGTTATCACTAAAAATGGTGAATATGTAATAGAGTAATATTACTTTATTATTATTTACTTAAAAGTAAATAAATGCTTGAAAAAAAAATCGGCAATTATTTATGACTCGACCTAATATTTAAATTTACGATATATCATACCAAATGTTACGAAATGCTTCATTATTTGTATTGTTTGCGAAAATCCATAATTAGAATCTTCTACAGAAATCAGGGAATCAAGGGAATAAAATAGTGGATACATTTTCGGACCAGTTAGCCTGGTTCTAAGCCAGTTTATGAAAAAATACAAAAATCCTTCCATGGAACTGTGTGCTTCACAGTTCCAGTAACGTGCTGTTTGACTGTTGTGCGCATGTGCACATAGGAAATTGCACACGAGGCTACTAGGAAGAGAACGAGTCACCACTAATGATAGCATTACATGGTCTCAATCAGCTTTCATTGGGTACACTATAGCAACTCTGGGATGTTGATCGTCAGTAATTAGTAGTATGAATGTCCTTCAATGCTGCAAATCAGCATGAAAAATTTTGAACTGTTTGATAAAAGTGAATTTGAAAGCTGTCGCTTGGAGTGGCTCTTATTGATTCACACTCTGTCATCAACTTTTGCTGAAGCACATGTCGACCAAGTGTTAAAATTAGCAATGTCCAGCAGGACAGAGTCGCGCCGGGATACATTCAACACCGCTTCCCGGTACTCAGATCAAGCTTCTATAAATACTGTCAATGAATCATGACCATATGTGGTACAATTAGGAGTGGACGACGACACCGACCATTATATGACGCATGATCCCAACAGCGTGAAGCTACCAAAGCACGGTATGTCCGATGTGAACGCAAATCGTATCCGGGAAGATCCAAATAGATCCGAGTTCACCTCGGCATCCTTGACCAATCGGTTTATTGACGTAGAAGGTGCAGCCGATATGTACTTCGTGAACCACCAATAGCTCCGTGTCATCATCCGTTATTCTAGAGATTGTGAATTATCACGATTGAATGGAACGTCCAACATCTTGTGCAAGGTTAGGCCACACAACAATGTACCAGGTAATGCCTCATGCAAACGAACGCCTATTCATTATGAGCGGCCGAGGATCGCGAATAAGGAATTGCAGAATGACCACATTAAAATTGCATCGTAAAAATTGTCCATTCAATCATCTAGCGATGCAGAGCTGCATTTTGCACTTTAGCAACGGATTTAATGCATTAGATGCGTATCCAATTTTTACTACTGATAAATATATGGTTAATATAAAGCACGAAGAACCATATAGAATTGGAAGTGGGTGGCCAAGAATCCACGTTTGCTTGGTTCCTCCAATTTGCTTCCGACCATAGTCATTCCGAATCAAACACATATCATATCCTGCACATTTTTAACACTCGTCTATTCGTGTCTTATTCGAACAAATCATATCTTGGCACGTGGTTTGTTCATATTACGAGGGACATTTAAATATAAGCCAGAATTTGCTGTACAAATTTATTAGTGATATATAAAAATACAGTCCCCGTTGCCTCTGAATGCTAAATTCAAGGGATTTACTTCCGAAGGTTCACTGCCACTACAAGCCCAACCTCAGTTTGAGGGGGCTGCAGTAGATGATGAACTGCAGGGCCTACCCCTTCCTCATGGTACTCGTATCGGTTCTTTCATTCTTAGTTCCTAGCCATGGAGATGAGTCGCCGTTCGAACAGCCTAAAACCGTTCTCCCCTGTTTGCCTAGGCTTTTGAGGACAGTGGTGAGTCTTTGATACAGTCTTCACCAACTACTATAATCGGCTTTATGGGTACATAGCACAAGGTGACCTGCGCACCCAACTCATGATAGCTGGGCTACCCCAGCAGCGTTTGATGAGCAAACCGACGAGGCTACTTTCGCGCACCTCTACCATACATCCCTAAGGATTCAACCGTTGCCCACGGGCGTAAGGTTGCCCCCCCCCCCTCGGGGTTTTATGAGTGGGCATCATGGAGTTTAACACCCATCCGATACTTTGGAAGGACAGGAAAAAACCGAGCTGACCAAAATCTACTTTATTATTGTCCAAAATGAATATTAAGGTGAAATTTCATATTCCAGTAAGATAATGTCCACCAACATACTTCAAAATTCTGTACTATTTTTTGAATGCCGAATGATCGGTCCGATATTTTGAAAAAAATGAAATGGACTCCACAGCTCTTAAGTCGATCGAAAAGCGAAAGTGCTTTAGAATAATCTACAAGAACAGTGGAAAGATTTATTAAATTATTGCAAATTATGCCAAAAATATGTATTGTAATAATACATAACAAAAGTGAACACAGTGATGAAAGTTTCATATGAAGTTTTTTTAACCAGTTTGTTTCGTCATTTGAATTTTTATATTGAGGGGAGCATGTTTATCAATGTGCTTACTTTGCAAAAATTTCGCGAAGTAGTGAGCGTTTCGGAGCAAGGGCACTCGCGGGGCAGAGTCCTGGGCCGGCTCCCCGCTCCCACGCATTCGTCGGGATGGCTCCGTTCTTCTTTCAGACCGTCATGTAGCCGGGCGGATGGATGGAGATGGACGGGCGTCAAACAGAAAGACTCTCTTCTCAGATAATTCTTTATTCAACACGAGAGAGAGAGAGAAAGAGATCTGGCTGCGGGAAGGACGTCCTTCCGCAGCCAAGGCTAACCGACAACTCCTCTTGACTCCCGCCTCCTGCGCGTCACTACCCAACTGGCAACGGTGCATACGCAAGAAGCGATCGGTCGGTATTGAAGGCGCAATGTGTCCGCAATGCCACGGGAGGATGGCGCTGTTAAAATAACACATTGCGCCTAAAGAGAGATGGAAGATTTCGAATTATATCTGCTCAGATTAACAGCGCCATTGCGTGTAAAAGTAAAAGTAAAAGATCCATGTGAAAAATCTCCAATCATTTTAAAAAATCTATTTAATCATATGTAAAATTATATTAATAGCATATAATAAATGCGTATTTTGTACAATTTGACACTCTTGTTTGGCACAAATTATTTAAAATGTAAAAATAATGTATTTTTTATGCAACACAAAGAATGATATATATAATATATAAATTTATTGTTATTGCAATCTTTTATATATCGTGGGCACATTATAATATATGTGAAAATATCGATCCAATCTTCTAAATGCATTCAATTCTGAGACAGCAAATTTCAGCACAATACAATACACTTGAAGATGCTCCCGATTTCCGACGTTACAAAACATTTGATCAATATGTAAGTACCAAAAAACAAATTCAAGTGCTGAAGATCCATATTTTAGCCATGTAGAAAACCTCTTCAGATATGCTCCAACTACAAAAAAACCAAGGATTACGTCTTCATCGAGAACATTACGTATATAATGCAAACTGTCCTTTCGAACTAGTCTTCTTGTGCTGCCGAGCTCACAAAAGATAGACAGGAGAGACTATTCGAGTATTAGTGTTCCATTGTTAGATGACAGGTTGATCATAGTCATGACCTCCAATCTTGATGTGTGCTTTCTTTATGAAATAAAAAGGAACAGTACACCATAAATATGGGTTCAGAGCCAATGTAATATGGCTGACCTCGTGGCTGTCACCCTGACAGCCATACTATAATAATATGGACAAGTGTATTCGTATCATGCAATTCTTTGTATTCGAATTGCATTTTTAAAAATTACGACTGGGTGGGTTTATTAATAAGAGAGTTAAGCATATGGATAGATGGATGCAATTTATCACATGATAAAGATGGTAAAATAATTGATCATCCAAATGGAATTTGTATCAAATGTATGCTAGTATGTATTTCAATGAAATTGCCACGAAAATAAATCATTTTTACCAGGAAGGAAGTCGTGCTTCATATGATGCTTATAGGGATTTTCAGATACAATATTCAACATCTGCGTTTTAGAAATGCACAGCAAAAAATCTCATTGCATTCGTCACCAAATACGATATGATATTCGATCGCGGTCAAGTTCGTCTTAAGTCTTCGATAGGTGTCATAAGTATAGAAGATGTTCCTCAGAGTAACGGTGATCGGACCTCTGACTCCTCAGCCAACACTCTTGTTTCTGCAAAACCATTGTGAACGAAACTCTCTTGCATTGCGATACAGGTGCAAAAATATTGACATGCATTATGCATGTACGGCCAAATGTCATATCGACACGATAAAGTCGTCGTTGGCCTACGTATCTTTAGTTTTGCGGTTTGATATTTCCCAGCAAGAAATATTGGCTTGGACGGATGAAGAAAGCCTTTGTAATGATTTCTGAAATGCCTAAGAGACGTAATTGTAATTTATATGACAGGTTTAACGACTTTATTCATTGTTAGACCGACCGGTTGATAATTAAATCTTTGATGCTAAGCAGAGTTCGCAAATATTATGAAGAAGTTCAAAATGCACGGTAACTTACCCGATCAAACCTCTTTGAGATACAATAATAAATTTTATTATATATGTACAACTTCATTGAGGCAAATTAATATACCGACAATAAGAAAAAAAATCATAATTGATAATTTAAGATCAATTTTTTTTCCAAATCAAGTATTACATTTTTCGATAGTAAATACTAGTTGTAGTTTTAAATAGTGAAAATAAAACACAATTTAACATTTTAACCAATGATATATATTCCTCCACCATCTACAATTTCTCGCCATCTTATAGGCAGTTTTTCAATTCCATTGTTGTAGAAAGACACTGATTTTGAGTAAAAAAAACTAGAAAATCGAAGACGTCCTATTAAAAAATTAATAGGACGCCCTGATCGGGGTATGAACAAACATTGATTTATATATATATAAGATCTAATGTATGTTAATTGTACTATATCTATATTATTTGAAAAAGTGCAAACAATAAGTTGGCAAAGTTTTATCGCAATCGAATGAACGGTATGGCAGCGCATTAAATACGGACAAACAAACATAATTTTTTTATATATTAGACTATGCTTATGTTACTTGCAAAATCCTTAGCAATAAGTGGATGAAGTTTTATTGCAATCTGATGAACGGTATGGCAGCGCATTTCGAACGAACAAAACCCAATTCATTATATATATTAGATAATGTGTCTGATGTTTACGAAAATTGGTGACAAACTGACTAATACATTAGTCAAGTGATGAAAAATTTCGACAAGTTCGTAATCTAATGTTAAATTGTGTTTTATTTACACTATATTAAAAAAAATCGTAAAAATGCGCACGAACTTTTGGACTGACCTGATAATATGATTTAAATTATGATCTGAGAAGATCTTTTCTTGTTCGATCTTTTCTTCAATGTGAATTTTTCATTTAATGACGACATTGAAAAATTGCCCGCGTTAGGGGCTAGTTGAGGGCATTTTAAGTGAGTGCGCGTCCGCAGTTAATGTGTTAATACTGCTGTATTACACATTTTGCTTAAGTTTACATGCTCACCGTGACTTTAAATTTAATCTTGCATTATAAATTAAGTATATGTATATATTGCCACATTGAAATAGAAAATCGATGTAAATCTGCTTCAAATAATTCAAAATGGAAATATGTATATCTTACTATTAGTCGTAAGTTGGGCGAACTTTTCACAACACCTATGCAAGTAAATAATTCACATTCAATGTCGCAATTCAGGGGTGCAATAAGATCAATATAGTAAGTAATTGAGGACAATATTATCATCATTTCAAAATTTCTAGGCTCCCATCTTTTAGTTCTTATTCCCAGATATGATTTGTGTGTCCATGAGTACTGCGTAGGAATTATTACTTAAATTATATCGAACATGCGCGCTTTTATAATGTGAAAAGGCATTTAATTATTGCATAACTGTTCACAGAGCATTTCACATCGTTCTGGTTGTATCATACAATCCGTTGGTTTGCTTCTAATAAGGACAGAGATATTCCCATTGGATATCAGATGGACATCATAAAAAACTAAAATGAGCTAAAAAAAGACCGATACGCCATCCAGTAGTCGCAATTAAGCATAAGTCATATTGTGATGTGTCGACAACACGTGGGAAAACATGTGCTTTGACTACTCTATAAAATTATTTAATGGTCAGCAACGTGTGAAAATTATGCGGAGATATAGCGTCGGAGCGTTTGGACCGGTTTGAGATCATCTTAGTTTGAGGAATTTAGGGGTTTATTGAGGATGATAGAATTTTCGTCTCCCGGGATCTTCCGATTTGTAACGGGACACATCAACGTTGCATGTGTTTATAATGTATAATATTTTAAAGCTAAACCATGTGGTCCATATGTGGTCCGTTTGTAAACAAAATGGAGAGCTTCCTTTCGAGACGCTCGACATTTTTTTTATTTTTCGTTCTAATTTTAGTACTTTTGTTTTTGTCTTCAGTCGGGTCAAAATGCGGAATTTATTTGATTTGAACATATTCCCTCGCATCCTTATGTCATTTTGCATCGATGGGTACTGCAGTAAGATGCAATTCTTTGAATGGCGTCTATTCATCGCGAACAAAGGGGATTAAGCATAGTAATAGCATAGATCCAATATGTATCCTGAGGAGATAACATTGTGATTTTCTCAAATAACACGACGGAGGTATTGAAACGAGATTTGTATGAGATCCATACGACAACTTTACATGTAGCAATGAGTGACATTTTAAGAATAGGGAGAGCCAATTTAACACTTAGTAAAAGCACAAACAACACAATGAAAGCTTTTCTTAGATAAAAAAAAAATCATTTGGGTGTGTAAAATGATTATTTAATTCGCGTTTTGGCATATTTTTACGCATCAAACTGACGGTACGAAATGAAAGTCGTCGATCGAAAGTACAAATATAGATCACACCGAGTCTGAAGCGATTGTGTGGCGATGAAAGGATATTTATTTCGCTTTTATTTCATTATCGATGAAACGAAGACGGATGGAGAAAAGCTCTTGCATCATCGCTTCCGTTATTCGGCGGAGGAAACTTTCACAGTAGCCGAAAGCTGTCGAAATATGTAAATTTACGACGTGCGAAGGACAAAACGAAGAAAGAAACGTCGGCGAACTGACTATTGTTGTACAAGACAAATGTTTTGACAAGCACGTCATGTGGTCCATTATTTGAAAAAGGTCCGACGACCACAAAAAATACGTACACTTGCAGTGCGCGTGCAATAATGACGGGCAATTGACGATGACAAAGGAGGCTCGGATGACAATCGTTGACAATGTTACCTTTGTCGAAAGGAAGACGGAGTGAAATTATAGGAAGGCAAAATTAAATATCACATAGGAAATATTCATACTTCAAATTGATCATATGGTATTAAATTTGGTCAATGACCATTGGAATCGTACAAGTCCACCATTCAAACTATAAGCAACTTGAATAAATGACGTATTATACAATTTATCATTTAAAATTTGGCCATCAATCAACATTTTCATGAATTCGAGCGTGCCCATATGGTAACGGTAAGTATCTTTTTAACTCTTAGTTAATGACCTAGTTTTAAATCACAAAAAATCCGCAACAAGAAAACGTATATAATTTAATATGATTTCATCTGGTTTTATCAAAATTTTCATAGGAAATAATGAATAATATATGCACATATATGTACATGTGAAAAAATTCAAAGATGCAAATGTATCAGGCTCTCTAGACAAATAAATCCAGTGGTGTCAGATCTGAAGACCGTGCGAGCCACGGAATAGGGCACGTCCTCAGGCAAATAAATACAGTGGTGTCCGGTCTGATGACAATACATGGATTAGGGCCGCCAAAATAATAAAAGCTAACCCCCTAAAAAAACCTAGCGCCAAACACCTTATATTCTTTATTTTCCTGTGGGAGGGAAATCTTTCACAAGACACCCTGGACTTAATCCCAGGATAATTATTGTCCTTCTCTGTCCCCCTGGTATTGTTTATCACATTGCTTCCGGAGGGCAGGTAGTCTCTCACTGCCTTCTTTGGCGCTCATGATTTCTTCAACGAAATTTCGCCAAAGATCCCAGTTTTTCTTGCTCACCATCATGCTTTGGACCATTTTCTCAGCGTTGAGCTCAGCTACCTCGAGTGCTTGTTTCAGCGTGTTTCTCTGGGGTGTCCAAGCCTAACAATCATTGATGATGTATTTGGCATCATTGATCTCCGCTTGGCAGTGGTGGCACGCTCCGGATACTTTTTTGCCAATCCGCTTCAGGTACGCACCAAAACATCCATGTCCAGTGAGGATCTGAGTCGAGCGGGAGGTCGTTTCTCCGTGTTTTCGGACCTTCCACCGGCTTACGACCGGGATAAGTAGGTGGGCCCACCATCTCTTGCTGGACTGATCCCATCTCTGCTGCCAGGTTACCTTCAGTTTCTGGTCATGTTCGTCGTGGTTTTTGGGATCTTCGAAGTCCAAGGCCTTCTTCTTTTCTTTGGTGTCCAGTGGGGGGGGGGGGGGATTCCAGCGATCACAAGCACTGAAACATCTTATATACTGGGTGTTTTGCACATGGACCAACATTTTTTTTTCAGCATTTTGAAACAAATTTTGACAACTGGTTTTTTAAATTTTGTATTATATTTTTGATCTATATAAATCATTATTTTATGCAAACGGTTTAAATAAAATGTGCAAAAGAATAAGAAATGTCTAAAACTCTTAAAACAACTAACAACTATTTTGAACCGAGTTTAGCTTTAAAAAGTTTTCTAGATTATACCTTTTACAATTATAGTGATTTCCAACAATCTAATTTGTCACACAAAGTCCCCCACACACCCAAGTCCCCCAAAATATTATGGCTGGTCTATGCGTCAAACACCCGGTATATATTGATCCGGTTAAATATTGTGAAAATTTGGAATATTTAAAATTGACTTTTTAAAGATGGATTTCCAAATGGTATATCTTTCAAATGTAACATCCATAGTACCAATATTCAAACTTATTTTATAACAGTATTGTGTCCATGTTGAAAATTATCGAAATAATACCCAAAAATATTTTTTGTGGCGTATATGGCGGGATTCGTTTTGTAAAGTTCAAAATCTTCATCAAATCAAAGTATTTTTATGATGATTTGTCAATTGATCGTAATCAGTGACTATTTCAAACAATGAATATTAATTTATTTCAATTGCATAACAAGCTTTCAGCGAAGATGAGCGTAACCAAATGGTCACAGAGCTTTTTTCGTTGATGATTACAATGAACTATATAATTAGCATCTTACAAATTGAAGCGATAAAAGTGGGTTTGATCGAAATTGCATATTTAAAAATGTGCAATTTTTATATTTTTACGTAGTTCTGTAATCAAGCGATCAGTCTCGTAACTCATGGAATTTGGGCTTTACAAGGGGTGTGACTTATGATCACGTATATATATCATGAAAACTGCGCTAAAGTGGTCGATAACGATCCCATTTATCGAAAAAAGTAATTATAGATCGACATGCTTCATATTTGTATGATGATGATCGACGAGCTATATTTGTATGCAACCATGATAAATGATGAGAGGTGGAAAAATTCATAATATCCGTTACAATGATCGATTTAATTTTTTTTCAGCCTTAAAAAATAACGTGTTGACGTATATAATACGATATTAAGAGCTCAATATGCATTTACAATAATATTATTGTTATATATTCAGCAGTCCTGCCACAAAATGTATACAACACAAACACGTGTTGATAAAAAATAAACGATACGTCCGGTCTAGTGTCACATTGACCAACAGCTTTAACGACACCACGTTCTTTGAGATCATCAAAAGCTTATGATGCTTCATTAGGATGGCTGAAGCTGTATACTGTCAGGTTTAACGAAATGAGCATCCTTCATGATGACCATCTGCATAGGTTTGACCTCTCTAATTGTAGTGCATGCAATTTGACGGCTGTAACGGCATTACTATGCACAATTACACAAATCGATTGATTGAGTATTGGTCTTGTTCAGATGGACGTCAATGTGATGAGCTAAGGCTTCCTGCAATCCAGAAATGGACAAAGACTTCTTTGTCGCAAGCAGGGCAAATAAATCGGATGGCTTCCTTGCGTGGTTTCATTCATACATCGGGTCGCTTGTATTCGTTATGCATAGAACCACTTTTATTTCATTGAGTCAACTTTGAGTGCTTTTAGAAGATTTGACAGTCATAAGGTAGCAATGCAGGTAGTGAATTATTGAAACAATAGACTCGGCGTTGAGATGTAATTACTGAAATTTGTAGTTTCGTACAAATTATTATCATTGACTAAAGATTGCTCTTTGCATTTTGTTGGATGCGCAACTGTTATTGTTAGGACCATTGTTAATAATAGGTAATTTAAATTCCATGCCGGTCATGATCATGATGGAACATTACGCGGAAATACCTTGGCTATTTGACTGGTGCTAATTCTTAACGTCAAAATCATTCGCTTTTACAACATCTAAGATAAATCGCAATCATCACGATATAAGTCACAGTATCATAGTCCATAGACGCGATACAATGTATTGAAATTTTAATAACTTTCACAACTTAACCAAACACGAAAGTTTGAATTTCTTTCAGAATCGTTCGACAAGCGGGTCATTAAAATTTTCACCGATTATCACCTTGAAAGGTAATCATTGTGTACGTATTGTGTAGGTTTTGCTGGTAAGAGTCGCATTCTGCACAAAGGTTGCAACAAGATGCAACAAAAGTTGAGCCTATTCATCCTGACGTATTACACAGTGTATCTAACAATTGTTTGCTCGAGAGGCTCCGTAGTCCACCAACCCACATACAACATTTAAACCAATATCTTGCACAAACAAAGAAAAATTATGAGAGAGATTTCTGCATAAATGATTACAATGTGCTAATTGTTAAAATAAAAATGTACTCCTACATGCGATTACTTTTTACAGCTAAGAAATGCCAGATAAAGTGTTAAAAAACCAATATCTAAGGCTATATTTTCATGAATTAATGATGTTTCAATTCTAAATTCATATATCGAATAAATCTTAGCTTGTTATTTAACCCTTAGTAGTTATTTATAGATCTTACCAAATCTCCCTGAGTATGTCCTTTTAAAGGTTTAACCGAATTTGAAATTTAAAAAAAATCGGGATCCTTGTGTTTCGAGAAAAAAGGATATTTATATCTATGTATCTAGAGCCAATAAAATAGGTTTGGCTAGACCTAGATATATTTTTTTAATTTAGTAAAGAAATTTTAATCCTTTTGCTCCATAAAATAATTTATGATGTTTCTTACACATACCTGCATTTTTTAAAAAATAAATTTTGCATCACATGTTTGGAAAACCCTATGTTTGTTTTATATGTGCTGTAAAAAATGTTTGTAAAGATCAGATTAGTATATTTCGTACGATATTTAATTTACCTATTTAATTGTTTCAATAAAATAAAGCCAGAATCACAAGAACCATCTGAGAGAAATCTTCATTTTCACGATTGTATTGATGGAAAGTCAAAGATCTAAAAACAATTTTTTTACATGAATATTATAAAATGCGTTCCATGGAAAATCGCACAAAAAAAGCTATGATTTACATGCAAAGAATGAAGATGCGTTCCATGGATTTTAAAAACCGCATAACTTTGAAACAGCTATATAAAATATATCCAAAATCGCATAAAAAAGTTAATAAAAAAAAAAAACAGGAAAACAATAAGGCAATTAAAAAATAACGTTTTTGGTAACATTTAAAGGACGTCTTGTATCATTGGTAAAATTTTAAGGATATCTGACATCTGGAATCTCAAATGCCAGACATCCACCAGAGAATTGCTAATTATTTTAATTAAAAACTGTCATCGCTGTATGATAATTTTCGTTGCGATTTTCGATATGACTCAAAATCGCTCTCTTCTTTGGAAGAAATAGTATACCCAGTGTCAATATCTTCATTTTTCTGTGTAAATTTTTTCTTTCCAACAATATAATTTATGATTAGTAAAGATGTCTTTATAGAACCTAATTAAAAAGAACACAAAATGGCGACTGTTTAAAAAAAATTCAGTCAAGTCATTATTTGACCTTATTTTAAACAAATCAATTTATTCAAAAATCTAAACCAGAATAAAGGGTGTGGTCGTAATTCAGCGATAGCAGATGCAATATGATTTACACAGTCCCAAATTATAATTTTTTTCCAAATTTCTATTTTGTCCAAAATATCTCGATATGTACTCTTTATGAAATTTAAAAAAAGAAAAAAATACTTAAAAAAAACCGCATAACTTCGAAATCGTACAAAAAAAAATCGCAAATCGTTGTACGTCCTTGTTTTTTTATGGTCACTCACTGTTTTAAATTATCGCACCCAAACACACCTGTTAATTTAGTTTAGTCCGAAGTTTAATGTTGCAAAAAATACATCGATTAATGATAATGGCATCATAGTGTCTCAGATTTAAATGAATTTAAAATAATTATTATAGGACTGTTGATGAAAATCAACCCAATTTTATTGTAGATAAATATATGTACATTCAAGCAAAGATCTTTTACCATAAAAAAAATTGCTTGTTATAACCAAAATCGACTGTACTGATTGATTTTATTTTTGGTATAAAGAAAAAAAATGACTCTTGCACTCCGTTATCCTCTATCGGGGGACATCGAGATTCTAGCATATCATTCTGATGTCCCTTCTGGTGGGACATTAAAGTTTATTAGTGATTACAGATAATCAACTTATTTTGGCAAAACTTTTTGAGAAATGCACGTTTCTCTGAAGTTTTCTGTTGAAATGACATAAAAAAATCAAATCAAAATATGGTACAATTACTAAGATATATAAAAATATGTCAGCGAGCTTTAAGTTAGAAGAGAAAGTGAGAAGTCCACGTGGAAAGACAAGAGAACCGTCATACTGCTTAGTACCTACCATAATACAAAAATGCAATCTACCCCCAAAATATTACCTGGTGGGAATGTTGTATCAGTCGATAAGTCTAAAATGGTTTTAGATTATACAAAAAATATGGATCCTGTAGATCGTGTTCGAAACTATACTATATGAGGGTTCGTAAATGCACGTTTCTACGACAAAATGGCACCGAGTAGCTAGTAGATAACGTCGAGGATGGTTCGGAGTGCAAAGGATTACTGGTTGATTAATGATTTTAGCAAAAAAAAACGAACGTCGATTTGACTGTAAAACTAATGGTATAGCGTGTATCAGATTTAAATTCATTTAAAATAATTTTAATATCGTCATCATATCATCAATTTAAGATTTTAAAAAGCGTTTCTTTTTGAGTATATATGCGTTTAAATTTAATTCAAGATCAATTTACGTCGGTTAAATCAATAGCTGTGCGAAATTCAATAAATGCATAAAATATGTTGAAGCATATTGGATATCGTCTTCATTCTGGCAATTGGAAGGTAAAATGCATTCATAAAAACTTAAGACATAAACTATATGAATGAAGCTTTCCAGATGTGACAGCCTCCCCTGGCTTTAGCGTCCATCCCTGCAGTAATCTGCATAAAATTTCAAAATGTTTATAATCGGTTTCATCTTAATATCGACCGTTGACATATTGGCACATATTGTGAAAATTGACATACATTTCGGAATTTAAAAATTTAAAAATTGATGGATGGTAAAAATAGGTATATGTACATTATATGTAACTTCTAAATTATAATCAGTCAAAAATACTAGGAAAAGTTACTAAAAATTTTTGTAATTTTGTTTGGGTGTGATAAATCTAGTATTAATAAATTGCACGTTTATTAGCATAAGATATTAATTTTGCGGTGCAAACTGTCAAATTATAATATTATTTTCATTGAATGGGCATGGGCGATGTATGAAAAGCCACAATGGGCTTAATACCTCTCTGGTGTATTGATGAGTGTTTTGTTCAAGAAACACCTCGACTCTTGTCCACGGACTGGTACTCATGTAGGAGTGCTCGAGAGGAGGAGACGAAGAAGGAGGACATACAATATTGACACTTTTTTGATGTTACAATAGGGCACGGTCCACTATTTGCATTGAATGGGCCGCGAGAGGACTGCGGACCTGCCCTCCAGGGCCGCATCGGACGAGCGCTTACATTTTTATTACATAATTTTTGACACATCGAGACGCACCGGGATAACTTACGTATGTAAATAAATTCCTATAACTGTATTAAATATTCAATGGAGAAATGTACGGGATGATAATTCATGGATTGTCATAAATGTTTCGAGTGGATTGTCCGCTTTCGACGGTGGGTTTATTTTAATTTAAATTTAATATTTATGTATTCATGACATTGTGTTCTGTGCTGTTGTCCAAGCGAGAAAGAGTTGATCTAATTTTTTTATTACTATATTTTGTATACGTTATCGTTCCTCGGCAGTATGAGTGCTGTTAACATATATGGATGTGCAATTTGCATCAATTTATTCCTACTATTGCAGAACTTTAAATGCTGGTTCTTCTACAGGCGCTGAAGTCATCAGCTGCAATGAAGTCACTAAAGCTTTGAAGACATTTCTTCATATCAGATATGACTACATATTTCAACTTTTTAAGATCGATCAGCATAGTCCTCAATGTCAGCGGCTGCATGAGAATCATTAGCATTACCATACGCATAATGCGGTAAACAGACTGCAGAACAATTCTTCAAGATGTTTATTCATGAGGGGTGCGCTGGCCCAGAGGCGTTTCTGTGACCAACGCCCCTCGGGATGTGGGCGCGCCCCGGGCGCTCCGTATCCGCCGGGTCACTCAGGGTCACCAAACACATACGTCCTCCACATAAAGTCTTATTAAAACTGCAACAAGAATAATGGTGCATAATTGCAGCTCTTACGACTGATTATGCTTATCAACTCATTCCAAACCACCCTATGAACAACCAATAAATTGGCACTCAAAGACTTGATCTGACATATCATATCCTATGCAAAATTCAAAATCTATCAACACTATACCTTTTACGATCCTATGCTTCACATGTTGAGATATCGATTTTTATCCGATGGGTCCTATGTAGGAAATCCAATCCCGGAATCCCGGACAGTTTTAGGTGCGATGAAAGCTACTAAATCGAGACATTCCCGCCGAAATCTGGACGCTTGGAAGCAATGGTGTAACTACTAATTGGCGAGCTTAGGTGACGCCTAGGGGCAGTAACTGTCTAATCTATATATATATATATATAGTACATATATATATTTTCAAATTTTTATATTAACCTTTCCCTACCGGTGATGTATTTACTACACATCGACTGTAATAATGGGAATATCGATATGAAATATAATACATACGGGGTTCAGAATGTCCGTGTCTCAATAGAAAGTAATTTTATCAGTCACATTGATGGTATTAATCCATTTCAGTCCATATTACCTCCAACGAGTGTGGAGGCTGAGCGTGCATTTTCAGCAGCATTTTGCCTGGTTTCCAAAATCAGATCCAGACTAAATGACGAAAAACTTGATGCTTTAATGTTACTTCGGGCATATTTTCAAAATAATATTTGTATTTTTTAGTCCTTTATTTATTTATTTTTGAAGTGTATTCTTATCTTTTCTTAAAAAAAAAATTAAAAACAAATCAGAAAGAGCATTGAGCTCGGTGACATAGAGATGGAGACTGCACGTTGAGTTTGGAGAGAAACAGAGACGGAGAGAGTATCTTGCGTACATAGTACAATTGTATAGACAGTGTTTATTTCTTTAGATACAAGCTTCATACACGCTGCGATGGTCCTGACAAGTAAGTGGATTTGTACGGATGATAAGTGGCGAACATGGTAATATATTATTGAAGATTATGACGATTTAAAATAAGCTCACTACTCAAAGGGTTAAATTTATTATGCAAAAGTGACAATAAGTGGAAAAACTTTTAAGGACCTGCTGAAAATCTTATTTTTATTTTGTAAAGACCGCAAAGGGATGACATACCATCTGGAACTATTGGTTATCATCTGTCAGCTCATAATAAAAATAATCTTATTCAAGAAAGCATCATCGGAAACATCATACTTCCTGTAGGCTCTTAGAACAAGATAAGAGCGTCCCACGTTATTACCATACGCCACAACTCAAAGACAACTTCGACAGAGCACGCAATTTGGCGAATTCTTACCTGCCCTTTTTTCGTCCAGTATCATTCCATCATCGGATTTTTACACGTGGATTTCATCAAAAATCCCCGACGGATTCAACAGGTATCCCACATTCTTATAAGTGATCACAATCTTTGACCATTGAAATGACTATAAAGGAAGGACCCGAGGGTCTGTCCATCTAGCCCCGGTTTCCTATTGTGACCATTTTTTTGCCATATTAATAATGGTCACGTCCCCCGTTTTTATAGTGAGCATTTTTACATGGTCATTTCACCTTTTGTAGGATATAAATTCGTGCCGGTGGATCAGAGCGAGTTCAAGCTAGAAATTATTTATTTATTTCAATTTGTAATTTTACATGGAAAATGTATTGGATACGGATCGATAACAGATGCATTACACTCGTTTGATGCAATCAACCCTCTTCCTTCTCTCAATTCTCATTTCATTCCAAAAATCAATGATTTACCCATCAGTGATTTATTTTAATGAACATCTTGGGGTAGGAATCCTTTTTCGTTCGATTTTTTTTTTGATTGAAAGATGAATTTGTATTTAACAAATCATTATTTATAAATAAGCACCAGACAAGATAAACTTGACTAGGTATTGTGAATAATTTCAGTGATTCACGAATCATTTTATTATATATATACTGTCAAATTCGGTTATAACGAGCACATATATGAATTGCTCGTCAACATTAATAATCTGTATTATTGTTTTTCTACATTTAAATGTCTAAATAACAAACATTAACGACGCTTGCTTTGATGTTCAAGATTTTTTTCTTTAATCATCTTATAACGATGATTAAAAAATGTATTTTTCACACTGTAAATTGAAAAATAAATTAAAATGACAAACAGTAGTAGACAAGGTTTAATAAAAATGTATTTAATTTCAATATTTTCTAATTCAAATTTCATAATATCTGAAAGAGTGATTTTTTATTTGCTCGTAATAAGCGTGAAATGCTTTAAAAAGTGACTTATTCTATTTTTTTTTGTAATTTCATAAATGTATATCTACTTATTTTACAAGTAGATTTAGTGTATTTAAATCTATCAGTATTTATAATAAAGTTTGATTCAAATTATTTTATATTTGGAGACAACGCTCAGCAAAATATGGTTCAGGATCTCAGTTAATTAAATTTAGGGGAGTCAGCATTTATTTCTTGTGCGGAAATCATTCAGTTGGATCTACCCTTAGCAGGTATAATAATCACCTGTCCACTACACAAGCGATGACCTTCGTCTTTTGTCCTCAAATTCGTAAACAGGACTCGGTTTTAAATTGAAGGCTTTCGGAGGCTTAGCCTCTTGGATAGGGTTTCTATTTTTTCATTAAATAAAAATGGGTTTTGGTGAGGGATTCTTTTCGCTTCGACGCTTCATAAATAAATTTGATTTGATATATTTCATTGGCTGAAAGATTTGTATCGTGCGTATTTCATCTGCGGAGCAGCATCTTTCCCACGTACGAATGTTTGTATTTATCTCTCGGTCCTCGACGGAATGGCGAAATCACATCACAAAAACATAACGGTACACCATCGTGGATGTTTCGGGTCCCGGTTACAGGACACTAATGGTGCTCGGGTCAAATTACGGGACAGATCTCTGGATGCCGATAGGGACTTATTTATTTTCCCTCCTGTCTGCGCACGTCCTGCGGCCCGGCTTTGGGTCACCTTTGGGTTAGCTAAGATAAGCGCACGAGATTACGGATTTTTATTATAATATTACGTAATAAAGTGGTGATGATACGTGATACAATGGAGGAAAAATAAAATTTTGATACATGAAGAGGATTAGAAGCATGTGGATGGATCGTGTCTTTAGTAACACCGCTGATCTAGATGAAGACAGAATTACTCGAGCAGTGTGACCATCACTCCGACAAAACCTGGATCAAATTTCCTTTATGATGTTATTGCCATTTTTCAGCTGCTAATATGAAAGTCGTCTGTGTATTCAGAACAGCATTTTTTTGCATTCCTGTCCGTCCGACTCTCCCACTGGATTGCAAGAAACCATTTGGTCATCAATTTGTCAGACATCGTTTTACTTTCTTTTACGCGTCGTCCTGGTCGTTCATCCTGTGATCCTTCCCTCCTGCACAACTTGCATCACGTGTGCAGCGCACATGTGTGTCTGGGATGCGTTTTTGTCTGAGGACCAACTAATCATGGGACTTTGAGACATTTTTTTTCAGAATGCATCCAGGCCTGCAACGGACATTCGTGCCGAACAAAAATAAACCAACACCAGCCCAGGACCATTAGCTTTTTCTGTTTTAATTTATTTACACACAGCGGTCTAGAGTTCGGCAAAAAAGATGTTCAATCTGTGATGATGGAGGCAATTCAATTCCTCCAAATTTATTTTTAGTACAATACAGCTATGAACAATTATTAAATCCATTTTAAGCGAGACGGTAGAAAAATAATCGCTTTTATATAAATAGACTGAAGCAATTTCATCGTCAATTTTTCCAGCTATTTTTATCATCCCTTATATAAAATTTCATAGATTTTCTTCAGATTTTTCCCCTAAATTAATAAGCTATTGATATTTTAAGCATTTGGTTGAAATACAACAGATCAAGTGTTAATAGCATCAATTCTTTTTAACCATCATATGCTAATAACAGCACATTTATTTTGGCTTTTTGGATATCAAATTCAATATCAAAGTCAATAAAAATAATAGTTTATGATTGATTTGAAATTTTCAATTAAAAATCAAAGATATACTTAAATCATCAAATGAGCAAAAATGCTGCAAAACCAGATATTAAAGATGATGACTTTTTCAAAGTCAAATACTGCACAATTGCTCTGCAATTTTTCAGCTATACATAGATAAAACTATATTCTAATACGTCGTTTCGATTATTAAATAATTCAATCATTCAATCTGAAATAAGTCTTGCGATAATTAGACATACTGCATTCAATAAAAATCATCATCATAGTGAATATGACATGTTAAAAAATACCTAAATTTTATCAATTTATCATACAATAATAAAAAATAATCATTGTTTTAAATGCTGATTTTCAAGGTGGCTTAAAGGTACATTTTTTCATAATCGAATCATAGTAGCTATTATATTTTTTTCACTGTTTTTGCATATATTGATAAAATAAATTGCTTTAGAGTTTTTATTCTACATAAATCGACATAATAATATGTTTTTCATCGTTTTCACAGTATGAAGATCGATATCAATCATCAATTTTATGCGAAATCCTCTTTCAGTTCGTCAATCGATCGATCATATTCCTCGGTGTTTTCGTTGAATTTTAAGAGGATCTTTAAACGCATCATCCCAGTTTGAAATCACAGTGATGTCACGTTTCTGGACAAGGACAAAAATCATCAACACGGTCCTGCGCAAAGGGGGATGTTTATAAATAGAAAATTTAGGGAACGCCGAACCAACTTGTTGCATAAAATCGCCCCGGGTTATAAGTGGTCCATGTGAACGTTTTTGTGTTCATATAAGTGCTCGAAATCTGTTGGACTTGAAAGAATGTCGAAAATAGCCCATCATCCTCCGAGGGGGTGAAGCGGCACATACTTGAAGTGAGGACAGACAGAATAAGGGTGGAAGGCAGATTTAATGATCTCGAGACTAACGAACGGAATGTCCACAATTTTAAAAAGACAGACGCGCACATGTGAGAGAATGCCAATAAAACTGCGCGTTGCGACGGCCATTGCGAGAGCTCTTTGTTGTTTTTGAGATGTTATCTTTAATTAATTCGAATATTAAGTCGATACGGGAAGTTGATGTTGAACAATAAAAGGCCACTTTTTAGAAATAGCGGTAGTCACATTGTTGTGGTTTGCAAAAAAAAGCTCTCTCGGAAGTCTTAAGATTCTTCTCGTAGAAATGGAGAAACTCGTAGCGGTTCTAATTATTTCGTTTTTTTGCCAAAGCAACAATGCAGCTCTAAGCGCAAACATGCTGTAATCCATAGTTTCCCAAAGTGGTCCATACGGATTTCCAGGGTTGTGGTACGTGGAAAACATTGAGGGATCCACGGGTCAATTAAATCCAAAATAATGCCTTAAATGAGATATTATTTGCTCAATTATGCTCGGAAAATAATCGTTTATTGCGTAACACGGAAGTTCACTAATTATCTAAAAATGCATGCTTAGATCGATTGTGTGCATTCTTCGATCCAGTGTTGGAATTCCTAGAAAGTAAAGATAATGATTTGCGGAATCAAATGTCAGAGGTTATATATGACTGACTTCTTGGCTGTTTGAAGCAAGGTAATCGATTCAATTTTAACAACAATAAAAGTATAATATCTACGTTTATTGCAAAACTTTTTTCATACAAACAAAACTCGGGAAGAAGTGAATGCTCGCAATTTCCAAATATGTAAAATTGCAAAAACGAGATTTATTTACGTATTGTCAACACTTTTCGGCTCTTCATTTTGATTTCATTCAAAGATTTAAAGAAACTCCTCCTCTGGTTATCCTCAATTGATCTTTGGATCCTTTTGCAATGTTTGAATAAGGATATAACAATTTTATATTCTACACGTTGAATGCTTTCCCGTTTTCCCATAGCTTATAATTTTATGTAATCATTATGTATTTTATTTGGTTTATCTAATCCTATATATTTGCTATGGAACTCCTAGATATAAATTGGTTTCCTAGTGGTATGTATGATCGCCTGGGATCGCCCAATGGAAAATAGTTCGTAACTAACGATTCATCAATAATTACAGAGTGGTAAGTAATTGTGAAAAACAAACCCTATATACTTGGGTCTGTTTTTATGCGATAGATACGTTCCACGGGGAGTCGCATATAAAAAATCCGCATAAAAAAGACTTGACCTACATAGAAAATTGAGGGATTGGTTCCGTTATTTTTAAAAACCGCATAACTTCAAATCGATGTTATGAAATGTAGCAAAAATCGCATAAAAAAAACTTTGCCAAGATTAACCAATAATTTTATATGCAGTTCGTGATATGGAGACATGCAGCTTTTAAGCTCGCGCTGGAATTTGAAAGCTCGTTCAGAATTTGAATCATGTATAATAAACAGATTGACTAGTTTCTTGTATAATTTTTTAGAGGCAGGAGTTTCTTCCACTTCAATATCGTCTTCTGTTTCTTTCCTGCCATATAACATCAAACCAATAATATCATTCAAGGGAGTATCCTCAAGCAATTCATCGACATCATTTTGATAAAAAGTATCAAAACCTTCTCCAAGTTGATTTGCCAAAGTAATGATTTCAGCTGACAATGTCGAAGTTTTTATTATTTCGCCATTTATAACATATTATATTATCTAGTGGCTGAATTAAACATCTCGTGTTGTGTAGAAGAAACACTATTTTTACATTTGAATATTCTAAATCTTGATGACTTTTATATTTTTTTTATGCGCATTCGCATAAAAAAAAGCTTTGTACTCTGTAGAAAAATGCGAGATAAGTTCCATTATTTTTGAAAACCGCACAAAAAGATCTGCTTAAAAATAGACCCAAGGATAACTGTATTTTTAAATGAGTCTTTTCAGTTCCTTTTATGGGACCATTCCCGATCACTTTGACATGATTTTCATATTGTATTGCAATCACGAGATATTTACAGGTATAAACTATAATAGATGTATTAGAACTTGATAAAGAATAACGATTTATCAAGAATGAAAATCGGAAAAATCAGTCAGATTTTTGGTATACGAAAGGGTTCATGGTCAATATTTTACTATAAGAAGGGATCCATGGCTATAGTAACTTTTAGGATCACTGCTGTAATCTATGTTCATTCGATGGATTTGGTCTGAGTTTCCGCGGAAGAAAATTCAACCCTTTTAACAGCGAACGGGTTGAGTTCGTAGAGCTACGAGGAAATCAGGGTTTGTCACTCACGTGCCGTTAAAGCAATTTGGCGGACATTAAACTATTTTCTTGCGGTTGCGCCAGAGTCACGCTAGGGACATCAACCTTCGGCCGGAGACATCTTCAGTGGAGTGCAGCAGCACGCCGTGGTCGCGACAATCATCATCCTCAGCCACCGGTGCAAATCCACTCGGTTCCACTAGGAGACCCTCATATAATGACCTGCGAGGAAGTCATCGTCCACGGCCTAAGATAAGATCGTTAAAATCAGCGAGTCACTGAGCATTCCTGCCATGTATCATTTGAATATGTGGTCTTCTATTCAAAGCGCCAGATCCTAATAATCATCTCGATCCTCGCGCCAATGCACGACAGATCTACTTCCATAAACACCGATATCGATCTCTCGGAATGGCGGCGCTAAGACGCTCGTGACAGAACTAGCCGATTTGAATGCATTAATTATTATAATTTATGTTTATATGTGTATTTAAGAGCGTATGCGTGTACACACATAATGAAATATCACCTTACAAATGTAACTTTATAATTGCAACAGCCGCTTCTCACGCGCCCTGATTCTTCAGTGGTTTTCAAAGCACCGTCGTATGACCATTCTATGCTAATTTTTACAATTGACATAGTATATTTTTATTGGGTTTATAAAATTTCTCTCCTGTTAATAATACAGTAAAACATCATCGTATTCAGTCCCATGGAATCTATTGCAAGATCCTAATCTGAGCTAGCCTAAACAATTGTTATTGGTCGTTAATCACGTCTTGGGTAACATTTCTTCTTGACTTTCATCCGCCATTCATCGATCTACTTCATCATTTGCCAATATAAGATTTGACTAGATTTTGTATTTTATCTCAACCACATTTTCCATCAGTTACACTCAGCAAATTATGGTGGATTGTCTTTATAAACGTATAATCAGTAAATTAAATGAAAAATATTATAATTCATCTTATGCATATTGCATTTAACTCGTATGATTAATCTGAATAATTTAGAGAAAAAAAATCCTACCTTGATCTTAAAGGAGTCAAAAAATTTCTCCCTCTTCTATACACTTAAACTTTTTTTGTGCGGTAGATGCGTTCCGCGGAAATTCGCACAAAAAAAGCTATGACTTACATAGAAAAAGTGAAGATACGTTCCATGGATTTTAAAAACTGCATAACTTTGAAATAATTATATAAAATATATCCAAAATTGCACAAAAAAACAGGAAAACAATAAGTAATCTAGACGCTTGGAAACAATGGTGTAACTACTAATTGGTGAGCTTAGGTGACGCCTAAGGGCAGTAACTGTCTAATCTATATATATATAGTACATATATATATATTTTAAAATTTTTATATTAACCTTTCCTTACCGGTGATGTATTTACTACACCTCGATTCTAATAATGGGAATATCGATATGAAATATAATACATACGGGGTTCAGAATTTTCGTATTCCTCCGTAATATAATTACGAATCACATCAAAGTATTATAGTATATAAGTATTCATCTGCAGCGACGGAAATAAATAATTTGTCGGGAAATCGGGATTTTTGCGAGTTTTAGTCCGTGTCTCAGCAGAAAGGAATTTTATCAGTCACATTGATGGTATTAATCCATTCCAGTCCATATTGGAAGTGTATTTTTATCTTTTCCAGATATTGAGAATGCACGTTGGGCTTGGAGAGAGACAGAGACGGAGAGAGTATCTTGCGTACATAGTACAATTTTATAGATTGTTAACCCAAATTTATCGACTAATAATGATATATGAATAAAATAATGAATCGATTTCAAGTGCATTGTTTATGTTTAAATGATCGAATATTTTGTGCTATCGACAGCATTTATTTATTTAACTCGTTCGTCGCTGCGTCATTAAGAAAATAGTTGAAATATGGGAGTATTATTGAAACGAATCATATAACGGAGTCGTGAACTTTTGCACCTTCGTAATTTAAGACGACTTAAAAATAATCAAAACTATTAGCCTATTGTAAGTTTAACAAATTTGTAAAGATAATCAATTAGAAGTAAAAGCGTTTGCATTATCATTGGATATCTATGAATACACATAATATATAGTGTACATTGAAAGTTTGGGCATTTTAGAGGCTTTGGAGTGGTGCACAGACGCCATTTTAAAACCAAGTTAATCCTGGATTTCAATCAAATTCTTCTCGATTCAATTCAGGGGATGCTTATCCATTGAGCTTTGGGGCAGAAGATCAAAACCTAACACGGAAACATGAAGCTCGCTAAGTGTTGGCGCCCCGAGTTGAGAAGCTGTGTCTTAGCCACTTGCCGTGTCTTAGTTTTTTACACTTTCACGGCACTAGCATGAATGGCCGGAATTGAATGAATAATTGTGAGAATGTCAAAGGCTCAGCAACGAATAATTGAAATATATCAATGCCTAATTATTGTAAAGAATCGGAGCGAGGTGACATCTCCTCGCATTGTGTAACTCTATCACGCCGCTTCAGATATTTATGAGTGTCGTGACGGCGTGAGACCAACGAAGGAGCCTGCAGAATCACACACCGAAACATCAAATAGAAAGAACTGGGCACAGACACATAAAAGATATACAATCGCTCCATTTATCACGTGGAGACGTTCTTATGATCTACGAAACGTAGTGGAGATCCAAAAGAAGATCGAATGAGGAGGATCTGACCTATATTGGAGTTTATCTCCGATTCGATAGAAGCATCCTATTTGCTTTTATCCAAAAAGCTAAGATCTATATTGCAGCCTTTGATTGATCCAGGCTCATAGTCGACGTCATTCTTATCTTCAACTAAGAACAGAAATCATATCGAATGACCAAGCACAACTGAATGTAATAATGCAAGCAAGATACAACTAAAGTCGTGAATAGCTTTCGTATTATGCCAACTTAACATTTATTATCCGCAACTGAAGATATATGAAATACTGTCCTAGAATCGAATATCGTTTTTATCGCAAACTAATCGGCGACAAAATCGTATCGAATGATCAAAACATGAAATTCAATATGCATATTATTGCTAGCGTGGCAAATAATTCAGCTCATATTAACAAAACAATGATTCAAATTATAACAAAACCTTTTCTCCGATTTTTTCCATGAATAGCCTAATCCATTAATTGTATTAAAGTTCATTAAAATAGATTATTGAATATGAAATTGTGAATAATTATGAAATTAATTCTTTTGCACGTCCCTAGATAAAGAAATTCAGTGGTGTCAGATCTGGTGACTGTATGAGCCACCGAATAGGGATACCAAAATAATTAATTTATACGACAGAGGTTCCCACAAAACAAATAATAATTGAAGGAGTAATTTAATAATTGAAGGAAGGCCTTTGCAAAAATGAAAGAGGAAATGCTACTTCAGATAAATAATAAAATATCTGAGGAGGTATCGTCATCAGATATTTAAATGCTAGTTTGAGTTGATGTCTGCGTGAGCCCCCATTTTCGTATAACACCATCAATGTGACTGATAAAATTCTTTTCTGCCGAGACACGGACTAAAACTTGCAAAAATCCCGATTTCCCGACAAATTATTTATTTCCATCGCTGCAGATGTACACTTACATACTATAATATTTTAATGTGATTCGTAATTATATTACGGAGGAATACTAAAATTCTGAACACTATATGTATTGTATTTCATATCGATATTCCCATTATTAGAGTCGATGTGTAGTAAATACATCACCGGTAGGGAAAGGTAAATATTACAATTTGAAAAACATGTATGTACTCTATATATATGTATACATAAATTAGACAGTTACTGCCCCTAGGGGTCGTCTAAGCTCCTCAATTAGTATTTACGCCGCTGTTTCCAAGCGTCTCGATGTCTCGATTTAGTACCCTTCATTGAATTGGTGAGGTGTACGATTTATGTTAGATAAAACTGTCCGGGATCTCGGGATTGGATTCCCTATTCACATATTATATCAATACAAAAATCAATCAAATTCTTTTTCACATACTGAACTGAAAAAAAAACGATATTTTTGAATCAGTTCAGTTCCGTTTTTCATTCCGGCAAAATTGACGGTTTTACTGTTTGTCAGTTTTTAGTTCTATTTTGGTTCTATCCCTGCATTTAAGTGTGGCGATCATACGATATCAAAGAAGAGAACGATGTCCAAAATTATGATCAATACATTACTTATCTATAAATATCATATACAATAATTGGCAGTCCTGCCCTTGAGCATAAATAGATAATTTCATTCATAACTTTTTACTATCTCGTCAAATATTAAGCTATTTATTCGCTGATGCTTGCTCAGGTTATCATAATTTGATTGTTCAATATTTTTCTATTTAATCTTATGTAGAGCTCGCACATTTGAATGACAATGCAGACATTTTTACAGTTAAATCCCATATCGGATCAATTAGGCGATGGAAATATCGACCACATGTCAATCTGCTTCATCAAGGCTTATAAAGCCTCACCTCCCATTGTGCTGGTCAAAGATGGCTTTTGCCGAAGCTTTGTTGTCGAGCTTTAATTAACGTAACCCGATAGGAAATGGGCCGGCATGTGGATGAAATTTTTTTCGGTATACCTGCTTCCATGTTGAATTTCCCATTTTTTTCTCAAATTTATTCAAGCATGCCGGGACATCATATTGTATATATTGAGGTCTGGCTGCCAATAATCGAAACAGAAATAGGACTCTAACGGTACCATATGTGTTTCATTACGGTAAAGGCTCACATGTCTGCAAGAAGCTTCAGATCCGACCCTCGGCCGCCCAAATCTGACGCAACGGAACACCGCAAGAAAAAAATATAGATCGACCCCTACACCTTATGATAAATCATATTTAACAATATATAAAGCATTATATTGATTCGGAAAAAATACTGAATCTTTTATATATAACTAGAAATATGAGCATTTCAACGATGGTTACAAAAAACGTAATATATTAATAACATAAACAAAGCATAACTCATATTCGGAGTAACAATGGTAATTATTTGCAATGGCAACGTAATTATTTGGAGTATCTATTTAACACTTGAAAGCCAATCTTAGAAATTAATAAATAAACAGGAACGATAATAGAAATAATGGATTTGATTCCAACATTGTTATGGTAAAGGTTCGGGTTCAAATTCAGACGATTGAAGAATGTTTTTTTGTTATAATAAATTTGGATTTCATAATGCAAACATAATAGATAGCGTATGTATTTATATGAAAAATGTTTTAAATTAATTCCGATGGATAGGCAAAACTTGAACAATGAGTATAATTTATATTGATTGTTCAAGTTTAGTCTTCATTCGAGCTTCATTTTTTAAACATACATCATACGATATTTTAGATCAAGCCATTTTAATTGATGAACAAATCTAAATCATATTGTTTATTTGCTAATTCCAAGGGTTGTATTACATGGTTATCGAGCGCTCAATGTTTATTCAAAATAATTGCCGTAAAATTTAGCATAAATATATTTTAGCGAACGTATTTATCGCCAGTTGTTAGATATCATATTTCGTACACATGAGCTAAAAATCCACTGTTACTCCTGTGTTCATAATGCGTGTTTATGTTTCTTGGCAATCTTGAACTCAGTGCTTATTCTGTAGTCATCGAACCATGAGTTTTATTTCTTATCTGTCGTTAAAATGCTCATGTTTCTTGTTATGTATACAAGCAATGCAATGCTGATTTTGAGTCATATGATGATGATATTGTGGATCAAACGAGAATATTTATATACTTTAATACTTTGATGTGGTTCGTGATTATATTACGAAGGAATACGAAAATTCTGAGCCCCATATCTATTATATTTCATATCGATATTCCCATTATTAGAGTCGAAGTGTAGTAAATACATCACCGGTAGGGAAAGGTTTTATTTTAACAATTTGAAAAACATATATGTACTGTATATATGTATACATAGATTAGATTGTTACTATCCCTAGACGTCGTCTAAGCTCGCAAATTAGTAGTTACGCCACTGTTTCCAAGCGTTCAGATTTCGGCGGGAATGTCTCGATTTAGTAGTCTTCATCGTGCTGGTGAGGTGTACGATTTCTGTTAGATAACATTTTCAATAATGAATTTTTCGGGATTACATTTACTAATCCCGGGATTATTATAATTCAATATCACCTCCTATGACTGATATTAAATTAATGCTCATGCATTGGTAAAGGATTTGGGTTAAATTCTGATTAAGGAAGTATTAATATTTCATTCATCGATCGTATAAATTTAGCAAATATCTTAATATCAAGCGTGTATGGCCTCATATGCAATAGTGCGTATGAGACGCTGTGATGAAAAAACGTATGGTTCGGCGTGGAGTATGGTGGCCACATTTCGTAAGGGGTAGCAGTTTTTTGTAACGGACAAGCAGTTTTTTAACACAGCTTTCGTTAACCCCTCGTTTTTAGACCAAGTTTTAAATATCAAAGAAGTGGGTAGCCAATAAATATCTTCATCTTGGGACAAGACCCATAATATGCCAAAAAATACAATCAATATACGATTCAATTTGAAATTATCATACATCGATTATAATACCATATTTTATACAAATTGCTTGCTGATTGATAAATTATTTCATTTAATAAATCAAGTATTATTGTAGATAATTAAAGGTATACGATGCAATTGTATGAGATGAATATGATGGCGATTTTCTTATAAATGTGCGAAATAGATAAATTGGTTTCACCCGTTCGATATACACCCTATGACAGATTAAAAGCGCCACATCCCGAAAGGATGCTTATACATCCGTAAAACTTACACGGTACCAGGCATAAATTCTAAAACACCAACCCACCATCAAGTGGTGAAGACCGTGAAAAAAATCTACAAAAAATCATGGGTCAGGGGGGCATCGCGCCGTGCTGAAATGTCTAGTAAAATACCAGATGGCGTATTTCTGTGCTCTTCTATCGGAACAGAAAAAAACCCTTAGGATGCGGCGGAGATTGAGGTCGAGATGCATTTTAAATCCTTCAAAACAGGACATATGGAAATTAAAAGGAATGCTTGTCAAATGGATTCCAGCTAAGCCCATAAAGTGTTCTAGAAGATATCTTGTGGTCCTTTGCATAATATGTTTAATTTCTCAATATTATATAATATATATTTAGCACTGTGAGTATAAAAGTGGTTTTGAGATGCATATCCTAATCATAAAATGAATCTTCACTTGTGTTCAGAGGAAGAAATGGGCTTCATGTAATTGAGAATGATTTTTGCAACAAAATTACCTTGATGATTTTAAATTGTATCGAATGAATTCCAAATTTAGAAGCCCAGAAAGCACCCTTAGATACGTTCGCCTTGGCAATCAGTTGGGTGGGAGTCATAAATAAATTTAGAAGCACATGAATAAATGAATGTATGGTACAGATGATAGTATAAAAAGTATAAGCATGCATTATTTCGTTATTTCGAAAAAATATTTTAATCAAAATTAATATTATAACAGAAGGAAAGGAAGGAGCTATAATAAAAAAAGTTGACGTTCAAGATTTTGAGCTAATTGTATAAGAATTTTACCCAGGGAATAAGAGAACTGAGGAGAAAATTTGTCATTTTAAAATATGATTTAAAAGACAACTTCAAAGTCAAATGATCTATATATTATATAGAGGAAATAATTCATGCTTTTTGGTTATAGATATTATTCAGATTTTTTCAATTTTTTATCATATAACATCATCAAAGAGGATGTCAAAATTGGATGCTAAAAATAAAGGCCAATGTTAATTCAACACCTAATCGAAATAGCAGAAAACAGGGTTGATGCAATAATAGTGTTTGTCAAGTTTATGGACGAGGATGTTTTTAATATTATGCATATCGAGGATATTCAAGATCTACTGTTTGAAATTCTATCTGGGGATAAACCAAAATAAGATGAAGTTCGTACATTTGGAAGCGATGAAGTTGTTAAACATTTTAGCTCAAATAGTGTAAATGAAAACGAAGCCTTGTAAGAATTAGAACTGAAAGAAGCTTAAACTTTAAGAAAGATTGCCTAGCTACTTATATTGAAATTCATATTCTACTATGTACCTATATCTCTTAGCTAAAGGTACATAGTCGAAAATAAGAGATTTTTCGCTAATAATAAGTTAATGTAGGGTAAGTTTCGTATAACAGGACATTATTTAGGAACCCAAGGACCGCATTTTGTTCAGTAAATATAATAGTTCCGCGATAAAGCGATAGGACTAGTAACTCGATCGTCATGGGTTTAAATCTATAGGAGATGTGGCTGGTGACCACATTTTAAAAACATATATTCGCTATGAAAAACCATGTAGAAATGGTTCGTAATAGTCCCATAAAATGGAGTGATAAAATCCACCTCAAAAAAAGACTACGTTATTCAGAGGTTACATATGATATTTAATTGCATAAATTATTCATCATAATTTGCCAAAACATGAATTGCCGATACCCTCATTTTAATATGAAATTAAATAGGAGATTTTTGGTTGGATTGAGTTCTTAATTTATTAAAATACAAAATCGATTTGAACACGTGTATAGTTGAAGCTTTAATGGGATTTAAGCCATTGGATCTTGTGTAACTAAGAAGTTGACAGCTCAAATTTGACCTCACTGGATCTCTTCCTCGCTTTATAGCAACCTTCAAAAAATGTATTTTTTTATATTGCCTCCCATGCTCAGACCCATCCTTGTCCTCTTTTCTAACATTGTGCAAAGAAGGTGCGGCTGCAAAAAATGTCTATGCTATTTTTTAGTGCAAGTATTCAATGGTTTTGCTACATTAATCCACAGGACGTTTCAAAACAACCAAGATAAAATACTCTTTTGAGCCATGAAATATTTTATAAATCAATGATTTGATTTGATTATGAGATCGATTTGGCTTTTATTTGTGTAAATTTGTATTTCCAACAGCGAATTTATCGTAGTCTATGCAATATTACAATTTTAAACCAACATAAGCGTATAAGAAATCCACACACTTCCATGCGTGTCTTCGATTGAATAAAAAAATACGAAAGGGTAGTCTCCTGAAATCGATTCAACAAAAGACGGATCCTTTGAAAATCATCCTCACAATGCGCGCACAAAAAGGATGTGAAAGGAGAGATTATGGTCATAATCATGATGTCCGTTATCGATAAAAAAATCTGAAGAATACCCGATGATAGAAAAGAGAGACCGGGGAGTTCAATGCAAGAATACCAGGTGATGGATGTGAATTTAGTCCATTCTATACCTGAAAACATACAAATATAAAAATATCACCAAATCGTATTAAATTCACGCATACTTTGAAAGCCAAATCCGAGTCTCGATTTAAGATTGAGATATTTTCGAGCGTAGGAGGATTCACTTTTGGAGGGCGAATCTTAGTAAAATATTTGCTAGAGTTAATAAATCATCTTTGAATAAATCAAATTTTATTATTTTGATACTGCAATTCTGAGATAAAATCCATATTGTTTCATCGAAAGGTGTGCCTTTAAAGGCGTCATCATCCGAGCTTGATGCTGCAATCTCATCTATATCAACATTTTTAATTTCTCATGGAATTGATCAACAGCTCTTGTAATATGACCGCCTCTCCCCGCCGCCAAAGTCTATGACACGAATGAAACGATTATGATCCGATATTTCTATGTGAGTAGTAATTTAAAGCTGGGGGAATAAATTACGGGGACCGATAGACAAAACAATCATTTTAGCTTTATCGGCTCACGAAAGCAAAGCTAAACAGGACATCGGCTATAAACGGAACAACCTTAGAGCCATTTATCAAAGTTCAGTAGGCGAGCCCCGTGTAAACGTTTACGTGTTACGTGGGGCTAGGGGACTGAGGCTTTATGCGGTACCACCCCCTGGGCTAACACCACTGATATAGCCTTCACACCCGTCACCTACATTAAATCTATCACTACTCATTTTGGGTCTTAAATGGTCGCTACATAGCCAGATTGATGAGCGGCCAAGCAATTTGTCCTGAGAGACATATTTGAATCGCAGCTTACTAAGATCTTCAACGATCTTATAACGCCGTGTAAATATAGAACATTGGAATTGCCTTTCAAGAATTCTTTGACATTTTAAAATCTTATAAAACCATTCAAACTAAGCATAAAATCATTGACCTGCCAAATATTCAACTTCTTATGATACAATAGTGATGATTTAATCATGCTTTATGTCATATATTGAAGTTCTTCGATGAATATCCATGTTTAAAATTAATTCAAAATCTTGAAGCTCCATTTAATTAAGATTGAACTTAGATAAAATATATTTTACTCTAATAATATCGTCCCTTATTTGCAGTTTGTTCATCATATAGTATATATTCTATCTACAGAATAGAACCAGATGTATCTTCGTCTGAGGAAAATCTTCATTTTCACAGGGATTATATGATAGTATCAATTCTTATTGAATTGATCAAAGTCTACAATTATACGTGTTCGTATCCATGATACATGTTCATCTTTTAATACATTTTGACTAAGTGCTTGTACATGACCTAAGCAGATCCTTGCTTTTTCATAGTCATTAGCTGCTTTATATTTTTGGACGATCGTTGCAGTATTTTTGCTTTTTTTATATCGTATTTTATTCAATTTTTCAATAAAACTTTGCATTTCATAAATCTTACAAGAAATTGTATTAATTATTTTTTATTAAGGTTAACCCTTTAGTTGTTATCTTCATCTCTCTTATTTGCACACGAACTATTCATATTCGAGCCGGCCAAATATACAAATACTCGTCATCATCTTGTGATATTAATGATTCACATTTTACAAAAGGGTTGTGTTGTGAACGTGAAGTATAGAATTTCTTCGCTCAGAAATTTTCTAGAATAAGTTCGCCATTTTTTATAAATAAGCAATAGCGTACCAGTTGGCGGGGTATGACTCGGTCGTCCATTTGGCAAAAGTCGAACAGCACATTTGCTACTTGCTTTGTTCGCAGAAAATTATGAATAAAAGTTGGTAAATCGGTTCGAGTTTTGTAGGTTTGCGGAAGGCAAATTTGTGGATGTAGATTATGGAAATATTGGTCGTAGATGATGGAAACGGCCCCACAAGTTTACAGGCGGCACACGACCGACGGCCGCACGCGAATGGCCACGGGTCATGGCCGGCAGTACCAGGCACCGCCTCCACCCCATACACCCCAAACACCCCACTAGGGCTAAACCACCCCAGCGGCCGAAGGGTGGACTCACCACCTGCAACTCACACGGCGGCGGCCCAAACCTCTTCCATACGTACGCCTTGATGCTCTCGGCGATTTGTCTTTGTGGAGACACTTCGAGGGGGTGGTTAAACTTTATATCCACTAGTCTCCTTGGTTTCAATGTACTTGCTTTAAAAAAAAATCTGATAAAAGGCAGTTCTATCTAGCAAAAATTTAATTAGCTTTATCGTTTTTATTTGATAAATTTATATATGCAACGTATATATGCATATATGCAGGTAATTCCTTCTATTTATGTGATTATGTTCTACTATTTAGTTGATGTTGAATCTTTTCAATCAAAAGATTTGCTTAAAAATTAAAATAATCCATCAAGGAAGTGCATTCTACTAATAGAAGACATTCGTATACTGGGACTTTGAACAACAAGAAAATACCGGACCATCCAAAATTTACTACGGATGCCGAAAACTTCACCTTTCAATAGAAATCATTGTCTTATAGTTTCTCAGTTGGCCACAAAATTGAATGAAAATAGATCGCCTGTGTTGTGTCTATTCTAAAAGATTGCTTGAATTTATATGAACTTTATGGATTTGTAGCGCTGAAGAAACCCAAACTAAACAAATTGAATAAATAGAAAACTATTCTGGATACAAAAAATGACAATTGCTGATTGTAAAAATGCCATATGAACGAACAAATACAAATTTGAAATTGAATTCATCCAATGGTCTACCTAATGGCAATTCCTTAGTGGAAAACTCACTCCGAACAAAATAACCACATCTTCTATGCTAACATATGACATAAATTCATTTTTGATAATTAAACAACATGTATCATTATATTCTAAGCAAACTATGAACCTCTGTCATATACTAACACTACTTGCTTTGTATCAGCATTATAAGAAAACATAGTATAAATATACTTTTACTAGAATTTTCTTTATAAATCGGTAGATTTATTAAACTTCTTAATTAGTTACCGCACCCGCCAATTTGACAGAATTTGAACTTCAAGAGCAAAATTACAAAAACTCTTCATATTATTTCTTAGTATTTTTTAAAAATTATTATTTATGAAGTACACTTAAACTTTTTTTGTGTTGTAGATGCGTTCCGCGGAAAAACGCACAAAAAGAAATCGCACAAAAAAGCTATGACTTACATAGAAAAAGTGAAGATGCGTTTCATAGATTTTAAAAACCGCATAACTTTGAAACAACTATAGACAAACTGGAACTTTGACCTTATTTTGACAATGTTTTAATTTTTTTAAATAGTTAAAAAATAAATTTTGACATAAATCTGGTAGGAGTAATAGATGGTTATATTGAAAAGATTCTTACCCAGCTTGAAGTTATTTATTTAATCAAAACCTGAGATATGATGTCAACCGTGTTGAAAAAAGCACTTTCGAGAAAAACGCGTTAAAAGATTTCATTATGGTAGGACCGGCCAAGTTGCAGCGTCACTAAAATATTTTTTTCCAAATTTCCTATTTTATCCAAAATATCTCGATACGTACTCTTTATGAAATTAAAAAAAAAGAAAAAAATCGCATAACTTCGAAATCGCATAAAAAAAGTGACACAAAAAGAGGTTTGAGTGTATTGCATATTGGAATAAAGTCCTTCAAGTATAATATATAATTAAATTATATATGGTATATATAAATACATTTTCATTATATTAACAAAATAGATCTTAATATTTTTTATTTCTGATTGAACACAACTCATTTGTAAAGTTGCCCTAAATGGATAAGTTTTCTGTGAAAGTTCAAGAATAGAAATAGCCGCTATCATTGTCGGGTGGTCGTAGTGCGGCAGAGTGGCCGGTCGTGTATGGTACGGCCGGACCCGGACAGGGGGGGTCAAATTTATTGGGGTTGTCATGAGGGGGTTGCTGGCCCACTGCCAGTGCTGTTTATTAATACTTCAAATAAATCGTACGAAAGTCGCAAAGCTGAAATCAAGCACCCTTAGCAACTAACCGGAGCATCCATTGCCTTTCAGATTAACATGAAATTATACAATTTAATTTTTGACGGTATTGATGACGAATTCCATTCAACGTATGAAAATATCCATGCAGAATTTTTGGATGGACAAGTAGTGGAATAGACTGAGAAAAATTAGATATAGGTAGATGAACGATTATACAATTATAACAACATGATCTTCCTCAATGGAAGATCTTAATATTGATCTGATATGATTGATCTAAGATAGGATTGGTTTTGATCATATAGGTTTTCATCCTAGATGCTGTAATAAAAATGAACACTCCATAAAACTAAATATGGTCATCTCATGAAGTTTTTAATTATCTTCCAAATAAAGCAACTAATTTCCCATCCAGAAGACTTTTAAAGTTCTTTTCAATAAAATCACTCAGGTGATCCACATGATCATGGGATACAAATCAAGTGCAAAGATCATACTTAATGTCGAATGCATAAAGAGGTAATTGTATGATATAAATGATAAAAATCCCAAAAATGGATGTTAAATAGGCTCTAGTTCTGCAATGGATTGCACCATGATGGTAATGAAATACATTAATTAAATTTATGATTTTGTTAGAGCATTTGTGTGCTGATTTTTAGTGCTTAAATCGGCAATTCTACACTTCTGCTCCCCATATGGTAAGGTCTTCCTTTAGCATTTTCCACCCACAAGATCACCCGATTTCCCACCTACCACCGGACGATTTGCATTATGGCCCACGTATATTACCTTGGTAAATACGAAAGTTTGACATAAACCTATCTAGATACGAAGTCACGCTACAGCCAACCCACCCTGTCCCTTATACCTCCAATACCGCAATATCTTTTTTGACATCCCATTATTTCTTGAATGATGTGCACGGACTTCGAGCATTAACGCAAACGGGAGCTTACGAGAATTAATACATTGATTTACGGCCTAACAAAGGCGACCGATTTTGGCTTTGGAATAACAATTCGTCATTCTTTGTCTGACCTTAACATCCAAAAAAATATTTTTATTAATGCGAAAATTGCCTGATCGGCTTTAATATCGTCTATTTGTCCTAGATCGAACGCAAAAGAACAAGGGCTTCCATGGCTCGAGCGTATGGTGTTTTGGTTCGTTATATTTTTATTTAAATTTGATCGTTTTTTTTAAAGCATAAGACATTTAATAAGACTTACTGTATAATTTAAAATTTCTTTATGAGATTAACGAACCGTAAAGATACGTTATATTGAGATCCCATTCAAAAGCTCCCCATGCAAGAAAAAAGCTCTTGCTTGTGTAACATATTAAAAAAACCATTTTCTAACCGATCCGATAATTAAGAGTGAAATTTTATAACCCTTCCGTATTTTTTGCATACTCCTTGATATATCCGTATTTTTTGCAACAAAATTTTTTCAAAGCTTCTTTGTTTGTTTGTAAATGCAGAAACACAAAGGACAATTGTTGCTCACATCCAAGCGTCCTATGATATATTTTTATGATAATTGCGTCAGATTTACAGTCTAATTATCATTCATATAAGTCAAAAAAAAATATTATCTAGGTATCTCGGTGAACCTGAAGCATTGTTGAATTTTTTATTCGCAAAAACTAAATACCGGTTTCCAATTCAAACCATTTTTTGTCGGTAATTTTTTGTTGCGGCAATGAATCCTTCATACAATTAATTAGTCCTTTTCGCTACGGACGGGTTGTATTACATGGAAATTATGACTCGGGAAAACCTGATTTAGTGCATATAAAAATGAGGGTTGGCTAAGAAAATACAGAGGAAAAAATCACAATAGCGCATTCGTATTTTAAGAATCTGCATAAAAAGTCCTCAAATGTCATAAGATTTGACGGATTTTAATGTATGCAAATTATGTAGGTTTTTTTAAGGCGCATAAAACATGCCCAGGATGCAATTTCTGGATGGATATTAAGGATTCAACCGTTAAAGTGCATCGCGAAAAAAAAGGATAAAAGACGGTGCATAAAAATAATGCTGGAGCAAAAGGATGCAAATCAGTGCAACGGCTCGGATGCAAATTTTAAGCAATGTTTTTGCTAATTTAACGAACTTTTTTCAAGGTAATCATTTGGGTAACATTTTTATGATTCTATGTTCTCACAGAAATATAAGCGACAAATTAATAAGCGATGACCCGATGCATCCTGATATTTTTAAATAGATCTGGAAATTAAAATTTACACCCCGTCACCATCATTCATCTTCATTTGATATTAAACAATTAGTAAATTTCGTAATATGCAATCCATTACGTACGTGAACAAAAGTGGACATAGTTCTCCACGTGCAAATTATATTTTTTTGTTCTATTTTGAACAATTCGGATAATCGAGGTTCTGCTGTATATCGAGATTCAATGTAGTAATTCCCATTATTACAACTTTAAAACAAATCGAATCAGTGTAGTAAATACACCATAGTAAAGGAAAGGTTAACATCATTGAAGATGGGACAAAAATGAATTCTTAATGATCAGTTTCATTCGGCACGTTAAACTTAATGGTCAAATAAGTCAAATATTAAACTTTTGGATATAGGTATAATAAATTTGCTATATTTAAACATCAATATCCAAGTGCCAAAGAAGAGTAACATGCTTATTTATACAGCAAACATGATAAACTTATCATCATAAAACATCCTCAGCCATGGGGCCTGATGTTCGCTTACTTAAGCAATAGTCCAGTAAATTATTCCATAAACGAACTATTTACATAAACCGCCATAAAGTTTCATAAAAACATCCTTATCGTTGTTTGCTTAAAAATTTCCTCGATAAATAATACCGAAGCCGACGAGATGGGGTTTTATGATTCGCGCCGAAAAAAATCTTTTACGGGGGTAAGGTCCATTTTTTAGCTTCGTCAGATGTCGATCGATGGTCGTGTTTTTTTTTTGGGGGTAGTTTCGCATTTGTCTTAGGGTGTTTTTTGTGCGTGCCTTTAAATCGTGATAATTTTTCGGAAACATAATACGCGGGAGCAGGTGCCAGGATGGACGTCTACATGTCTTAAAATGACAATGAAAATAGTGATGATGTTGGATCGATGTCGTATAAATGATTTCAAAAATGTTCCACCCCATATGGTGAAATTTTCATACTATCATATGATAAATACATATACTAAAATACAGACAAATTCCGGCGTATTTATCTACCATTGAGTTCCAGATTTTTAACAAGCATTCGTACATTATGGATGCAAATATGAGCAGAATTTAAAAGCCAGACCTCTCAGTCCTCCAATGAAACACGATATATTTGGTTGCCTTTTTTGCGTTGAAAAATATGTATTGTAAATATCATAAATAAACTTGTTAACCATGTATATTTTTTACCATGGCAGTATGCTAATATCGAACAAAAAATTACATATGTTGCTTAGAACAAACAGGGAAAAAAAATAAAACGAAATCATCACTTCCACATATTTGTATGAACAAAAAATCGTGTTATTTATAAGCGTTTCCGATAAAAGGCCAATCGTGAAAAATTAACCCCATGAATTATGTATGAAAAAATATATGTTAATCGAATCGTGGGGTCATTTTTTTCCGAGTGCGGGTGAAAGAGCACGTGGTGGGGTTTTTTTCTATAATAACCAACAAAGATTCTCAATCGAAAAGGGGGTCAATCTTTTTCTAATTTGTATATCGATCAAATTTATTATTCCCCAAGCAAAATTGATAGAATTAACCTATTAAAAAAGCGTAAATACTGCAATATAAACCCGGTGGCTATTAACCAGGGCCGTAACAAGGGCGTAAAACGCAGAATACCGACCCGGTCGACAGTTGCACATGGTTTTAATATTACTCAACCATCCTACTTTACATGAGCCAAAAACGATTGACTCTGTGCCTTTTTTCTTCGTTATTCAGGTATGGCATCCGATCGCAAACCGCTTATTCAGCGGTCCGAAAATTGGACCGGTTGGGCATACAAACCTTATGGCCACGGTTCGCTAATTGACAAGTGTTTTGATCAGTCAATTATTATATCATATCACTATATTGAAAACGAGATACTTCCATGGGGATGAAAAATATCGTAATATAATTTCTCAATATTTTTCGTTTGGAACCAACATTTTTAGTGTTAAAATAATCGCCACTGTGCGAATTGCTTAAATGGAGTACTAATTTTATTTTACGCAATGTTAGACACATTTAGCTATTTAGCCCTTTGGGTAGTGAGCTAATTTAAAATCATCATAATCTTAGATGCTATATTTGCTTGTCCGTCACTTATCATCACACACATCCACTTATCTGGCAGCATCGTCGCAGCGTGTATGAAGCTTGTATTTAAATACATAAACACTGTCAATAGCACATAATATTGTGTCATTTCTTTACGTAAACATAAACAATACACTTGAAATCGATTAATTATATAATTTATATATCACTATTAGTCGATAAATTTGGGTTAATGATCTATACAATCGTACGATGTACGCAAGATACTCTATCCATATTTGTTTCTCTCCAACTCAACGTACAAGACACTCTCCATCTCTGTCTGTCTCCGAACTCAACATGTAAGAATACTCTTTCTGAATCACTGGAATTTAGACACAACGAAGTTCAAAATCGAAAACATTTTAATTACTATTTTTTTACATTGATAATATAATCTGAAGGACTTCAGATGAACAAATAAGAAGGAAAAACAAATATATATATAAATAAACATATAGTACTGCTTTCATCAGTGGAATATCTAAATGCAGCAATGTATAAATACAAAAAATGATTATACGATAGATGGATGGAGTTGAAGGATGATTTTCCTCATTAAATCTAAATTTCATTGTCAGTCTCGTTATTTAATAGCCATAGTTTGTAGAATACATGGCATACGACGGAAACTTTTATAGGTTAGATGCATTTATATTTTTTATCATAAAATAGCCTCCAAGGACAGTTTGAGAAGCGTCCAAATAACAGGTTGTCTTCGGAAGTAATTGCGATGGTTAAACATTTGTCCGGTGGGTGCGCGTGCCAGGCGGCGGCTGTTTTTTCATCTAATCGGACGGGGCCCAATTTCGGATATTCCCATAAAAAACGCCACGAATGCGTAAAAAACGCGACCGTAAAGGGTTATTTCGTTAGAAGAAAATGTGGCGACGTCAGACAATTAGTTATTTCGAATCGATCGCCTCTTGATAGGCGCCGACATCAGTTGTTGTATGAAACAGTTTTAATTAAATCAATAAAAAAAACGTTGGACGATTCGATAGATAGGGTCCATTTAATGTTGTACCCCGTCATTTCATCGACGATTTTGGTATTGAATATTTTTTTCAGCTCGATGTGCTCGATATGATCGCGTTTGTGATGTGTTTTAATCGGAGGGGGTGTGTTTAGGGGATGATTTGTGCAATGAGGCGACATAAGCTTACTACATGACCGGCTTAATTGTGTTTTTATGTAGTTTTTGAACTAAAAGCATGATGCATTATGATGATGTAAATTATGACTCAATAAGTTTGTAGGATTTTTTAAGCTTTTTTCTTCTTATTTCTGGATAGTTTTTTCCGCATTTCTTTAAAAAAAATCATACGAACGTATTGACTGATAAGTTATTGAGCTTATTATGATACTAAAACATCGTATAATATAAAAACGTGGTGAATGAGGATCATAATAGCATTCGCAATCTTTTCTATTATTACAGGACGTGTTCGAGCAATATATTTTTCACCGATGGTCATTCATTCATTGTAATTTCGTTTAAATTCAAAGTTTTAGTAATAGATAAGCTTTCTCAGAAAATTTCGATGCAGTTTTATCTAAAATCGCGTTATACACACGTACTATACGAGGGTTGAGTGTACAAACATAAGGGCGACCGGATGATGTCAATCAAGCAATCACTTTTTTTCGAAAATGATTCATTCAAGCCACTCGATGACCTCAAATTCTTTTCGCGTCGTATTAATTACGATCGGATACGCTTCAATCAATCAAATCATGATTTATAGTAAGGAGGATGATTGATATCAGCATACTCATATTAACACCGGCGTGTGCGTGTAAATCAAACGTTCGCAAAAGAGTGTCGAAGAAAAAAAGGTCGAGTACATCTGAAAAGCGTAGGTGGTATTGTTTGATGAATTGTTAAACTTTGCAGCGGATTGTATGAATTTGACAGCACTGGCACAGCGATTATTCATCTGAGCTTTTAGGGTAATAGACTAATGTGTTTCGCAAAGGATGGTCTCCCAAAGCTGCTATGTCAGAATTAAAGATGTTGTTTATATAAGCAATTGCAACATCTCTCAGCTATTTAACAGTTTGTTGAAAGGCGTGTCATTCACAGGGGCGAATTCAATCGTTAATTTATTGTTAAGCGTGTTTGAATTATATTACAATCGAAATTCAACCATAAAAGTTTAAAGATTATGCCAAATCGACAAAAAAATCTTATTATAAACATTAAGAATTAGAATTGAAAGGCTAATGTCCAAACTTCAATTTAATATGCCTGTTTAAATTTTGATATTGTAAATTTGCTCCTGGACCCTTCTAAAAGTTCGAGTACAATTTTTTTTCATAACTGTAATTTAGCCAATAGTTCTCACATTTTAATCATCTTAGTTTAAAATTTGCCCGCTTCTAGAACATATTTTTAAAAATCCGCCCCAGAAAAGGGCCAGAATTATAGCCAGAAAGTGGCAAAGATAGATATTTTAGAAGATTGGTTTAAAAGGAAATGGGTTCCCGATGTGCAAGCTTTTTTAAAAAATAAGGGATTGCCACAAAAACAGTATTATTATTAGATAATGTTTCTTTTTCATCCAATCGAAAGCATATTGAAAGCAAACGATGAACTTATGGTTGCAAAATTTTTTCCCCCTAATGTGACATGAAGTGAAGACATGTGAAGCGCTATACGAATATCATCAACGAAATGTCTTTATCGCCAAAATCTTCTGAAAACTTTTGCCGAAGAAGATGACAACTTGATCAAATCCTAGAAAAAATTAGTATTGGATGCTATATATAATATATATAGAATAACACAAAAGTAAAGCCCTCGTGGCTCGTGATCGCTGGAATCCCCCTGCTGGACTACCATGCAAAGAAGAGGGCCTTGGACTTCAAAGATCCCAAAAATCACAACGAGCATGAAGCAGAAACTGAAGGAAGCCTTGCAGCAGGGATGGGATCAGTCCAGCAAGGGAAGATGGACCCACCGACTTATCCCAGTCGTAAACCGGTGAAGGGCCCGAAAACACGGAGAAACGACCTGCCGCTTGACTCAGATCCTCACTGACAATGAGCAAGAAGAATCGGGAAAAAGACGACAAGAAGACCTTTGGCGAGATTTTGTTGAAGAAATTATGAGAGCAGCTCTCCAACACTAGAATAGAGCAATCTAAAACCAGACTACGTGTTCTCCTGGAGCAATGTGATAAACAATGCCAGGGGGACAGAGAAGAACAAGAAAGGGGTTTAGTCGGTAAGAATCTGACACTACCCTGGGATCAAACCCATGGTGTCTTATGCAAGATTCCCCTCTCACATGAAAAAAAAATCCGACAAACGTTTTGCAAGACGTTGTCGGATTATAGAGTACCGCCTTAGACTTGTAATCCGGTTTTTTTTTTATGCTAGCTACAAATATTTTTTTTTGTTATCTCCTTGTAAAGTAATTTTGTTTTTATGGCCAATATTGGCTCAGAAATAAATGTATGTCTGTTTCTTTCTCGAAAAAAACACATATACAAAATTTCCACCATATTTGGACTTTTAGTTTTCTTGAAAGTTTGCCTCTAATTGCCAACTTACAAAAATATTCATTACGATTTAGGCGGTCCAGAATCACACTTTTGTATTTTTTTTACATATACTAAGCTTTATCGTACAGATGTGCTTGACTTCATTGGGATGTCGGATTACAGGAGGCGTCGGATTAGACTGGAGCCGGATTATCGCGGGCTTACTGTATCTGAAATTTGGATTATTGAACAATTTAAAATGGTTTGAAAACGTGGATAGGGAAAACATCGAAGAGGTTCGAACGTGACATAAATGATCCAGGTTTTAAGCACATGGATGATGCAAATATCATTTCAATTTTTTTTATATAAAAAATATATAAGAACTGGAGGATTACATGTTAATAGATCATCCTTGAATAATTTTTAAGGTATGTAATCGTAAAATAGTTTATTTATTAAAAAAATATATCAAGAGAGAATCAAGACTCAAAATCCAAAATTTTGGCTTCTAAAGTGGTTTTTCGTAGTTCTTGGCAAATGACAATTTTTAGAGCATATGCATGTTTTTAAAAATATTGTCATCAGTTACAACTCCTATAAACTTGAATCTAGATTCATTTAGTTCTTTATCAGACCTACATAAACCAAAATTTAATCCCAACCAAAATCAATTATTTAGACTTAAAATTTATTAAAAAAACATGTTTGCTTGAAATGAAATATCATTGCTATTCATTTTTAGCTCAGAATTACTTCTTGCATTCGGTAAAGAATTTAAGCACTCATTTCAAAGCAAGTCAACTGAGTTAGAGATGATCAAACGTATTGCATGATATGCAAGCCATCATCTGCAGTGAACCACCATCGGATGTGTGTTTATTTAGGCCATGCGCATATGTTATATTCACAAAATTGCATCCATTGTCGTGCATTTCGCATATCAAAATAATGTTTTGTGATTTTTGCTGACCATTATGTCCCGGGGCACACAATACGCAATGATTATCATTATTATTTCGATGCTTTTATTGATTTTCGGGGGAGATTTTGGCACGCTCCATCAGATTTTGACACTAAAAAGGTACATTACTGTGCCGCGTCTGCATAGCAATGGCGACCCTATTATGCAATCGCATAGGGCTGCAGTTCGCCGAAGAAGTGGGCCCCATCGAAACGGACATCGTCACTCTCGATTGTCATTTATGAAGGGCAAAAAAAATCTGGACAAAAATTTGCTTTATTGTCGGAGAGCTTTGTGCGTTCTCGTTTTGTGCGCGCGAATCTGCGTATGAATACGAAACGAAAGCTCTCTCCCCATTCGGTCATTCCCCAAAATCGATCAATTATAAGCTTTTACTTGAGGTGCATTCGATTTGTTCGATGCAGCCGAATGCAGCGCATAAATCACCGGCGATCGATCGATTTATTTGCATATCTGCTACTGGTTTACGATAATTGAACGAGCCGTTTTATGCCGTTAAATGAGAATCGTTTTAGGTGATATATTCGCGCTGTACATCACATCAAACGGTCGCGCGATGCTTAAATTGTATTAATAGATTGTATCGTGCGAATGTTCCAATTACTGAAATCAAAGGAAGGAATTAAAGTGTCATCGCTTTACTAAATTTCGTCCTAGTATTCCCAAGAAAACGTCTCATTGCCAAGTGTTCCTGGAACTTAACTCGGAACTGCCAGCTTCGCATGACCTATAAAAGACAAAGTATCCAGAAGATTTAATACACTTTGCTCATATATTTAAGCACCCAGAACTGTATTTCAGAAAATGGGAAGATTGTAATTAAATTGTAAAAAAAATAAATGTATGGCATAAAATGAGTTAGAGCAAATTGAGACATGCTGCATTTCAAGTAAACGTATGAAAGAGGATTTTAAAAATCTCTTAAAGTTATCAAACTTCGAACTAAAGTTGAAAATGAAACCAATTATTTTATTTGAAGATATTAACACAGTTTACAGGGAACTTTTTATATCATAAAACTAAGCTTTTAAGTAAGCAGTTGACGTTAAAGATTTGCTGAGGTTCTTGTGGTTTTCTGAAAAAATGTATCATCAAATAGAAAGCTTTTAAATGAATATATCCGAAAAAGCTGGATATGCTTAAAATTAGTGCAGGAACATAGCTGAGATTTCAAAAATGATTTTTCAAAAAATACTCAGTTAAAACTTATCAAGAGAACTTGGAGAAGATCTGAGATATATTTTCCAAGATTTGATAACAGGAGAAGTCTAAAATGGAATTTATGCAATAGAAACAAGGTTTTCAGCATCTTTTAAAAAGGTTAAAAATTCTACTAGAAACTATTTTAAAAACTAGACCAATTATTTTCTGAGATGATTTTTTTGATGACAAAGGACTTTTGCTTTTAAAATTCATGCCCTAGATCAGCGATTTCTGTAAATAATACCACGAAAATATCTTATTAACCTTTCCTTTACTATGTTAAAAATCCCCACCGATGATATGTATTTGGTACACTTATTGATTTTATTGATTATAGTTGAAGTTGAAATGAAACAATTTTTGTAATTTTATAAAATTGTACGAAATACATCACTGGTAGGGAAAAGTTAAAGTATAGATAAATGTTTTTTTATATTTTCGCGAGCCCCCCGGTAATAACTTCGCGGACTTCCAAGGGTCCGTGGACCGCAATTTAAGAACCACTGTCCTAGATTACCAATTTTTGTACCAATGCAGATGCATAACAATGTTCAAGTTTTCATTCACTCATAGTAAATAACTGTTTTTTATGATGATGAAGGACTTTTACTATCAGAATTTATGACTCAGAAGTCTACCACAACAGGAAAAACTTATATCCACACAATAACTTCTTTGTAAGAGACCATCAAACCGAAAAATAGAGCAAAGGTCGTAAAAGGTGTGGAATTTCCATGTGCAAAATATTTTTTTGATAACTTGTTGATTTCCTATTTGGTCAGATAAACTATTGATGTCTTTTAAATTAGCCATAGCTCTGTCATATTTAAAGATGAGCTATATTCTATCATATATATTTCCATGCATTATTCGTTGTATCTGATATTTATCACCTTTTAAAGTTTTCAAATCTCATTACCTTTACCTATTCTTATGAGTATTAATAATTTCAAAATTTTCCTGGATAGTATTTCGAAAGACCTCTATTTAAAAAGCAGTATTTTAAGAATCACTATTTGATTGTTCAATTCGATCATAATTTCAATGGATTCTATGCCATTTTCATCACAAGCTGCGATCTCATCTGCGATTCTTCGTATGGATCTAATCACTTCAACTCCATTAAAGTATCAATTTCTATCGCGAATTCAATCAGATCCATTATCTTTCATCGGTGTATTGATAAAGGGTAAGTTTTTCTAAGACGACTTTCAATTTTGAGGTACGTCTTTATTTATGTACGAAATATTCTGGCGATCATCCAGAAAACTGAATGATAACTAAGATCAAAAGCAAATATGATTGATGAAACTGAAATAAGTGAAATTTTCCACTAAGCATATTATGAAAGCTTTAAATTTATTTCTGCCTATAATGACTCAACAAAACTGCAGATGTTTGTCCTTCAATCGATAAGGACTGCAAATTCAGTATTGGGAAATCCGGGAATAAAATATCAATCGATTATATCTGGCAAATCGATAGTGATTGATTACGCGTATAAATATACTTTTGAAATGATACTTCCACGGCGGGGGGGAAAAAAATCATTGCATTATATGAATATTTTTAATATAATCCTGGATGATGTTTGTCTGTAAACAATGATGGTTGTGGGTGCGTATGTTGTCGTACATTGTTAAGACTGCTGATAATGGCGCAACAAAAGTAGCCATCATTAATTATCAATATTTTCACAGATGGACGATCTCATTCAATGGATATTTTTCTGGACATATCTATCCATATTGTCCATGTGATATATGCTATATAAAGCCGTTCTTATAATTAAGCTGGAGATTCATTTTTCATACGATTTGATGGATTATATGAGACGTGACCAAACGATCAATGAATAATGCGTACAGTTTATTTATTGGTGTATTTTCGAATTTATTTTCATTCATAGATATGTATTCAATTATCAAATAATTACACGTTTGCTTATTTTGGGTTATTTTATATGTATTTTTATTGATTTCATAATAAAATAATAATTTATATTACACTTGAGACAATGATGTTGGTATTCCATAAGGAAATCCTCATTGTTACAAGTTATTTGTTGGCCGTTATTGAGGCGTGGTTTGATAAATTCTTCGCCATTATGAAGAATTTTACACTGCAAGTACTCCAACATAAAGTTCCTGTTTTTATCCAGTTCTGTATTCATCCTAAATGGAAGTATGCAATTGATTTTTTTTTAATATACAAGCACCTTTTTCCCATGGCAGATGATAAAAATGCATCGATTAAGTGACAAATATTCAGGATCACGTATATCTATTGAGCATTGAGGATGCACCTTTAGAAATTTGCTTAGGTCTGTCTGTCCGTTCGTCCGTAAATGGTCGATGGTAACCAATACGCCCATTCATGGAGTTCCCAAATTGCGACAGATTACATCACACCTCCGCAGGCAAAAAATGCCTTTGAATGTGACACATTAAATACCTTAATCCTCTCTGACAAAACCGCAAATTGCTGTATAGTCAGGAGTATTGAGGGATTATGGAAAAAAAGGACATCGTCGGTGGTCCGACCTGCGGAAGTGCATAATGAATATGAAGAACACCAATATCGAAGCCCTTTAACGATCGACTTAAACTATTTGGATTCGGGAATAACTGAGGATATTCAAGCTTAAAATATTAATACAATTCATTATGATTAAAGGTAATATCCATCAAATAGATTTTTGGCTTTATTTTATTTTTGTAGATATGTTCAGGTATGGTGTCCGATCGCGAGGCGTTTATTCGTCATATCGGTGATCCGAAAAGCGGACCGATTGGACACACAGATCCTGTGGCCACTCTGTCCTCTTTTAGGGCCATTTTATATGATCTGTACGATCACAAAAGCTCTCTCAGAGGCTATTTTACACAGGTGGCTTGCACTAAATGAAATCGCGAACGAGTCTAGACTTTCCCCCACACATAAAACTGTATATTTATCTATCTTACTTACAATCTCAGCTAGTTTTTTAGTTTTAAGTTACAAAATCTAGCTAATTTCTCCCTCGCTCCTTAAAGCGCAAGTTGAGAATTAGCTTGTTCTTGATTAATTTAAAATTTAATTCAGGTTTTCCACCTTTCTGTATACTTTATTGGACGGGCTAACATGATCCCGAATAGCGGGATCAATAAACAGTACGGGTCAGTTGAGGATCCTCATGTTCTATTATCTCAGATATGAAGTGTTACATCGTGAGCAAACGCGGCACTCATCTTGCGCACAGCTTTCTTATGTCAAAATTTTCAGTCAATTTGCGATGTACAGCTTTTATTGAAAGGGTGTCTGCTAGCTCGTGCACTTACAGTCGATGGTCATTCAATATCATTTTATGGATTTTCTTCATCATTTCTGGAGTGGTTACCTCATTTGATCGACCACTACGCTGTTCGTCTCGGCAGCTCGTACGGCCTCGTTTAAACTCTGTAACGAGAGTAGAATCTAGTTTGGATTTGATATTAGTTGGACTGAAACCTTCCAAATAAAGTATTGTATCACTAAACGATAACCATTTTCTCCATGTTTATAAATCCATTGATCTAAATATTGATGATAAGAATACAATTTCATATTGTCCTTCAGAATAAAAAGATACCCACATCAATACACTAAATATGTATAGCATATGAAACAGCGTGTGGCTTTTAAGGAAGCAAGGATTTGCTCTGGTCATGATAAAATGTCTTTCATCTAATTTCAGCCAAACAGTTATATTTTAGAGGCAAATGGGTTATCAAAATGTGAAATAGTGTCAACAAATTTCATCATTGTGATTTCTCGACAAATCTCAATTGTGGCTATGGATCATGATCCATTTTAATCTAATCTATTAAGCCTTCAAAGTTCAATTTATTACATAAGTCTTAAGTTGATTACACCTCCAAACAAGGGTTTCTCAAGCAAGATATTGATGTTTTAAAATGTGCATTCAAAAGAATTTGTACAAAATCTGGGAGGCCAGTTTATATATTTTTTTCCAATTTAAGTATTAAATCGCATCTTTTTATTGGACAGGTCATCATTTTAGCCACGTGAAATTAATTCGACACTCTTCGAAAAATTCACGGATCCGAACAATATGCCCTTTCTATCGCAAAGCCGAAAAAAGGGACGTTGTATACTCAGGTGCAAACTGGCCCTAGATTAGCACACACACATGAAATGCCTACATCAAAAACCATCGTCTAAGAAACGACATGGATTCGACTTAAGTAGTTTTAGCGTAAAACGGACCAACGAATTTCATCTATGGGACGATGTGGGATCGATAAAAAATCTTTGCAAATTAAATCATCCGGATAAATTATATCCGCCATTTTATTCGGGCATTGTTGTGGTATTCGTCGATAATAATTTGACGAGATTGAAAAGGGCCTTTTCTTGCCCCGGGATCCTATGAAATATTTTAGAGTTTTATTGAAAAAATATACACAAAGCAGACTTCGACCCCATAACATTTGATATCGTTCTCGGTAAGTAGGTATCATCGCCAAATACTCACTTATGGTCATATTTTATGAAGAATTAAATAAATATGGTGTACACATGTGTCGTTACTCATGTCTATGAGCAATCTTTTAGGCCGGCCCAACATTATCAAATAGTTGGAACACCTTTCTGCCGTTATTATCTTATCAAAAACGGACGTGCGGACTGTTTGAAGTAGAACACACTGTGTTCACATTATAATACCCGGTGTAATCAGGTTTACGACCCGAACGGACTACAACGGATATTATGCTTTGAAAAAATACATTTTTAAATATATTCGTTTTTAAGCCACTAGAAGCCCCAAAGCATTTAAGTCTTATGATAAATTATTTTTATTGACATTCAACGCCAAAGAAAAATCGGTGGAAGTCGTTGATATATGGAAAAATGATGGAATTCTTAACATCAATACCTTATTTATTTAAGTTTAACTTATAAACTCATGATTCAATGCGACTTAAATCACATATAATACAATTGATGTAGGAATCAATCAGCAAGTTTCCGACTAAAATATCGATTAACACAAGAGATGCTACTACTATGAGGTGTTTGATTTTGAACACTCAACAGCCTGAAAAATCCATAATTATTCATTGAAAGCTTATAAAAAATATGGATTGAAATTTAACACAGTTAGCATATTACAAGAGGATACTGAAAATATCTGTAGAAAAATCTGCTCAATCGATCAAATTAAATTACAACACACAACTCAATAAGTTCGTAGGATGACGTTATAGTTGGCGCCAATATTGTCTTTATGACTTTTATGTACATTTGATTTTATTCATCAATAACAACTTCAAGAGTGATGCATTCATTCCAACTTTTTTTAACGTTTCGATGCTTTTTTGTAGAAAGATTTATATTTGGCTTCAAAATTGGCTTCAGTTTCGGCAGTTACTTCTTTGTTGGAGCCAATCTCTTTCTATGGAGCATTGTTTTTAGGTCTGCAAATAGGTAATAGTCACTAGGAGCCATATTCAGTAAATACGGTAGATGGAGAAGCAATTCAAAGCGCAATTTTGCTTTAAATTGCGATCGATTTGCGACACACGGTCTTGGTGAAAGAGCACTCTTTGTTACTTCATTTGGGGTCGTTTTTTCGCATTTTTCGCGTAAACATATTCAATATCATAATAATGACGACCATCCTTAATCACGAATACAAATCACGGCTATAGCGAGCAAATGCAAAAAATCGTTCAAAAACTTACTCTCAATATAAATATTTCACATTTATAACGAACAATAAATATAATATATATACGTATTACGAATTGGCCATATTTTATTTAAAATTTCCTCTGATTATTTATCGTTGATGACCTTGAAAGTTGGCAGAACTTAACATGTTAAGTGGGCGGGACGTATATATACGTCAACGTAAACTGTATCGAAATTGGTTAGGACGTATATATACGTCCTCGAAATATAGGTTGAGTCCTAAAGCAGGCGGGACTTTTTTATTTAACGAATGTGTGAGTTGTCGATACATATTTTGATATAAATTTAAGATAGGTAGCAAACTTCGCTATTGTTTTGGAGTGGACGTGTACTCAGTAAACGGTGACGAGTAGCATAAGGTAAGATTCAAAGGAAAACTTATAGTTTTAAAATGGAAGAACAAAAAAGACGTATTGATGCTCAGTTCAGACAACATAGTAAAAAGAAAATCTATGCCATAATGAAGGATATTTCCAAAGAATAAATAAAAGGGAACTGAAGCCAGAAAATGTCGAATTTATTACAAAGAAATGAAAGAATCTACATACTGGTGTTCGGATTGTGAGGTAACACTACATGCCAATAAAGTATATTTTTCATTGATTTTTTTATAAATTCTAAGCATCGTTAAAAAATAAATAACATGAACTCACGTCAGGTGGGCAGGACGTATATATACGTCCTAACGAAAATGTGCGCGCGCACTGTATGTTGCGTTATTGAAAAGGAGCTTTCCAGCTTAACAAGTCAATTTTAGTTTGATTTGATTAATTTTTTGCATTAATTAAGCTTAAATTACAAAAATTGATATTTTTTTAAAATAATATTCTTCATAATAGACAATAAAAACTGTTGATATTTAAACGAATTTGCGTCATTTGTGCTTGTTACAAACGATTTCAACTGTATTTTGACGTTTTTCTTGTATTATTTGCAGATTTTTCACTTGATTTTTCATCATTTCCAAAATAAATATAAAAATGGATACATGCTGATCTTTCAGAAGAAATTGCAATGGTTTTAAGTTAACTGCAAGAAGATATTTCGATCTTACACTTCGATTTTAATCTCAACCACTAGACTAGTCAAACCTCATAAATTTGCTCAATGTTGTTGGATTTCATCAATCGAACAATGGTTTTATTTAAACATTTTAATTCAATTTAAGGTAGTTGATGCGTTTATTGTCTCCCAGGACGATAAGACCACCCCATACAATTCAACAACTTGCACTTAGTATCATTCTCGGACGCATACATAATCTACACAGGATATTTGCTTGCTGGGCTGGCGCATAAATATTCACCTAAAATTTATGTGACTTCATTGTATGTGTTTACTTTAATGTCTACCCATGGTCTTATTGCGTTTGTTTGGTTGTTCTTTATCAACAACCGGTGATAAAAGACAAAACCCCCACAAAGGTGACCGAATAAAAGCGATTTAGGGCTTAGGCGATAAGCCCAAGAGAACTTGGAGATAAATTCTTTGATGACCAGCCATTATCTGGCTAAATCTATATAATCTTTCGTTTATTTGGCCGTTGAAAAAAAAACCAATTATAGACACAGTCGTGTATTTTTATGCGCCATTCATACCGGCAAGTTTTTTAACGACTTTTTTATGTCACCTGGAGATGACGAGATCTTAGGGGTGCGGATTGTGTGTATCATATAATGGCAACCATTTCATCAAAATCGTAAAGATATTGCATGCCGAAAATATTGATTTATATTTCTATGATCTATGTATTGTTGATTTTGAGAAACGATGAATCTATCGATAGTTCGTATTTAAATTTGATCGAGGGTATAAAAAAAAGGTTCTTGATCCCCTTTGGCTTTGTATGCGGAGGAAACGGGCACGCAAATCAGGTTATTTATACATTATTTTTTAAGAAGACCCCTCGTTTATTTTTTAAATAAAAAACCAGTACCGGTAATGATACAGTTATGCTAATAGAAAAAATCATCCCCTGACACAAATACATTCGTCCAAGACTCTGAGAATAAACATCCCCGTGAGAATATAGCGCGTAAAAAAATCTCGCATTAAAATTGAACAATGCATTCACTAGATTGCAAATGTGATGCCATTAAAATCATTATTAATCAAAAATGATTTTTTGCAATATAGTTAGAATGATCATCGTGTTTTGATTGAAGAATCATACTTTTTGTGGTATAAAATTGCAAATAATACAGCAATATTATTGTCGATTTTTTATCAATACTTTTTCAATTCAATTTTTAAGGGGAGTGAATCTTCAAAAATGCATAGCTCTCATTCTATAATGTCTATGATTTACTTCCGTTATGTGTCCAGGTAGACGTAATTGCACATGAGGACCATAGAATTGCATAGGGACGAAGATAATGCATCTTCACGTAACATCCTTTGGGGGGATGCTTCCTTTTTACATCCTGCGTGCGTATTTTTTAATGCACCTTATTTCCGCGTGAGATGGTCGTTTTTTTAGCATGACAATGGATGCAATTTTTTAATTTGAAATGCATACGAGTGTGACTTGATTTTTTATATTTTCTCACGCAGGGATGTGTACTTCTCCCCGAAGGTAGATGTATGGTTTATCTATTTTTTATCTATTGTATTGCTCATTGCATCTGACCGAGAAGAGATTATTGTCCGATCTTATGGATTTTTTATATGGGAAAATCACTCGATAAAAGTCCAGGTGTACCACAAAATCACTTGAAGATCTCAAAGCAACTATGAGAATTGATCATGATTCATAATAATTGGATAAAATATTGATTTGATTTTCATTTAAGGGTTGATTAAGAATTAAATGGGGAAAAAATAATTAATTCGATATGCTCAATGTTTAGAATAAAATAATCATTCCCGACGATGTGCGTTAATCATAGCAATAATTTAATCCTTTGTTATAACAAAATAAATTACATCCTGAACAAAAATGGTGACTAATGGACCCCATACACTATTTATATAAATAACGGATAAATGAGCTCTGTTGACGCGTTTGCTTACCGTGTCATTGTTTGTGCTTACCCCTAAAGTTAAAAAAGTGATCTAAAAAATATACCCACATTTTTTCATTTCGATAAAACACACATGCCATAAAAAACAATGGTAATTGTAATTTAATCTGCATAAGGGCCCTGCAGTTCACCGCATTTTCGGGGGAGGCCCGGTCAAAAATTAACCCCATTTACCAACCCATGTGGGACAATTTTTTGCATCTCATATAACCCTACACTTTTTTTTGATTTTTTATAACTTTATAGCTGAACTAGTTTTAATGTGAATCAAATTTATATCTGAATAGATTTTTTTGTTGTGGGTTTGGTTTTTAAATCAGAAATGGTGCAGCATTGTTAATATAATTTTGGTTTGATTTACAACATTTTGCATTATAAATTTGCAATTACTGTAATGAATTTATCAATTATAACCATGTACATCATAAATATTCTTAGAACATAGTTTGATTAAAAAATATGATAAAAGCTGATTCTAGAATATATTGAAGATATACACGAATTGATGATGGAAGAACTGATTAATTGGAATTTGATGGAAATGACATCTAAAATACCCACAATTCAGATAATGATAGTAAAAATGGAAACGTGTAAAGCCTACTTATGATTTAAGTATTTTTCTTAGACGTACATGGATGAAAATATATTTCAACTTAATCTAGTTTTTTATATTAGTTCTATATTTATATAACTTAGAAATTTCCATAGGATGACATACTATATAATATCTAATATACTGAGAACAATTCGCTTAATTTTTTAATTTATCACATCCAGCCAGAATGCAGATGTCACCGTTAGCAAACTTGTACCCATATTATTTATCAGACAAACAAAGAAATGGATGTGTATAAAAAAGAGCGACTCACAACTGTCCCGTGGGGTCGAAGGGTTGACTTTTTTTCAACAAAGTCGAAGGGACAAAGACGAAAAAAAACCGTTTTGAATTTGCCCTCCATGAAGGGGTTAGCCGGTGGTAAGTAACCTTCCGCATTTCAAAGCGGACATTTAATATTTGACCTTTTATATGTTGTGCAAACATAAAAAACGACATGAAAAAATTCCATTTAATAAAGGCAGGACAATAAATTACTAAATTGAATCGTATACGGCGGACTTAAACAATGAGGGAAGACTGCTTAAAAAAATCCCTTCGTACGAAATGTGCTGGTGGATATTTAAAAAATGGCTCCCGTCTGAAATGTGATTATTCATTTCTCTTTGGACTTTTATCAGGATGTAATTTAGTACTGTAGGGATTATGGTGGTCCAGGTGTTGGCCATATTTTTTACATAAATATATCGAGATAATGTCGTCAATCTGTGTTTTAGGGTGATGCACAAATCCTTTTGCGCATCAGCGATTTTTCTAATGTTTATTGATTTTCTTTAAAATATAGAACGCAGTCCAACAATGCTCATTTTTGCAATTGCATGTTATCTGTGCATAAATTGGGCAAACACGCATCAGAGAAGAAACAATGGTTGTTCAAAACCCATTGTATTATTTACGTTATAAGATTGGCTTTCATAGTTCATAAAAGGTCATTTCGTGTTGGAAAATAAATCCAGAAGCGGTAGATCAAACAAAATTAAGTATATTACTCTGCATACGCTGTTATAATAGACGAGGATGCCATACAATCGACACTTTGCAAAAAGTTGAAAATTGTTCAATTAATATTGATGATGAAGATTAAAAGTCATGGGAATGATCCCTGGATCATCTCATAAGCCTCGTCTACTTTCAACAACAAATATTGCTCAATTACACTTCTTGCTCGTTAAAAAATCTGCATTAAAGCTGTTAAAACCCAGTAAACATGAAATTATTTACCACAAATATTATTAATGGAATAAGATATAAGAAAGACATTTTATATTTCCTCCTTATTAATTTTAAAATCTTATCAATATGGAATTTATCTCCACTATGTACCACTATTTTTCGATTAAATCTTATATTGATCATTTGAGAGTTTTGATAAGAAAAGTTTAAGTAGGAATTGTCACAATATCATTATGTTCGAAGGAGGCTGCGAGCTAAAATAATTGCTGAAGTTCTTCTATCTTCAGATCTCAATCATACCATTAAGTATCTAGTTATCCACAAATATAAAATTTGTCGAAAACACGTTGTTATCCATCCGTAAAAGCTTTCGATTGTAAATTTTTAATTATGTCTATCTTATAAAGTATTATATGGCGATCAAATAATAGGAATTCTGTTCTGTTGGATGTGATGGAAATTGATATTTTGTAACAGTCAGATATTAGCCTAAGTAAAAGATTTCTCTCGTGATGATTATTTTCAAAGAGACCAAAGGTTGACTCGTCTCAACCCTTGTGTGTCATTCATTAATAGCAACTCATTGCAAGACCCGTTGCTCATATTCAGCGATGAATGTGCAGTTAGATAATTTATCTGGACTTTCATCTAGCTGCATTCTTCGTCATCCAGGTCTTTCAATGAGATCTCATGTCTCCCAGCAATTCAAAGGACCTCGCCAGCCATTCGAGCACAAATTCAATTAACATACAGTTATGCGACTTTTTTATGGCGAACTATCCCATGACCCTAGGATCCTTAGCGGCTCGCACAAAAGTTGATAAGTAAAAAAATAGAAAGGACACCTGAGGGTAATGCAATACGTGGGTACTCGGATTATTTTTTACGGTCCCACGTTCTCATGCCTGCCCCTCGAGCGGCCAGCATAGAAAATAGTCGAGAGGTAAAAAAAACAGCATGCCTTCGTCATCCGGCGAAGAATGGACCTAGTTTTTTACGCGGAGGAACTAGTTCTTTGTGCAGGACCCTGGCAAAGGAAGGGGATGGTCTGAAACACTACCCCGGGGGCGAAAACAAAAAAACGTTTGGCTACCGCCGGGACACTAGCTCTTGTGAGTGCATCTGCAGCATCGGGAATCCTTGGGGTAAAAAACGTCCGGACAAAAGGGACAAAAAGATTTAAGTGGGCTACGCGTGTAATGTATTCTACGGGCAAGTTTTTCTTGGATGCTGCGGTTGGAAGCTCTCGGTATAACGGTACAAATTGTAATTTTAAGATGTGTATCCCTTAATGAAACATGATTATGAACTTTTTAAGATCTTAAAGCATGGTTTTTGGTTTTAAACGACCATCATGCCAATTGTATCCATATAGTCTTGCACTCTTCATTGTCATGTCATTTTCATTTGCCAATTTACGGCTCTGAATCAAAGTACCATTGTTTTTCATTTTTTTTCATGGATGGAATACCTGAAAGAATCTTTTGGTTTTCTTTCAACATGAAGTAATAGAAATAATAGTAATTCGAGAGGTAACATTAAGTTTACCGCACCCGCCAATTTGACAGAATTTGATCTTCAAGAGCAAAATTACAAAAACCCTTCATATTATTTCTTTGTAGTGTTTTTTATTATCATTTATGAAGTACACTTAAACTTTTTTTGTGCGGTAGGATGCATTTCGCAGAAAATCGCACAAAAAAAAACTATAGCAAACATAGAAAAAGTGAAGACGCGTTATGGGATTTTAAAAACCGCATAACTTTGAAACAGTTATATAAAACATATCCAAAATTGCATAAAAAAAGTTTATAAAAAAACAGGAAAAAAATAACATTTTAAGGACGTCTTGCATCATTGATAAAATTTTAAGGATGTCTGACATCTGACATCTACAAATGATGAAAAATAAAAAATAAATTAAATTAAAAAATGAGAAAAATATTAAAAAATAAAAAAAAATCAGTCAAGTAACTTTTTGTACTTATTTTGTCAGTTTTAGTTTTTTTTTTAAATAATAGAGGGCTTTATAGAAAATATTCGTACTCAGCTTGAAGTAAAATAATTATGTAATTGAAACTTGAGAAATGATGTCAACCAGTGTTGAAAAAAGTAGTTTCGAGAAAAAGGTGTTGAATTATTTAAAAATTCCTCTGGAGAATGTATTTTTAAAAGTCAAAACATAGAAAAAATGCAAAAAAACAACATCATTTTTTTTCAAAAATCTAAATCAAAATAAAGGGCGTGGTCATAATTCAGCGATAGCAGATGCAATATGATTTACACAGTCCCAAATTTCGGTTAGTGTTGATGCTTTAATTCCTACTTTATCCAAAATAACTCGATACGTACTCTTTATGAAATCAAAAAAAATCACTTTAAAAAAACCGCATAACTTCAAAATCGCACAAAAAGAGGTTTGAGTGTAATACAAATAAATTCCCAATTTTGTATATTTTTCAGCTTTATAATTTAGATGTTACGTATGATTTATACCTTTCTCTCGTCTCGATGATAACGAAATCAAACCTTATTTAAAGCGAGGATGAAATTGAAAATCCATGAATCTGAAAGTGAAGAGATTGAAGGAATCTTCATATAATGAAGAGAAAAATTTATAGTATCAGAAAAATGATGTATTTTTGTCCAAAAATGAGGATATCTTATTATAGAAATTTGCCCTAATTTTATAGACAATAGATAATAGTGAATAAGAAAATATTTCAATTGATGAACAATTCATTCCTTCAAAAGCTCTAGGCCAATCTAGGCCACATATATTTTTACACAAAATTTTAGCTAATAGCCGATATTAAAATGAAATATATTACACACATCTTGAAATCATATGCACATTAGTGCAGGGGTGGACGTTTATGCCAAGGGATGACTGGCCCATCTCGAAGTCCTTATTCGAATAGTTGATGTACTTACATATTTATATATTTTTTTACGAATGGACTTAAACTCCACCAATTTTACTGGTATTACTAGAGGTAGGTATTTAAAAAAAGCTTTAAATCTAGTGCAAAATAGATGCTATTTTTGAATATAATCTTACATTGCTAAATGTATTGGAGACTCCTGCATTCTGGTTCATAAATATGAATTGATATATAGCATAGAACTTCTCAATCAGCCAAAAATGCTTGGTGAAAACGTACATGAAGTTGTATATTGGCAGAAATATGATAAGCATGTGGTACCATAGGCTATATAGGATTAACAAGGTAATGGCACACATATTGTATCATCGAACATTGTAACGCTAAAATGAATTGAATGAACAGTAAGCATTTGAATTTTTCCTTTGGATAATTCTAACAGGGATAAATTTTATTAAATGGCTTTTTTTAATGAATTTTGATATAGATTTTTAATCGAATATTCTCAAATCCCGAATATTTCCCGGATATATCGCAATCTCACCGATCTCCGCGTCCTAGCATTAAATCATTTCTGACATGTTGAAATACGTCCATCTGGACAGTGTTACAGGACATCGATTCTGGGAACCCAAACCTGCCATGGTCGTTTTTAGAAACGTCCCCATAAAAAATGTCCGAAAAAATGGTCTGAGGTCAGCAGGGTTGTGTGAAACAATTTTCTCCCTAATTTGATCTATCCACAAAAGGCGAGAACCTGCGCAAACATCGGAAGCATATGGTCCGCGTACCCTAATTTTGACAAATCGCTAAAAAGCAGGAAGCGCAACCACTACAAATATATCGCATTTGACAATGATAAAAATATGAAAAATATAGATTTTTCGATCCAAATTCGGCGTACATTTAGCGGAAATTTGACCTCGCCGCTTCATATTTCGCAGCGTTCCAAATCAAAGGGATGCTCTTGAAGTGTTTATTTTATCCTGGCCTTGATTTTTTCCCCCCCTGAAAGAAATGGGTTTGTCTTGTTTATCTCCAGCAGTGATTTGGGTTCTTGAGACCATTTGGCTATCCGCAAAATGTGGACATACCATGAGACCTAACTGTAAATTTTAACAGGTGATGTAATCGAATCTTCTACCCCTCGACATATGGTGGTGTCGGCTTGGGATTAAAAGAACATCAATCGGGATTTACAAATGGAGCATTCTTGAGAAATATGAGATTTCATCATTATTATAACGTCTTAAAGAATGCATTTAAAATGAAAATCATGAGAATCTGAATTTTTTTCGTACCTAACTTGATTTACATATTGTACCATATTTTCGTTTTAATGACTGAAAAATATTTTTTTCTATTAAATAAAGAATTGTGTTTAAAATTATGTAATACAAAAATATTAAAACCTATTTGATGCAATAATTGTGCACAAAAGTGCATCATTTTATATTTAACGCCATCTATGTTTATATGCATATATTACATATGATTCTAATAAGATTATTTCTCTATGAAGACGTTACTCCATAACTGTTCAAATAAATAAGTTTTAAATTAAATGAAATAATCAAATTTATAAGCATTGATGATTTATGTACATGTTGATTGAAAAAAAAAATATATGAATGACTTTTTCAACATATTAAGGGCCGTAAGGTTACAATATTGCAAGTGGAGGCATTCGATATCATAAAAATAATCTCCTCCCCAGGGAACATATCAATGCTTCATTGTAAATGCGTCGTTTGGAAAAATGCCAGCGTCGATAAAAAGGACATAGTAAACTTTGATATTTAATACTTATTTATCAATTATTGATAATAAACCTTACCACGTTGAGGAAATCTATTCGAAATATGCATTGTATTTTGAGACAATATATTAAATTTGTGTCCAGGAATTAAACCAATATTTTATAGAGAAAAAATATGATCAATAGTATTTTGTAAAATATTTCCAATGATTAGGTGATATTTTACATTGTCTACATTACTAAATTATTTGCTTTCTAACATGTGTTTTGATACCTAAAAGGAATTATAGTTTTAAAAGGCCAAGACCAGAGAATAAGAGAATGCATTTTTATTGCTGAAGATCAACCACCTTGTATACTTGAGAGAAATACAGCAACTCCAATGGCGACTGAGAGGCGACAATCATTGCTTATCATAGGGTATGTTGAGCCCTTAAGAATTAATAGCAATTCCAGTTTGTAAATAGGTTCGTTAGCTCTTTTATGTGTTACTCTGAACTTGGAAGACATAGTAATAGGAACATTATTTTTTAAATCTTCCTGATCAGGATCAAAGTCCCTGACACAAAAGAAGAAATTATTTTATGAGACGATACAGACGTTGTTGAAGTAATAATCCAATATCATCGATTTCATAAAATGTATGGGTGGGGTTTTCTGAAAAATTAATTGCAAATAATAATAAAAAATATTCTCTATAAATTAGGAAAAATAGGGAACCAAAAGACTGCTTCATCGTCTGTAGAATGCGCAACTCTGATAAAAAAAATTGAGAGGAGACTTTCGCCAGACTTGGGATCAAGTTTTGGCCTTAAATTTCAACGAATCTCATTTAAATAAAAAGCTACATGCGATTCCAACAGGAATTAAAAAGGATTGCAAGGTTGAAAAATACTGGAAATTATTAAGATAGGTATCCTGACGAAGTACATTGGTGACTGTTTCATAGAATTTATCCAAATTTATCGACTGATAATGATATGTGTAGTGAATGATATAATTAATCAATTTATGTTTATGCAAATAAATGACCGTATATTGTGTGCTATCGACAGTGTTTATTTATTTATGTACAAGCTTCATACATGCTGCGACGGTTCTGACAGATAAGTTAATTTGTACGGATGATAAATGACTGACATACAAATATAGCATCTAAGTGTATGATGATTTAAACTCAGCTCACTACTCAAAGGGTTAATTGTATACATGTATTTGTGCTTAAAATAATTTCAATAAATTTAAACAATAACTTGAATTTCTATTTATCTTTGTAGACGCAATTCACGAGAATAACAAAGTCTTCTTTTGAGGCCACGATTTTGCTCATCCGCGAGGTTTGAATGCAATCGCATAGGGAAAATAAGAGAGTAGATCAATAACCGACGGGAATACACATTTTTTCCGCCAGCTCCTTCATATCCTCATAATTGGAATTTCTCTCTGAGTAAAATAAAGATGTTGGTCAAGACCGTTCACTTTTCATTACTTCTTGAATACTTTCTAAATTCTTATTGGACCTTCTGCGATCAGATAGCGAACAGACCCACGCGAAACCGTCCACATATCGAGAGCTCTATGACTTAGAAGGGAGGGGGGGTTTAGAATTAAGTTAAGTTAAAATAATCTCTCAAATATTGGTACAGTAAAAAATCCAAACTATATTCGAGCCCGGCCTATTATAATAAGGGTCAAGAAATTTGTCATTTGATTGTAAATAGATTATTAATATTAAATATTTTAATGATGTTTTGCTATTATAATCATTGATTTCTCCAAATTTTATGAATTGATTTTTTGTACAATACTTATCTTACTTGTCACCTCCCACTCGCGTATGAAATTTATTTGCATTTGGGGTGGACAATTAATTAATTTCGCAATCGAAAAAGGCCATCAACGTCGAAAATGAATGCAGCTTTCATTCAGAGATTAATATATATTAATTCAATTTAATATAAGATGATTGATCATATATCAAAGCTTATGCGATTAGCCTCAACCGAACTAATATCCTGGACAAATGAAAATGCACGCTAAATTGCAGAAATGTCCAATGACGTCCGATGTTATCAACGCCACGAGTATTAGCACATAAAAGAGAAAGCTCCTCCAATTTAGGGATTTAGCAAGTCCGCGCAATATCTATAGTCCTACTGTAAAAAGTATTAATTTTAATCGCCCATATATCGATCAGGCCCACCCGATGGAATAATGAGGTCTTTGTGCTAATTTGTTGGACGATCCATGACGGTGTCATTTGATCGCCACCGGGTGTTTAGTATATCGCATGAGCTGATACGAGTACAAAGAGATTGACAGTGCGATTTTAGAGGGCATTAAAAAAGGTTGGCAAACAAAGGTTGCCCGCATGGTCGTCACATGGGCGCGGTGCTCGCCTACTTTGTCCGATGATTGCCTTATCTTATCAGGTCGTGGCGGAGGCTCTGTAAAAAAGGTAAACAGTCAGCCTCTGCGGCCTGGCCAGGACAAGAGACTGCTTTGTATAGACAGATATGAAATAGCTGACAGGGGTTGTCAACCGTGCACGGACAAACAAAGCGAAAACTTATACTGGCAGCATTTTCATATTTTAATTATACTTATCGTATATTAACACACTTTCGTCGGGCGCTGGAGTAACATTCCGTGGGAGCATATGAGATCAAATGATGTGCATTCAAATATGTAAACATCTCGAAGAAATTGGAGTAATCTTAACCTCTCTTATAATATCATCGCGTGATTCGTGTGTATATCAAGCGATATGTATTTGTTTAAGCCTCCGCTCGGTTAAGCATGGTTTAATTGCAGTGAGCGAGACAGAATATTGTATCATCAGGGGTGACGCAATATTTACTATATTAATATAATTAATTATTCAAATGTTAAACTGGATATTACATATGCTGCTTCGGTCTCTATGCTCACCGGAAGTTTGCTTAAGGGTGGGGGCGGAGCCAAAGTATTGCAAGATAACGTGTGGTCTCTGTTAGCAATGGCGTTTAAAAAACCCTACTGAAACGATGGAAGAATTCGGGATCAAACTCAAGGAAATCGAAAGATGGATTCCATCCATTAAAGAATGTCCTCTCTATTTAGTGGATATATAGAGAGAATGAGCTGCATGAGCTGCTCCTGCATAAACAGCTTTATCAAAAGCGGGTTGGTATAGTGATTCTAGTATTGTAATATATTCATATTCGGACTGTGTGAATCCATTTTTTCAAGATTTGATTTTCTAATTCTGAGGAAATAAATATCGAGTTGATTTTTTGTGATTATTTAAACAAAATTTCGATTTGCTTCGGTTAAAAACTCAAGTGTTGGATGTGGTAAAACTTTCATCCAAAGTCCAAAATCACATTTTTCTCCATCGAAGCAACAAGTAGCCCAGTATAATTGTGCTGGAATATGATTTCTTGAAGCATTTAGTTCGATTCCATTAACCGATATAACTACACCACATTACGACAGTTTTCCTAGCGTCAATAACTCATCTTAAATTACTCTTTTCGATTCACCGCAGAGACATAAAAGCACTTTCCGACTGGGATTTGATTGACAAATAACCGATCTATTGCATATTTTTACTGCATTTTGATCACCTTTTCGTCATTGATCGAAAAAAATTCGTGTTTTTACAGGGCGTTGATTGAGTAGTATCCTTATTTATCCTAGTTTACAGTTATTTCCCTTGGAACGAATTCTGATTGCAATATGTTCTCACTATCGAAAAAACAATGGGCATGGTCTTGATATTTGACTTTGACAGACGTGCCTTTTTAGGGCAATGGAAGTTAGGAGTTTTCCATTGGAAACTCTGCATTTTCATCTCAAGGTCATAGCTATATACCCAACTATTATCTCCAGTTACAATTTTGGCAATGAGGTCCGGATCTGCTTGACGACGATCCTTCAATTCCGTGCAAACCGAAATAAGATTTTTCTTCTGTTCGTCAGTCAAAAATCTGTTTTTGGACATTCTGACCATTGTTCATTTTCAACCGACTCATTCCCGTTTTTAAATCGCTCATACCACTTGTAAACAGTCTTAAGAGTTACCACATTATCGACATATACCAATTTAACATTTCATGTGCTCCTTTGGGATTTTTTTGCCACTTAAAACAAAACTTAATGCTAACGCGTTGTTCGAAATTCATGATGCGCGACAGACGCGATAAACACACGACTCACGCGACAGACGCGATAAACACACGACTCACGCGACATCCTGCTTTCAATCAAGCTAAAGAGATTTATTACTTTCTTAACGTTTTCATGGACATACGGACGACATGCAATTGTACAATTACTTATGAGCGAACATAGTCACAACTAGGGAATTAAATCCCGGGATCCCGGATAGTTTTACGTGCTCATGAATCCCGGGACTAGTAAATTTAGTCCCGAAAAATTCGGGATTGGAATTTTTATCTAACATAAATCGTACACCTCACCAACACAACGAAGGCTACTAAATCGAGACATTCCGCCGTCATATTAGCCTTTCTCTGCTGGTGATGTATTTACTACACCTCGACTCTAATAATGGGAATATCGATATGAAATATAATAGATACGGGGTTCAGAATTTTTGTATTTCTCCGTAATATAATTATGAATCACATCAAAGTATTATAGTATATAAGTATTCATCTGCAGCGACGGAAATAAATTATTTTTAATTCAAAAACTCATCATCGTCTCATCTCATCATTGAAAACCAGCTTCAGATTTAAATTATTATTTATAATATCACCACCGGTTTTGTATCACTTACGTAAATTTTTCGCAAAAATGAATTTCATTCCGTTTACAAAATATCTAAGAGCCAAATGTCCTTCGTGCAAAATGATATATAAGGATATATTTTTAACAAAAATTAATAATTCTCGTTTAAGGTTTACTACTCCTATCTATATTAGTTTTTATGTTTTATGTCTAACAAATATTTCCTTTTTATATGCACTCAGCTCATTTTTTGTATTATTTATATTACAGCACATTTTTTTGTATATTAGGTATATTAAGCATGCTTGATACTCCATCATATAATAGTTTTCACGGAATATCATGAAACTTTTTGCAACCAATTTCAAAATAATGTGTCACTGCTCAAAACGCCCATTGCCATACAGTGACTCACTGGTGTCCACAATTTATTACTTTAATTGCGGGAAATTTATAGAATTTCGTAATTGAATATACACCTTATGGCGAGATGTTAAATGCAGAAATTGCAGTAAATTTGCCGCATACAAGGTGTGGGACTCTAATATGAAATGAATGCATTAGATTAAAACATTAACAGGGCATAATCGAGTCGCTGTAATGGCACATAAAACATACAGGTAAAATTACTTAGATACATCTATCATGGCGTTTATTATGTCAGTCGTATATATTTTTTGCTTCGCCCACACATTTCAGACTACAGAATGGTCAAGAGGCAGGCTCGTATCGATTGTAGATAATAGTCTTTCGTGGTTGTCGGATAAGAATAGATGGGCGCGTGTCGGTTGTAATGGATTTCGAGGATATGCTTTGTAATAATTATTTAAAATCATGTCGTAAAATGATTATTAAAGTGCGAACATAATCTGAAAATCCCTTTATTGTTATCCTTATCTCTTTGACGGAATGTGGTATCGTAAATCGACATTTGGCAAACGACGCGCCTATAAGCACGTCTGCCTGTCAGTGATGTTTTTTATACATTTTTTGTTTATATTAATCAAAAAAATCAATACCGAATGAATAGTCAGATGTGATCAATGATCGACCATTGAATTTTATATATAAGCGTATATAATTTCAATTGTCCAAATAATCTCTAGCTTTACGCCTTAACAACATGATGGATTAGGACCAATACTAACATCATTTAAAGTATACTATCGGACTTTTATAGGAATGAAATGGAGGTATTTTTAAAAATATATGCTGTTTTATAAGCATTTATCAAATAAAAATGTTTTTTTAATCCACTTATCTCTCGATTTACGCAGAAGATGACGAAATTCTATGAAATATTCTGCAAAATTCTGTGTAAATAATAACCGCATTGAATGAGTTTCACGATATTAAAAGATGTGCATTTCAAGTTATATCAGTACTGATAATGTTAAGCTAGCGACCACATTTATAAAAACAAAATATTGAGAAAATAATGCAAAAGTGGTCGATAATGGTTGCATAAAAGTAACTGCAAAAAAAGAGTATGTCTTCCCAATTGATGCTTCAGCGTTACTTTTTTCCATTTTATTAAGGGATGGGTTAAATTATAGTATTTAATTTAGAGCTGGAATTTCTTTCTGTGATTGTGTAATTTCATATAATATTATGATAATGACAAGAATGAGAATTGAGTTCACTCATTCATATAAAATTATAGTAGTGTTGCCATCAGAGGCAATCTTTTTTTGTGTCTTTGCATGTTTTTCGCGATAGCTACGCTCGCACATGGGCTTTTTCTTCTCTTAACCCTTTGAGTAGTGAGCTAATTTAAAATCTTTATAGTCTTAGATGCTATATTTGCTTGTCCGCCACTTATCATCCGTACAAATCCACTTAATGTCAGTATGTGGCACATCTTCTCTTAGGTATTGCTTTGTCTTAAATCAATAAGCTGGATTCTGTCATTAGTCAAAATAACAAAAGCAAAGTGAAGTTAAGCAAATGCGAATAGACAAGGGTAGGAATGCAAGTTTCGAGGATCGATCTCGAATGATATTTAGACAGTTATAATTTAGAAAGACGTTCGAAATGTTAACATTTGCAAGTCGTTATAAAAATACGTAACAATGAGAAGCTAGATTTCGCTTTTCAGAGACTGGTGGACGCGGCGATGAATGAGTTAAATAAATAAGCACTGTCGATAGCACAAAATATTCGATCATTTCTTCAAGTAAACATAAACAATACACTTGAAATCGATTCATTATATCATTCACAACTCATTATTAGTCGATGAATTTGGATTAAAGATCTTTACAATCGTGCTATGTACGCAGGAAGCTCTCCGTCTCTGTCTCCCATGAGCAAGACGTTTTATCCGTCTCTGTCGCTTTCCGTGATTAACGTACAAAAGTGCTCTTTCTTGTACGTTAAGCATTGGAATTCTCTCGCAAATACGCGATCACCCTACCATACAGGTATAAGCCCGAGCGATAGGGTGGAGGTGGTCGGGTGCTGAAAGAAGCCCTATCGTCTTAACATTTTTTTTTTATTTAAAGAGAAGGTTACAGCTATAGGCTGCGGGAAGGACATCTTCTCGCATTCGAGGCCATCACCAGGATATTAATTTGTGCACGCGAAATAAACGAAATAAATGTCATTATGCTAGATTGAAGATATCACTGCTAATTTGATACATTGCGTCCGAAGGAGGACAGAACGATCTGAAGACTGTTAATCTGAAAAATTATTATTTCTTTCATAGCAAATGTATCGATTAAGCCCCGTATACACACTAGAAAAACGATGCTAGGTTTTTTTACAGTATACAGTCTGCATGGTTACGCGGATTAATTTCACTCAAATCCGAAAACTTTGCACTGAGAAAACATGACACAAAGATTGTCTCATGGATGAAAGAGTAATCATTAGCAGATGCAGTTTGGCACAATGACTGATCGGCAGTGAACGGTCGTTTGAGTTATGGTACGCATGTTGTGTCATCGGCTTTACAGTGTTAATCCGCATAGAGAACAAGCGCTAACATCGATTAGTCTTAGTGCAATTATCATCTATAGCGATTTATTATGTCTGTGGAATTATTATTTTATACTTCTTTGATGCTATCACTTTTCGTTCGTCTTGTATCAAGTCTGAAATCGTCGATTTGACCGCATCGTAATAATATGTAGGAGAGCCGTCATAAATTTTAATTTCTCTACGGCAACCTTCGAACTCATCATTGTGGCAACAATGATCGACCCGTCCGTCTCATTTGGCAAACCTAGATTTATAATTCCGAAATACACAATAGGAACGTCTTTACGCAATCTTCTTACGAACAAGAGGATCAGATCAATAATTAGTGGATTATTGATCAACAAAAACGCGCGTAAATACCCAACGCCTCGATACAATGTGCAATCGGAGCTAATCTCACGAGGAAAATGCTTTTCGAAATTTCATTGTTATACACCATGACGAATAAATATGGGTCATCATCATGGCTCGCTTCAATTGCGTACTATGCATATGAGATCGATTAGTGCAATGCATCCGATTCATGCTGAAAAGTCCAAGGTCCCATCATGGACCCTGATATTTATTATAATAAAGGTGTAACATATGCATCTAAAATTGTTTATGTAACAATAATAGATCGATTGCGACCTCGAAGATGTTTTGCATGCACGCAAAAAAATATCATACGTCTTACGAAGACAATCATCTTTGTTGGTTTTATGGTCCAGATGATAGTCAATGATAATCATCTGGGATAGATAAATGTCAATTTATTCATATTTAATTATTTTTGCTTGATTCATCTCATAAATTATGCGTATAAATCTTTCGTTTCCTCATCGCCGAGCATCACAATATCCTTCTGAAAAGAGATTCTCGTGGGTAGGAGCATTGGATATAGATGAGATAAAAATTAATTAGGTAGGAAGAGATCTATGAGTGATTTGCGAAACTAATATCATAACAATTTTTAATATGAATCAGTCACTCAAAGACGGCCCTGACCGATATAATCAATCGACCCATTATTTACTTACGAGAACTTGGAAATCTAGATAAACCATGGTTCGGACGATCGGTCGACAATATTGACTTTATTTTATCCATTTGATTTGAGCTCGATCCTTCAAAAAAGAGTCCTTATTTACTTTGTAAATTGTCATTGGACTGTCATTTCTTATGAACACTGGGTCGAGGTAATTTAACAGTCGATCTACGAAAAGGATTCAGCCTGTTTTTTTGATATCAAGCCATCGAAAGCTGTAAGAAAATCATTTTTTCCGTGATATGAAATATTTTGACAACTTAATTTGCTATAATTAAAATATTAAAAGTATTTTTTAATGCTATTGTATGGCTATAAAACAATGTCAAGTGTATGTGTGATCATGCGATCACGTTTTGGGTGGCATTTATGAACTGTTTCGTTTTAACTGTGTCAATTTTTAAAACATTAACACATTCCCATCAGGTTACGTATAGCATTGACCTTTACCTGATGTGGGGAGTAGTTTCCAGAAATCATTGCAATTAATTTTCAATAAGGTCGATGATAAATCTATCGTTGAATATATACTGAAAAAAATTATAATGTGAGTTATTTCAGCGTATAAGTGTAATCGAACCAACTGAAAACTATGAATGCAATGCTGAAAGACTTTCAAGGCGAATTCAAGAAATATTCTTGAAAGAAGTTGCTGATGAAACAAATTTGATGAAAATAGTATCCAGGATAAATTCAAATTCTGAAGACGATTATGCAGATAAAAACGATGAAGCTGTTAAATGTTTCATCCTAAAAAGCATACAAAACTGCCAAGACTTGATCGAATAATTGAAGCTTATTTCTTAAATGTTGATTCATATAATACGGATGTTTTAAAGCCTGCTATCACTGAATAAACGATGGAGGTTAATTTATAGCAGTATTATAGTTCAGCAGTATTGGCTGTATAACGAAAATTATGGACCGTAACTCAAAATAATGTCACAACTATTAGGTCATAGATAGAGTCATAAATAACTGCCGATTTTTTTTTCAAATAGCTTTAACAAAACAATTAAGAAATTTAAGAAACTCTGCAAAGAACATAATAGGTGGTTGCGTACAACATTATCATATAATACCCATTTTTCATATCCAGTAATTATTCCGTTTAAAAAGGGCTCAATTTTTTGCCATGAGAGGAGACTTGTGGCACTAGACATGCGATTTTCTTTATTGCCTTCACTAAGATTATGTGGCACCCACACACCCAATTTGCCAATCTTCCCCAATTTTTCCTAATGCCTGCAAATGATTGATTGTGAGGTATTTAGCTTCCCTGGCAATTCCCTGTTGATTGACGTGGATTTTGCGTGGATAACACATTTAAGATGTCTTCATCAAAATCGGAAGGGCAACCCACCCTTAGTTCATCTTTCAGGGTTTCATCTCCCGAGCGAAATTTAAAAAACCAATTTATTACTGTCCGTTTAATCACTGCTCCTTCGCCGTATATATCACATATCTTTTTATAACGGCTTATTTTCGCCGGCAACTACTTATGACTCAACCCAATAAAAAATGCCGTTATATCGAAATGTATAAAGAGCAGTCGTATTAGGTTTCTCACTTTAGAAAGTCCTTTCCAGTAAAATAAACACGTTCGTTCCCAAACTTCGTATCAAATACCATGAATCCTTCGATACGTTCAACCAGGTGACTTGCTAACAAATAGAACTTGGAGCTTATGCTACTTTCAATATCGACCGCATAAGGATGTGAATATATGTTATATATTAGACGAGATCGATATGGATCTTTTCTATGAATAGGTATTGTAGAAGTTCTAATCCTGCATGGGATTGTGTGTGGCTCCACTTTGATGATGATGATGATTAAAATCATGCTTCAGGCATGGTGTGTTTCTGATCTTCCGTATGAATTATTTGTTACAGAAGCATCAGAAGCCTTAAACAATATGCACAGGATGATCTGCAATATAAATATTCAATTGATGAAGAAATTATTTTTAATTGTTAGTCGATGATTTACGGCATTTCGGGATGAGCTGCGCATTAATCTTGGGCCAGAATCAAAACCATACATGCAGATGAGTCATGAGCTGTCGAAACTCTTCGTCTAGTGATAGTCATCGTGGGTACCGTGGGCAGTTCATGTCTTTAGTAATATTTCTGCTGACCCTTTTATGGATATATCCACGCCTAACGCCCTAACACAGAGCAGGACCGTTGGATAAGTAGAGAACGAAATAATTAGTGTTGCATATTTGCCGTCCCAGGTTGGAAACCTTTCTCTCCGGCTACCAGTGGCCAATTGATCGTGCTTGAAAAATAATTAAAAATGACAGGCGATGTTGAGGTAGTTGCCTTTGACAATCCAAGCCGATCTTGCACAATGTATTCGCTTTGAAATTGCGCCCAGGCGCTGTTCATCGTTAGCGGGTTAGTATGGATTTAATGAAGAAAACAATTATCTCAAACACGCAGAATCTGAAAGGGTATTTTGAAAATCCAGGATGAAAGTTTTAAATACTTAATTAAACCCTCAACAATCAATAAGCCGAATTAATAAAGTTGGCAAGGAGTTTGCACGGTTTCCGGTTAGTAATTAGTTGCGGCGTTTGAAACTCAATACTCCAAGAAATTAAATATAAATTCCGATAATCGTCTACAATTAGTTCGCAGACCACGAGTTGTCTTCCACTCTTCGGATGGCTATAAGGAAACTAACAATGGCATATTGTTGCCTAATATTTTCACGTGTGCATCTGTTCCCGTGCATTATGCACATATATGCAGAAACTTTGCGAAATCGGCGATCGGCCATTTCGACACCAGACCTTGACTCTATTCTATTTATTCACACAAAATGAAGAGACAAAAAATGCATATTAAATGTGTCATGCCCACTTCTAAACCATATATAACATTTGATGCATACCCATAATTATAAAATGACGGGGGTCACCTGTAGATGCTTTAAGCGTTTTTTTCCGGTTAGGATGTACTGATTGGACTCAACTGGCCCACGGCTATCAGTGTGAATATTGATCTGGAGTATTGAAGACCAACCATGAATGAACTAGCTGCCATAGTAACCTGTCGTTTCAATCATGAGGATATGATGTTCTTAGAACTATTCCATCGTTCATTTTGAACAGCGCCTTTAAAGCCATTTTTGAAACCTATCTCATAAAATTTAAAGCAATGCATACTTGATGGACTTTAAAATATATTTTCAAGTATTTATCATAATAGGCATAAATATGTTCAACCTAATTTTCAAAAAACATGAATGAAAACTATGCCATTTTTAACATCATTCAAACCCATTCTACCTCTCAATCATCAATGTATATTAAACTTAAATTAAGATTCGATGGTTATGTATGATAATAAGTAAGAAGATTTTGAGATTTAAAGAAGAGCACAATCATATAAATCGACATTTCTGAAAAGAGCTTTCTGCTATATTAGTATTTCGAGGCTCTATTTTTCCATAATATTGCATACGTTGAAAAATACTCTTATCAGTTTCCATTTCCTCCAACATCCCCAATATTGTAATATGGTATATTTTTGGGTATATGAAATAAATTGTTTGGTATCGTCCTTCGTTTCGTCCTGCTATATTTGCCCTTATGAGTGACAAGCGAATGTGGGATATGCGCTTCACCTATAGCGAGTACATGATGTGGGCACGCATTGGGAATATTGATAAAACACCGGACCGGATAACAACCAATAACATACCAGGTGGCTCAAAAAAATCTGTTAAGTATTGTAGTATGAAACAATACTAAAAAATGTGATGATACTCGGATACTAAAGGAACTCCTGAATAGTACATGAGGTGTTATATACACATGTCAAGATTAAAGAAACAAAACTCTTCAATGAGATAAAGATGATGTTTGTGTCTTAACTACCAAAACAAACGCCTGATGTCTTAGTTCTCAAAACAACCGGATAATGGAGTTTAAGAAAGCTTATTATACGAAGCAGATATCACAACGAGGGTAAGATTGTGAAAAAGGACCCGGAGTGAAAAGAGACTGGAAACGCATCAGAAATTCATAAAATAAAACTTTTGGTGATTGGGAAAGCAAATAAACCTCAATATTTTAAGGGAACTCCATTGATAAATATTCCTGTCGGTTATTTTAGCCAGAAAGGGGCATAGATGGATAGAGGTTTTTAAAGATTGGTTCAAAAAGAAATGGATTCCAGAGTTCTTGAGATGGAATTTTTTTGACATCTTTGATTCAACCCATGGAACTTAAAGGTATATCTATGGTCTTTGTATACTACCTGTGGGTAGTCCCGTGGTTAATCGGTTTGACTCGTAACTCAATCATCTTGGGTTCGAACCTTATAGGAGGTGTGGCCGGCGGCCACATTTAAAAAAATATTTATACGCCATAAAAAAACATGTCCAAATGGTTAGCAATAGGCCCATAAAAGAGATCGTTAAAAGCCATCACAAAAAAAGATAGAAATTTGTTTAAAAAACTGAAAAACAAACTTTTTTAAAAATTTGTATTTTTATTGAATTTGCAAGAAAATCCATTAACATGAACTATTAAGATTATAAGCAAACAATAAATAAAATGCGTAAATCTCTGGAGCGATAGAAATGAAATTTCTTAGTTCCTAGGAAATGTTGATTGTATGCATTGCATTTTTACATTTATTGACGGAAATTATTACCAAAATCATGATTGATTAATTGTGTTTGTGTAATATATAATAAATACATAATAGAGGCGGGACGACACATGCGCGTAACATGTTTATGATGTATACGACGGAGGCGCAGAAACTACAAATGATTCTCTCTCTTTTCCAACAACTGCCGCATAGAGTTTCACTTTTTGTGATGTTCAAGTCAATTAGTCAAAAAACACTAAAATAAAAATAATATTTACAGCGAATTAACTGTGGATTACAAGTGATAATTTACAATTACACTCAAACCTCTTTTTGTGCGATTTTTTTTGTGTGATTTCGAATTATGTGGTTCTTTTGAAGCAATTTTTTAATTTCATAAAGAGATATTTTTGACAAAATAGGAAATAAATCATCAACTCTAATCGAATTTTGGAAAAAAATATAATTTGTTAACATCATATCTCAAGTTTTAATAAATCAATTTATATATTAGAAAGAAAAATCTATACAGAACAATGATGACATTGACACTGACTATGTCTTCCGAAGAAAAAAGCGATTTTGAGTCATATCGAAAATCGCAACGAAAATTATCATACAGCGATGATAGTATGTAATTCAAATAATTAGTATTTCTCTAGTGAATATCTGGCATTTGAGATGCCAGATGTCAGACATCCTTAAAATTTGACCAATGATGCAAGACATCCTTTAAATTATATATTATTTTTTAAATGCCTTATTGTTTTCCCGTTTTTGTATTAACTTTTTTTATGCGATTTTTGATATATTTTATATAGCTGTTTCCAAGTTGTGCGGTTTTTAAAATCCATAGAACTCATAGTTTTTTTTGTGCGATTTTCCGTGGAACCACCGTACAAAAAGTTTTAAGTGTAATTTGGAATATTCCCATATTTAAGATATTCTAATTCAATATGAGTTGGGGAAACATGATTGTATATATTGGAATTATTTTGTGATCATCACTTATTCAAAGTTTAACACTAAAAGACCCTGCGCCATATAATCGTCAATTATTAGTGCCTATTAACTATGTTTAACCATTATTTAAAGATATTGGATTTATACATGTAGACTGTCTTATACCTTCTACAAATTGTAAAATGAATCATATTTTTAAGATCAAGAAATTAGACTAAATGTGGATCGAGATAATTTAATCCTATCTTCACGATCTTTATTCCACGAGTTAATATTTTTTTGTTTATCCCTCAATGTTTTTCAAAGAGTTTTTACTGACTGTTGAAATGGACATTCTTCACAAATTAAGTCTAAAATGAATTTGTTATTTCCTATACAAATAGTAGTTTGTGGTCATCTATACGCTATTTATACATAGAATGTATTCTAAAAATGTATTTTATATTTTTTTGGGTCACCTAATATGATTATCTAGTGTAGAACTGCTATCAGCGGTGTGAAACAAATATGAGGGACAGAAGAGGACAACCGGAACAGCCGATCACAGGAGTGCATTCACCAATACAATGGATTACATTTTTTTGTATTAAAAATAAATATATTTCATAAATGTGATTTAATATTCTCAAACTGTGGAGCATAATAAAGAAGTAAGGCGTAAGAAGCATAATAAAAATATGTGCTAAAAACTTGAGATGTTAAGCGAAGATTTTAAAAGGACGAAGCGTACCTGTTGCATCCGCGGAAGTTTGGCGCACTGAATTAATTAAGCAAACTCGTTGAAGACATTTACGGACTTAGTCATTCGGTCTCGCAAAGCTTTCCAAAGAAAATAGCATTTAAATTTCAGCAAATTTCGTGCGAAATATTCACAATGTTTGCATGTAAGTAGACCATCGAGTACAGAACTACACTCATGTTCAGACATATAGGCGGTCATACAAGAGCCCGGTATTGAACAAACAACGAACCCTAATAAGGCCACGAAGGCTTATCACAGTTTTAGGCAAATAAGCATGGAGAATTTTGCAGTTATAGCCGCCATACTTTCTTCGTGACTCATGTGTGATAACGCAAGAAATTACTAAGAATTTTTTTAAGAAAGGGTCACAATGAAACGCATCCATTTGATACGTTTCTCATCGCACAATTAAGCCTATTTTTTAAATAGGTCTCAATGGATCGATATTGCACGTAGCCAGAAGGCTGAGTGGGTGGGCCGAGACTCTAACACTGTAATAAATAAAGACAGTAACAAATAAAGCCCATTCGGACTTGTCGGCTCAAGCCCCATTCATATATCACGGAGCTACTACACTTTAGCACTACACGCAGCTTAAAGCTGGATACACACGAGGATAACATGGGAACATTAGAAAAAAATCCCTTGATCAATCCTTGTCCTAAAAGATTTTCATTAAAGATACGAATGCCTTAAAAATTCTCTTACTTTACATACAAAATGTATTAACACTTAAATTCCAAACTGAGTATATTGATTATGATGCTTTTCCTATAAAACTTAATCAATAAAAAATTAAGGACTATTTATGAAACCAATTTTGGCATCTTTTACAATTTTTGCGATATTTTTAATACTTGTATAATGCATACGATTAAATATAATTAAAAGTCAACTATTGGCATTTAAATTGATGCATATGATGGCAAAATGAATGCATAATTATGAATTACATATCTATGCACGTTGATACCTCGCATAGTCCGGGTGAATGCTTTCATACATTTTATTTTATTCGTTTGGAGCTCTTTATTCCTCTTTTACATAGAAAGCATATCAAAAATAGTTATGAAATCGATTTATATTCTGATAGAAATTCAAGCGTTTTATGGTTTAAGAGCCTAATCAAACCATTCCCTATATTTGATACAATACACTTAACCCTTTGAGTAGTGAGCTAATTTTAAATTATCATAAACTTAGATGCTATATTTGCTTGTCCGCCACTTATCTTCATATAAATCCATTTATCTTTCAAGGCCATCGTAACATGTACGAAGCTTGTATATAAATAAATAAACACAGTTGATAGCACACAATATTCGTTCATTTCTTCACATAAACATAAACAATACATTTGAAATCGATTCATTTGGGCAATAGATCTATACAATCCAGTGATGTACGCAAGATACTCTCTCTGTCTCTGTCTCTCGCCGAATTCGTGTAAGAATACTCTTTCTGAATCACTGAAATTCGGACACAAATATGTGTCCAAATTTTTGAACACGTTTGTGTGGTAGATGCGTTCTGTGGAAAAACGAACAAAAAAAACTTTGACTTACATAGAAAAATTGAAGATGCGTTCCATGTATATTAAAAACCGCATAACTTTGAAACAGCTATATAAAATATATCCAAAATCGCATAAAAAAATTAATAAAAAGACAGGAAAACAATAAGGCAATTAAAAATAACATTTTTAGCAACATTTAAAGGACGTCTTGCATCATTGGTAAAATTTTAAGGATATCTGACATCACAAATGCTTGACATCTACTAGATCCATATAATTCATGATTAGTAAAGATGTCACTATAGCACCTAACTCAAAAAAAAAACACAAAATGGTGACTGTTTAAAAAAAATCATTTAAGTCATTTTTTGGCCTTATTTTGTCAGTTTTAGTTTTTTTTATTAAATAGTTAAAAAAAAAATTGTTTAAAATTCTAAACTAGAATATAGAACAGTCGTATATTCAGGCATAGCATATGCAGTATGATTTACACAGTCCCAAATTATATTTTTATTCCAAATTTTGGTTAGTGTTGATGATTTATTTCCTATTTTGTCCAAAATATCTCTAAACATACTCTACATGAATTAATAAAACTGCTTTAAAAAAACCGCATAACTTTGAAATCGCACAAAAAGAGGTTTGAGTGTATTTATATTATCGCTAAATATTTTAAATTGAATTCTTTTTTAAAAACTTAGCTCGCTTTCATATCAAAAATGAGGACATTGCCAATCAAGTGTTATATCTTTTAAATCAGTGGTTCCCAAACAATGTTTATGAATAAATTTCTTGTGTTTCCACAAGCACTAATTCCCGGTCGGTTTATTTTTTACGTGGAGTTAATAACTGTACTGAATCCACGTATTATTAATTGGGAAAACGGGATAGTGATCAATAGTCTACATGTAAAAGGATTCAACACCCAATGGGGGATAACCAATGGGGGAAATATAAGTTCTATATATATATACATATTTAATTAAGTACTAAGATGAGTCCCTTTGGTTTAAGTATATCGATTTTATTCTGTCATCATAAATAATTATATGAAAATTTTCCATAAATTAGTCTATTATGTCACCCCATCCTGCTTGAATAGGATAAATGATACTATTTCAAAGATTCTGTGGCATTTTTCGCCCTCGATTACATACCCATTATTTCGCACACACATCGGCCAAATCGATGATCAATTTGCACCTTAATGCGGGAGAATGCATTCGTTGCACTCGCAGTCGTGCCGGATGAATTTTGCAAAAGAACGTGGCTATATTGGTAGTGATTGTTGGATAATCTTCTTCAAAAGTTTCCCGACCAAGAAGTAAAAGTGATCCGCTGCATAATTGGAAAATGACCTCGAGTTAAGAAACATACGTTCATACACACTTGTGGTCACAGACTAAATAATGGTAATAAGCAGCACGTTTCCAACAACAGTTCACCCAGATTTATGGCGGATGGTATTTTTCGAAAAGAGACAATGTCGAGCTGCTCGTAGTAATGTGCTTCGTGTTATGGTGGTCAAAAGCGAATGGGATTGTTTAGTGTATTTATGTGTTTCGCAAATGTATGGTCCATTTACTCAATTAATAAAACTTGCGTCCAATAGCATTTTTTGTCCAGGCTGGATCGTGATTCCACAACCCTCCAGAAGATTATACCGGTGGGGTATTTTGTTCTGCTGCGAGGGTAATATGTTATAAGCCACTGTGCGAATTTGCAATGGGTATGTTTCACGTATAATAAATATACATCATTAGTTTAATTCATTACTCAGACAATAAAAACGTCCATGTATAATAGGCAAAAGCTTCAAGATCAAACACATTTGATTATTTTTTTGCATTGACAGCTATATGAATTGCAATCGATTCTATTTAGTTGAGGCACTGATAGAAGGCTGTAATCAGCGAACTTGAACTTGAATAACCAAAAACTGTCATCAATACATGTCAAATATTGGGGTAATAATGAATAAACTGCTCATTTAGGTATTCATTCCATAGCACGTAAGCCTATATCGATAACCATGTGAGGAATTTCCTGTTTCTGATTTTTTTTTATCAACATTCAATGTAATTAAATCTAAGTGCTTGTATTTTATTATTTGATACACTAATTGACAACATGACTTCTTTGTTAATTTATTTCAGTCATATATGAATTTTACACAAAACATCTAAACCATACTTCAAATATAAGATTTCTTTATAGAAGTATCAAGATATGTATTTATTTGTTATCGTATCGATTTTGGTGAGTAAAATTCGTAATTTAAGTATCACAGAGCTTGAAAGTGGAAGCTCTGCCCTCGAGCAGATAAGAACGCTTAAAAATATATGGCTCATGGCCAGTTTACACCCAATATTGGTGTAACCCACCCAAACTTTTGAGTAGTGAGCTAAATTTAAATCATCATAAGCTAAAGATGCTATATTTGCATGACCGCCACTTATCATCCCTACAAATTCACTTATCTGTCAGGACCGTCGCAGCGTGTATGAAGCATGTACATGAATAAATAAACACTGTCGATAGCACACAATATTTGTTCATTTCTTCGCGTAAACATAAATAATACACATGAAATCGATTCATTATATCATTCACACATGATTATTAGTCGGTAAATTTGGGTTAATGATCTATACAATCGTACGATGTACGCAAGATACTCTCTCCGTCTCTGTTTCTCTCCAAAATCAACGTGCAAGACACTCTCCGTCTTGTCTGTTTCCGAGTTTAACGTATAAGAATGATTTTTCTGAGGCACTGAAATTCGGACACAACAATGTGTCTTACCTCTTTAAGGGGTTAAATTGAGAGTTGTAAACATGCAATGGAGTGTTAATGGCTATTATGAGTTAATTATCAATATAAATATTAATTCAGTTCATAATATGGGCTATAATGACTATCGAAGATCACTGTATGTTGCTAGTTTTAATTGGCTTTATATTTGTAAATTGGATTTATATAATTTCATACAAAGATATATTGCAGTAAGAAGATTAGAGCTTATATGGAAATGCTTAGATGTAATTATTTAATTGTTTTTTGTTATTCAAAATATAAACATTCGGAATTCAAAAGTAAGAATTTAAGAGACCCAACTCTTACAAAACATAATTTATTTAACCAATATAGTCATTTTCAATTTTAATAATTGTATCAATTCCTATAGAATGGATTTTATTTCTAATGAAGGCAACTATGTAGAAAAATAAGATATTCTATTTGTATTTTATATTTATAAATCATTACTAAATTTGTACAGCAAAATTCCCGGTTATGTTTGAATCGCCCTCGTATATCGGTGATGTTCCTAGTGAGTACTATACACTTAAAACCTTTTTTGTGCGATAGATGAGTTCCGCGAAAAATCGCACAAAAAAGCTATGACAATATGCAAATATGCTATGAATTTAAAAACGCATAACTTTGAAACAACTATATAAAATAAATCCAAAATCGCACAAAAAAGAGGAAAACAATAAAGCAATTAAAAAAATATTAAAGGACATTTAAAGACGTCTTATATCATGGGTAAAATTTTAATGATGTCTGACATCTGGCATCTTAAATGTCAACCGTGTTGAAAAAAGCAGTTTCGAGAAAAACGCGTTAAAAAATTTAATTATGGTAGGATCGGCCAAGTTAGCGCGTCACTAAAATAGCCATAACTCCGTAAGTAGTTGGAATTTCGGAAATTCCTTTAGATAATGTATTTTTAAATATCAAAACATTGGAAAAATGTAAAAAAAACGAAATCAATTTTTCAAAAATCTAAACCAGAATAAAGGGCGTGGTGGTAATTCAGCAATAGCAGGTTCAATATTATTTACACAGTCCCAAATTATATTTTTTTCCGAATTTTGGTTAGTATTGATGATTTATTTCTTATTTTATCCAAAATATCTCGATTTATGAAATTAAAAAAGAGAAAAAATTGCTTTAAAAAAACCGCATAACTTCGAAATCGCACAAAAAGAGGTTGGAGTGTATTAAAATTTTTAATAGAGCATCGAAATCGAAAGATTTCCCTCGTCAGGGGGCAGAGACTGAACTGATAATCATATTGAATATAAATGTTCAAGTAAAAATTTAGCTTTGGCCCAGGTATCCACAAAATATTCTTCATATTCAGATATATATATATATTTAATATCATTCTAGCTATTGCCAGATAGCAATAGATCGGCTATGGTGATCACTTCAAACTTCCATCATATATCTTCGCATATTTTATGGCGTGATAGGCAATAGAATAGGTGGGTAGTCGCGAGCCGCCGATTCTTCTTCACTGGAGAAGAGCACGTTGAGTGGTCGGAGTACGTATGTCGAGGATAGTGAAGAAGTACCCTGGGATGCCATCTCGCAGTATGCGAGGATGTTCACGTCCCGGCCACGTCGTGACCAGCTAGAGACTGTGCTGGGCAAGCCTCTGCCGCGACTTATTACCTAACCCGACTAAACTTTGCGATTTCCACGTAAACATTGGCGAAATGCAATATACCAACCGGTATATGACAATTTGTCAATTAAGGCCAATATAAATCTCTTATAAAAATCATAATTCGCACACCGCCGCCACGGAGAAATTTCTATTCGTGCATGCATTTAAACAATCGAACGGCATATGCACCATAATTATTTAATTGAATGCATATTTTTTGCAAATTAAAATAATTCAAATGTGAAAGTTTGAGAAGCGCTGTTGCGAAATAATCCGCACGCGTCAAAGCGGCATTATTTGCGACGTCTGTTTGAAGTTCATTTTCGTGTCCATTTATTAAGGCATCTTCCTCATCTCGGTACGCATAACAACCTACCATTGATTGTATGCACCTAACAATTTCTTAATTGTCCACGCAAACATCCAACTGTAATCATAGCAATTCTGCTCACTATAATATTTACAACTGCTTATAAATCATCCGCAATTTTTACAAATTGGTATTTTAAAAAAACTACCCCTATTATAATCAGGCGAATACAATTTTATACCGTCGTATACTGATTTTCTTAAATAAGAATATCAAATGAGTTTTTATTTATTTATATTATTTTATACAATCGAATTGATCGTTTTAAGATATTGGCCCTTCATGAAATTTAATAATTTATGCCAAACATTATAAAATTCGCCAAATCAAGTGTTACCGTTTTTCAATAAACAAACAATCGTGTTTTAATTAAAAATAAAGTTATTGGCATGAGCTTCAATAGCTCATGATTTGGATCACATTGAATATTAAAGACACACTATAAAAATTGCTAAAAAATGTGATCAAATATATAATATTATTGCAGATTTTAGACACATATTGTTGCCAATCGCTTGAAAATTTTAAATTGCTTCAAGTTAATCAGATAATCATAACAGTAGTATATTGTCAACATCGTATTGATTTAAGAATATCAGCTAGAATTCAACTAAATACTACATGAGAATCGGAGCTAATTTGATACCTTAACCCTTCTATCAATAAGATGGTTTAATCAGATAATTTTGTTTTTGCGATGAGTTATTTTAATAGTAGCTATGTATAAATCTTATCAAATCTTCCTAACTTTGTTAATTGAAGGGTTTTACAGAATTTACAGTTAAAAAGTTCGGAATTCTTGTGTTTCGAGAAAAAGGATATTTATATTTATACACCTAGAGTCAATCAAAGTGATCTGGCTAGACCCTGGTTTTTTCCATATTTTTTCCAATTTGTATGAGAAATCACGCTTTTCTTCATGTTCCATAAGGAAATTTTAATCCTTTTACTCCTTAAAATTTACACCAAATATCTGTGTTTCATAAAATAGGTATCTTGTATACTGGAAAAAAAAATAGACCAGAGTCAACCTAGGTGAAAAAATGCTACTGGAATTAATTGACAAGTTGTTGCAAGAACATCGACGTCCAATATATTCATCCATGTTGCAGCTATTACATGCATTCCGAAAAAATCAAAAGCTGTTATCCTATTGTCAACTGTTCATTACGGTGCAAACGAGGCTGGTTTTCAAGCTAGTAGAACAAGCAAATGCTGGTAAACTGGAAGAGTGATATCTCTAGTTCTGCTTTTGAGCTAAATAATAGCTTAAAGTTGCTTAACCCCTTCAACGTTTTGATTCACTGTTAAAAGTGTCATCCGTAGTGACGCGATTTTTTCGCCTTTTCGATATTTTCGCGTCATATCCAGTATACGAAAATAGTATAGCATCAAATTCGAACCAGTCAGTTCCCGAGATGAATCATTCTTACATTTAACGTACACAACACTGCAACCGGACATATCCGTCATTTTCTATTGAGGTTTGCTTAACTTTTATAATGCGGATATATTCGTCATACCCACTTTGCGTGGACTTTGGTCTTGACGGATATATACGTCATATCCATTTAAGGGGTTAAAAAAAGTTGCTGGTTAATTAGCTCACGCTCTATTTGCTTGAAAACTGTTCTTTTATACATCGGGCATAAAAGATGACTTTTTTCTACAATATGCTGAATACTGCAGCATTGACATCATTCATAGTTTATAAGAATTTGAACCAGAGAACCAATCATCCCACCGCTAAAAAAGTTTATAGATCCTAGCGGATCAGCTGATGGTAGATAATAGAAACATTTATTGATAGAAGGGTTAAGAATCAATACCGCATAGCACAAGGAACATTATTGATCTTTGAAGCGTGCAGTTTCACTATTACGCGGTATGTTGGTAGGCACTAATTGTCCCTGGGATGTCTCCAAATTTACATGACGCTTGGGTCATTTCTAGTGCTAATTCAGCAACTGAACTGATTTTGAGCCATGCATTTATAGAAACCCACCACTGATTCAAATGAACTTTAATTAATTAATTTCAGAGGCAGCTCCTGCCTGCGTGTGTTTCTTGAACCGTGACTCGTTCCAAACTTGCTGTAAATGGGTAAATATAAAATTTTTGAAGGCTTTATGAGCACGTTTATAAATCTTAAACTGCAGATACATTGCTCCATTCACTTGTTGATATTTCCAATGTCGCTCAATCATCGGCGACTTTCCGGTTTCCAGCTAGGTAGTCAATTGATCATGACCTTTGAACGGATTTTTTTCGCGAAGGTTCCCAAATTTTATTACGGTATAATCGCTTGGTCGCAATTGTGTGGACTAAACGGCCATAAAAAATGATTATTTTGCCTAGATTCGCTCTGCGAGCCATAGGCGCTAGACCGGCTGTGGTTATGCCACCATTAGTGACGAAATATAATATTACTATTATTATGGACACGATTTGTATAAGATCCAAAGCACGATAATGGACGAGTCACCACAGGCAGAGTGTGGATGTAAACGTTTGTTTGCGGGTATGCCAGTCACACTTTTAATCCACGCCGGTGGACTTTCACCGGTGCTGTTGCATCCGCGACGGTACATTATTGCTGGTGTCGTGGCATGATGCACCGACAAAACGCTTCTCATTTTTACCTCGATCCTATCTGGGGAATGTGAAGGTAGTCTCGCAAATAAAACTATTGACATTTCGGAATTAATATCTCGAAAACACAATTCGAAGGATATCAATTTGAGAGCATCGAAAAAGCTCTAGCACCGTAGGGAATACCTCGACTGGAAACAATTTCGAAATTCTCCAACATCTAGGTATGACTTGCACAAGGAAAAAGGAAGATGAATGTTTCATGGACGTCGTGGAAATAATCGCTGGTCAGGATTTGATTAAAGACTTGCCAACAAGCTCCATCACATGCATCACACTAATTTAAATTTAATCTCAAACATGCGATTCCGACAATTACGCAAGCTTCCAAATACTGATAAAACCGCAAAATAATCGCAAATCAAATAATAAATCTTAATTTTGACAGACCCGTTGGTCCATAATGTGGTAATCGGAATTATCTGAAGAGGAGCAAGCACGTCGTGCCATGTGGTCAAGAATATACACCCATAGTATCCTTGGAGAACATGTTCCTCGTATGCCTTCCTGTATCGCAGTACTTCCCGAGGACCTGAACTAATGATCCTGTGGATATCTCGTCGGTCATGACCATATTACTTCCTTCACTATTGCCAGGGAATTAATTTTCAATTTCAATTTGATCGTATCGTCATGCATATAAACGCACGAGAACGCATTCAATTAAATATGCATTATCGCAGAGTGCAGTGCTTTTCAAATTTTCGTAAAAAGTCGAACTCTTAAATAATAATATAAAATATACACTCTAAAAAAAATCCGTCTTATAATCATCATATTGCAGTTATTTACAAAATCACAAAAAATATATTAATGTCTATATATCGCATAGTATTGAATGTATGTCTGTTTGTTCTCTGTGCAATCAAGTACACTTGAACGCCTTTTTGCACGGTGAATACGTTTTAAATATTACCGCATAAGGTACATATTATACTTAAAGAAGTTATAAATGTACAAAACTTTTAATTGAAGTCGTGGATTCGGACTACAACATATCCACGTATGACGCAACATAGACAACATTTATTTATTTTAACCCTTTCCGTAGTGAGCCAATTTAAAATCATACTTAGATGGTATATTTGTATGTCCACCACTAATCATCCATACAAATCTACTTATCTGTCAGAAACGTCGCAGCGTGTATGAAGCTTGTACATAAATAAATAAACACTGTCGATAACACGCACTATTCGGTAATCTTTGCGAAAATTCGTATATCATTATTGATAAATTTGAATCAACGATCTATACAATCGTACGATGTACGCAAAATACTATCTCCGTCTCTGTCTGTCTCCGAGCTCAAAGTGTAAGAATGCCAGGGCCGTGACAAGGGCGTGGCAAAGCAGGCGCCCGCCACGGGCGCAATTGGACTTGGGGCGCAAATCGCAGAATACCAACCCGTTCGAGAGTTGCGCATGGTTTTTATTTTACTCAACCATTTTACTTTACATGAACCAACACTGACTGACTCTGTCCGTTTTTATAATATATACTAAGCTGTTTCATCCCTATTTTCTTCATTTTTATGTTCAAGTATGGCATCCGATTGCAAGCTACTCATTCATCGTATCAGCGGTCCGAAAAGCGGACCGATTGAGCATACAAACCTTAAGGCCACTTTGTCCTCTTTTAGGGCCTTTTGCGGAATTTTCTATGATCTGTACGATTACGGTTTACGATTAACGTAGTATCTAAACACTTTCTATCGTGGTATCTTTTTTAACAAATAACAAAAAAAAATACAAACAAAACAATAACCGCTATCTATATATAGTATCAAAATAATAGAACAGTTGCGATTTTTTCAGTTAGTAAATGTAGAAGTCCTGCAGGAGATGGGGAAGGGTTTAGCTACAACGTCTTTGAAAGCGGCGTGAACCTGGATAAATCAAATATCTTTTGGTTTTTCACTGATCTCTATCCAAAATTCGGCATCTCTTTTTCGATCTATCATTATTTATTCCCGATTTAGCGATCATCCGACCAATGAACAACCTGAGGGATCCGATTGCCTTCGGGTTCTCCTGTTGAGATTTTACACAATGGTTATTTTAAAGGAATTTGAATTAATTTGGAATATCTGTACATCCGCTGGAAAAAATACAAGAAATTTTCATGCGGTATAAATGAAACATCTTATCTCTTAGGAAATATGCATTTCTTTTTTCCATTTGGTGACGGAAATTTTTAGCTAAAAGATGAAGCTGTGTTTGTGTAATATATAATAAAATAGAGGCGCTACTGGTCTAATGATAATTTTATGTTACATACACACACACACAATAGAGGTGGCGCAGCGCATGCGTGTGTCCATGATGTATGCCAAGAGATTCCAATCAACTGCCACTTAGAGTTTCAATTTTCGTGACGATCAATCCATTTTACCTTGTTGATTAAAAACATTGATTGCATACATTTTAATTCAGCATTTGTGCAGATACTTTATGAAAGATTCACAAAAGCTTTTAACGAACATGAAGAACATTGCTTAAATGTTGAGCCCTTATAATAATGTATAATCAATTGATTATGAAATCGAGGTGACAATTTTCTATGGAATGAGATTTTTTATCACCAAATTTCTTTGGTGGAAAATTTGTATAATTTGAATTTAAAAGTATATATCTTCATGAATTACCATTTAAATCTCAGACCTTGCCTCAGGAACTATCTCTGACGATCAAGGACGAATGGTCACATTAATCTGCATGCGGTGCTGCAAAGCCATATATCCTAGATTGTTGATATTGTTTTACTAGAGCATTAACACGTTGCGGCTAATCTTACAGAATCAAGTCAACGTGTTAGTTATGATATGCAGCGGATGCATCACGGTACCTCGACCAATACCTGCGTACCACACGTGTCAGTGTGCAATACAAATGCACATGCACATGTGCAAATCCAGTGACGGCGGACGCAAAGGCCTTGCGGTTCGCGGTGCACCGGTTCAAATCGTGGTGAACCGTCTCGATCATTTCCCACTTGGACACTAAAGAGGTTCACGAACTCGACACGGCCAAATTGGAATTATTTAATTGACCGTTAGTGATATACCGTTCAATAAGTATACATAATCACTATCACTATTTCGTGCAAGGACGGCTCTTCTTCATTCAATAGAAAAAAGCGAAAAATTCGCACCATCATGTGCCCAAATATGATTGAGACAATCAATGCGTCAAGATGCGCATATTGGGGGGGCTGCAAAATTGGGGTTGTAATGTTGCACTTTTTCGTTGTGGCAATATTTAATACGGCGTATTTAATTTTGCCGTAACAGGATTACGTAGCGAATATAATTTGCATTTTTTTTTCTAACGAATTGTCGAGACCAGTCTTTAATAACCACAACCTCCTTTTATCATAGCGCTGATGCAACCAGTTTACGTGATTCTCTAGAATTCTGCGGTAAAACCTTATTAAGTCATGAAAATGGACTCGTGATACGAAAGCGACTGCCATTAGGCACTATTTTTGTGCGAAAATTGTTTCCTCCCTCGTTACTAATCATCCGCACCTCCAAACTACAATATAGGATTGCATCAACTGGAAATCATTGGGTTATTTGCGATTATGAACGCGGAAAATTTAAAAAAAAATGGAAATGTGGAAGTCAATGAACATGATTGAAAGCTTCCAGCGAAAATGGGAACATACTTCAAATTTAGCCTATATGGAATTATATCTACATATATTGTGCATATGTGAAATTTAATGGTTATACATATAATTATTCGACATTCCTTAAGGTTGATGCATATATGCATATATGTTATTTTTACTTAACGATATTAAAGCAGTTTCAAAGCTTCATAATCATCATCATCATCGCATACCTTTCTAGGTTCTTCGTTTATGTTTAACAATCTGTTTTACTTTAAAACCTATATATCAGTTTTTTATAAAACTGTGAATAGATTTGCATAAAAGCGCGACAATAATTTGAATCAGCAATTTACCATGAAAAAGCTAGAACTTGTACAGGTCGCAGCAGCCGCTCAAAGATTGCCATTTGTATTTTCGGATCAAAATTAAAATCTTTATAATTTTAGATGATATATTTTCTTGTCCGCCACTTATCATCATACAAATCCACTTATCTGTCAGGACCGTCGCAGCGTGTATGAAGCTTGTGCATAAATAAATAAACACTGTCGATAGCACACGATATTTGGTAATTTCTTCAAGTAAACATAAACAATACACTTGAAATCGATTCATTATATTATTCACACATCATTATTAGCTGATAAATTTGGGTTAAGGATTTATGCAATCGTACGATGTACGTAATATACTCTCTTCGTCTCTGCTTATTTTGAAACTCAACACGCAAGACACTCTTTGTCTCTGTCTTTTTTTGGGCTCAGCGTGTAAGAATGCTCTTTATGAGTCACTAGAATTCGAACACAATATTGTGTCTTACCTCTTTGAGGGGTTAATGGATTATTATCTGATAGATTGATTCTGTTTAACAGTTACCTTTGAACATGCACATTTTCGAAATCATTTAAGCCCAGTAATGATCGATTGTTGTCGGATTTCCAGGGTAGTGCTTGATTTAAAGCAAACCGTTATATCTGCTGAATATAATTATAAAATTGGATCGCCATCAGAACGTGCATGAGGCCGAGTCTCGGCGGTCACATTAGAGCTTGGCTTAATATGCATATTTGCTTGCCATCCATAGATCATTCATTCGTGAACGTTCTCGAATGCACAGTAGCTGAAATTCCTATGTAGTTCGATGGACAAGGCAGGTCGCGGTCCTATGGGGAGCTGCATCGGTAGCATCTTTGTTTCATGTTTGACAGATCACGAAACGGTTTCGTTCATCCCGATTTGTATGCAACTATCTTGTTTATGTGGCCCGTGTGATTGGTGCACTCTCTACGTGAACGTGTAATCGTAAAACGGGCCCATATACAAAAGGTTTATGCATAGGCGGCTGCACGTCGCATATTTGCAGCTTCACTTCATTTCTTCATCCTAATATCGAATTTCAGACCAGCTCAGGAGACAAGAAAAATTGTCGCAGACTCCTCGTGACATCGTCTCCGTTCGCAATCCTCGGCGGTTAGAGAAATTTTTAATTTCCAGGCCGAGCGATTTCGTAAGATAAAGGAGTACCTCATTATTTATTTCGACAGACGATATCCGTTTGTCTTCCACAAATATGCATTTAAGACAATTAATTAAACGACCATATTATTCTTATATCAAATACAAATAACATTGACATATTTCTGGGGAAAAAAACTGAATATTAATCATCTGATTAGGAGCAGTGGTGTAGATGCCCAATGAAAATCTTAGCAACATAGGGTTTAAGAGGACCAAAACCTTTATGATCCCATATCTGATCATTGATTTGCTTAAATTGTATAATAATAAACAATCTTGTACAAATCACAATTTAATTAAAACCATATATTTTTGTAATATAAACGTTTCTTTTGTACAATGAAAACGCCCTATATAATAGATTGTCCAGTTAGGAATGTCGTTTTATAAATGAAAGAGTTAAATTCAAACAAAAAATATATTAATTAATTTTATCGATACAATGTATTCTCCTTCAATAGATACAACCTATTCCCATCTATTTAATATTTTTTTTAATTTCGGAAGAATAAAATTCAACGAGTTTTGATATAAAATATATTTCGATTCCTCATTTCACCTCTTCTATATTTATGATTTTTCCACCTCGATAAATCATCGATCATGCATCGATCTAAATAAATGATAGTCGAAAAGAGCAAGATCCGGAGAATAAGTTGGGTGTGGAATCGTTTGCCAATCGAGTTCCTTTAATTTGTTTTCGATCATCTTTGGATTATGGGGTCGCGCATTATCATGTTGCTAAAGAATTTGACAACGGTTGATTATACCTTGCCTCTTCGTACTCAAAGCCACTTTTAAAATTCATAATTGTGAACAATAAATCTCCCTCGTTATGATTTGACCATATGGAAGGACTTCATGGTAGATTATCCCTTTGAAGTCCCACTATATATTAAAAAGAGCTATTTTTACTGCTAGACCTGGTCGAGGGGTGGGTTTCTTTACCTGCCCCTTTAAAAGCCATTGTTTTTTTGCGTTTTTGATTTAAGTACAACACCCAGTTTTCATCCCCAAGTCAAGATTGCGTAAAGATGACGTGTCTATCGTGCTGTATCCACACCTACTGTTTTATGGTCCTTCCTATTTTTAATAAGTCTATTTGAATACTGAAATATCCGACCTTGTTTGTTTATTATAGTATAGTTTATGTTGGATTTGATTCAATTTTAGCACGCAGGAAATCGTCATTAACCTTAACCTTTCTCTCACTTCGAACCTTATTTTCTTAACTAAAATTTTCACTTTCAAATAGTTTAAACCATCTCTGGCATTGACAAATAGTTAAAGACTCTCCGAGTGTATTACAAATATTTTTTGTTGCACTTTTTAAAGATATTCATACAGTATGAAATTTCGCGTAAATTATTTGTTTGACACAAAATCCACCATCTTGAAACGCGATTTGAAAAATTGTTTTGTAAAATAATAACGTTCTTCAGATATAAGGTCGTCTAATAAAATATACAATACATGTTGTCAAAAACGATATTTCTGACTGGACAATCTAATATTGAATGATGATGTGCTGAGTAGGATTTGTCGGTTTCCAAAAACCGGTTTGGAAAACCCGGTTTTTAGACTAAAATTGTAACATTCGAAAAACGGTTTTTTGTCCTAAAAATCCGGGTTTGAATATAAAAATTTAATTTTCATTATTTAAAAATTTTGAACGAAAAATATTGAACTGTTCACTTGACTGTGTTTAAAACCTTTGAAATCCTGTTAATTAAATATGTAAATAAGGATTTCCTATGACTTGTTGTTAATTGCATTAGACAAAGAATGCAAATCTGTGCTAATATTTTATGTTCAGATATGAAATCTACCGTTTTTCGGCGAATCAATTTTTAGAAAAAGAACCGAATCAAATGAACTAAAAAAATCTTTAAAAAAATCAATTTTAGGTAATAAAAAGAAAGGCGTACAAATATTGTAATGATCTGATTTTCATTTCAAAATTATTTTTAAATATCTATTTTCTTTTAACACTGTATTTATGTAGTGTTTTGTATGTGTTTTAATAAAAAAATTACGACCTCTTTTTCTGGCTCTTTAACCTGTTTATCTGATTTAATATTATTTACTACCGTTCTTCTGTTCTGTGTGAGATTAATTATTTCGAAATTAAGGATCAATATAGTGATAAAAGATAAAATTAAATAATATCGATTTTTGTCAGCTTTATCAAAAAGGCGAAAAGAATAACTTTAATTTTGATGAAGAATTAAGATTAAGAATTATTGAATATTATTGATACATAATGGAATCGTGTGGAAGGCAACGGGAAACCACCACATTAAATCATCTCCCAAGTAAGATCTCCTATGGAGATCACCCTATATCCGTTATCGGATATGACACATCAAAGATTCATGCTTTGATGAACGTCATAAGGATTTAAAAAAAAAAAAAATGGAAATAAATAATAATATTTAATTGCATAATGATATATGGGTGAAATTCAAAAATATGTTATTTGGGGTACTAAAAAATATAATAAAGAGGTGAAAAATTATAGTTTCAAACATAATCTACTGAGAAAATATGGGTTTTTATATTTTTTGCTGAGAGACTACTGGCGTAGGTTTTTGCAAATATGCTCATTATACACTAAGCTACACCACTGATTAAAAACACACAGAAATCAAGATAACACTAAGAAAAGTATGCAGATAAATATAAAATAATTAAGCAATATTCAATATATGTAAACAAATCAATTACCTTTTTTTACCACGACCCGAAACATTCTTCTTTCATTTGAGTCAAGTCCGTTTTGAAATTTTCTTTTCAGGATAAAAAAATGAATACTAGACGTCGAACAAGAAAACAAACTAATCATCCAATTAACGTATTATCCATCCGAATTGCGTAGGATGTGACTTTGACCCCCACTGTGATAAAAATACTATTTTACCTAATTTCATTGCCGAAAGCCTTTGATAATAACCATTGTAATTATTCTAAAAAAATAGATAATATATTCCAATTAGTTTCGTATTTACAACAACTAGGTTTCAATGGCAATCCAATGTCATGAAATGAAGACTCTTGCGTTACTTATTCAATAGACGTAATCAGCCAAAGCTAAATAATTACTTCAAATGTATGACAAATATTAAATAACACATAAAAAAACTTCACCAAATATAAATAGATTACATTTATATTTAAGGAATAGTCGTATATGTAACTTTTACATCCAAAATATACCACCGCTGAGGATCCCAATTGAATTTTCGATATTCGAATATAGGTGCCCTTTTTTGTTAAGTTAATTAAGAAAGTTCATTTGTAATAAATTTAAGTGAATGTAACTTATTTGAAATCTTGGATGCATTTATTTTAAAACTAGTTATCAGAATACTCGAGGAGAAACTGCGTGTCAATCTCCTTTACTTATTTTCAGTGTCAATTACTACTATTGTTATGATTTGAAATTAACAACGAAGAAAACACTTCCAAGTGCCTCAATTTTAGGCTTCTGACAGTTCGTGCGGCACCCACTAATCCAGCATTTGTATCTTTCTTATTTCGACACTATTTTTGCTAATCAAAAGCTAGCGGATTTTTATTGTTTTTTGCTATTCTGTTAAACAATAAAAATAGCAAAATTGACTCAATATTATAAAGCAATTGAAGAATATAGTACCTTTGTCAATTTCAAATAGTTGAACTTGGATCTTTCTCAATCACGGTCGATCTATGACCAATTACGAGAAAATCAGCTCGATCCTAAACAAATCCACTGGTGTCAGGTCTGGATACCGTGCGAGCGAATTGAAGGAATTTACACCGTTTTTACAAAAATATAGAATGCAAGAAAATAAATACATCTTAACCATAAAAAGTGTTTTCTTTACTTTGAACCTGGCAAACTGGTAGATCATCAAGTTTAACGACTAATTGAATGATTTGTATCACATGTAGAATATCGTTAGAAAAGGTATAAACTAGAGAACTACAAAATAGTTATTTTGTGCTATTGTAGCTACATATTAAAAAGTAATGACGATTTACAGGTGAAATTTTGGGTATTTGGATTAACTCAAAATGTTGAAAAGAATTATATTTCGACAAAAATGACACTTAAAACATAGGGATAATGTGTGAAACATAGTAAAAGAAGTCCTAACTCCATAAAAAAATGTTTCGGTGTATACGCCAAACATCCTTTATATAAAATATTCGAATAATCGAATATTGTACCAATTTCATAATCTTTCCACGTCTATGTATCGCTACACCGCATTTTTCGCGAAATTTTCTCGCAAAGTTATAATGCTGCTTTGTATTCATATTAATGATTAGTTGAAAAATGTTTAATTTGTCTTCTAGAAATGAAAAGGATTTATATTTATCAGTTTGGTACTTGACACATTGAAACTAACATCTATTAAAAATGCTAAAAAATATGAAAAATAACACTGATACAAATGCACTTTACAGCAGTAGTGATGAATCACATTTTCGATTAAATACAGCTCCAATTGCTAATACTAGTCCACTATGGGATAATGTTACCAAAAATGATGATTACATTCGAATTATACATTTTTCTGCTGACCAAAAATCGGTAAGACCTTAAATTCCACCAAATAATTGTAACCCGATTCATTCAAAAGTAATGAGAAACACACATAAAATTGCTTTATCTTAGAAATTCATTCCATGGATAGAATGCTTGAATGAAGTATGACCATTTTTCAATGTTCCATTTCAACTAGAGATTTTAGCACGTCATAACCCTTTTCTAAACGCCATTGATAAGATTTGCTACCTAATGATATAAAATAAGTTAAAGTAATAAATAATTTAATGTAGATATTTTTATTTGCACCATCGCGAGCTATACTGTAAAAATATTTAAAACATGTGAAATTAAGGTTTTTATTGGATATTTTAAATAAATATTTATTTTAATTGGAAAATATTTGAACTTAATTCAGAATAAATATAATGTCTCATTGGAAGATTTTTAAGACAAAATTTTCGTACGCAAATTGCAAAGTTAATGTGCGCAAAAGGTCTGCAGACCTTAACGGTCAGAGGTCACTGGAACTCGACTGATTGAATCTACCTAGATATAGTAACATAATTTTTCAATTATCCGTTAAGCTTTCGCATTATTTTCTCGTCCATTATAAGCTAGAAATATGGTTTACGTTTCCACTCTCCAACTACGTCTCGTGCCTTATTCAATTTGCAGTCCTTGGAACATTTCCTAGAAAATATTCCATGGTAAACTTCCAATATTGGTTCAATACAGTGAACGGACGTCTCGGTATTCGTTGGACATTTTTCATATGCACCAACAAGCCATTTATAAATTCAAAAATCGACACTAATCTGCAAGAATCGATTATTTAATGTGACATCGGATCGAATTTTAAATTCGTGGTAATTGAGTCGATTTGTAAAATTTCGATGTAAATTAATACTAAAGTCAATATTTGCAGAAACACAGCCTGCGGCACTCGGTCAAGTCTGCATCTTGACTCATGAGGAATAAATTCTCATGACATTATGACTCAGCTGCAACACAAGAGCAACTGACCTATTCATTTGTATTGGCCACCAGTGGATTTTTTTTTATCAAGCTCATGCGGTCAGTATAATTTATTGTTGTACTGAGTGTGAACGCGTGTTGGGTGCGTTCTTGTGGTGTGTTTCGAAATGCGCGGTCACGTTCAACGCTGAGAGTTGGCAGAAATTTTTGCCACCTGCTGTGGGAAACTTCGCGGATTATGTATTTATGATGGCAAGGAGTCAAAACTTGTCAATAACTCAAGATCGCTAATCATTTAAAAAATGATAAATCGCACGAGAAAGGTAGCTCATCGCATGACCTGCGAATGGGAAACACGGAAGACTTGATTAATGGGCACCGAAATATAATAAAATTTGTATGGGAGATAGGTTCAAATGTTAAATATGCTATTGACAGGAGGTGCATCGATGATTTGCATAAGATTTTAGCGAGTAAGATGCAAAATATATAATCAGAATCATTTTATGGGATATTAGAAAAAAAGAAAAATAGGATGAGTATTCATTTTCGTATAATATCATCAATGTGACTGATAAAATTCTAAACTCGAAAAATTCCCGATTTTCCGACAAATTATTTATTTCCGTCGCTGCAGATGAATTCTTATATACTATAATACTTTGATGTGGTTCGTAATTATATTACGGAGGAATAGAAAAAATCTGAACCCCGTATCTATTATATTTCATATCGATATTCCCATTATGAGAGTCGAGGTGTAGTAAATACATCACCGGTAGGAAAAGATTAATATAACAATTTAAAAAACATATATGCACTGTATATATGTATACATAGATTAGACAATTACTGCCCTTAGGCGTCGCCTAAGCTCGTCAATTAGTAGTTACGCCACTGTTTCCAAGCGTCCAGATTTCGGCAAGAATGTCTCGATTTAGTAGCCTTCAACGTGCTGGTGAGGTGTACGATTACTATTAAATAAAAATTTCAATTTTGCGAAAATTTCGATATATCGTTTAGATCAGCGGTTCTTAAACTTATGTATTAGGTTGAGTCAAAAATAGTTGCCGGCGAAAAGAAGCCGCGCATTTTCGTTTTACAAAAAACATTTTAAAGGTGTTATTGGAGCAAAATCCTCGTCAATCAACAAGGGAATTTTCAGGGAAGCTAAACACGTCACAATCAACCATTTGCCAAAATTACACTTTTATGTAGACTTCTACTGGAAATTATAAAAAGTGGGTAATGTGCGATGTTTTACGGAAAAGACAGTGGCTGGATATAAATCAACCACTTTTACCAGATCCTAAAGCCTATATTCATGGAAAAAAATATATTTATAAAAAATCTGGAACTTGGGTGATCTGTCTTACCTCATCCTCCATACTCCCCGGATCTTGCCCCAACTGACTACAACTTATTCTGTTCTTTGCAGAATTTCCTTAATGGAAAAAAAATCAAAAATGATGAGAAAGTGAATCATGCTATCGAAGATTACTTTTCATCTAAACCTGCTAAATTTTATGAAGAGGGTTTTGATAAGTTATCAGTAAAATGGAAAAAAGTTTTCACTAATAATGATGAATATGTAATATAGAAAAATCGGCAATTATTTATGACTCACCCTAATAGTCCGTGAACCTGCTCTTAAACAATTTTTTTAGCGAACCCCATTCCAACCCTTGTGACTTGAGTGATTAAAAATGATGAATACATATGTATACAGTGTCGTAGAGTGATATTTTTATTTATCAACGCATAAATTTATCAAATTAAGAAGCGAATAAAAATTGGGATTATTACTATCATTGCATGTGACATTGCATCACATCTAAGAGATGTATATACTGATTCGGATTTATCCACACTTTTTTTTGAATGGGTTAAAATAGGAAAGATTCATTTCATCACTGTGTGTGCATGGGTTGTGTGTTGCGGGTAGGCTCCCACTTCGGCTCACCCAGATGACGTCCGCATGCTCGAATTGTTTCGCACAATCGAACTGAACTTAACTAATTTGCGTCCAAACATTAAAGCAACAAAAATCAACCGGTCAACCATAGGTGACAATATCTTAATTATATCTAATCTCAATATGTGTCTGAATTTCATTTTGGTATGTGTAATATTTATTTAAATTTGTTATGGATTTTGCTGTTTATTATTTAATTTATTGCGCTATTGTAGCGTGGGATAAGTAATATCCCAAGTGGGAAACGACCGTTAATTTGTTCGGGCACAATTCGCGGAATTGATAGCAACTTGAAATGTGGACGCATAGGAAAAACAAAGTAGAGTCGACTGATAGTCTTATTTGTGGGAAAAGATGATCTTTTCACCGGCTCTCCAGCTGTCTCATAGCTGTAATCTTTCCCATTTTTCCCCCCAAATCTTAGTTAAGTACTTCGACTTTGCATTACCAAGTGATTATTTTATGTATCTTATATGGATCCTTCACTATTTGTAAGCGAAAAGACCTGCACTCCGCTTACTCTCTTGGAGCAACATGCAAAATTGCATTATATTTATTATGAGATAGTATTTTTTAACAATTTTTAATTAAACAAATATAATTTATATGTGAACAAACATCTACGGTTCAATTCAATGGATTAAAGCATTAATAAATCAATCAAGTTTTGTATGTTTTGTCGTGATGGATTTTACTTACAACAATTTCTATGTATATTATACTTTGGATAAGTATGGATATTAGGCAACTTTGTTCATACTAATATATCCTAAATAGTAGTGGAGACCCTTTTCACAAGACTGTAATAATCGCGTGCATAAAGTACCTGCCACAAAATTGCAGCAACGTCAACAATGACTTAACATTTGGACAGAGATTCGACTGATAATTACAATACACTCAATCGAGTAATAATTTAATACTTCACAGTCGCTTTATAAGTACATAATGTCAAAACAACCAGCAAATATGATAGGCTAAGTACGATAAATGTCTGCAGTTTCGGAGGTCACTCGTCAAAGGCGCAATGCCGCAAATGGTATCCATTCGGTATTGTGCAAGTCCGCGAAATCCACCACCACACCTAGAATTCTCTTTTTGAGATATTCGTTTCTAATGTTAAAGATTTGAGATATTTTTCCCTCGGACAGTACCTGGTTGAGGAGGTCGTGATCGTCCGTCCTTTAGAAACGTTACCACGGAGGCTTTATCTATCGCCAGCAGGAAGAGCAAGAAACGTTACTATCGCTGAATGCAGGCCACGGTGCGAACGTGTGAACCAACCTTTACGAGCACCATTTTACTCACTCCATCATCACGCTTGTGAAATGTCAAAAAACTGGCATTGTTCATCATGGCATGCATGCCCTGCATGAGGAGAATCCTTGCCGCGGAAGAAGCCTGACTAATTATGCACTTGACCTACATCACGGCACTCTCGAGTATTCATGCAAACGCCTATTGGACCAAAGAAAACTTTAAGCAAGCAATGTACAAAGAAAAGTTAAGAAGCATCATCGACGAGCACTTATATTTTATGGCCCCAAACAAAGCTAATAAATATAGGTGCTAATTAATAAGCAAAAATGATTTTAAAAACAATGAAAATAACTACAGAAAGCTGACAACGTGGATGTATGATCACATCATCAATTTAATATCATCAATTTCTTTTTGGGTCAATTTGATCTAAAATCCTTATAACGGATGAATTTGCAGTGAGCTATTGAACTCGATCCACGAGGAAATAACAGTTTTCACGTGATCAACACGTTCTTCAATTTGTTCATCGACTCATGCAAAATAATTAATGTAATCGATAATATCCATTTCGACTCAGATTCCCAAAATTCCCTCAATTTTTCATTGATCACATGAGCTTTCAAATTATTTTTTCCGAACGTACAAACGAAATAAAAGGTTTCTTAAAGGATGAACTGTCGAAGGACAGAACTTAAAAAAGGTTATTAATTTATCATATAAAATATATTATTTTTTAATATTTAACACCATAGATTAAAAAAATCAAAATTTGTATAAATCATGATATTCACCAGGTCAAGTGTTACAATTCTTCATACCGAATAAACAATCAATAATAATTGATTAGCTAGTTCTAACCGTCTATTATTCGCAGGTTTAAAAATATATCAATTTTAACAAAACGTTTATGAATCATACCTTAAATTATTTTAATGGTACATGCTACATTGCAAAACGCTATAATGTTGGCTTGAAATGAATAATAGCAACGTCTTCGGAATTGATTCAAAAGCCAAAGGTCCAAATTAGGTGAACGTGGCAAATAACAAAGATATTGTAATAGTTGCATGCATGGCAGATATTGATTTGGGGCAGAGAGTGACCATATGAATAGGAGGATGTACTCGGGTTATAATTAGAATTGATGTGATTATTAACGATCTTATTTTTAAGACAGTTAGCATATTTGGATACACTAACCTTCTGAGAAGATTAATCTAAATCATTGATAGACGCTTGATATTTAACTATAATATTATTTTTACTAAATTATTATTGATACAATCCCATAATTTGAAATGAAATACTATGAAGTGACATTGGACAGATCAAATGATTAGATGATTGTCTTGAAATGATACACAAACAACACCAAAATATATATATTTATCAGGTCAGTCCACAAGTTCATGCGCATCTTTGAGATGCGCATGAACTGATGTCAGAGGAAGATTTTTAATTGCATTGCTGTAGAAAGACACTGATTTTGAGTAAAAAAAAACTTAAAAGTCCATTTTGTACATTCTGTTTAGAATTTAATTTTTTCCCTAGTAAAAAAAATGTAAGGGGAATAAGCAGAATGCGGCAAAAGCTCTCAACTAAGTTCCCAATAATGAAGTTCACTAATTTTTTGCAGCGTCAAGCGTTATCATGATGAAACAACTCTTTCTTGATATTCACTAATTGTGAGGTTTTTTTAATCAATTGTAAGTTTAAACTATACTGTAAACATCTGCATTCATGGTTTGATTTGGTTCTAACAGTTCATAATAAATTACACTATACATATCCCACCAAACACTTAAATGTTTCTTTTAAGGATGTAAAGATACTGTAACATCACGGGGGCGCTGCCGACTTCGCGAGCCCCCATGCTGTCGCCTTCGCCGCTGTCACGGCTGCCAACGTGACGTTATTCGGTCTCGAAGACCGCACCGCGGGGTCGCGCACAGCGCCGGAGCGCCACGCACTAGCCGCAACGCCGGTCTCGGAGACCGATCGACGGAGGACGCGCCCTCCAATAACGGAAGGGGGTGGGTTCTTTAATCCTCTACGACGACGATCAGGATATGTCGGGCGACGCCAAAAAGAGAGCTCCAGGGAAGGATTCGATCGATGATCGCGAGGCACGTGGCCTCCATCCGAGGCGGCGATCTGTCGCGGGACCAAAATGTACGTCGTCCTCGTCCTAAGGCTATTTCTTCACTCCTTACTTATTTTTGCGCCCACCTTCTGGTTAATCCGGGCGAGTCTTAATTATAAAAAAAAGTATGGCCAGCTTAAAGCTCTCAATTGTGGCTCTGATTCCACAATATTTTTGAGAACTTCGTTATCAAAATTAACAGCACATCCTGAACGGGATTCATCATTAATGCTGCTTTCTCCAACTTTAAAATTTTTAAACCATTTCTGGGCAGTTCTTACACAGATAGTATGTTCACCATGTACACTATTAATTTTTATCACTGCAGATCTGTCAGATTCCCTACACGAAAATAAAAAATATATAACATAGCACGTTTGTATTGATTATCGATATTCATTTTCTATGAGTACTAATATGCGTCTGATGTTTACGAAAATTGATGACAGAATAACTAATACATTAGTCAAGCGACGACAAATTTCGACAGGTTCGAAATCTAATGTTAAATTGTGTTTTATTTACACTATTTAAAATTTTCCCAAAAATGCGCACAAAATTTTGGACTGACCTGATATGCCAGTAAGTTGGAGAAGCATCCATTTCGCAATAGACCTAGATATCAGGCTGTTGATGATGATGAGCAAATTTATTGCTATTTTGTATATATTGTACTACGAATTCCAAGCCAGAATTTATTGAGGATGCCTGCCTTTATTCACCTGTTCGAACAATGCAAGAATAAAGCTCATAATTTATAAGACCAAATCGAAGCACCACCGACGGAATTGAGATGCGGACATTTTATTCTGATTCCATTGTTAAATGCAATTTTTGAAAAAGATTAAACAAGTCTCTACATGACGATGTCATAATACACAGAAGTGATTTACGAACTAACCTGATGCAAAGGGTCAAAGGCTGTGTGAAATGAAAGTACGAACTCTTATTTATATCATTATCATGCTTTACAGAGCCGGCACGAAATGAGACCGAACAGGGCCTCTATTTATTATTTAAGCTAACAATAAATATAATATCGGTCGGATGTGATGCTGTGCATTGGGCAGGCCGTGTTAATTCAATTTATCGATCTTCATCGACGATCATCGATGAAGATCGATCTTCAGCGGCTTTCTAAAAATACTGTAATAAAGTGAATAATGAGCCCAAATGTCGATAATATTTCCACAATCGTATCTGAGATTATTATGATTTCAAAAGATTAACTAGGTTCGATCGATTTAATGGATCGCGTGCTATTAAATTGACACAGTGGTTCCTAAACTATGACCCGAGGGCCTCATGCAACATGAATAGCTATAATATGCGGCCTGCTTTATTAACATGTTCTCTTATATATATTAAACCATTGAGAACAAATACCTTTATTATTACCTGTGAATTTATGAGATATCTGTGCTTATACAACGGCGAATATCATACATTTTCGATTGATTTCCTACTGATATTTAAACTTATTTTTCAATACATCGACGATATCATCATTGCGAATCAAATGTATAAAGGTCCTATTCCATCTAGTTTTTATCTCGATTCGTGCAGTTATTAAGCCAAGAAAATTTCCAACCGTCCTTAGCATTTCCCAACCGACTTTGACACATCCAACATGAAAATTTCCTCGACAATAAGGATCACGAAGATCCGCATTTTGAAATATTTGCTAGAAAGTATGCGATGAGGTGACGATCGTTATAATTATTCACGGTGGCGCAAATATGGGAATATTAATTGGCAGCTCGCATTAATAGGAGAAGAGCTAGTTTAGGTTCACAGCGGGCTGCTGAAGATCGAATCTGAAATTATAGAGTCATCACGACTATTTTCATTGAATTTCACACTTTATTGGTATATCCATGGAGCTGGTCCAGTCGTGAGCCCATATGTGAAATTCTATAGAACCATCAATTATTCATCAGGCCGCCAACACGCCGCTTGGGGATAGAACCTACCTAGCCACTATCGAGTACCGTGTGATTAAAACATCATCTCAGGGCCTCTAGGCCCCTCTCATTTGTGTGTCAAGGATGTCTCATTGTTGTCACATGATCCTTATAGCAATACATTTGCTTTTATTTTTGGACGCATAGTCTATGTCATGATTTGCGACATCAAACCATGACAAAATTAGATATGCAACATTTATTCAAAAATTTGAGCTAGCATTATTAAAAGAACACTAATATCACATTAAAAACGAATCTTAGATATTGATATCAACTACTAACAACTACAACTGGTCATCAATCTTCACCAGCTGTGTATGCTTAGTCATGATGACCATATAATGAGGCTAACATTAAAAATATGCATATTTTAATTCATACATATACAATTAATTTATTTGATATTTGCGATGCATTTTGCTATCTGACAGCTGTTAAAATTCGACTTTGTATATCGAAGGTGCACGACCTCCATAAGAATTTTGTCTGGAGATAATAGTGACTTATAAAATAGCGTTTTGATTGTTACAAATCATACGTGATTCCGTTGAATTTCGTTATCATCTCAAGACAATAAATAGGATATATCTGATTTTAGATAATCGATTGAATAAATTAATTCTTCATATAGAAGTTCAGAATTTAATCCAATTTATCAATGTTTGATCTACACTGCAACTAATTAGATCAAACTCATGTTGCGAATATTAATAACAATTTTCAAAATCCGAATATTTGTACATACCGGCATTAAATTAAAGTCTACAAGGCTGATTTTTTATCTACATGTAGTTTACGTTAATTATCATTAAATAAACGTCATCTACTTTTGATACAAGGTGGCTAGGACTTCAGTAGACGTGGCTAAAATTGTAGCGACGAGAACTTGATTGAAATATTGTAACATTCAAAGCATTGCTATATTAAATACATGAAATCAATACATTCTTGAATAAAAAAATAATTTGAGCATTTGTAATAATTAACATTACTTTTGGATTGTTTGAAATCGGACTTAAATCGAGGACTTAAATGCGCACTTTGATGATTTATATAAATAATTCAATGTCAATCAAAAGTTTCAATCAATTATTTTTAGGGTTATGATTTATTATGACAATTACAAGATGTAATTGATTTATTTTTACAAATTTTATTATCTATACAGCACGAAAATTTCATCTTTTTATTTAAAAAAAAACAATTAAAACACGTGATTTGTTCAGAAAGTAAGTGTATTGTGATCATAACGGGCTGAATTTTTTTGTTGGTTTTTTGAGGGTTCGCAACACCGAGTGATAGAAGAAGATCTCCTGAGAGAATTTCAGATAAAAAAATCATGATCTCAGTGTTTTGGAACCGAAAAGGCATCATTTTGGGTGAATTTCTGCCTCAGGGGGACACCATCAAAGCATAGCGATATTGTGAGACCGTAAAAAACTCAAAAATGAGAATGCTGACGAGAGGAGTGTGATTGTTACACAACAACGTTCATACTCACCCAGCCTTAACCACTAAGGCGCTCTTGGGCTCATTTGGTTGGAGTATTTTGAACCATCCCCTGTGTTCCTTTAACTTGGCGCCTTCAAATTATCATATTTTCGCTTTCCTGAAGGCTAAAGAGAGTTCTTCTATAAGTACATAAAGAAGCTTGTGTCATGGCTCACTGCATGCATTGAACGGGATGGCGATTGATGAAAAAATAGTTAATAAAGTGTATCAATAATATCCTGTTTTTTTTTTCAAATACACTATTTTCTAAAAAATATAAAAATCTAATACACTTACTTTCTGAATACGCCTCGTATTTACATAACCATATTAATTCTTAATTATATATTCTCCCTCAATAGCTACAATTTTATCCCATATTTTTAGTAATTCCAATATACAATTAGCGTCAAAATCTTTGTATTGAATAAGAAATTGACATTGAGACCTGTTTTTGTATCTTCAATATTCTAAGAAATTTTGCCAGACAAAAATTACAGCATTGATCTAAATAAATGGGCATCCAATGGAGCAAAATTGGACAATTATGGCGGATAAATAATTATATTCCATTCATTTATCCCGAGTAATTTTAGCTGTATGATGTCTCGCATTATCGTGTTGAGAAAAAAATGTTTCAGATCTTTGTACACGAGTTGCTTCTTTCAATCGTTCCAGTTGATCACAATAAAACTGTGTTGTTATCGTCGAGTCATATTTAAGAGTTTAATATTTTATAATTCTTATACAATCTCACCGTATGGGTAAAATGGCATTTTCGACTAACTTTTAGAATGTCAATCTTTTTGCGATATTGGTTCGAGTATATAACCCACTTCTCATCCCCTGACGTATAATAATATGTGGAGCTAATGTTGAATTTTCCTACAAATGTATTAATTATTGACATTTTTTTGACTTCAAATTTGTCCATGAAAACCGAACATGGCTTTGAACCCGAACCTTTATAGTATATGAGTGTCAGTGTGTTGCTATTGTTAAGATTTGCTTGAAACTAAATTAGCCCAAAAATGCAAAGGTTATGATATTATAAAAGGAGATTAGCACACACGTTAGAGGGCGTTAAAAACACCTAAATTTAAGATGGGGGTAGCGCACGTGTTGACGTAAAAGCGTACTTGGATTTTACTGCGAGCATGTTTTAAATACTGAGGCCGTTTTTCTGAGAGCTAAGGAGTCATGAAGTGAGAGTGATAAAGTCCTGGAAATGCTTTTAAAGTCACAGAGCCGGAGGCGGAGGATGTCGTTTTTTGTCTGAGGAGTTATTATAGTGAAGAAAGCGTCGTCAGTTTTTAGTGGCCGTGTAGTGAAGAAGCACGGCCCGCTATTCACGAACATCTTATTTAGGAAGTGATATTCGCAAGACGAGCCCTCTTCACCGGCGTGCTAATGCTACCAACACCGCTATACTTTACAAATTACCCCGATTTAAAGAAGCGACTCTTTCCGATGCCAGGATACCCCGAAGATTCTCACGCCGCATAAACTTTCATGCTTGTTTGCTGCCAGATCAACTTGTAAAAAGATGGCAAAACCAAGGCGGTTAAATGCTCTCCTATACCATGAAGTTCAATGTTTTTTTAAATCAATGAAAGTCGACTTTTCCCCGATGATAAGCTTTTCCAAAGTAAAGATCTTTTATATGCTTTATATCACGGTCTTAAATTAATTTCAATACATTTTTATACACGACCTCTCACTGTCCGGAGGGTTGCTCTATCCATAGAATCGCTCAATTTTCAATGTTTCAGAATCACATAACTCTTTGAGTAGTGAGCTAATTTTAAATCATCGTAAACATGGATGCTATATTTGTATTTCCACCACTTATCATCTGTACAAATCCACTTATCTGTTAAGACAGTCGCAGAGTGTATAAAGCTTGTACATTCGATCATTTATTTGCGTAAACATAAACAATACATTTGAAATCGATTCATTATATTGTAGCGTGGGCGATTTAACATCCCCATGCAATAGCACTGTTAGTATGAGTAGATTTAATTCTCATGCAATGTGCTATTTTAACAACGCCATCTCCTGTGACCCAGCGGAGACTTTGCACCTGAATACTGACTGATCGCTTCTTGCGCGTGCACTATTGCCGGTTGGGTAGTGCCGCGCAGGAGGCGGGAGGCGGGAGGCGGGAGAGTCGTCGGTTAGCCTTGGCTGCGGGAGATCGTCCTTCCCGCAGCCAGACCTCTCTCTCTCTCTCGTGTGGAATAAATAATTATTTAGAGAAGAAAGTCTTTCTATTTGACGCCGGTTTATTCCCATCCATTTGTCCAGCACCATTACGGCATGATAGAAGAACGGACCCATGCGCTAGTGCGGCCATCCCGACAAGTATATGGGGGCGAGGAACCACCCGGGGACTCTACCACCTAGAGCACCCCCACCTCAATGTAACAATATTATTATTAGTCGATAAATTTGGGTTAACGATTTATTAAATCGTATGATGTACGCAAGATACTCTCTCCTTCTCCGTTTATCTCCAAACTCAACGTGCAAGACACTATCCGTCTCTGTCCGTCTTTGAGCTCAACGTGCTGAATGCTCTTACTGAAGCACTGGAATTTGGACACAACTCTGTGTCTTACCTCTTTAAGGAGCTAATTTCTTAAATACCATTTATTTTACTATAATATTTATTAGAATCTTAATTTCATATTTTTATTGATCAACTAATTATTACTGCTAATGCCTACAAAAATTGAGTTATAGTCCCTTAACACATATCGGATATTATATACTGACCACAGTAGAAAAACTACCATTTAAAAAATAATAACTCAAACAAGATATCAATTTTTTTTCATGTTACAGAAAGAAAATATTTAAAGATAGTTCATCGTATGATTATTATTAAATTTACATGGTATAAAACGTTAAAACTTTTTCTTTTAAATGAATTCCATTTCAATCCTTTTTGAATAAATGTTACTTCAGGGCATGCGTTTCAAATAAGGAATTTTCCCTGCCGCATCCTATGTATGAAAAGAGAACAAGGATAATGGAAGTTTTTGAGAACTTTTTAAATTTGTTTAGTATTCTTATAAGCTATTGTTAAACACAAATAGGGGGAAAAAATCGCTTTTGGATCGATCTTAATTCTCAAATGCTCGATTGGAAACAAATCTAGGAATTGTGCATTAAGCATTATCTTGCTAGAATGACAAATTTCGAACTAACATTCGATGACCTGAAGATAAAGCATTTTCAATTGACCCTCTTTTTAAAATTTTCCATGCATTTTTATTAAATCCAGTCTTCTAACCTCATGCACTTTTTGCACTGTCTATCTGCAATAACAACGAAATGTTATGCATCCATCAAACTAAATTGAGCTTCGTGTGCAGGTATTCTTCTGCAGCTTAAGTGAATGCAGTTATAGGGATATTACGCAAATTCACTAAACCAAGTTATAAATTCACCGCCGATGCTGTTTGCTGAAAATTTATGAATACCAAAGTTTCCGTTAAGCGATTCACAGTGTATATACTTAATTATGAGCGAAAGCAGATATACGTGCAGTATTGTTCCGTACCCATACGATTATTACAAACACAGTACTTAGCGTCTATCAATCCACTTCTAGGAGAAAGCCGTAAACATCTTCACCAGTTTTTCTCACGAAAAACTTAATATACCTTAATATGCCTCAAAACATCGACTGCCTAATCCCCTATACTTTACTTCAGTGTTCATCAAATCGCAATCAGGTCGACTCGCAGAGGTTAACTCCGCACGCTCATACTTTACACCCATAACATTCATGATTAACAATTATTAATGTTTGTTGAGGCATTATCGCGCACCATGATGATGGTATTTATATAGTTCTTGTTTGGATTGTACGGACAGGTGAACAAGCTTTTCATGAATCTTCGCGGAACGTCCAGGCATGCGGATGCGAGGACACGTAACGTAATAAGATGTGTATCAAAGCCCTCGACAATAAACTCTTTATATCTGCACAGGAACATTTACATATATGCTGAAAGCTATAAAAATAAAAACTGTGAGTTTACCTTATAAAACTGTTTTGATGGGAAAATATCAGGAAAGGAAAACCTTCGACGAAACTTTCCATAACGTGACCATATTTATATTATATTTATAATTTCATAAAATAATCGTTTTGCTGCATCTATATAGTATTTCAATCCTAATCTTCTATATGTTTTGTTAAAATATTCGACCTTGAATTCGTATTCTATGATTTTTTAACTTATAAATTCGATCAACCCTTAAAATTCATTTTATTTGGTATTTGCAATAAGAGTTGAATGACCCATTTATTTAATGGCTTACCCAATTTTTAAGCGAGTTTTTCCCAAAAACTTAATTTGGGGTTCTCATGGACTTACAGGGGACAGATAACACATTTGAGTATTAATCAAAGAAGCATTTTAACGAAAAAAAAAGCATTCGAAATTTAAGTCGTAAGAAGAAGAATCCCATCAACCCTAAACCAAATCAAGTTCAAATCACGTGACTTACATTAATTCATCTTAAACACCATGCTCTAATTTTAAAAATCCATATTTATCTTTATGTATTATCGAATGCCAGTTAATATTCACAGGAGAATTTGAAACTTTTATGAAAATGATTTTTGATTTTTTGATGACTCAAACCTCTTTTTATGCGACTATTTCGAAGCTATGCAAACTGGGTACGAATCTTTTCTATATAACTCTCTATTATTCCTACCAGATTTATGTAAAAATTTACTTTTTAACAATTTAAATAGAAATTAAATATGTAACATAATATAATGATGCAAGACGTCCTTTAAATGTTACCAAAAATGTTATTTTTTAACTGCCTTATTGTTTTCCCGCTTTTTTATTAACTTTTTTTATGCGATTTTGAATATATTTTATATAGCTGTTTCAAAGTTATGCGGTTTTTAAAATTCATGGAACGCATCTTTACTTTTTCTGCGTTTAGGCGTATTTAATTTTTCAGACTCAAAAAAATCAGGTTAAATCTGTATCAATATATTTATATACATTTATTGATACGGCGGAGATTTCTTCCAGAGTTAGAACCTGAACACGAACCTTAAAGATGAGAACTATGGATCTTAACCCATTATAAGAACACTCGATAAAATTCTTGATTTTAAAAATATAAGAAAACCTGATCAACAATTGAATTTATTCATTTAATTCACCCCTAAATTTTATTTTTTCCCATGATTTCTTCTATGGAATATGCATTAACGAAGCGTTAACTTTCCTAAAGAAATCTATGAAAATGCTCTTTTATGAAAACGTTCACACCATTATGATTATTCATCAACAATAAATAAATTCGAACAGGCAGTCGAAAATAAATTCGTGTGAAATACAATTGATTGAGGATATTCAATTGAATTTCAACCACTGCAGGTTAATTAATATATGATTCCGGGCAGATTAATGTATGATATCCTCTTAAAACAATCTAATTTCCGGTCAATTGATTATCGGATAAAAATCGTTTAATAATAACGGTTTTTAACCCTCTTAGCGCCAGTCAATGATATATCTTCATTGTAAACACTTTTATAAGGTGCCATTATCTATATATATATATATATATCGGCGCCTAAATATTCACATTGCAAAAGAATTATGTCTCAACATAATTTCATACATAAATATTACAATATTACATGAAACTCTTAGATAATATCAGGTTAGTCCAAAAGTTCGTGCGCATTATTTTATGAAAATTTTAAATAGTGTAAATAAAACACAATTTAGCATAAGAATGGATTCATCTCATGGGATAGTTTTTTGTCATTTAGAGGAGATTGGGAAAGTATCCAAGCTTGAAAAGTGGGTACCGCATAAGAAAAAGTGGTTTCATCAGGATAACGCTAGATCGCATACGGCTTGAACAACGTTGCAAAAAATTATTGAATTTAACCTGTATGGGAGTACTATCGGAAATATCCGTTTTGACCTTCACTATTCAGAAAGAGCACTCTTGTGCATTGAAGCTCCGAGGCGGACAGAGACAGAGAGAACTTAGCGCAGCTCGAGAGACTGAGACGGAGAGCTTCTTCATATGCATCGCTTGATTGTATAGATCGTTAAGCCCAAATTTATCGACTTATAATGATTTCGATTTCAAGTGTGTTATTTTTTTACGCAAAGAAATGACCGAATATTGTGTGTTATCGAGAGTGTTTGTTTATTTAACTGCTTGCCGTTTTTCGCTGCGTGTTGAATGAGTCTTTGTTCAATTATCATTTCCTTCTAAAGGAGGAGCAAATGAATCGATTTTTTGTGCATTGTTTATGTAAAGAAATGACGTGGTCTTGTATTCACTATCAAGTGTTCATTTACAATTGACTCTGCCTCGAATTGAAGATTGTCTTACGCTGATTAGGAGCTGACAGAAAGTAATCGGTGTAAAGCGATTATGACAACAACGACTTCATCGATTTTAAATTTGCTCACTAACGAAAAGGTTAATTGGGAGCCTTTTCCGCATTCTTCTTACTCCCCGAATATTGCCCTAAATGATTTTCACTTATTTTGTGCCTTAATTTTTTTTTACTATGAAAGAAGCTAAATTCTAAACAGAATGTAAAAAATGGACTTTAATGTTTTTCCATCAAAACCAGTATCTTTCTACAGCAATGGAATTAAAAAGCTACCTGTAATATGGCGAGAAATTGTAGATAACGAATATGATATATTTTCCTAGAATACTAGAACTTGCTCCTTATACCGATTACAAGGATTATTTGTTTAAACGCTTCATGAGATTTTCATTTACCAAATGCTTTCATTTTAACGTTCATATTATTATAAATCCTTCAAAATATTACATGTTCTTTATCAAATCATAAAATGATCGTTCTTCTTACTTGTGGAATTTTGTAAAGGTCGGCATGAAAAAGGTTAAATTAATATATGAAATTTATTACGAAAAGAAAACATTCATATTAAAAATATGTTTTTTATATAAAACTAAATTGGGAATTAATGTATAGTGATCGGATGGAAGGATACATAATATATTGTAAATGGATTGCGTTTACATCGCTGAATTTCCAATCTCGAGCAGGAAGAAGCAGTCGTCATTAAGGCTGTTGAAATAATCGATTCCATCATTCGCGTACGCTAATGATTCATGCAGCCAGCAAATTGGGTACCGGTTGGAGATGTTTGGTGCTTCTTCTATTTGAACGGATAGCTGAGGGTCTATGGCTACCAGAGTTTCCCATGGCGCCACCAGATGACCATCTCGTGGCCGCGTGGTCACGAGCTGCAGCCCGTGGGAGGCGACATGCCCACCGGGACACATGTGCTTCGGAATTGAGTCACCAACGGGACATTGGAGCCATCCGACTACCGACCATGTAGACAAATAGCTACATGGGTCATCTATTGATAAGCCACGTCGGAGGATGCCATTTCTTAATATTTCCATGCAAATTTGACGATTTCGGTCTAATGCTAGCGAGCAGAAGGAGACAAGGTTGCGATTTGAGTATCGAATAAATGCGATTGTTATGATATAAAATTCTGAGAAAGCATTAATTATAGATCTGTTTGGGATTTAAGATAAATCCAATACGAGCAGATTCGCATGCTGGATGATAAATCGCCAAATTCACCATTTCGGACGCGTTCAGAAGACCTGATTAGGTTGATTTTTTCCATTGTTCCATTGCTCCACGAAGCATGTAAATTAATCTTGATAATAGTGTAACAAAGTGATATAAGTATTTCTCATTGTGTTGTGACGTGCGACGGTCTCGTAAGGTAGGCAAAGCTTTCAACAATACATAAGGAAGAACATTCTCCCAATTAGAGTGGTCACGTAGAATGTTGATGGGTCAGATAGAGGTGCACTTAATTTGTGTGGGAAAGACCACATTTTGGATCACAACCACAATCTGCTGAACAATATGAAATCCTACTGCTAATTATCAATTGTCGAAATTTCGCGCCGCAGAGTGCCCAAATGTCATTCATGAGACTTAACATCAGGGTTAAGCGAAAATTCATTCAGAAAGAGCGACCATTTATCTTGAAGTTTGTTGATTCCAAAATTATGGTACGCATTAAACAAATAATTAAGCATGTTCAATGTACGTTAACACTTAAACAACAGCAGACATTTTTTTAGGGTCGAAAACGCTTCCTCTAATATTGTAAATACGTTATGGAATATGTTTTGTTGATTCACTATTTGAAATGTTTTACGATATTATACTATGAAGTCGCTGGATGAAAGTTCACAAATACAACTCGGATAATATCTTAAATATAAATAGAAAAATAAATTGGAAATCGGATATGAGATTCGATGAAAGCATTGTCGATCTTCGTATATAGTGCAAAGTAAATGAAGATTTTTTGTCAACTCCGTGTTATTGGAAATTTTAATGAAATATCCAAGACACTACAATGCAAAGAATTTTATCTCTCAATTCATCAACGGTGTCAGATCAACGTTGCAAATCCAATCACTCATATATAGCGTTACCCGACTTATTTATAATCTATTTGTGTAATATTTGACCAAGAAATGTTTATATGAGCTTAATGTATTTATGATGTAAGACTTTAGCTTAAGAATTTAATAAAAACTATGTATATTTATTAAGAAAATGGGAGATCGAAGTCAGATCAAACAATTTATTGATCTTCCACGTTTGATTTATACGCAGTTATCAATAGTTTTTCGTTATAGAACTTGACCAGTCACTTGTTAAGTGTATTTTATTGTCATAAAGTGCATATGCACGTGCGAAGTGCATCTTCTGATGGATGAATAGTGTAATGTGGCTGATGAGCCGTACTCCGAAACATGATCAAGTCTTGAGATTGTGCAGTTAAATCTCTCTGGGAAGCGCTTTTTTTAATTATTGTGGTTTTCGTATATGAAACAAAGGATTTTTTGCGATATGTCTCGATATACAATTGAATGCATTGGCGATGAAATTCATGTTCAGACTGGTCAGGTTTAGCATCATCAATTATTCGTCTATTGTACAGCAGCAGAGAGATTGCAGATCGCATTGGGATAAGAGGAGATTGTTCTCTATTTTATAACGCAAAATTTTTGACACAAAAACAACGTATAACTGTATCAAGGATAATTTCGAAAAATAAATATAAATTCAGTGGTCTTCTTTAGCAAGACCCTTTAATGAAATTAAATTGGATATGGAAAAAGTATTTGAAGATATTTTGAACTTGAAGGTATGAATGACAAAATGAAAAATGCATTTATCGCAAATATTGAAAAGGCTTATACAACTTTCCAATAAGAATTGTTAAAAATTAAAGTGGAAAATGTTATTCAATTTATTGATACCTTTTTCTTATCATTATAAGTCGATAAATGTGGGTTAACAATCCATACAATCATACGAAGTACGCAAGATACTTTCTCCGTCTCGGTCTCTTTCCAAACTCAACGTGTAAGAATGTTCTTTCTGAATCACTGGAATTCGATCGCAAATACGCGTCTTAACTCCACAAAGGATTAAAAACGTCTGTATATCAACATTTGATTGTGGTTTTATCGTCTGCATAAATTGGATATACAATATTTATAATTGGTGATCTTTTAAATATGTTACATGTATGAAAATAATATAAAATCATTCTCAAAAATCATTTTAGCTTTCATCAATTTATAACCTTTAAGTGAGCGTTTTTTATTCTCATTTAGTCCGCGACATTCTTGAACAACATTTCTTTCATAGTGCAACCACAAACAGTCCACTGCAGAACTATGAAACTCTTCAATATCCATTCACAGGAAGGGGTTACATCCATCTCGTCTGTATCATACATTCGCCTCCTCATTCGCTCGATATTGAAGGTAGCATTACCACCGAATTTAATTTCGAACGCTCACCCAGCGGGTCTCCTGAATGAACGCATTGAGAGTGTGAGAGGTTTGTAAAGTAGAAACAATAAAAAACTACTCTAGACGACCTTTTTGATTCTACTGGAAAGGGTTTTCTGGAGTGAAAAGAGTCCAGTCCCTCCTTTCCTTGCTAGAGCGTTGCTGGGCTAGGTAGAAGACATGCGTGACGCTTATTCATACTGACTTCTAACTCCGCGCTCTCAACAGTGCGTACGATGAAGCCATTTGCCCAGATATTAGAAAAGTATTTTTGTATATTTAGTACAGGTAAATTACTTTGTCTGGTGTGTTATTGTTATTTATTACAGGCGATCATGTTTCACATTCATGATTAGATAGAGAATAAAAACATAATATATGAGTGAGTGTTGCCAGCTCTTCAATGTATTTTTTGAGATAGTAGTTTTAGGCTTATGATTAAGAAGATTTACTACTCAGTTGTCACCTAGCGCGAACCATGCCATGTATAATTTATTATACTATATCAATTGTTATGATGCGCGCTCTCTTTCATTCTCGCACAATTGTCGAATACTACTCTTTCGCTCGCACGCTGCGTTTGGTACTGTTAGTAAATTCATTCATAACGGATCGCATTATTAGTAAATTAACCTCCTACGGGCGGACACATCGCATTTTTATTTTAGCGAATAATTTGAAAATAAACTTATTTGAATGTTATGAATAATGTTCATAAATTTGCCTTTGCGATTACATCTTGAATTAGTACGTCGGCAATTATGGGATACAGACGTAGGTTGGAGTGGCACGACGCGTTAATTAAAACAATTTAATAATTAATTCGCCACTCAACCGTGTGATTACGGACAGTGATAATTATAACGATGGGGCTCGTAAGGCGTACATAATGTATGGAGAAAAGTCAATAAGAAGAGACTTGTAGAAAAAAGTGCACGATATCTTTATTGTTAATTTCTGCCGGTATCATATGAAATAAGTCTAATAATGGTCGGTTAATGCAAAGCGATCTGGTGTATGGGGTCCATTGTATGGGGTCCGTGAGACCGGTCCCACGGTCCGCTTCCGGCGCACCACTGACCGCTCACCTGATGGCTGCAGACCTCGTGGCTACCGTCTTCCGAACCCACTTCGCCAACACTTCCCATCACCACCATAAACGCTAATTACCACGAGCCGCTGCAATCCGCAGGCCCATTCATACCTTTTGCGTTGCCCTTTTGCAGACGTGTCAAGTGACTCAACCAATCGAAAATTATACCTCACCTCTGCAATATCATTTCTATTTATAAAAGCTCCAATACAATTGCTTCATTCATTGCAAACTCACTTATGATGCGAACTCCAACCATATCTAACTCTAGATTCATATTTGTAAATGCTTTTTCATTTTTCATTTCATTTGAAGATTGGACGTATTAAACAGCTCAATTGGTTATCGAAGATTACTTTATTTTATTCCTTGTGAAATTGTTTTTGAGATCCACAAGTCCAGAATGTCCTCTCCAATACTTTACGACAAAAAAATGTTTAGTATTTAAAACCTATCCATTTCTTTTTTAAATGAGGTACGACCAGCAACAACGTGAATTAATAAATTAATAAGTGAATTAATAAATATTCGCACGCATCTACTTTCTATTATCACATAAGAATGAGAACACTAAGATCAGAAGACAAACTTATACAACTAAGCTCGCGGTCAGAACGCCAAAAGGCTGTTTCGACTACTCTCATACTACAATCTTGACTATGGAACCATTTGATCTTATTGATATATACCTGACTAGTTGATATTACTTGATACCTGACTTTCACCTTAAGCGTCACGTATGTCTTCTACCTAATCCAGCAACGCCCTAGCAAGGAAAGGAGGGACTGGACTCTTTTCACTCCAGAAAATCCTTTCCAGTAGAATCAAAAAGGTCGTCTAGAGTAGTTTTTCATTGACCTCCCACACTCCCTATCAAGACGGTCGCGAAAGTGTTAGCCAATGCGTTCATTCAGGACACCCGCTGGGTGAGCGTTCGAAATTAAATTCGGTGGTAATGCTACCTTCAATATCGAGTCAATGAGGAGGCGAATGTATGATACAGACGTGATGGATGTAACCCCTTCCTGCGGATGGATATTGAAGAAGCCCATAGTTCTGCAGTGGACTGTTTGTAACTGCACTATGATGATGATAATATATATAAATTAATCTCTGTTTATAAGTTAACTTGTTAATTTGTTTGTTCAAGATACATTTCTAAACGACTCATTCGATTGCGATGAAACTTTTGTGAGTTATTGGGCGTGTATCCAAGAAGGTTTTTAAATTAGCACAGCCGTTGTTTGTGTGAGGAATTTGTTTTGCGAGACGTTTAACGGACGCACCATGTTGACGCATATTGGTGTGGTGAATCTTTAAAAACTTGCCAAGCCGCTTGGCAAGCATGGCGTTTTAAGTTAACCACTCCACATGACAAAACAACAACGATCCAGCTCCTAATTCACAGTGGCTCCGCTATTCCTGGCCACGGCAGCGGCCATGGTGACGGCGGTTGATAAGGATCACTGGACTACTACTAGGGGTCCCAATCGAGTATTAGAATATATTTGCCCTTTTTCAATATTCGTAAATTAGAATATTTATAGAATTAATCGGATATTATTCGTTTTTTTGTTAAGTAATTTAGAAAGTTCATTCATAATAAAGTCAAGCAAATATAACTCATTTTAAATCTCGAAAGAATTTATATATTCAAAGTAGTTGGTTGTGAGCCACGGTATAGGGCGCGTCCCAAGACAAAGAAATCCAGTGGTGTCAGGTCTGGAGAACTTGTGAGCCACGGACTAGGGCCGCCAAAAAAATAATTTACACGATAGAGGGGCCATATGTGCTATGTGTGAAGAATAGCATAAGATTTCCCAGCCCCCTAATTTTTTTCTGGTCCATGTGCTTAACACTCTTTTTGAAGAAAAATATGTGGAAATGGAAGAAGAGCTATGAAAATCAAATGGAGCGTCATTGGACTGGCTGAAGTTAGACGAGAGGGAGAACTTGATTAAACTCAACCCAGGATATCTCCTATACTATAAAGAAGGGGACAAAAGCTCTCAAGGTGTAGTTGGTTTTTTAATACATAAAGAAATTTCGAACAACATCACCAAAATAAATAGTATAATATATCCCCCAGAGTGTCATACCTGAAATTAAAGTTGTCAGACTGATACTCCTTACGGGTGGTAAAGTTATATGCCTCGACATCCAACCGTACTGATGAAAAAGTAAAGGCGCTATATGAAGATATTGAAAAAGTCCTATACTCAAAAAATACTCACTACTCCATTGTAATGGGAGACTTTAATGCCAAGATACTAAAGTGCTGTGGAAACAGAACATTTGTAGAACAGTATGGAATAGGGCTCCGAAACAACAGAGGATTGATGCTGTTAAACTTTCTAAATTGAAACACAATATTCTGCATGTATGTACATACTTTTTAAAAAAAAACCCAAGCTTAAATAGATATTGATTGTATCCTAATTCTGAAATAGGCTACTAGTTGCTTTTATGTGATTTTAAATATTATGATGATTGAAATAAATTTACATAAAAATTTACTCTTATTTAAATATATATCATTAATATATTTTTTCAATATGCGCGTGCAAATTTAGGCTGTTTGATTATTTAAAATTCGCTAGAATTTCCAACATGCTTGTAAAAGTCAAACGGTTGCAGAACAGGCTCCCGTGTCCAGCGAAGATTTGTGTTCAAAGGCTAAAATTTCAATGAATTTGAATAAAATTTTGAAGACAAACAGTGCATTCATTTTAAAAAATTGTATTTTAAGTAAAATATGTATTATTGTATGGCTTTGTATTGACGAAATTCCTTTTAGCTTCAGATCAGTCAGAACTTTTGGATAATTTTTAAAGATCCTTTAGCTTATTTAGCTCTTTATTATATGTTCTTATTAAGATTTGTAGATCTTTAATGTCATGATTTTTTGAAGACATTGAATAGGCATTCGTTCCTATTGAAGCAGTGGTCGATCTACAAGAGACCGTGCGATCATAACATTAGGTCATTGTTCAACGGAAGGCTTAAATTGCCGATGACGATAACACAGAACGGTTTTTTTACATAATTAATAATTCTCGGTAAGCTTTGCAATTATTTTTCATTCATTTTATCTTGCTAATGAATTATACATGGTTTCAGACTGGACAGTTTGATCATGGTGAACCACGCTGCATAATAGAACGGACAGTTGTTCGCACCGACGAGAACAATAGCGGGTAGCTGACCTCATAAGACGATCGTGGATACATCAAAGACCTCACAAAAGCTATTAAAGAATGTTCATTAAAATCTAAGATTCACACATTTAACTAATCAGGTGTTAAGAAAGCTTTATGCGACGAACAACCTTTTGGTTGACCATAAAATGACGAATAAACACGTTGATCATTCAAATACTCATTCAGGAACAATAGCACTTTTAGTGATGAGTCAAAAACATTCCAATTAGTGATAGGTCTGATCTCCCAGTCTTGAGAAAAATCTGAATTTCGGACAATCCGTATAGTGTCCGATCGTTATACTTTGGCGTATAATTTACTGTTTTCTTTATGCGCAGCAGTAGAATTGCTGTAGTCTCACAGGGTGAGCATACCAGATTAATGATTGAGTAATTACAAACTTTGGAACAAAAAGGTCGTGAGATGTGTTAAATTTTGATTGTTGTCCGCCAAGATTTTCCCATACGCAAGGCCAGTTATGTAAGCGCGAATGCCCGAATAAAAAGTGTTATTTAACTGTAAAATCAGTTGACGACACGTGTAAAAGAAGCAGAACGCACAGGACAATTAAAAAGCTGTCAATGCTCATTATGTCGTAAAATTAGCTACATACTATTTGGAGGGGAAATCATCTTGGTCTGTTTGGCTTATTGGTCCGATCAAGAAGCTGTCAAAGATGACATAAAAAGATATGAAATCTCTATATAATACATAAAAAATATATAATATTCAGCATGCTTTCAGATATATGCATAGAATTGAGCTCTGTATCGAGAGGCTGATTCGCCAAAGGTTTAAGATTATGGGGCACTGTCGTTATGTTTTATGTGGCAATTCAAAATCTTTGAATATGCATTTCGTTACAATCATTTCTCCGATTATGGAAAATAAGTGGATGTTCATGGTTTTGCAGAAAATTTACAGTTATTTGAATTAAGAAATCTTTCTTATGAACTCAAGATGAATCCTAAAATATTGATATTGATATGACATAAAAAGCAAGAATGTGCATTCAATGATATTACGCAACGATTTAAAATTAAATGTTAGTATTTAAGTCATATAGTAAATATATGCAATAATGGGAATTGTGTAGAATTTAGTGCTAAAACGTACTTCTTTTATAATTTCTATACAAATGAATAAATTACAGATTGAAGACAGACCCTTTAGGGATGTGAATTTGGACGAAAATGTTGATATCCAATAGTTGAAAAATTGTTTGACTCTTTTTCCAGGACATATTGATCCAAATTTTGTGGTAAATCCTCCAGTTTAAATTCATATTGCTCATGGGAATAATTAAAATTTAATAATAATATACGAAGATAGTCCCAAAAGTATCCGACCTAACGTATAAATGGCGGTTGTTGTTTTTTTTAAAAAATACCATGATAGAAAGTGTCTCCCTTATAAATCTTAAATTTCAAGACACTACGTTTTTAACACTAACGTTTTTAATACTTTTAATACTAAAAAACTACATACAAGATCTGTGTGTTCAACCGGTCCGTTTTTCGGACCCCTGACATGACGAATGAGTGTCTCGCGACCGAACGCCATACTCAAACATATCTACAGAACGATTACGAACTCTCATTACAGAACGAAATTGTCCGAAGAAGACTGATTGGGTGAGTTGTTTATATTTTACAATCAGTCGAAAATATTTTTGTCTTTATTTTATTGCGGGCTTATGTCGGTTTGCAATGTTTAAAAGAGTAATTAGACGAGAACTTAGTATATATTATAAAAACGGACAGAGTCTATTAGTTTTGATTCATGTAAAGTACAATAGTCAAGTAAAATAAAAATCATGTGCAACTCTTGGCTGAGTCGGTATTCTGCCAAACGCAATTGTGCCCATGACGGGCGCCTGCTATGCCACCCTGGTGGTCACAATCTCTATAAATATAAATATAACTATAAATATAAATATTCACCACATTTTCACCTTTCACACACAATTTCACCTAAAATATTATTTTTAATAAAATCAAGTATTACAGTACTGTGAGACTAATATGGTATAACAACGAGCGTTAATAGTTTAGCACTGAACGCCTGCAATATTACAAGCATGCTATGGAGCTATTCATATAATGATATATCTAATGTTACAGAAATATATTCAAATTGTATATAATTATATATTTCAATCGTTTAGTAAAATTAGTAAAGTGCTGTAATATTGATTTTACATCAATTTCATGAATTATGCATTCGACGCGCTTATATTTCACCGTCGGTGTCTCGATGTTTGAAATCGGACGGCCAACTTTCGTGTTATCCAAAGATCATCGAAAGGTTGGCCATAAATCTCGACGAATTGTCCACATGAAAATCACCATTGACGGAAATCCTATCCATAATTAATTTATTGCACGTCTCCAGCCGCAGAGAAAGTTTAATGGTCAGATCGATGGTCAATTTCTCTAGCGCGCATCTCAACTTTGAAGATCTTCCAATGGATCGTAGATCATATTGTGCCACATTCGGAACGTGCGACATTCTAAGCCGCTAAATTATGTGCTTCGAGATGACCACCATAAACAAATAAAATTTTATATTCGAATGATGTAAAACAATCGTTCCACCTGTTGTCCCGAAGCCGCAGGAGTTCAACGAATACATTAATATTGATGATTTCAACAGTTAATTTCGGCTCTCCGAATACATTTGGCCATTTAGGACTCGAAATTGATTTATTATAAATAAATAATCAAATATCTGCATATTTCATACGAAAAAAATGCAGATATTTCAAAATGTCTTGTGGTTGTATTGTTATATTTTTGTAACCTGTATTATATATTTTTTGCAAAGCCATTTAGAACTCCGGGTATCATTCATTTGCAAGATAATATATTACAATTCTTAGAATTTATTTTCTCTAATGGATGCTGAATTATTAACTCTATCAAATACCGTCCGCACAAATCTGTGCAAAATAATTTGTGCATACTGAAATATTCATTTATTTTAGAAGATCTCTTTATCGATATATTTATTAGGTTACACTAGACGCACTGCTTAGAGCGAATAGTATTTATGATGAATAATCTAATTTAAATAACAAAATCTACTGATCATCAACCAAATCGCCACATCTTCCTCTGCGGTGTTGATATTGAGGGCGAATTTATTCTTGTCTTCAGATGTAATAACTCCTCCATCCGGAAGATTTGTTCAAAATATGTGGTACTCCATGATAATCAAAAGTTATCGTACAACACCTATGGGATTGTATAGTCAATGATTTTTTTTGCATTTTATGGTAACACCCCATCTAAAATCCTCCCTAAAGAGTTCAATATATTGTCCACAACTATGAACATGACTTTTTCAGCCGAATACTTGGAAGATTGTTCTGGATCCTCTATAAGCATCTCTAAGTCGCCTTAAAAGCACTCACCGAGTGTTTTATAGGATATAAATAAACTTTCTCAAAACCTATCTGGAATCAAATTTAAATAAGTCTTCTTTTTCGCCTGTCTGCTAAAAAATGAAGCTTACCCCTTTTTAATACATTTCTATAAAAGTCGCCTTCTTAGAATTCTCTATATGATCGTCATCTTCAATCAATTTTTTTTTGTACTTAAGGTAGTTAATCCAATAATGTACAGAATGCGGCAGAAATATTTCCTTATTTGAAATACAAGCCCAAAAGCGACAGTTATTTATAAAAGAATAAAATTATATTCATTCTAAAGTACAAGTCTTAATTTTTTATTATTATGTAGATTTAGTAATAAATATGCAGTAAAAGAGGGAGTAGCGCGTGTTCGCCTCAGAGGCGTATTTTGATATTATTTAAGACGTTGAGACTGGTAAATTCTCTGAGGGTGGATAATCATCGAATTCATCTCAAAAATATATAGCGACAAATTATGATCTGTTTAAATGGATGAGTATACAGTATACTCTCGATTATTCAAGTGTGGATTATCCAGTTTGCGGATTATCTAAGTTTTTCCATGAGAAATTAGGGTTAGAAGCTTAAAGCTTAAAATTTAGGGAGATGTCTCAGTTCCTGTGTTGAAGCTGTTGATTAATGCTGCATCGAATTTAGATAATATTTACAAAGATTTGCAAGTCGATCAATTGAAAATGCTTGGTAATAAAAACCCTGATTCAATGAGAGAAAAGTCCTCTCCTTGACAGGATAATTATCATGTGTTGCGAAAACGCATCAGGAACTCGTAAAATGAAACATTTGGTGATTGGGAAAGCAAAAACATATCGATTTTCAAAGCGAACTGAAATGAAAAATCTTCCTGTCGATTACTATAGCCAAAAAATACTAATTGCTAACAGCCACTAATCTGTTTAACTACAAGGGGGACTCAAATATATCCCGGAATTTTGTTATGTAAATTTATTAGTGATATATAAAAATACAAATGTAGTATCTTATTTTTCTTCTTTAGAAAAAAGATTCCCTCTTGATCTAGTTTCTTCTTTTAATCTTGATACCGTCAATGAAGAATAATTTCGCGTTGCGCAACAAAGGATGCTACTTCTCGTCTTATTTCTTCAGCGAGGCGATGAAGAATCTTCTTAGCCGATGGAATAAATGTATTTGTAATAAAGGGAACTATGTACAAAAATACTAAATTATGCACTTATAAATTTGTACAGCAAAATTCTATATTAATTATATTAAAGTAGTATAATCGCTTATCAGTTTTTTTCAGTTCTCTCCAGAATTAGCTCGGATAATTGAGAATTTACTGTATAACCTTAATTGATCAATCAGAAAAGATCCAAAAATTATGTATAAATTATATTAAAAATGATTTATAAATATTTTTTAAATACTTAAATAATATTTCCCATATAAATAATAGCAACAAAATGTATTAATAAAGTGATTTATGCACTGTTGCCTCTGTCGCCACGTGTATCTACTTGATGAAATCACTTGGACGTGACAGTGTCCAACGAACCATTGTCATGGTCACTTAGCTGTTGCTTTTGTTTACATTTAAATGAGAAAAACAATACAAAAAGATGATATTTTACACAAGGATAAATATTAGAATCTAATAAATCCTTTGTTTTGGATTTAGCCAACACATATCGCGAATTGAATCATGAAATTTGCCCATACTTCATCTGTTTGTATTGCCATATGATCTGACTATTGACGTTTGCGTCAGCATCTTAAAAATATCCCAAGCTTCCAATACGTTTCTTACTCATTAGTTCTTTATAGAAATGTATAAGAGTGCATATCTAATAAATTATTTAAATTTACATGAATAAAATCGAAAACAATTAATATAAGGTCAAACAGTATTATGATTAAAACTTCACGTATCAATTACAAAGCCATAAGTTAACGATGCCAAATAACAGTGTATTGTGGTCATTAATTAGCGCTTCGGTCATTTGGAATATGCTGATTTGATGGTGAAATATTTTTATTATGAAGCAAGTGAGCAGATGACGATATTTTCAACCGGTCCTGTGAGTAACAGTGCAAAATTATATAATATCAAATGTAGGGTAGTCAGCTTAACAACTTGTCAAACGCGCTCAATTGTAGCGTACATATGCAATTTTATCGATTCTAGAACCCAATCGATTGGAGATTCACATGGACTGGATGGAAGGATTTTTAATGTGATCTCGCTGACCTCTAATAAAACGGTGAGCAAATGTTCTTCTCATGCTCATAAATGACAGGAATTTATAAGGCGAAACGATTGTAAATAAATATTCAGAGACCGAAACGACTGACCGATCCATAAGGTCAAAAGACTATTGCTGGGTCATAAATTCTGAAAATAAATAGGGACAGCTAGATAAGCTTGGAAAAAATATGGCCAGCGGCAGAGCAGCTTCGTCGGGAGGCTGCTTTATGAAGACATCTTTCAATCGCTCGGCAGCTTGATGATGCCTTTTAATTATCGGTAGTGGTTCGAATTTATTAATGACCCAATGTCAGATAACCTCTTGGTTTTTTTCAAAATGGTCAATATTAATAAAAATATTTTATTGCATTTTATATCCGAATATATATTTTTATTGCTTTAATAAATGTATATGAGATTTTTTGCAAAGAAAACAGATTCTATCAAATCAAATATAATTATATTATTTTTTTCTTATAAAAATTGAAGCAAATACAATTTGAAATGAGATAAAAACGTAAAATAATGATAATTTTGTAATTAAATGACAAATCCCAAGCAGCTTTTATTGCAATTATAGCAATTTCCATAGTGATTAAAAAAAAATTTGCAATATCTGAGAATATTTTAGATATTGCAGAATATAGCAAATTTCATAATTTTCATGTTTTATTAAAACGAAAGCCTCGTAATATTTTAGAGCAGGTATTTTCACATCAAAGTGCGAAAATTTAAACAAAAATTATGCTCATATTTTTTTGCTTGTTTTTAACATATAATTACAAAATACCATTTCTATCGTTAGATATAACTTCTTTCCACCTATCTGGTAATATCTTAATATCTCTGTCATAAAACATCACGTGCTTTGAACGAAAATATTTTAAAAGTAATTTTTCCAATCCAAATAATGTTGCATAAATCTAAAAAGATGAATATCCGACAGAGTGATACCTGAAAAATAAAAAGGATGTCAAGTTGTCTTTCATCCAAGGCTGTTTATTTTTTCCCATATTATTTTCGCCGTATGTATTTCAAGTGTTTCAAAATGAATGATGCCCTTACAGTCCGACTAAACGGACAAAATATTTTTTTGTTGTCAGGCTGGGCTTAAGGGTCGGTTTTTCTATCTGACCCTTCGATAGCCATTGATTTTTGAATCCATAGTTTAAGCACACGGCATTTAGGATTCCATTTTTAAAAGCTGTTTGCATACATTAATGCGGTTGTTCAGGTTCTCTTCGCATAGTTCGTGCGGCACCCATCTTCCTTATCTTCACGCCTTCCCAATTTTTTTCAGATTTATTTGAACACTCGACCATGAGTATCCAAGTTTGATCAATATTTTTTCAATAGTTGCTGTTGGATTATTTTCGATTTCAGCAGTCAATGTGGTGGCACCTACTTTAGCAGTCTTCCTTACGACTTAAAAGTGCAGTAGCCTAAGAGCAACTAATCCCCAAAAATGACCAAGCAATAAAACGAAAATCATTTTGGGTTCTACTCATATTTTAAAATTTAATGTGTTCAATACATATTACAGAATAGGCGCTTATTTAGGATATGACATGTTCATCATCAGAATCCAATGTCGCCATCATCTAAGCTAGGGTCTCCCATATTATGTTCCGCAAAAAGTTAATAGGTATTCCGTAAAAGCCTGGAATGATGTAAATTGTGAAGAAATTTCTAAAGTATTTTTAAAACACTTACGTGACTTTCTGAATAGCATTTCAGCAATATCTTCCGAAAACTGCTCTGGAGGACTTTTTTTTATTATGCTGCAACGTAGCCAAAGCCCAGGAATAGGTTCGATGCCACACGAGATATAAGAATTCAACTTTCTATTATTGTGCCTGATCAAGAAGATTTGCAGTTCGAGGGCCAAACATCATTTTATGTGTTATGTTTTTAAAATTTAAATAATTACTAAGTAAATAATCCCCTAAAAAATAAACTAGGTGTTCCGTGATAATTCGATTACAAAAAAGGTTTGAAAAACCCTGATCTACGCCATAAATGTTTATATTCAAATATTTTCAATTATAGACTGTAAATATGAAAGAGAAATGTTTAAAACTAACAAAATCACGACATTGCACGGCGTGGTAACACTTAATTTGGCGAATTTTATATTTGATGTAAACCAAGAATATTAGGATTGATTCTCGTCGAGAAACGTTCAATGGATGTTATGATATTAAGTCCTTTCGTGATTTACAAATGACTTTATATTATGGCAATAATGATTATTTCATTAGAGGAAATTACGAATATAATTATTTTTGCAATTTGCCTCGTTTTTCCAATTATCCAGTCAAATTGCTTTATCAAAGATGTCATATTTATGAAATGAAAGGAATTATCAATAATGTTCCAAGTTCTTAACTGCTTTTATGGCCAGTAAATCTAATTTCAATAGGGATCAATCGATCCCTATTGAAATATATTTGATCTTGGCAAAATTTAATAATAATGCATACATACTCCATGGTAAAAATATTTTTCTATTTGAGATTTTTTAACAGTGCTCCATCAGCCACCCATGCATGGATCGTTGCCAATCTTCCATCGTGAGAACCCTGGCTCTCTTAAGATGTCAAAATAAATTTGCAATAAGCTGAGCCCCCGTCCGATGTCCACCAATTTACTACACAATAAGCATTTCTTCCCAGCAGCCCAAGCGTCCATACAGCGGCAAACAAACGACGAAAGCCTCCCAAATATTTTCTATTTTCGCATAGTGTCATATATGCGTAGTCAGACGCGGACATAAATTATCTCCATTCATATGCGAGCGGTCAATCTAATGGTCCATTTGAATGAAACGCCAATAAAATCTACATAATGTCCACGCGTTGGACATAAAGCCGTAGACGTTTGGCCCACTTATTTGCGACTACCAACCGGAGAGGTCAAAGAGAACACCGAAGACCATCGCCACATTTTGTAAAATGCACATCTACTTTGATATTTCACCCCGGCGATTATGTCAAATTTGTCCCAAATGCACAATTCCGCCGTGACAGAGTGACTATCAAGTTAAACGAGTGTGACGCAGTTTGGATGTTGAAGAAATGTGGATTTTGCGGACAGATTTAGCTAAGAAGGTGTCCACGGAATTGGGTTTCTTCTAGCATGAGTGCATTCTTAATGAGCGATTATGATCGGTGGATGAGATTTTGAAATAAATTAATGAACATTGATGCTAATTTACTATTGATTTTTTTTCAAATACGCACTTTTGACTTACCAAATACATATGAAATGTATTGAAAATTACAATACAGCTTAATCAATAAATATTATTACAGTAGAAACTCGATTGTCTAGATTTTCAATTATCCGAACTGTTCAATATAAAACAAAAAAATATATAATTTGCTGATTTGCATGTGAAAAATTGTGTCCCCTTTTGCTCGTATACGTGATGGATTGCATCAGAAGATGGAAGATCTGAGCGAAAAGTTATGAAAAAATCAGGAAATACAGAAGTTAAGTGTATTTTTATGTGGTTCATACAAAAAAAATCAACAGGACAGCCAATTTCTGGTCCATTATTGTGTGAAAAAGGAATATTTTTCAATTCAAAATTAAATGAAGATTCCACCTTCAAAGCAAACTCTGGTTGCATTGAAAAATTCAAGGATGACATGATATCAGGGAACTTGAAATTAATAGGGAAAAGCTTTCTGCTGATATACCTTCAGCAAACACATTCATTGACACATTGAAGCCATTTGTAGAGAAGGAAAAATTCGACGAAGAGTTTATATACAATACTGATGAGACAGGCTTAAATTGAACAAAAAACCACCCAACAAATATTTAGCATTAAGACGTGAAAATACTTCACCTGGGTACAAAACTCCATAGATAAAAGAGGAAAAACCCACCCATCCATAACCAGATCAATGTTTACGGTAAAATTTCTTCCACCAAATGGCACGTCGGAAATACAACAGCTGGATCAGATTGTAATAGAAACATTCAAACGATTACATAGAAATCAGATAATTCGACGACAATTACTGGCAGACGAAAATAATGGAGAAAAAGTTATCAGCTTCCACAAGAAAATAAATGTAAAAGATAGTTACTACATCGCAGCAGACAGTTAGAGTTCTTTAGATGTCAACTTTGAAAAAGTCATGAAACAAAATTTTGAAAAGATACTATGTTCCAGTAACGCGATATAGATATAGGACCCATTGTAATCAATAGCACAAATTTCTGCCTCAGAAGAACAAGGTCGAGAAGACGAAGAAGAGATTGGTAAGCAAGGAGATATTGTATGGGTAAGCAAATCTAGACAAATAAAAATTATTCATACTTTTCCTGTCAATTATGACTATTTTCGATTATCCAGACTACTTTCATCCCCAATTAGTCCGGATAATCGAGGTTATACTGTGCTTATTTATAAGTACAGTAGAACATAAATTCATCATAAATTTAGGGATTGAAAAATAAAGCCATAGTATATCATCGCCATATAAACCATTTTGCAAATATGAAATTGACTCTTTCCATCAATGGGATTATTCGAATTTTGAATAGAGCTTATGGGATTTTAAAAAAGTGTTCGACAACCATATAGTCTGTATATCTTGTAAATCGATGCCATTGGGAACATAGTGTAGCTTGAAACGTGCCGAGGAAAGAGGTTCGTCATTGAAGTCTCGCAGTTGGGCCTCGTGTGATTTCTTTATAAAAGTAAAATATCAAAATATTTTAAACATTTATTTTTAGGAAAAAATTCATTCCTATTATAAATGTGCCATAATTAGCATAATTTATATTCAATATTCATGATTTAAAAAAATCGATGGAGATATCATTAAGATGTATTGTTGTAATAAATTCGACAACAAAAATGATCAAAATCCTAATTCATTGCAATACATAAAAGGTGAGCATGTTAAATTATCTTCATGAATTAATTGTTAAGGTGGATTCTTCTCGGCAACGATAGCATCATCAGCTAATTTCATAAGAGCGACCATTTAATTTGGACGTATCTATTACCATATTTGAGCCAATTGCTACAGCTCACAATTATGTTTTTCCACAATTCAAGCCCACAGCTAATTTTATATTGATCTATTGTATTATAAATTTACAGTAGATTGTGACACGGTCACCGGATACTTTGAATGGCCAACCACGCCATCTGATGATAAATTGGTCTTATAACCCGCTGAACTATCTGCCTTGGATGTTATTAATAATTTGTAATAATATTTGAAGTTCTGTCTGACCAGATATTAAATAATTCTAGGTATGGGAGGTTCACTTCCGCGTTGGGAATCGTACGCTCCTCAAAGATATCGCCAATGATGGATGCACAATAGCAATTTCGTTCAGGTAAAAATAATAGCGTTCAAATTACCGTTAGGGTGCATAGCCTCGTCTAATTAAGTTGTTTGTCTAAGTGCATTGCAATTAATGTGAGTATTTATCATAATTTGTAGAAGTCCCCGGACAAAAGGGTAGTGTAAGGGCCAGCGAAAGGTTGAGTCTCACGCGCACCAAACCGACTTGCGACTTGAATGTCATAGTGCAATGGTTATCTTGGAATTGCAACCATTCTTATGAAATCCTGAGTCTCGCAAACTATCCACCAGAATATCTAACATGGGAGAATAATATTTTATTAGCATATATTAGATAGTAAATTGAATTTTTGAAAGGACACATGTGGACGAAAACAGCAAGCATCAAACGTATACTAAGAAAATTAATTATTATATTCAGACCGAATCGTGTATCGATGAAAACTAACACAACAAAGTTATTTTTGCAAAAAATATTCAAGAAAATCTATTAAATATTCAAATCTATGATTTACAGCAAGCTAATTTTCCTTCGTTGTTCAACTTTATAGTTACAATACAGAACTATTTGTAGTTTTGCACAAGTATAAAAATGCTCAAACAAAAATTGAAATAAAAGTATTCAAATTGGATCAATATACATCTCATAAGACTTAAAGCAACGAGTGACCGTGAGAAAGCAAAGACCTCCTCAGGTCATATTCTAACCTGTAGTGAATGCTACTAATCCACGTATAACATATGAACATACTGTTTACAAATTTAAAAAATGTTGCACATCTCTAACAATTAAATAAGATAATCATGGCAGAAACATCAATGTATTTGAGGAGATAAAGATAAATCCATCTAAAAACTTTATAATGAATTCCATCTGTTTGATGATGATGGCATTTGTAATATTAATATCAATACATTTAGAATTATCCTATTACAAATTGAGAGCCTCTGGGGGTCAGTGTTCGTGCTTGTTAAGTCGTGGCTACTGTTATCAGGACTTAAATACGAATCTTGGACAGATTCGAGGAATATTGAGTCCTTGGAAGAAGCTCTCGCCTATTATTTCATATTTATTTATTAAATTATATCCAAGAAACATATAATAATACACTTCCAAAACGTTCAAGCCAGAAAAAGAGGACATCACACATAACATTTACCTAATGGTATGCTTGTGGGATGAGTGGTGCAAATTAAAAGCCACATTATTATGCAAATTATGCACATCTTCCTAAGCTTCTCAACACTGTATATTTAACACATAAGAATTATTTCATTTTAAAGTGAATCTATCAATCCATTAAACTCGTAAAACGTTTGGATATGTAATATATTAGGGTGATACATATATTTTCAGCATTTAAGTATTAACCGTTTTCATGAATTTATGTCATTTTTCATTATTGAAAAAGGATTCATGGTTTAACAATGTGAATTTTTTGATGCATTTTTGGTGCATTATTAATATTTTTGCGCGGTTCTATGTCTATTGAGTGGCATCTTTATCCAAGCAAAATATTATTTTTAGTTTCCTTTGTCTTTTACTAACATCCAATCTTCATTCAAATGAAAACAGGGGACAGTGAAAATATGGGACTATTTACTAAAAACAGGAGTAAAAATATGGAGCTGAAAATTAATGCAGCATCATAAAAAATAAAAATGACATCGTTACTAGACACATTTTCATTGATAATATCATATTTTTATAAAAAATCATTTCAATATATTTTAAATGGGATTGAACATTATATTCATCAATTAGGATCAAACTACCACAGTCAGAAAATAAATTGAGATAACAAGTACATTATTTGCTTCAGAAATGTATTGGATAATTAAATAAAAATAAAACATGCAACGAATTTAAGAAACTGGAATAAGTCACAAAATAGTAAAAACCACAATATCTAAAAAATATATGTTTATTGAAAATTTTTTTTTAAAAACAGTATATATATATTTACTCTTTTAGTGCCAACCAAAAACAAGAATATAGAGCCAATTTGACGTAATTTTGGAAGCTTGAGAAGAAATCTTACAAAATTAAATAAGGAACATATCACTAAATAAAGAGAGGATAAATTAGTACCAATTATATTCCAGTATTTGCTTGAAAATCATTATTTATCATCACTTTTTAAACCGCATTTTCAAGTAAGAAAAATTATTGTTTGGTCAAAGTTTTTAAATAATATGTTATATAAAGCATTTTGAGGAACTTGTAATAAAATAAGTGTAAAAATGAAATAATTTGACAAAACTAAATTATAGTGTAATGAAGCATTACCTGCTATAAAACAAGTAGTTCTTGTAGTTAATATAACTTAAATATTCTAGTATTATTATAAAATATTTATAAACTATTATACATACCATTCATCCAAACCATCCAAAACCTTATTTTTGTCCACTCAAGGAAATGAATCTCTATTAATAACCCCTTTAAAATAAACTTACATGTTTAGTAAATAAAAGTTGCATATACTATTCTATGAAGGTTGTCCCATAAGTTTCTTTCGCAAATGAATACAGATCTAATCATAACCATAGTTGAAGAAAACCCGCGATATACTGTTCGCGAAATAGCTAACAAGCTAGAAATTCCACGAACATCCGTCCACAATCGTTCAGATGTGTGGCTTCCTCATGAACTGACAGACTCAAATAAACTTCAGCGTATTTCAACATGCGATCTTCTTCTCCAACGACATAATAGCCAACCTTTTTTGAAGAGACTTTTCACTGGAGATGAAATTTGGATACTCTATGAGAATATCTAAAGTAAATGGTCTTGGACCAAGGGTACAGAAGCTTTAAATGTAGCTAAACCTGGCCTACATCCAAAAAAAGTTTTGCTATGCATTTGATGGGACTGGAAAGGGGTAGTTTATTATGAGCTACTTCAGCAAGTTGAAACGATCAATTCAACAAAATATTGTTTCCGACTAGACAATCTAAAGCAGTGTTTCTCAACCGGTGCACCGCGGTGCACTAGAATCAGACCAAAATATTAATGATACAGGGAGTACAAGTGAAAGAAGTAGTGACGATATTACTAGACATCATACGTCTCGTACAAAAGAAAATGTATCCAGTAAAATCAGAAAAAATAATCGACAATATTCTGAAGAATATTTATGTTTCGGTTTTACGTATTTTTACGCATTATGTATTTAACTCAAAGTATGAGTATATTTGAAAACTTCGGTATTTCGGATTGATATTGCGCTATTCGAAAGACTTACCTAAAACAAAGAATTTAAACATCCATTAGACCAAATATTTTGTGTGTATATTTTAGATGACAAATTAAATGTTAGCTCAAATTTATCTTGTAAATCTTATTATCCTTACCTGAGAGCTCTTACTGCATGAATTTTGAAGTCCTGGACACCTTTGGAATTTGGTTCACCAGCAGTTCTTTTGAACCACACTGTACAATTTTTCACAACGTCCATCTAAACTTAAGACTATTGATTGATCAAGGCTGGTCGATTTCGTAATCAAACAATTGCGGATTGCTTTTATATTAAACACGATTTCATACCTGAAATTAAATATTTGACACATTTTAGTCCAATTATTTAGCCGATGATATATTTTTAAAATGATATATGATGTATTTTCTTTAATCTAAGGAAAAATTGATGCTTAATGAAGCTTTTAGCTATGAAATGCTAAATGAATCACTTCCGAATATAGTATTTTACATATACATTTGAATGTTAGTCATGACTTTAAAAAAATGATACAAAAATCGGACCTAAATCCTACATCTTAAAATAGACATCTTGATTTTCCAATCCACTATGAGTATTATTTCCGATCTGTGTTCTTGAAATCTCAATGCAATTGTTCAACATTAAACATTTCGATAATAAGCCTAATAATCGTATTACAATATACTTAAAAACTATGACTACTTGCCTCAATATTTTAGCTGCATGACGATCAGGATACAGTCTGGAACACGGATCACATTCCGGAACGGCACAACACTCTGTGTATTAAAAAATATCAATTAAAATACGCACATGCACATCCTAACCTGTGAAAATAAAATATAGCTCTGCACCGAATATTGTTGCATAGCATAAACTCGACGCCTAAACTGGACGGACAAATTGAAACGCATTTATGATAAATTATTAATATTTATAAGAAAAACTATTTTTTAAAAATCATGGGATTAAATAAGCTGCTGCGATATATTCCCAAAAATATTATTTTTCAAAAAAAATCACCATCCTTTTCGTTACATAAATATATTATTTTTTAATGAATTTCAAATTTGATAAAAATATTTTTGGGAATATATCAAAAGAGCTCATCTCAGAGAGAATCTCATGCATTCTTTCAATAGTTTTTCATAATAATTTTCATTTAGTATTAATACATTTATATTCGTACGCTCAGTTGAGCCGTCGAATTAAGCTAGGCGACAATCAGTGCGTGTTCGGTTCTTAGGTTATACGGTTTGGCTTAATCGTCAGAGGGATATATTTTAATAAATAAAGTGCAGTGTTGTTCCAGAATGCGTCCCGTACTCCAGGATCTATCCTGAACGTCATGCAGCGTCGATACTCAGGCAAGTGTTCTTAGTTTTTTAAGTGTTTTGTACTGCGACTTATAGTAAATTGGAGGTCCTTGATGTCTATTTTAAGATGTAGGATTTAAAGCCGATAAATTATGTTTTTTTTAAAGCCACGATAAACTTTTGATTTTATTGTCACAATAGACTCTTACATAGAGTGCGGACACCCCTCCCCCCCAACCTATATTTACCACTTAAAGAGAGCAAATATTTTTAATAAAATGCGTATAAATATAAAATTGTTTCTAGGGAAAAATTAACTAACTAAATATATTTTCAATGTTAAACATTTTATATAATTTGACATAAAAAGAAAATATGTAAAAAAATGGTATGTAAATACTATTTTTTTAAGTATGTAATAAAAATTATGTCTATACATACAATTTTTTTCGACTTCTTAATTCTGGTGCACCGCCACTTTTTCCCATGCTCAAAAGTGCACCGTGACTTCAAAAAGGTTGAGAATCACTGATCTAAAGGATGCAATTGCCAGAAAATGGCCAGAATTAGCGAACAGACGAGGCGTTGTTTTTCATCACGATAACGCCAGGCCTCATGTGTCTTTGCTCATCAGAAATAAATTATTATCATTTGACTGGGATATTTTACCTCATCCTCCATACTCTCCGGACATTGCCCCTTCAGATTATTTTTTATTTCTTTCATTGAAAAATTCTTTACATGGTAAAAAATTTATTTCAAAAAATAATATAAAAATGTACCTTGATTCATATTTTGCCAATAAACCTGAGAAATTTTGGCAAGAAGTTTCACAGCAAAATTTCTTTCGTTCCGATGTTATAAGCACAATATAATGATAATGAACGAGATGAAAGTAGTAATTGGGTTGCACATTTTTAATTATGCACGGCAAATGGATCAACCGACAGAATAGACGCAACACAACGGAGACTAAATAAGCTTGGAAAGCTCAAAAAGAAGAGATTCAAGCTCAAAATTATGCATATGAAGAAGAAAAAAGGTTGCTATATAGTTCTAAAATAGCGTATTAATCCCTTGGTAGTTTATATCATTTATTACTGCTTAGATTTTTTTGATTTCGGTAATTTTATTTTCAAACGCATTTCTCAAAATGACTTTTTTTTTCTCTCGGGAACTCTAACTAAAAAAAGTTATTAAATTAATTGCTTAAAATATTTTTAATACTATTGTCTACAATTTGAAGTAATAGATTCAATGATCTGATCTTTTTTTCATGCGGCCATGATAGTGTTAAATTACTGAATGAATGAAATTGTATTGTACAACAGTACGAAACTGTAATGTAAAATGGAAGTTGCTGTACTTGTATTTTTTTAAATTCACAATCGCTTAAATTCCAATTAATTCTATGCGAGTTTATGATACTTAATAAATGTTAACTAAAGCTGTTGAAATTATAAATGAGCTTCTGCTTGAGAAACACAAGCTCGTTATAAACGCGCGTAGACCAAGCGTCGGTATAATGAATTAGATCGTACATTTAGATAGGAACTATTGCTTTGTAGAGATTATCTTATTATTATGACATCTTTCTCGGACAATCGGAATACATGCGTTCGAACACCTATCGGCTAATTCAACAGCATCCATCGTCCATACATTCGGAGGTCATTATTATGCAGGCATTATTTGTTAAATGCAATATCTGGTGGAGTGATCTAGGCGAAGACGTCGCCACCTTCCCAGTCTTTTGTGTTTAATGTCAGGCTCAGAATGCCACATACCACCGGCGTGCCTATAAAATGGCACCATCATGCCTGATGCGGATGGCCATAACTTTCCTCGGCGTGGACACTCCTGATGTCCTGGAATTAGCCACCAGCCGTTAATAAGCGTAACTGGCAAACAATGAGTCTCTATCGTCGACTTGTCGACATGCGACGTGCTAATGAAATATATTTAATATATCTCGGGATAATTGCTTTATTATAAGACATTAAGTGCGCCTGCAATTAATTCAATTTGTACGAGATTCAGAGATTAACGACGCTGATCGCTGCTGGGATGTCACGCATCTTCTTGTCCCATGAGCATAATATATTGTCGCTATGAACGGCCGTGCAGAAATGCTATTATGTACTGGCACTTAACAAGCCAGTTACTTAAGAAGTCACTTTTATGCGAATCGGAAGACGGCTTCTTGGTGTTAATCATTCCAAAAGAGCTGATTGCGCAATTACGTCTCGAATCAATAGCGATTTCGTGATGCATGTTCGAAAGTCAAATATCTCGACTTAGAATTCACTTGTCACGGATTAAGTGGATATTTGAATAACAAAATCGAGCCAAGATGTAGAATACCACAATATATACCGGCCTGAATCGGTAAAACCGTATGAAAGCTACAAAATAAATTCACGAATGCTTCCGGATGGATATTCGATTCGAGAGCTGTGGTATTTATATATAGATCAGATTGATTTCATCAGCTCGTTTTCCAATATTTCCATATTCAGCTATAACAGCCGAACATGATGAGCTAGTTCCTAGATATCTATTGCTAAGTCCTCAAATTCAGATCATAGAAAATTTCACAAATCCAACAAATTTGAAAAAAGGAAATACTAGATTTCATCAGAAAGATTCCATACTTTCTAAAAAAATGCTTAGCCCTTTACAGTATTTAAAAAAATAACAGCAGATCTCAAACATTTTTAAGATAAAATATTCTACCTCCTCTCCGTTATTATTTTTAAAAATTAGATAGAATATAGTAAAAGATCATAAAATTCCTATCTTAACATGAGGAGTAAAAATGATCACTTGACAATCATTTGAGTAAAAAGCCGCGTTATTAAAAATACCATGAAGCGATACATGCAGGGCCGTAATAAAGGGGTGGCAAAGCAAGCGCCCGCCAAGGGTGCAATTGGACTTGGGGCGCAAAACGCAGAATACCGACCCAGCCGAGAGTTGCACATGGTTTTTATTTTACTTGACCATTGTACTTTACATGAATCAACACTGATTGGCTCTGTCTGTTTTTATAACATATACTAAACTGTTTAATCCCTCTTTTCTTCGTTATTTTTTATAAATTTAAACAACCCACCCGATCAGTTTTCTTCGGTCAACTTCGTTTTGTAATGAGAGTTCGCAATCGTTCTGTAGACATTCGAGCTCAGGTATGGCATTCGATCGCGAGCCGCTCATTTGTCATGTCAGCGGTCCGAAAAGCGGACCAGTTGGACACACAGACCTTATGGCCACTTCGTGCTATTTTAGGGCATTTTGCGGAATTTTCTATGATCTATACGATTTATGCGGAAGCTCCTTGGGAGGCTACTTTAGCTACTTAGCTTGAGTAAACGCGGTACACAGCTATCTCATGTCCAAATGTTTAGTTAATATGCGGTTTACAACATATTTTGTAAGCTCATGCACTTACAATGGTCGACACTTAATATCTGTTTAAAACAGCAACCGGCATCTATACGTTAGGTTGGGTACTTTTGTTTTGTGTATGTCTGCATTTTGGTGTATAATAGTTTCATATATGAGTTTCAAGATTAGGATTCAACAGCCTTGTCTTAATTATATCATGTGTAATCACTACAAAAGAAGACTCATCTCTTTAGTAGTCTCCGATTTTCGCATATGGCACAATCAAATCATCATTTAAAAGCAATCAAATTATTCAAATATATCTTTATTTAGATGCACATTCGAATGATATAAAAATTCACCTCATTTCAGAATCACCCTTAAACGAAAAAAATGGAATGATATACCAATATTTTAACGAATTAATTCATGAAAATCATTTATTTATTCATTTGGCTCTTTTCTACGTTTCAATTTGTAACATATTATCTCAATTAGATCATCAGCGAATAATAATTGATGATCCTGAAGAGGTCATATTGATATATGGCTAGTCAATGATATTTTTGTTATTATAAAATTCAAAAAATGACACAGAATGGTAAGAAAATATTATCCAAACGTTTATGATTGTTTGTATAATGATTTACTATAGTGATCATGATTGATCATGCATCAGTTAGAATTCAAATACTTATGCTAAATGCTAAAAAACTATTTAAATTATGGAGGATTTTATTGAAGAATTATTGTAGTAAAAATTGAAACTATTATGAATATTATTGAAACGATTATCGATGTTATGATTTTACTATGTGGGCAATGAAATAAGCATGGCTGAGATCTGACAGCCATTGGGGTGTTAATTAAGTCTCATATAGGAAAGGATGTATGCGAAAGCCAACGAGGTGTTATTTATGACTCTGTTATGAGTTCTGAATATATTTATTGGGATCTTATGACTAATCCATTAGGTATGATTCGATATTTAGCACCAGGAAGTGAAAAAAGCCTATATATCACCTCGCTCATTTTTCATCTGCAAAAGTACATCATTGACCTCTCACAATAGTATGCTGAATAACCATCCCACGCCGGGGCATTTAGTGAACTCTCGCCGTGAATGTTTTAGCTGATTGTGGTATATGTGTCTACCCTGATCCGGAGACCAGCTACAGAGGCATCTTCACATGCGCCGCCACGGAAGACCAAGAATAGATCACGACCTCAGCATCACGGTCCATGTCAATACGCCCATGCTAAGTGGGTGTGAACGGGTTAACTATCGGACACAGCCACGACACACGGCTAAATCATTCGAAATAACCCCCATAATGACGCTTAATTAAGATAGCGATTAAATCATTATCATAGCGACCTATAACTGCGCCGCGGCTGTACATTTTTTGCCGTTTGCCATTAGCATTTCGCGATACTGGCTTTGCAAAAATTTATATTTATGTATGAATGCCAATTATCTGAATAGCCTCTGCCTACATGTCATTGGAAATTAATTCAGCATAAATTTATAGTACGTCCCTTTTCTTTTGACAGCCCCGGCTCATTTTGATTCTTATGACACATGGCCTTTGATGTGTGTTTTGCTTGGACCATTGTATGGCGGTCGGTCCACACTAGCTGGTATTGTTTTGCAAAACAATAATGTCAAAGAAAATTAAAACAATAAACGCGCCCAACTGTTGTCTACCCTGACGTTCTGGCGAGTGTTGAAATGTACAATCGTCCAATTAAATTTCGTCATCATCTTTTAGAACAAATTGCCTAAGAAACCTTAAATCATGTGCAAGAAATCTTAAAAATGCATGCCATTAATAAAACCCATTCCATATTACGATCCTCAATTGAACGTAATGTATTTGGTTCTGTGTTTGTCAATCATTGCAGATATTTTCAAACTGGCAATTTTTAAATGATTTTAGTTTAACACATTCCAGCCTGCATGATTTTCGAAGAACTTGCATACTATAATGATACACTTTTTTTGTGCGGTAGATGCATTCCGTGGAAAATCGCACAAAAAAGCTACGATTTACATAGAAAATGTGAAGATGCGTTCCATGGGTTTTAAAAACAGCATAAATTTGAAACAGCTATATAAAACATATACAAAATCGCACAAAAAAAGTTAATAAAAAAAATATTAAAAAGAATAATATTAATATTTTTGAATTTGACATATATGTGGATCATAAAATAGATATTACGATCAGTCATAAAATAATTATAGGAAAAATATGACACTTATTTCTTTGATACATGTCATTAGGTGAGAAAATCATAAAGATTATACCTAGAAATTATTTAATTTTATATCATAAAAAGATTAAATAACAATTTAGCAAAATTTTGAATATGTATAACACTCCTTTGTCGAATTTGGATAAATAACTTTTCTACAATATCATTACTGAAATATCACAACTAATGTAATAAATATTTGGAATATGGTTTTGTATAGTTTGTTCTAAAAATATTCAATGATAAAATTAGTGAAAATCAAAATCGTCGGCTCGCATAAAAAAATAGATATATGCATAGATTTATTATATATAAAAAAATACAAATGATCATAATGATATTGTTTTCAGCAAGAGAAAGGTTTTTTGTTGTAAAAACTTTTACTTTACTGTCAGTGCACAATAATTGTCAATAACAAATTATACATTTACAACAGCAAATGCATTCAAATTATATGATTCGACATACTAACTATAAATTATCCCTTTTTTTTTGCTTGTATACTTAGGATAGATTATTATCATCATCTTCTACGACAAAACTATAGAAGACCTTGAGGATTGATTTTTTATACGGTTTTAATCATAATCGGCAATAAAAACATACATATTATTCCATTTTTTTGTATTTAATTAATAACATTCGATTTTAGTTTATAAACAACATATTGCTTTATCCTACAAAAAATATTTTAATACAGTAGACCCGCAGTAATTCGACAAATGTTTTGTCGTGTCGGATTGTCGAATTTGTTGGACTATAGAGTACTGCCCCCGACCCCTTGTAGTCCGGATTTTTTTGGAAGAAGTGCTTCTAATCTGAAAAAAATGAAAATAATTAGATATACAAAGACATTGCAAGGTTTTATATTATAGAATTAACATCATAAACACAGTGACCATAGCAGTTCCATGGCGGTTTTTGAAGAGTTTTAACCATATTTTGCCAGCTACAAAGTCTTCTTTTTTGTTGTCTCCTCATAAAACAATTTTGCTTTTATGGCCAATATAAGTAGGCCAGAAATAGGTATATACCAATTTCTTTTTTGAAAAAACTACACCTACAAAGCTTCCTCCACATGTGAATATTTAGCTTTCTTGAAAGTTTAGAATCAATATTGGAGGCGAACTTTTCATTACAAAAAAATATTCATTACGATTTTGCGATCCAGAATCACACTTTGGCGTTTTTTACATTAACAAAGCTTTGCCGTACATATATATTATACTTGTATTGTGATGTCGGACCATAGGGGCGCTGGATTAGACTGTAGCCGGATTACCGTGGGTCTGCTGTATATAATATTGGTCGTCTTAGAGTTGACCATTATGATTTTAGTAAATACCCGATGATATGAGGTTATTCTGTTTACCCCTTAAGCCATAATATCGTATGACGTATGTTTAACGTATTGATTGAAATGTAATGTTACTGATAAATGATTCAGATTTTAATAATTTGCATTTAATAATCAGCAAAAAATTGCAGAAATGTGTAAACATTTAAACGACATTATATATTTTTGAATAGATATTAAGTTTTTGATCGGAATTAATATTTTTTTAAATTTAAAAATAAGTAATACTATCATTCCTAAATGGGACTTAATTTAAAAGCGATCATTGATTTTTCTGATTACTATGCGAATATGCAATTGTGTGGATGGGTTTTGATAGTTTATAATATAATATGAATCATCTTGTAATTAAAAAGTGTATTTAATTCACCCCATATTAAGGGACTTTTCTACCTTGTTCGGTCTAAAAATGATCGGTTTTTTAACATTTTTTTATGCAAAAAGTATTAAATATAGAATATTGATATTTAGTATGTTGACTAGGCAATCTTTGTTGAATATAAAAATATTTTTTAAAGTTTGAAAAAGTATGATAGTAGAAGTGAGAAGAGCAACGTATATCGGGGCGCGAGCGATGACATTCTTCACCATGGAAGTCCTAACTCCTAAACAAATTATTTGCAACAAATAAATTAAACATATTTTTACTTTGTATAATATTGTGTATAACTTAGACTATAATTAAAAATAAATATTGGAAAATAAAAAAATAGTGATCGATCGAAAAAAAGTTTGTATTTTTACCAACATTTTTTGTAGTTTTTTATTCATTAAATAAATACTTTTAAATATTTTTAGATAATTGTAGTCTATACGATGAATACGTTTATTATACACATGATTGCAAAATTTAATATAGAATGCTTATCTAGGGCGTATGGGAGCACTTCCATGAGCTTGGAAAAAGTAGTTTCGATAAAAACGCGTTTAAAGTTTCTCCTCTCCTAGTCGGCCTATAGCTTTGCCAATTTTCATTATATCGACTTGAAATTTACTGAACGTATTCTTAAACATTGGTTCTTTTCGATAAACGTAGGAAAAAAAATAATTTTAAACCAACAAGGTAGAAATTAACTCACTACTCAAAGGGTTAATACCCTAAATTATCAGATAAGCACGAGTCAATTCGAGCCTTTGAAAGAATGGATCCCAAAATGGACAAATTGTAATTTATACATCAAGACATTAAATATTTAGTGTTCAAATATAATATTGTATTACCAAGATATCGTAAATATTTTTCCCATGTAAAGTAAAAAAAATCTCAAAATTCGACCCAAAACTAATTTTCGAATTGAATTATTGTAAAAAGTTATCTTGAATGGGTGTACGTTCTTCATGAAGTGGGTAATATGACAAACCTTTGCTAATTTTATACCTTGCAAAAACATGCAGAAATAAATGCACCCACACGTGCTCATATAAACTAAATTAAATATAAGGATTTTTAATGTTAAATCAAGCATCTTGAGTTCTAACGTATAACTGTGATGGTCGATTATATCTATATAATATTCATCATATAAATTTTTGATCAAAATCTTAATTTAAGAATATTTGCCACGTTTCTAATTGAATTAAATGATATTTTCAAGCATTTATTAAAGAATTTGAAGGTCTCGGCTGTTACGCCTCAATCGTCCGTCTCCGCTCATATAACACATTAAACGACTGGTCATGCGAATAAACAATGATAACGCCAAGAATAAAATTAAAGGTGTGGACGACTCGATGAGGTCAAACCGCCCAGCCCTTATAAGGATGACCTCAGGCGCTTGTTGCCTTCTTGCGTCAGCTCCAATTTGTATTTCAATACAAATCGCTACACGCGACACCGCGGGCGCAAGACCAAAACGTCGCAAGCGCGCGCAGAATATAATTATACGCGTGAAACAATACAAATTGTTTTTTGATGATAGGACGACGAGGCAGAGTCCAAGGGAAAGCTCATCGATATTTGAATATGTTAATTTGGACGGATTGACACGTTGGCCAAGAGTACCGCTCGGTAATTGTAGTGTTCCGGGATCGAATCCTATTAACGCATTGTATGCACTTCATGACGCAAAAATTTGCATCTCAATTTATTTACCAGAGATGGAATTTTCAACCGCCGGAAAATAGGGATCTCTAAATGTATATTTTTTTCGCTTGGGGGGAAAATTCGCTCGAGGACGCTATCTTTTCAAAAGTCCCCTATCCAGTTCGCGAAACAAGTCTGATAATTGCCTTCAGCGGCCATTGGCCCGATATCCTTATCAGCAGACCAGCATGTCTGCAAAAGGACACGGATGCCCATCCTTCCGTTACAAATTAACAAAAACGGTACGATAAGCTGGGCGACGTTTTTATGGGCGATCGTGAGTTGTTCGCGAGTCCAGTTTACTTAACTTGTTTTACGTTCCTGCGCCTGTGTCTTCTATTTGCGTCGCTGCTTGTATTTCATGATGGACAAATTTATTCGCGTTACAACTCCTGGAACAAGTCTTTCTAATAAGGACATTTAAGCAGGGTTTTATTCGTTGCCTGAAAATATTCATGCGTCCATATGGATCGATGACATTCGGTTTGTTGGTGCAGATGTTTTATATTCAAACGGCCAGCTCTTTCTATCACGTCACGTTTGCTCTTGCCATCATATCATGGTGGTCGTCGTTTAAAACCCCTATGGCTTTGTGTTGTACCAAAGAACAAAACAATTGTTGGGTCCGCGAAAGACTCCTGCCTGATGCCCCACCTTTGCAGTATTATCATAATGCTTTTATAATTACAGATAGTGTTTCTAAATTAAATGACAAGAATTGAAGAACATCCAGTTCGTATATGTATCGACTATATTTTGATTTATCTTCATCAGCGATGATAGCATACTTCTTCTTGACAATTTATCAACAATCATGCTGCCAATTTATAATGTTGATCCTACATATTTATAATGATCATGTGCTATTATTGATAAATTAATTCATATAAGTTTAAGAAGAAAATGAAATCTTATATGTGTCGTTTGCATTTCCATGAGAATACATGAATGATTGATTTGTTACATGGACAAGTTTAGTCAACTATGCCTCTCGGCATAGTTGACTAAAGGCTTTGTTTGCCTTATCAAAACCGGATCGGATAGACAGACAGACGGAAAGCCGACACACATTGATTTTTATATATATAGATCGTTCAAATACTAAATAATAGCATTAAGCATCACTCAATAAGTTTGTAGGTTTTTTTCATTGAGTGATGTTATATTAAATAGCAGAAATAGACAATAATGAGGTTGCTATGATTTTCTTTAGATAAATTGTTTCAAAATGGAATTCATGCCCATGTATTAATTATAGATATATTAAAACAATTTTCTATTAGAAACTACGAAATTGGATTTCACTGGATTTCTTTGTCTGGGGACGTGCCCTATTCCGTGGCTCGCAAAGTCTCCAGATCTGACACCACTGGATTTATTTGCCTATGGACGTACCCTATTCCATGGCTCACGCGGTATCCAGACCTGACACCATTGGATTTTTTTAAATGTAAAGACGTGCAAAAGAATTAATTTACACGATAGAGTTGCCCTCAAAAGAAATACTAATTGAAAGAATAATCGCCGCCTTTGCAAATATGAAAAAGGAAATTCTACTTCAGACAATTACAGTTGGAATAATAAAAATGTGTAGGTGTAGACCAATTTGAGTAAATTTTGTAAATAAATTTAATAAAAACATCTTAAGCATAAAACATATTTTCTTAAATCTGACCCTAGCAAACTGGTATTTCTTCAAGTTTAACGACTAATTGAATGATTTTTATGACATATATCATATCGTTAGAAAGGTTATAATCTCGAAAAAAATTTAAAACTAAACTAAGTTCAAAATAGTTGTTAGTTTTTGGTTTAAAGAATTTAGAAGTTGACATTTCTCATTCATTCTTGTACACATTTTTGTAACTTTGGAAGCTCAGAACTAATTTTTTTTGATCTGATTGCATAAAATAATGATTTATTTTGATCAAAAATATATTGCATAATACAAAAACACTTATTTTGTGCTGTTATAGCCACGGATTAAAATATTATGACGATTTAAAGGTGAAATTGTGAAAAAAATTTTTTCGACAACCCTGATACTTAGTCTGTGTGTGAAACGTAGCAAAATACTCCCTTAAGTTCCAAAAAAAAAAATTCAGTCCATGTGCAAAATACATTATATTCACCTCATCATGCGCTTGATATTAAAGGTAGCATAACATAAAGGAGTTTGGGTGGTTTTTAAGGACTTTTTTTGGGAAGGTACTACACAAACTATATAATACGATGTTGATTTGAGTATATAAATACCAATTCCTCTTTTCTTCGCCATAACTTTAATTCTGTGTGATGTCCAAGAAGTGAATCTGAGAATTTCATTGAAATCATTCCTATAATTGCTCAAATATTTTTGTATAATACTATTCAATCGAATGTAGAAAAGTTCACACACAATCCATTAATAACGAACATATTGTGGCTTACACACCTCTGATGTAAACCAAGCTTTTTTTGGACCTCAACAAATCGACAGTATAATTGAAAAGACATCATCATGTAATGTATTTTTTGCAAAAAATCCATCGAATGTTTTTGCTATGTACAAATAATATTCGTTCTTCATGATTTTCCATATTTTCTTGAAGATATTCATATGCAACTGTCATCAGCGATTCTTGGAAAATTACATAACGCTCTGCTAAATATAGAGGCTCATTGTGTACTAATGTTTCACAATTAAATGTGTCCAGTTGACATCGCGTTCACTGATATTAAATGGTGGAGATTATTTTCTTGTGCTAAATTTCAACGAATTTGGTAGCGAATGATCTAATGCTTGAATATGACCCACATTTCAACGCCTAAATACTGATTTAATTGTTGATTTTTCGCATCTTTATTACACACCATTGCCGTTGCTGTAAGAAATGTTTATGCTATTCTCGCCTGTCAATTTGAGCGATTAAGAGGATCGTTCAAATATAAATGAGATTTGTAATTGAGCCAATAATATTATTGTTCTACCACAGCAAAAATATGCAGAGCAACTATTTTATGATGGATTTTTATTAATATCGTCCCTTGAGTATTCAGAAATATGTGCAATATATTACAATTATGGTAGAGACTTGGCAGGATAATCGGTCTAGAATGGCTTGAAGATGAGCCAAGGCTGGCACGTCCTTGGGAGTTTAATGATGATCTGTTACGAACGATAATATAACAAAATCCTAGCATAAGACCTAATTAATCCGTTATTCTATTGAATAATCCATCAGAATCTGCACAAAATTGTAATGTTTCTAGGCTGGAACAACAAGTTCCTTACAAATGATTGAAATTCAATCTTATATAGCGAATGAATGCCTGCATTCATAGCTTTTGTGTATTGGATTTATATCCATTCCTGAATTGCAATGTTGTTGATGAGAAATGAATTGGGCATAATAATTGAAGACAAAGTGTTAGCTGCGATGAGATAAAGCCATAATTGCCAAAGGATCATCCAATAAATATTATCTTGTTGGTGTGCTGAAATATGCATTACGAAGTATCTTTAATATCAATAGAAATTATATTAATACTAATCACGAGAACCCTAAATTTAATACCATATGAAATTTAATATCATATTTTTGATAATTTGATTTGAAAATTTCAAAACTTCTTTAAAAAAAGACTACACTATTAAAATATTTTATTTGGTGTTTTAGTTATTACATGAAGCTTTTTGGCGACAATTTTTAATGTCAACAATAGCAAATATCGTCCTTATTTACAATGAACTGTGAATATACAGCATGTTTTATAATATTTTTAATCCTTAAAAAAGCACAGAATCTCATGGACAAGCAAAAGATATTGTTAATTGCGAATATTTTCTTCTTGTGTAAGAAGAAAATATTCTCGAAGATATTCTCACTTTATCATCAAATAGAACAATCAATATTTGATTGTATGATAATTTTGTTAATAATATGGAACCGATAGATCGCTCTCTATTTTTGTCATAATTTTTGGATGGACTTATATTAACACATCACTCAATAAGTTCATAGGATTTTCATTTTTTCGTCTTCATTTGTGATCATTTTTCGCAATTTCTTCCAAAAAAATGTCCAACAAACTTATTGAGTGTTGTGTTACAAATATATAAAGTTTAATAGTAAATTCACAGACTCAATAATATAGGAATATAGGAAATCTATATGATTCGAACCGAAATTTGTTCCAATTTCATGCGTCTGGAATGTTTTATTCAAGGACGGTTAATTAAGTATTGTATTATACAATCCTTCTTTACCCCAATAAATACTGCTAAGAAGACTAAGAGAGTTTGGATATAAAACTTGAGTTTCTAAAAAATCATAATTCATCATAACAAGCCCAAATATTAAAAACCAAATTTGGTATATAGTTTTGCATAGTTTGTTTTTTAAAAAAATAGTGGCTTGAAGCAACAAAAAATGATCTATTCGCACGGCATTTAAGGGTTAAACCAAGGGTGCCGGGGTTCGGATTTATTTCGGCGATACAGAAAGAGTATTCTTGCACGTCGAGTTTGGAGAGAAACAGAGATGAAAATAGTGTCTTGCGTACATGATACGATTATATAGATCGATAACCCAAATTTATTGACTAATAATGATAACCCAAATTAATCGATTTCGAGCGTCGAAAAATGCATTATTTAGGTACTTAAAGTAAAGACACACATGTGTGTTGTATGTTTACGCGAAATAATGAACGAATGAAGTATGCTATCAACAGTGTTTATTTTCAATGATAAATGAATTTGTATGGAGGATAAACGGTACACATGCGAATATAGCATCTACGTTTAAGGGATCAATTTTTTAACATTTTTTTTATGCTAAAAATATTAAATATAGAATATTGATATTTAGTGTGTTGACTAGACAATCTTTATTTAATATAAACATATTTTTTAAAGTTTAACAAAGTATGATAGTGGGAGTTTGGGGGGCCACGTATGTCGATGGACGAGCGATGACATTCTTCACCATGGAAGTCCTAAGTCCTGGATAAGTGATTTACAGCAAAAAAATTAAACATATTTTTACTTTATATAATATTGTATATAACTTAGACTATAATTAGGAAGAAATATTAGAAAATAAAAAAATAGTGAGCAATTGAAGAAAAGTTTGTTTTTTTACCAACATTTTTTGTAGTTTTTTATTCATTAAATAAATACTTTTAAATATTTTTGGATAATTGTAGTCTATACGATGAAAACGTTTATTATACACATGCTTGCCAAATTTCATATAGAATGCTTATCTAGGGCTTGTGGGAGCACTTCCATGAGCTTGGAAAAAGTAGTTTCGATAAAAACGCGTTTAAAGTTTCTCCTCACCTAGTCGGCCTATAGCTTTGCGAATTTCCATTATATCGACTTGAAATTTATTGAACGTATTCTTAAACATTGGTTCTTTCCAATACACGAAGAAAATTTTTTTTTGAACCAACAAGGTAGAAATTAACTCACTACTCAAAGGGTTAATACCCTAAATTAGCAGATAAGCACAAATCAAGATTGAGCAATCTTAAGTTAAACAGATCATGATTCTCGGCAGTGAGGAGCGTTCCATCTGATTTATGTATTTGCGTCGGTTCTATAAGGTAGTTTGATGTTAGTTGTCCTAATGTGTGAATAAATATTTGATCGACCCTCTTATTTTTAACACAATGATCTTCGAATGGTGTTGATCAATTGTAGCATCCGAAAAGTGCGAGTGATGATCCCACGCGTGATCGATTTTGGACAATATGTTTTGCTCGAAGCCCACGTACCAAAAAGTGGAATAAAACACTAATAGACGTGCGTCACTTAAACAAAAGCCTCCTCCATGATGAGCAAACCGCACGAACCGGCCATCCATACAGGTCGTAGGTTATTTCTATTAAAAAAACGGCTGAAAGCCATTCGAGCTGGCCTGTCCATTTCGGAAGACAGCTTGAAAGATGTGCGGCGACCTCTGCAATTGTGTTGAATAATTAATATTTTCTACAACTGTCAACGTTTATCGGAATACCGTTGCGGTTGATGGCCAGCCGTGAGATAAATCGTCGCTTTTCGTTACCATATTGTATGTTATTTTTTATATCCGAGTTTAGTCCGCCACTGTCGTCTGCAGATGGCCATCTTTCGTGGTAGAGGTTACCACGTGTCACAGCAGAACTGTTTGCATTTGGGCTACGTGAAAAGAGCGGGTCGTGACCCCAGGATGGCTAGCTAAATTTGTCGAGCAATTCTTCGGGTGAAAACTGCTACGTACATAAAAGGTTATTGTTATGTTAAGCATGATAAGAAAACGACTCTTTATCTCAATGTTACCATTTGAGAAAGCATTGTACGACCGACCAGACGAGTAAAATCAAATGAGGAATAATCTGCAACTGTTGACGTACAGGCATAGGTCAAATATGCATCGAACAATATTCCATACAATGACATCAAGCATACAAAAGACCATAAACACATATTTTTATTCATCTTCATCCTATACAATCCATGATATACATATCTGAAGAACTTTTGAATTTACATGGGATGGGTTTTATTACATTTCCTAGAGAAGCCCACTTATAATGCAACTAGGATAGAGTTATTAGGATAGGTGGATTTAGTTAGAATAGCATCTAAATACTATTATAATCATTGTTGCAAATCAGACAGTCATACTAAGTCTTACCTGATTTAATTAATCGTCTCCACGACCTGAATTCACGTATGAACCTAAACAATAAGACTCAAAGAACCAGTCATCTATATCAACACAACTAGGCATTAGGATTTTATACTTTATACAGAGTGCTTTACACATGGATCGAAATTTTTTTTGGTAGCTATGGTGGTCATTTGCTACGTTTAAAACATAGACCCTATGTCCTAAATGACGGGGTTGTCGAAATAGATTTTTTTTTCAACATTTTGAAAAATATCCAAAATTTCATCTATTGTTTTATGCAATTGGTTAAAATAAAATTTCTGAGTTCTAAAAGTTCTGAGCTTCCAAAACTAACTTCAAAATTGTCAGATTTTTGTTTAAAGAATTTAGAAGTTGACTTTTTTATGACTTTACTTAGGACGTGTGCAAAATAACCTGTATATACGATTTTATTTTCGCTATTAAATCATACCCAAAATATACTATAATTTCACTCAGACACAAAGTTAGTCCCAAAAGTACCCGACCTAACGTATAGATGTATTGTTTTTATGGATGAGGGGAAGTCTAGACTCGTTCGCGATCGCATTTGATGTAAGATAGCATCTGAAGGAGCTTCCGTGATCATACATATCATAGAAAATGCCTTAAAACCCCCTAAAAAAGGCCACAAAGGCTGCGTGTCCAACCGGTCCGCTTTTTCGAACTGCTGACACGACGAATGAGCGCCTCGCGATCGAACGCCATACCTGAACATTTCTACAGAACGATTATGCATTCTCATTACAAAACGATGTTATCCGAAGAAGACTGATCGGGTGGGTTGTTTTAATTTTACAATCGTCTTTATTTTATTGCGAGCTTATGATGGCTGGGTCGACCCAATATTTAAGCGAAAACGAAGAAAAGAGGGAATTAGACAGAAGTATTATTAGATATTTATTCTTTATTTCTTAAGGAGTAAATGCATAAATGGGTACATTGTATCGAATAATCCTAAAAGCATCTTTCGATACAATATTGCAGCCATTAATGGCAAGTAATCAAAAATACTTGGAATTAAATATTAATATGATCAACTTTGCTTTTTCATCAAATATGATCAACTTTTTTTATCGCGAATATGACAGCATTCGTTCGCTAAAGGTTAATTAATCATCGAATTGATCTACAATGTATCTTTATAAATGCATTTTCAAAAAATTGATTGATATTTTTAATATTAACATATGAATTAATTTGATAAATAGATCATCTTTGTATGCTAAAATGTTTAATAATTGACTAGTTACGCTTAAAGAGTGACGCCGAGTCTAAAATCTCTTTGTCAGCATATCCGATGTTGCGATTCATACATTTCAAAACCGGAGCAAGACATTTTTATTGAGGTCCTTGCGCAAGGAATGACATAGCCGCTTATTCAAATAGTGACATTTTCCAATATGAATTAGCAAAATGACATGAACACAGAATGACAATTGTAGTCGGTGCGTGGACAAAACGGTGCTGGGCTCCCAGAAAGTAGGGCGATCTCCCAAAGACAAAACCAATTTATGTTTATACTACACAGTCGAGTAGTTAGCATTGAATAGACAGCAGTGATCGTCTCCGAGTGTATTTTGTAATTCTTTAATCTGGGTACGCGTGCTGACCCGAGAACAATGCGACCAAATGAATGAAGACGAGTGGGCTAGGCACAATGGCTCAGCTAATGCCATTCTTAAAAATCGTGGCTCCAAGTCCCTCTTCCTTGTCTTTCGAAGCACTCCTCTTATTGGACGAGCACAGTGTCCGAGCTTTCAAATGTCAAAATATGAGCTTCGCTGGTGCTCCATGGACGTTGCAAAATTTGGTCGCCTTGGCATTTCCGATGTGTTGTCCATCAGACTCTGCAAACAGGGTTAGATGTCAGCTCTACAATTGGCGATGGCATCGGGCTCTCATAATTTGTTACGTCTGCCTACAACTAAGAAAGCTTTATTATGGATGTTGATTGAGAGCTCGTAAAGTTGACTAAATCTGAACACGCATTACGAGATTACGAGACTTCACTCGGGCGCACATTTTTAATGTGGGAGAACCTCCTGCGTGACTTGTCAATAAAAAGGATATCTTCCTCCTTGCTTTTCTTGAAAAATATCACGATGCTTGTAGAATTCAAACAACTAGGTGATCTATGTACATATAACTTACTTCATTATATTGAATTTGTTTGGATATAAACTTAAATGGTTTGTAAATGCAACCTATCTTTATTAATATTAACCAACCACTGAACTTGTCGAGGACTATCACGTATTTTTCCAAAAATGACATACTTAAAATGTAAATTTTAAGCGTCAATGTGGGCAAAATCATGACCAAAGCAAGTCATCACATTCTAAATATCACGCACTGGTCTAAATCATTCTTAATTTTTTTTCACCCCTAGTTTAATTACACATGTATTATGTTTATCAAACCCTTATTTTTGAATTATTTTACCGTTACTCATTAATTTCATTGCCAGTTGCACTATACAACTTTTAGAAAATGTTTGTATTTTGTACATTTGTAATAAAGACAACTTTGACTTAAAAATGTAGTTTTTGTGTACATTTTCAATGTTAATTTCTTATATTGTTTTCCTTTAAGTAAAGCTCAACAATTACAAATTTGAATTAATTATTTAATATAGTAACCTTTGATTAGGATAATAGCATTGAATATGGTGATGAAAAAGTTGCACTCGTTGAAGAAATACTTTTAAACTCTCCAAATCTTATTATTTCTTAAACAATTCATACGGATGTTATTATAAACAGTTTGATAGTAACATTGAAGTTAAGTTGGTAATACTTGGTCTGCTGGGCTCTATAAACTTTGTACATGAAGATATCTTTATCCATTCTAAACAATAAGTGACTATGTCCAATGCATGATTGCATGATGATCCCAAATAATATGCAAAAAATATTATCTGTCAAAAATCTTAGTAAAATCATTGCGGACATTATGTATAGCATTTTACACCTTTTGAAAAAACTACCCAAACTTTAAGTTATCAATTGAAAAAGCTGCAAAAGCTTCTTTAACAAAAGCTCAATTTGGTAGCCCATAACTCGAAGAATGAAATATTGAGGGCAAATAATAGGGATATTTGATTCAAAGACAAGGGTATTAAAGAATATTAGTTCCTGCAGGGCATTACTCGTATCTTTTATATAGCGATGATGGAATACTCGTACAATGAATGTGCCTTTGTAGAATATGAACCTAAATTTCATTATTATATGTTCGGAAAGATTCTCAACAATTTTAGAGAATTTTACTTCATTTTCGTTGAAATCCAGGTCACAAGGATTTAAAATTTGAATATTATGCCGACGACATTGCAGTCCAAAAGTGTTAACCACAGGGAGTGGCATCAAGTTTATATTAAGGATCCTGACCTCCAATAAAAGGATGCGGTCAATTGGCCTACATACGAAAGAATCGATGCTTCCTGATTTAGGATTTTCGATTAATGCGATTCAAACACTTCAGTTGGAAGCCGACGCTCCATATACAACATATGCAAATCAATGCCTCAACAAAAAATCATTAGACGTTGGTGTCTCTTCAGATAACATTCATTTATATACTAAAGATCTTCGACGGTGCATGTAATGCTAAGAGCAAATCCTCGATTGCAATATTTGCAAAGGCCTTAGGTTTATAAATAAAGAGGTTCTTCAAAGGGTCAAAGGTGAATCAATAAAAGGCAAAATGCTTTTGCATTACGTGAAATAATCGAACAATGCACGGAATGCACATCACTGTAAGTTCACGATTATTCACATCCATGGGTTGTTGCGGGTGCTCATTTTATTTAAACCAGGAACAATCATGCTAAAAGCTGACGCTCAATTATGTATTTATTCATTACGATAAGAGCAAAGACGGAATCCACTCATCGGTCAGATCTGTCACAATAGAATAGGAAAAAATAGCGACAGCCACATTAACAGTTACGTCTTCTCGTCGGAGATAAGCATCGCGATTCTTGCGACAATGCGTCCGCCTCACCATGATGATATGCTCAAAAAACAGAAATAACCTAGAGATGGTCTTGGCGGAGGAAAATAGCCCATTGTGATGATTGTGAGGCTCGGATGAAAGTTCAGAAGTGGCCCAAATAGGTGAGGGTGACTGGCCTCAGCACCAACTCGGAGTACCCCGCAATCACCATTGTCATGTAAATCACCAGCATGAGGAAGTGCAACATACAATGGATCGTCCGATGTGCTATATGAATAAATATATATTTTTGTATGTAATTTGACATCTTCGATTTGGCATAATGTGATTGGAAATCGATAATATCATCAGCGAGCTTAACGGATCTTATTATTTCCAATGGCCATTCAATACTTTCGGGAAAGCTTCGAGCTTTCATCGGTATATTGGGGAACGAAGCCCACTTAAATTCAGTCACAGTGAAATATTAATTAATGGACAATCTAGTTTTAAATAGCCCACTTTCCTCTGGTGATTGTCGAGTAATATTCGTATGATGAAAAAGTCACCGGACTGCGACATATCTGTAACATCAGACCAGCTTTCTTATACGGCTGACCGAAATTATATTCTATCAATATTTCATATAATAATATGATGATTTTTTAAAGATGGATCGATAAACCAAGATGATTGATTAAATTAATTAGTACAACTGATGATTGAATAATTCGCATTAAAATTATTTACTCTTAATAACCATATCCTCATCATTGATGTCTGTAATGATGTTTTAATTCATTTATGATCTGTATTCATCCCCTAAGGAAAATTATTGGCATATAAATAAAATATTGATTCTTTAATCATTATTTCATCTCAATAGTAGTAATTTATTTTGCCACATGATCTATTTGAAGCCAAATAAATTATTGCGAGCAAATATTTATGACCTGAGCACGTTCATGCTTTATCATGGTCACTCGCTGCTCAAAATTACAAATTAACTTCTCCTTCAGCCAAATATAATTGTATTATACATAAGCAATCTGTTTGGTCGTTAATATCTATTCATCTATATCCTGTAATTTTGATTGCATGTCAAATATCATAGGCAATTTGTATTAGCGCCTCTTTTGACATTTATGGAATTTATTGAAATTTACGGTTAAAATTAAGGTTTAGTCCGTTATGTTTGAAAATGTTTTTAGGGCATATGTTCTAATACAAAATACATGGTCATTTGAGAAATTATGCTTATGAATCATTGATTTCGACAAATATACATAGGCCGAAGATTAATTAATTGCACAACGCAAAACTGTTAAAAGCAGAATATATAATTTTCTCTCCTTAAAACAAAAACAAAGGTGGTTTTGTATGGAGTTTGTAATTTTTTAGCGGAGCCATAAGCGTATTGTTATTGAGTTCGCGTGGGTTTTGCCACTCCATAATAGTCGGTGTTGATAATGATATGTTGATTAATTGCTATGGACATGACTTTTGGGTCAGACTTGCATATTAATATAATACGCGAGGACAAACGAGCAATGCTAAGGTAATGTTGAACAAGAAAGAAATTTGAATGATTACAAGTACGACTCAGGTGTGCGCACCGAAACAATGGCATAGAGAGAGACGGTCATCCCAGGCTGCTCCTATTTTGTTCTTCGACTTCATCCACAACTAAAACATTTAAATTATTCGATGAAAAAGTGGTATGTGATGTAATTTGATAGTAAAAGCTCAATCCAGCTACTATGTTTGTATATCATGCAAAGGAGAGACTTGAAGATAAAATTTCTCCAATTTATGTTACATTGAATAGTGGCTAATAAATCTTTTCTTATAGGCATATGGTAGCATTTTAGATGAATAGATATCTGTAGACTGTATTGATTAATTCCAATATTCAGCTTCAGGGACAAAACAATATTCAAGAAGAGTAATCTGTATGAAGGTAAGCCTAAAATAATTCAATCTTTAAATATGAACCTACCCGATCATTGTATTTAAGTTCTCATAAACCGTCAAAATTTAAGAAAATCTTTAATCGTTTCAGTGTCTTTTGTTAAAATCTCTAAACACAAAAGCCATACATATAAATAACAGCTTAAATGAAGAAGCTCTATGAGTCATTTGCGTGGCATTTACTTTATGACCATACGCATAAACTGTCACAATCATGTCTTCAGAAAATTATTACCATGCCCAGCGGTCGTGTGGATTGAGGACTGGAGATTGAACAAAAGGAGGCCACTCCTTAAAGTGCTTAACGGTGACGATGGAAGCTCCAAGACTTCATGGTCCAGCTGCCAAATGTCAGCAGATTGATTCTTTTCGATTGTTCGCCTAACTGTCCATAATCAACATGATAATCGAATCATCTCTACTCTCAATCGCCAGAGTTCAAAAGCATATCCAACATCTCGCCTTAATAATACACCAGGAGACGCAGTGCAGAGTTCAACACCAAACCCAAACACAACAATGAAGACACAAAGTTCGATACGCGTCTCGACTTTCTGTTTCAAATGCGGCGTCACCGAAAAGAAATTACCTGTCACAAATGTGGTCATTCAAGAAATTTCATTTCGAGATTGATATCTCCATTGCGTATGTAAATGTAAAAAGCAGGTAAAGCATTAAACGAAGCTCTAACAACAATGGTCGCGCAATTTTACTGTTGAGAGTGCGCAAATTTATTATACTTTCCATTATGATATGACAACGGGGACGGTCATTGTTATAAAAATGAAGACGGGAGGTCAAGGAGGTCGTCTTGGTATTTTGGGCTTTCTTGGTGATTGTCATCAGGATTTGCGTCTTTTTTGCCGGTCATAATCGGATATTTTCGACTGGGTTTGGCCGTTAGTGGGCTCCACTTTTTGCTAAATTATCTTGGAACTACCTCGTTTTTTTTTCGTCAACGAATATCACTTTGTCATAACTTAATGACAGAAGATTGAGCACGCTGATAAGGTTCTATAAATATTATTATTTCATACATATATTTGATGTTTAGAGAAGAAAATGCTCATTTTCTACATCATTAAAGCTCTATGTTTATACACAAATACTACCCTCATTTTCCACAGGCATCTATATCTAACGAATTTAAAATTGCAAAAGTGAAATAACTCCGATATCATTTATGTTATGCCACTGAAAATTATGTTTTTGGGCTTGGAAAAATATTCTGTAATATGAGCGGAGGCGCGTGGAGATACAGGTCGGGCGCCCGTCGGTGACTGATTATGCTTCAAAATGCACCGGTATTTATATACTCTAATATTGCCTCTCCTTTTCTATCTTTCTCCTTTATCTTTCTATTAAATTTAATTCTAAAAAAATGCTTATTAAAAATCATGAACTCTGACAGACGCCATGTGCAAAAAGCTCCAGGCGTTCGAAATGTGGGCGTACAGAAGGATACTCTAAATTCCTTGAACTGTTGTATAATACCTTCCAAAAATTATATAAATATGCCTAATTCGCGTGTTCAACTCTGTTAAAAACCATTTATAAAATATTATAAATAACACATATTACGTCTATCATTTTAACAACATACCGACGAATGTTTTCTAAATCCCCAAATGTATTTAAGGATCTTTAATCCAGCATTGTATAACATTTTCTCATATCATTGTTAAATCCGGACCCGACTTAAGACATCTATTTTTTCTGAATAAAACACCTTTTTGAAAAGACTTAATGGAATCGGCGATTGCAAAAAAAATGGATTCCGCCTGAAAAACTTGTTAACAAAAGACATATCAACACGGAACGTCATTCATGTCGGGCAATTATTAACTCAAGACGTGGGACTTTATATATTTTGGATATCGGATTTCTTACCTCCATAATCTTTTTTATTCGGGGATGTCTAACATTTTTGGATGCATTGTTATGCACTTCATCGGTCAGTAGAGATTCGCATAGTGCACAAAAAAAAAAAAAATGGAATTATATCCAAGATTATAGCGAAAGTTTTCCAAGCGCACTTGTTATTCGCAGTATATGAAAGAATCATAATTTTTTGATTATTATTTTTTTTGTATTGAAAACGGTCTTCACTGGTAAAATCATTATGTACATCAAACGGATGCCATCAAACGATCTGCTTCAATGAAACTTCCCTACCGATATGTTCGCCTGAATTAAATTCGTCCTTCCAAAATAGCCTCTTGTCATCTAAGAATTACAAAAACGAAAGGAAAAAATCGCGTTTTTTTAATATTCTTCTAATCATTGTTTGCGACACAACAGAGGAGACCAATAAGGCACAATGGTCCACGGCTGAATGCCTCGTGGATAGGGGACGATACCGGGATACCGGGGGAAGGGATTCTTCATAATTACTGGGGACGGCAAAAAACACGAGGCCTTTGATGCTCTGATTATTTTGCCGATAACAATTGCGATGATAAAAATTCTGAAGAAGTGCGTACGATTGTCCCAGAGGTTTTTTTGTGATCTGCGACCGTGATAGCGGACGCCGTCGTCCTGTGTTGGACAGCAAAGGTCAAATCCTGCCGAAAACTCTTTGTGCCAAAATTTTTGCACCGTTGAAAAATGCAATGATCGCGATCCTTTTTTTTTGCCCTGAAAGGGTATATTTTTACCCCATTTTTTATGAAAACCTTCATTCGCTGTTGGCGAAATAATGATATTTGTAACGAACCTTAGAATCTCAAAATATTCGACAACAGATCTTGGTTTAGTGTTTTGTGAGCAATCCTCGAAGGGAATGAAAATATATATTTTTTAGAAAGACAACTTTAATTTTACTTGTTATTTTATTATTCCATTGGAAAGAACATGGCACTAAACTGGTTTAGATATATTATATTATAAATATTCTATATATATATTATTATAAATATTCTGATTTAAATTCAAATTTAAAAAAAAAAACATTTAACCAATTTTACATCGATTATTAAATTTTAAAATATCAGGTGAGTCCAAAAGTTCGTGCGCATTTTTGAAAAATCAATTATATATTTTTTTCCACTATCTACAATTTCTCGCCATCTTACAGGTAGCTTTTTAATTCAATTGCTGCAGAAAGACACTGGTTTTGATAGAAAAAACTTGAAAGTACATTTGGTACATCCTGTTTAGAATTTAACTTTTTCCCTGGTAAAAAAAAATTGTAAGCCACGAAATGAGTGAAAATCACTTGGGGAAATATCCGGGGAGTAAGCAGGATGTTACAAAAGCTCCCAATTAAATTCACTAATTTTTTGCAGCGTTGTTTGAGCCGTATGCAGTCTAGCATTCAAAATGAAACAACACTTTCTTGAGACATTCACCAATCGTGGGCGTTTTTTAATCAATTCTAAGTATAAACAATACTATAAACATCTACATTAATAGTTTTATTTCGCAGATTACGTTTCCATCCTAGTCACAGCCAAATCCACGGAGATCCTGCGAACGACCTGTGAGGACGTGCTGAGAAAGGCCAAGAAGTGGCTGACAGGAGCTGGTCTGCAGCTCGCTGTCCAAAAAACGAAGGTCTTCTTTTCCACAAGACGCAGGAATCTTGCGCCCACACCCCTAAGGATCGCGACTTGCGAGATTAAACACTCAAGATCCATTCGATATTTGGGGGTGGAGATTGATGACGAGCTCCGATAATCAATACAGAAAGGCGAAGACAACAATAACGCTAAGCAAAGCACCATAGCAGCATGGCAGTCCCGATGGGACAACTCCGCTAAAGATTGGTGGATATCGAACCTGAGAACTTGGGTAGCCAAAAAGCAGCACGGGCAACTGTGCTACCACTTGACCCAGGTCCTCACCGGGCACGGCTGTTTTCGTAGCTACCTATACAAAATAGGCAAAGAGACACACCCGAAGTGTCACCACTACGGAGCTGAGTTTGAAAATGCTGCACACACGACATTTGTCTGCTCAGCGTGGAGCACTGTCTGTCTTCGAGCTTCAATGTACAAGAGTGTTCTTTCTGAATAGTGGAGGGGGTTACGGAGGGTCCTCGTAATTACTCCCGTAGGGGTTAATTAGTAGCCGAGTGGCAGCCGAAGAGGAGGGGGGTTTAGTTTTTTTAGGATGTAAAAACCTTTGCTGTTGGCGATAAAAGGCAAGTTCAGATATTAATTATTTTCTGGCAATTGGATTCGAATAGCTCATACGGTACCCAATTTCCATAATTGAATACTTGAATACTTTCCCAAACATTAAATGATGAAAAACTGTATCACAAGATGAATCCATCTTTTCAGCAATCTGATCCACTATTAATTGTGGTTCTGACTCCACAATATTTTTAAGAACGTCTTTATTAAAATTAGCAATACGTCCTGAACGGGAATCATCATTAATGCTGCTTTCTGCAACTTCAAATTTTTTAAAACATTTCTGGGCAGCCCTTACACTGATACGAGTATGGTATTAATATGCGTCTAATATTTACAAAAAAATACGCACGAACTTTTGGACTGGCCGATATACTAAAATAAGATTAATTTTAACTTCGTTTTTGGTTCTTATAAAGCTATAAATGAATAAGAGAGTAGCTTAGAGGCTTGAAATAAAATTGTCTTCGAGCAATTTCTTACATACATACATACGTCAGACGCCTTATCGCATGTATTATTTAATTATTGATAAAATCGCCAAACAAAATCTGAATTAATTACAGAAAGGATGCTGGTTTCCTATCTCGATCCCGGCAGGAGCTCTTCAAAGCCTCTTCCTTTCACACGTTATCGCATTAAAACTAATGCAAAACTTGTAAAACTTCTCGGGATCAAAAGTCACCTGGAGACCTGTACTCTCAACTATATCACTTTCAACTTCAACTTTTCACTTCAACCCCGTGTTATCGCCACCAAAGTTTTAACTCGGACCTGGATCCACCATTGTCCTACGAACGTTTAAGTGAATCTTCAAACTTTTTGATAAGGTCCCCTTTGAGATTCGGATGGTCTTTGACCAAAAACAAAATTCTGGTCGCACCCTAATTTAGTTGGGGTTCTTTTGTCTTCGCCGCCGCAATCACGCACGAATTGCTCCATGAGTATCTCACAGATCAATTAATTGGCACAAGGTAATCTTACAAAATTCCCTGCTGAAGAATTAATCGGATGAAAATATTTTGTTTGGTGGTCTTTATTAACGAATATGATGTTTCCGACTTAAGTATATAACATTTATGATCTGACATGAACCGAGTGAGTCCAGACACTACGGCTATTTTTGCACTGACTGGACGTTGCTTGACCCAGAGTGAACTTCTGTCAGGGTCTTGATCTCGTCTTAGACCAATATAAGTTCTTTTGAAAGGTGGCTATAAATACCATTAATGTATTAAGTTGTTTCATTATACTATCAAAACGAAATTATTATAAAATATATCATGGAAGTACTAACGAAAATTATTATTTTGCACAGGTTTGGATGCTAAAAACGACACAGTTGAGGACGTTGAAAAATAATTTAATTTTGCTAAATATGTTCAATTTCTTACAAATACAATCATTTGATCAAATAACAACTCCGAATGCTGCATACGAAGTAAAAATAAAATGCATCAATAGATCCATGTCCAGGTGTCCAAATGCTATCCCGTTGGATGCATTGCATGAACCGTATCGTGAATTGCACATTTTATTCATAAGGTTCTGTTTAGCGGTCTTTAACGCTAAATACGTTACGTTTGCTATGATGGATGATATCTAGAGGAAATCATCTTTGTCTAGAGAAAAAAAAAATCAAATGGCCATAATGGATTCTGCATGCTTTGCTACCATGCATTTTTTTAGAACACAGCTTGCATAATATTTTATATGCGAATCTTAATTTCTTGAATGAATATTTCAGATAGCAGATTTATTTATAGTCCAGTATGCTGAGTATAATGAGGTGTGGCCGTCAAAGGAACGCATGTTAAGAAAATTGGCGAAAGTTTGTAACATCATAAAAAGCATTTGAAATGGCAGTGGGTATGACGGATGAAAGCTGGATGAAGGCCGTCATGCAATGGTACCCAAAAGAAATGAAACAACCAAATTACCGATTGTTGTATTCATGCTATACATTTAAATGGTAGAGCAATCGGATTTATGTTGTTCTTAGAATTATATTGCTATGTCAGTTTGGGAATATCTGAATATGTTCGATATGTCCATAATAGAATACGAACGAAAGTGAATATGAATTTTACAAAGTCATCTGGGTCATGCTGCATTATCATCGCCGAAGGTGTCCAGTGTGTCATGTATGATCGATCATCATCGTTGCCGCGTCCAAAACGGCGGACAGGTAAAAATTGAATCACGGTCTCTGGATCTCATTGTCCATTGTTGATCCATATCGGCGAAGCGAATCGGTCCGGTGCTGATTTTAGGACAAGGGACAAAGGAACAATTGCGTCTAGATGTGTTGTGATCCAGAAAAAGAACGATTCTGGAAGTGCATCATACATCAAAGTCGAGCCATGCAATGATCCCAATCGAACAGGGATAAATCATAGCGAACGAAATGAGCAGAAGCAACGACAATTTTGAAAGCATTTTCAATCGATGTAATTGGCCAGAATGATTGTCAAAAATTGCATTCTTCGAATGAAGCATAAATATGCATGCCTGAATAATGTCTTGCATTAATAATTTGTCAGATCAAACATGACCTCAAATAAATCACCGGCGAAGCAGCAAAATAAACGTGTGCTCAATTTTAAGATGAAAGATGAAGACCATTCGAAGATGATAGTGAATGCAAATATGCAAAAAATATTGCAAGCAAATGGAATGCTTCCAAATGTCCTCTTGCATCAACATCTATCACTAATTTGGAGCAGAGAGTGGATATTAAAAAGCCAAGACTTTAACAGATCAAAACAAATACATAAATCTAAAATCAAAAGATATTGAATAATGCACTATTTTCGATATTTATTTATAAAAGGTTAAATAATTTTGATCTTTCAAAATTATTTAATTTAGAACCACAGAACCAGCCTTTGATCATTCATTGGCATTCCAATCATGATGATCTAATTCAGTGTAGGTTTTACTTAGTCTTCCATAGCATCTAACCACATTAGTGTGACCTTCTTCTAATAGTATTAGGTTGTCCCATAAGTTTATTTCGCAAATGAACACAGATAGCCATGGTTGAAGAAAACCCGCGATATACTATTCGCGAAATAGATAACAAGTTAGAAATTCCACGAACATCCATCCATAATCATCTGACAAAATTGGGCTACATCAATCGTTCAGATGTGTGGCTTCCTCATGAACTGACTGACTCAAATAAACTTCAGCGTATTTCAACATGCGATCTTTTTCTCCAACCACATAATAGCCAACCTTTTTTGAAGAGGCTTTTAACTGGATATGAAATTTGGATACTCTATGAGAATATCCAATGTAAATGGTCTTGGACCAAGGGTGCAGAAGCTTTAACTGTAGCTAAACCTGGCCTACATCCAAAAAAAAGTTTTGCTATGCATTTGGTGGGACTGGAAAGGGGTAGTTTATTATGAGCTACTTCAGCAAGATGAAACGATCAATCCAACAAAATATTGTTTTTAACTAAACAATCTAAAGGATGCAATTGCCAGAAAACGGCCAGAATTAGCGAACAGATGAGGCATTGTTTTTCATCACGATAACGCCAGGATAATGTGTCTTTGCTCGTCAGAAATAAATTATTATCATTTGACTGGGATGTTTTATCTCATCCTCCATACTCTCCGGACATTGCCCCTTCAAAATATTATTTATTTATTTCATTGAAAAATTCTTAACGTGGTAAAAATTTTAATTCAAAATTGATATAAAAATGTACCTTGATCAATATTTTTTCAATAAACCTGGGAAATTTTGGCAAGAAGGCATTATGAGGCTTCTGGAGAGATGGAGAAAGGTAATAGAACAGAATAGATCATATATTATTCAATAAATTTTGATGTAACACAAATAATTGTTTATTTTGTTCTTAATATGAAAACGAAAGAAACTTATGGGACACCCTAATATAATAAACTCTCAATTATCTGGAATAAGGCTGAAGAGAAAGAATACGGATAGCTGGAAAACACTTATCGTTTTGTTTGTTTTTGAGATTTTTTAAACAAATTTCTTAAAACTATTATATCATTGTTTCAAATCCTTTTTTTTTCAGTATAATCTAGCAAGCGTCATCTTCTTCGGCAAGAATCGTGCTTCCTGCAGCCAGATCTTTTTCTCATGATCAATAAAAAAGCTACCTACATTCCACCACTCGGCTACACAACGGCCCGATAGCAGAACGGACCCGCGTGCGAACACTCCGCTTCACGTTATCCAACGCTACTTTGATACTTAAACGCATTGGTCCATGGTCTGGATCAAAGATGTCATTTTAGGAGGTAAAAATTTTACAACCATAAGTCCATCACTTGTTTTCAATATGTTTTCGTTTGGATGAGAAGAAGCATTATCTAATAATAATACTGTTTTCATTGGCAATCCCTATTTTTTTTTAAAAACCTCTGGAATCCATTTATTTTTGAACCAATCATCAAAAATCTGTCTGTACATCTATATCCCTTTCTAGCTATAATAATCGACAGGAAGAGTTTATTCGAAAGATCGAGTCGTGAAGATTTGGTAATAATTTGGTAATACTGTTTGCGTTATTCGTTTTTAAAATAAAGCAATTTCCCTGTATATGATTTTCAAGAGAAATATTGATCAATCGAATTCTGTGTTTTGTTATTGAGTTTGTTTTAAATTTTGCTACTTTAAACACGTTTGTATGAATCTGAATTAGAAGGATGTTTGGTTGTATATATTTGGTGATATCCTCATTTTGCAACAGAATGCCTGCAGCGCGATATGGCGATGAATACAATACATTTCATGTAACATATTCGAAGAATAGCTTTATAAGCTCAATATGATCATAAATTGTTATGATGAAAGCTGTGAAGGACGTTGAAGGCTATTCGAAGCATCGACAATTTCGACATCCAGTTCCCATGATTCTATAATATATTTATATTCAATAATTTAGTACACAATATTGTATGCCATGTGTTTAATCAATATGCAAATTTCAAAACATCAATACCGTTGTTGCATATTGAAAAAAAAAATTGTATACCTGAGAAAAAAAAACTCCATAAATATTCTGGTGCGATGAGTTTACACCTCCACTTTACATTTATTACCGGTGTTGCAAAAACTCATAAAAAGAAGAAATATAATGATTATGGTGGTCATGGATTTCACAACCAAAACAATGGTCTATCAAAAGATCGTTCAAATTTCAATATAATCGATCATTCATTACTGATTTTAATGTGATAAATCATATTAAAAAAATATGGATGCTCGAATATAAATCTCAAGCGATACACATCCCAAATAAAATGTATGTCCATAGGAACCAAGTCCGACGAAGAAGATTCACCCTTTGCGTGTCTGGTTTAAAAAAGCGCACATAAGTGGCTATCAGTCACTCGCATGGTATTTTTGATATATGGTCGGTGGCCATCGGGGTCTTTATTCATTTTATCCGATCGGTTGGGTTGTGTGAAAACATTTCAATAAGCCCAACAATAGTGGGGCCCCTCCAGGGCCGGCCCGCACTTATAAATCTTTCAGGCGAACAAAAGCGCCGAAATTCCTAAGTGACCTTTTATGGGGCCAGCTCGCCACGGTCCCTCGCCACTCGATAAGGGATGAAGCCGAGGAAACCTCCGCTTTATTGGACTATAATAGAGGGTCACACTTTTTTATGGATAGGGTGGAACGGTCAATTGAATCAGGGCTATGCACACATTCGTGTTTTTTCTGCCCCCGACCAATAACATATTTATGAGGCTTATACAAACGTTAACGTGCATGGCTATTTTGCAGGCTGTAAATCTTTTTCATGGGACGATAAGTATTCTAATTTTGCCTCAAAATATATTTCCTTATATTTCAATATTTTAACTTAATTTAAAAACTGACCCCCGACGCCCCGCCCTGAATTCTTATGAATTTTGACGATGATTTCATGAACTTTTGATTTGAAATTTTCTTAAATTTTCTTCTTAAATCAATTTGGAGCTTTCGAGCTTTTATCTTCTAATTAATATATTAGCACTATTAATATAAGTATTAGGTTGTTCCATAAGTTTCTTTCGCAAATGAACACAGATCTAATCATGGCCATGGTTGAAGAAAACTCGCGATGTACTGTTAGCGAAATAGCTAACAAGTTAGAAATTCCACGAACATCCGTCCATAGTCATCTGACAAAATTGGGCTACATCAATCGTTCAGATGTGTGGCTTTCAGATGAACTGACTGACTCAAATAAACTTCAGCGTATTTCAACATGCGATCTTCTTCTCCAACGACCTAATAACCAATCTTTTTTGAAGAGACTTGTCACTGGAGATGAATGAAGGTAATAGAACAGAATGGATCAAATATTATTCAATAAATTTCGATGTAACACAAATTATTTTTTTCTTAATATGAAAACGAAAGAAACTTATGGGACATTCCAATAATTGTATTCTTAATAATGTGAATTTAAAAAATCCACTTATTAAATCTGGACATGATTACTGGATATCATTACATGAGGTATGTATTTGCATAAAAGCAATTAATTATTGTCATAAAAGAGTGTTATTTATTGTCATAAATATCTCGGCGATTTTGCAAGATATTCGGTCCATTTAAATGACTGATTCCATCAATATTCCATTATTTATCGAAGGGGCTTTTGTGATGACCCTCGAAGCGGAAAGCGATTCCCGGATCATATAGGGAGCGCTTCCTCTCGGCTTCCGATAAGATTTATTTATAGGTGTGCATGGTTGGTTAACAAGGGTTTCTCAACTTCCTGCGGTCACTGCATCAACACTTAACTTGTACATCACCCCTCAAAGCCTTCAAATTCTTCTATTATCACTTACATCTGTTTGCCGAGGGCTATCTACGAAGTTACGACCGCGGGTGGAACATACATAGGGTATATCAGATCACGACAAAGTATCAAGATATGGTAATGGACTCGTCCCGGTTTATCAAACAAGTCATGATGTTTGATAACTTATTTTCATACAAACTTGCAGGTCTTGGCCCCTGATCTGGGTTCAGAATAAGATGGAAATGCTTCCCGGCATTTCCAGAGGTCTTCTGATGTTTTCAGGCCTCATGTTCGGATTCCTGGCGTACGTAGCGGCGAAAGTACGTCGTCCGAACATACGTATGCCAGTTTATAAATTGTGGTTAACGACTTTGCCCCATGTTCGTAATTACTCACGCGGTTTCGAACCGTAGCCAGTGGAAAATAAGTCATGGCCCGTTGACCACTAGTCCACTACGTCTTATGCCAATTTCACCACACTGAGATCATCATACGCCTTTTAACTCTAACGAAACCGGAAATACACAAATGCGAGCCTCAATTTGATACAGCGGGACATTTTTTACTTAAAGCATATAATACAATCCCGAGCAGATACCAAAAACCTCTTAAATCCTCTGAATCTAATAAATTAGGATCGTGATTGCATCTTCCGTGCCCGAATCCGGAGCATACACGTGCTTGATGTCAAACAAACAAACGTATGATGTTATTTGAATACAAATTACATTATTACTTATTTGGCAAAACGGAGGTATGCATGACCTTTTCATATCTTGATTCGTATAATTTAGATCTTTTTCAACAGATAAATACATAATCTTTACATGCTAAAAGGATCGACAAAAATATTACCAGACTCATCTTATATCTTGTACGAACTACTACCAAAGCCTGGATGATTATTGACCAAGCTCTCATCACATGTTATAGATGCTGAAAATTTTATGATATTTAGATTAATGGCATCGGATTTGTATGCACAATGATCGAATGAATATTTCAGTCGAATTGGTCTCAGTTATATTTGATCACCCCTCGTACATTCGACATTCATGCGTTTATGACATAATTATTCAAATCAAATTGTAGACATCTTGGTCACGTATGATACATTTGGACAGCGAATCTCATTAAATTGATATACTTTTTGGCATGAAAAAATCATTTAAATTACCTACATAGAAGCGGTCCGGAATTGAATAATGAAGCGTTACCCACGGACGCGTGCACATACCTACGCTTATATGGATTTTTAGATGTTTTTGGTAGATACTGATATGACGCAAATGTTTTTTTTTTTTCAAAAATGTTTCACGTAAAAATAAGCTTTTATTACACCCCTCCCCCTTCAAAAAATGTGTGTATGTTTATTTTTTCAAATTATTTAAATATTAATAAAATTAAATAAATCACTTAAAAACACAATTATTATTTATAGAAATCATGAAAAATATTTGCATGCAATATACAAAAAATAACTACAATTGCAGACGTGTCCACGAATGGGTAAATTTATTTTAGCAAAATGAATTTAGAATAAAATGAAACAATTTGAAAACATTGATTAATAATCCCATTAAGCATTGATGCCTATGTTATTCCTGCAAGTGTAAACAGTAAGTTGATAAAGTTTTATCTCAATCGGATGAACGTTATGGAAGCGCATTAAATACGAACAAACAAACATTGATTTTTATATATATTAGATTATTATTATCATCCTAATCATATTGCAACCACATATCTATTCATCCATCAGACCACCCAAATCCTTATTTTATAGAGTTCTCTCTCGGTACAAATATAATAGTAAGACGCCTTCGTATTGCAGGTATCAGGTCAGTCCAAAAGTTGGACTTGATACTACGATATATCGGCGTTGGCACTTTTCGCGTGTATTAAGAGGGTTAATACCATTTTTCTAATACCTTCCTAAGACTCTTAAAAATTTGAATCTTAAGAAAGAGTCCTATATGTATCGCTGGATTATAAAAAATAAATATAAATTTGCTTGAACCATTGAACAACCATAAGATTGTATAGAGAATAGACAGGCGTACGTTTGATTTATTTATTCGGAATCGGTGTATTACACCCTTATTTTTTTTTAAATACAGCTTAAACCTCGTTGCACCCCATTCTGATTCCATTTACCAATTTATATTTTGTAATAAATGCTCTTCAGATTTTTCACATTCTTCATGTATAATGCCACAACATTTTTCGTTGTTAATATGATCGACTTCAATATTCCTAAAACGACATTGATAATAAGCATATGATTGATTTTCAAATTCGACTTGTCAAAATATTGGTTCATTAGCATTTACCGAGAACAGTGTGCGTTTTGAGGAAAATAGAAGGATGTAGTTTTCTCGGAATATCTATTGTTGAACCTAATGTCATGTCAACCAAATATGAAGACTTGTAATATTTTACCTGCGACATCTAAGGTGTGACTCGAATGAGCCTCAAACACCATAGCCTTCGAATACCATAGCTAAGAATTCAATTCTGAGGCTTGTAATGAGCACAAATTTATTGATGGCGATATCAAGTACAGTAAATCACAGCTAAATGAAACTCCCACGATGACTGCTATTAATTACGCCCTTCAAACGTTTAACAAACGCCGCGAATAAATTAATTCAATGCATTCGATGTTTTTACACATTCAGCGATCTGTCAAACGACTATTAAGTCTCAGATGGTTAATCAGCTCCGTAGTGGCCGACTGCAAGCAGACAGCAAGTAATAAATCGGAGGTCATTTGGCAGTCTTCCAGCGTTGACGATTTCCGGTCCGATAGCTCTGCGCATGTGCGCCAGCGACTTCCGCATGGTCGCAAATTATCTTAAAAGCCTTTCCTGACAATGAAAAAGAATATAAGTGACATAAAGATCACATGGCAACGCAACTAATCCATGACAATCTTCCACGCTCTGTCGGCCAAATCACAACTACTGGATTTACTGAGCGACTAAATCTTGGGCAACAAGCTGCAACTGTTTTCTCTGGATGCGATAATATTATTTTTTTACGAAAAAAAAAATGTTGTTTGAAAAGGGTGCAAAATTTAACAGATGTTCAAAGAAGACGAAAACAAGACTAAAGTCAACTGGGAGCTCTTGAGCCCTGTCAAAATTTGATGCCATGGGGATGTAAAATGTAGCTAGTTTACTGTCTATATGATTTTCTGTCCTAAAAAATTAATACGTGTTTTTTATTTAAAAATAAAAAAGATTTTAGAAATCGCTACCATAAGTCAAAGTTTCAGAAAAAAAGTTGTATGACCACTTAACTATTAATTTGACTTATTGATTCTGATATATTTATTAGTCTACTTTGAAGTGGAATAGCATGCAGAAAGACTCACTACTTTACTACAGTCAATCCTCCTCCCCTTCCCCCCTTTCTTAATTCTCTCCTGCGGGTACGTATTGATTGAGCTTGAGATTGAGCCCTGCCTTGCTCTTCATTTCAAATTCAGTCATTAGCAAGAGCACGCGCTTTTTGTTTCCCCAATTATACTTACTTATTTCAACTTATCATGGCGTCCATAAGCATTTACGGGAGTTTATTAATTAAAAATAAAACCAATATTTGGCTTATCGACCAATCAACACCAAATCTGCATCAGTAAAAGTTGACTTCTATTGGTGAAGTATTACGTTTATGCTGTAAACACCGGCTTGAGAAATGGAGCTTGTGTTCTTCTGGAGTAGAAAATGGAAAAAGATATGCTTTGTCTAGTTTGTCGCCATCATATAATGTTAATTATATTAGAAACTGTAGTGAATTAATCGCTCGGTCCGTCTAGTGCTCCTCATATCCAATTGTTTAAAAGCCTTAAGAAGAACTGAGACAAAATTAATCAAAGTGATTATAAAACACTAATTTATAATACCAAGTCCTCAAAAATCATAGAAAATGTTACTGCAGATAGGATTTCTTTTGTTCAAAAACAACTTGTGTGTATCAACTTCGAGATGACTATAAAGAGTTATTAAATCTTTCCATCATTTACTTGGGAGGAATTCCTGAAAAAGGAGTTCCATTTAGGAGGTCTGATGATCTTCACCGTGCTAAATGGATAGCTAAAGATATGTTATCTAAAAAAAAAATTTAAACTGACGAAAATATATTTGTCTTTTCATAGTCGTAATATATACAAAATACTGATTTCAAGCCCCTATCGGATATTCAACACCATGAAACGACTTATAATTATTAAAAGACCTGGTATCCTTTAAAAATATAAACAATTCAATGGCCAAAGTTGCCATGAAAAAAATACTGGACCATTTATGGTACTTATCGGAAGAGTTGGTGTCGTTTGCATTTTTTGACGACGAACTTTCAATTAAAGATAAGCAAAATATGGTAGATGAACTAAGAGTCGAAGGTATAAAAGATTGCCCGAAAAGAAAAAGTATTGATGTCGAACACATCACCCAAAAAGCATAGAAGACTTTGTGACTAGCAACTCTTTACCATTTTTCCAGATACTAGGTACCTCATCACAGTTTTTGAATAAAGATGTTGAAATTTGGTAGGATGACAGTGTTTTAATTTTTTTAATGAAAATTAAAACCTTGGTAGCGATCCCTAAATATTATTTTAAAATATTGAAAAAAATAATGAAATAATGTTTTAGGGTGGAAAAACAAATGGGAGGTTAACCGGTCGAATATTACCCAAATAAGGATCACCCTAGTGTCCATGTTAATTCGAGCCTGAATTTAAGATGGCTCTAAGGACTTTGAGTACGGTGATGTCCTGCTCAAAGGAGACGACAGCTTTGGACAAAGCTTACAATTAAAGCTAAAAAAAATAGCATATAAAAGTATTTTATACGAAGAGAAATTTGAATTTAAATCAAATATTCTTCATTATTAAGTTCCTTCATTACATTTGCTAGAAAATCTAAATCAATATATCAAAGTCATTTTTCTAAATGGTCATAAAATTCATCTTTAAATTAAACGAATTCCATCGTCTGCGGTAAATCATTGATTCATCTTTTATGGTCCTTATCGCTAAAAACGATGAACATCACCGTTTTCATATTCCAAATGAGTATAAAATCGATAATGGATCGTATCTAGTATCTGACCATTATATGCTGAAAGCCAAAAGCTTTAACAGCTCTTCCTGGTGTATGAAACAATGATGCAATAAAAACTTTAGTGCCCCGTCTGTACGCAATAACTGACTTCAACATTGGATTTATATTTTTGCATCCATCATATAATTTAACGAAACGGAAAAGATTCATACCTTCTTCGGATTCAATAGCAAAAGTTCAAGTCATTTCAAGGAAAAATCATTAAACATCATCGTCGGGTTTTAAATTGCTAAATATATTACGATCATATACTTGCCGATGCATTCAGTATCAAAATAAAATACTTTTCGCCATTATAATAAAATGACCAGTGCTTCTAAATGTCAATAAATAGAATCATGCATTGAATATGATATGAAAAAAATAGCAGTTCGAAGCCCTGATCCATCCATCACACTCTAAATGGTTACTCAATTTCTAGTGTTTATAAAATATTTGGTGGAAAACTGTGATTATGAATTATATTTAAATATAACACCTTATTCTTCCGCAGCAAATAAATCTTTTTATAACAAAAACTTTGGGTTCGAAAAATTAAACCATGATTTTTCTGTAAGTATGAGTACTTATAATCTTTGCAATGGTGTTGATGTTTATATTTTCAATGATATCGTCATCTAGGTATCTAAGTCGTATTCTAACAACCTTACCGTCGCAAACTTTCACGATAAATTTGTTTAAAAAATTCGCTCGTGTTTGGCATGCCCGGTCGAAATGTGTCGATGACGGTCCATGAACTATCCAGCTAAGGTGTGGACATAAAAAATGTATCAGATTACGTGCCCGAGTGTGGCCATCCTCCGCCATCCATTGTTACGGCCCCACTATGAATAATGAATGATATTTTTACATCACGTCTTATCCGGTCCACGCCCAGAATTCTTGTGAATGGACCCAGATATCAGTCCTGGACCAGCGAAGATAGCATCGTAATGCCTGGATCGAACGGCAAGTCATTGTGTCCGTAGGGATTGGCCTGTCATCTTTTTGGGCCATTTCAAAATCGTCATCGTCCACGTACAGATACTGCGTGTATCATTACGACGAATTAGCATTCGGTCACGAAGAACTATAACAGTCGAATTGGAAGTTTCGACCTTCGACGAATGGTCCATTAGATGCCTGAGGCGAAAAGAGCACACCGGCGGAGCAAATTATCAAACTGTTGATGCATGATGATGACCTTTACACTTCGATGTGCCAAAGTCTTCCTGTCATAACAGGCATTATGTGACTTAAATTTGAGGCACGTATGTTGTTTTACGACCGCATGAAGTAAGCGATGATGCTGGACAGGTCGAAGATGTGTATCTGGAGACGGTCATAACGAATGCGACGTATTTTTGAGCCGCTTAAATCGCATACTAACAAGGCATATGCGTTCAACGTGATGAAGCCGAAAAATGGCCAAGAAAAAAATAAATGTGTGTGCTATACAATGATAAAATAACGGAACTACCACTTGCTTCATATTTATATATTTTTTTAAATATGTTTATTGCATAGATGCCTAATAAAAGCCTTCAACGATGAGTGTATGTCACGACTGAGATTTTTTATTAGGGTTAAAGAGACTTATTTTTCACCCTATTAACCCTCATTATCTGCTTTTGAAATGATTATCTATCAAATTACGCATAATCATCGCCTTAAAATCATTATTCTTCACAATCTGACCTAAAAAAAAACATTTACTAACACCATAGCGTATATTTTCAATATATAAACACATCTTTTGAATTGGAATAAATATAATATCAACAAAAAATAAATATCATATCTAAGTAAAATCATATTTAAAAGATAAGAGAATATTGCTATATTAAAAACCAGCCATCTTCATAGATTCCACCCACAAAGATTTACGAATAAAATCAACATTTGATCTATGGATATGACATAATAATTTAGGGGAAGAGATTCAAGTCCACAGGTAATCAGTGTTATGCAAATTAAAGCAATTTCAGTCTTAATAGAAATAATATTTTTGTTTCAATCTCATAATTACTGCATTTATCTTATCTAACGATATGTAAATCAACACACAATTTAATAGGCATACAAGAGTGTCTCAGAATGGAATGCACTTTAACACAATGATACCAATTCTGTCATACCGGATATATTCGTAAGATTTATTTTGCTAATAAAATCCACTAAATAAATACATCCCTAGACATAATAGATATACCCATGAAGATTTTCGTTTTTTAGATGAAAGATTTAAATTCTCACTTTTTATTAAGTCGCCTAAAAATGGCATTTCGGGTTTCATTTTTAGAAGTTATTCGCATGCGTTAGTGCGATTGTTCAGGTACTTTTCGCCTTCTTCCTTGTCTCCACACTTTCCCGATTTTTTTTAGATTTTTTTGAATACTAGACCATGAGTATCCAAGATTGGCCGATATTCTTTCAATAGTTGCTGTTGGATTACTTTCGATTTCAGCAGTGTAGGGGCATCCACCTTACGCAGTCTTCCACTTTCAGGGCAATTCTTTAAATCGAAATATCCAGATCGAAATTTCTGGAACCAATTTTGACATTTGCTAATACTTAAAATATCACCCCGTATATCATAAATATTTTTAGTAGTTCTTCACTCGGCGAAAATCGATCCATTGTAAATAAGGTTGTTAAATTTGAATTTTAAAAATCACAATTTATTATTGATGAGTTTAGTCATCGAAAGAGTACAAAACACGACTTGAATATATAGCAACCTAAGTGCAACTAGTCCCCAAAAGCAGTCAAGTAATCCATCGAAAACCATTTTGAATTCCACTAATATATTATTAAGATCAAGCTAAAATGTTCATCATCAATGAATCCAGTGCTATTTGCTTTCAAATTTAGGTTCATTTTTAGACAACAACCTCTTGGATGACATATTACATCGTGATAATCAAATGATGTCTTTTTATGGTATTATGGATAATTTCTACAACATCACCTGACTTATGGTACGGAAAGCAGCTACATTGTTTATGTAATTATTTCTACAAAGCTGATTCTTTCTCATTTTGTTGCTTTGATGCTGTAAGTAAACAAAGTGGCAGTTTACTGCGATTAGGCTAGATAAAAGTTGCAATACTTATCTAGCTTGTAGTCCTAGCCACCTTGTATTGAAAGTAGAATTTCAATTTCAATCAAGCTGAATTTCTTCATTTGATAGCAATTTCTTATGATAATCCAATAAATCTCAAGTATTTAAAATTATTGCATAAGGGCTTTCATACAGACATCAAAAATTTGATGGGTTTTTAAATGGCAGGAATACGTCAAATGCTATTTGCTATCGATATGTATATATAAAAAAGTGATTTCAATTGTGTTCCAAAATTATCAGATTCGCAATTTTATACGCTAGAATGGCACATATAAGAGATTTTGTTTGGATAAGGCGTGACAATATTCATACGTTCTTTTCCGGAATTATGTACGTAATCCAAGAATTGGGTTGAGACGTATTTATCTATTTCCTGTCCTTTAATGGTTCCGCGTATTGGATTACCGGTATCGAATTTCTTTATTCGCGACAAAAATGGCATTCATAAAGATTCCCAAAAATTTTGATATCGCAATCGATTCGCAGATTGAGGGCGTCTTTTATGGGGTCCATTCATATTTTTTCAACTGCGGATTTGCGACGACGTCTTCGTGAGCGTCGCAACGACAAAAGATCACGCAATTCACAATGGCGAAATATTATTTTCATAGAATATTATGTTCTGCGTATTACATTTGCGAGAAAATTAATATTTTGCGCTGGCAAAATGTATGCTTTAAATAAATGCAAAACATATTTTGTGATTGGGTCCGTATTCAATTGCTTTTGGGGGTCCTCGAGTGTCCAGTTTGTTGATGGCATGTTGGACGGATTTAAATATTATCTTTTGCAGATCAAACAATGCATTAAATACCTACGTTGCTCATGCTCCCAGATAAGATTGGTCAATATCATAAAAGCATTTATAGGCAGGACTAAGACATCCGACGAAATGGACATGCCATCATCAACGAACTATCAAAATGGTTATAAACACATTTAATAAGCATTGCATACTTTTGTCAATTATTAAACGTTGCCTCATTAGTTATTTGTTATGGAAATGTTGGTTTGCATTGCTTGGAATTTGCGCAATATTTCGCTGTTTGCATGCAATAAAGGATTGCAGCAATTGTCTAGTTGGTCATCAAATGACACATCGCGATATCAAAAAAGTCGTAAAAGGCTTTGTCTGGTATCTAGGTGTTTAATTTTGTTCGCATATAAGGAGATAAGTGTATTTTGTGACCATTGCATGATCTAATTTGCTTTAATTTAGTAATTATACCCATAATGACTAAGCAAAGCGAATGACTTCATGTCTGAATATGTTGGAATACCTTAATTTTCACAACGAAAAAAATATTTCTAATGCAGATATACAATGATTTTGAATTTAACACATTTTTTGCTTCTTCAAAAATGGAATGATCTTGATTAAAATAATATAACACCAATTATTTAACCAAGTCTAGGCCTTGTTTAACGCTTTTTAGGTATAATCTTAAATGACATTTCCACCAAATTTGTTTCATCAGCCCCTTTGTTTAGCAATAAATAATGAATATCATCGACAATCATATTGTTAAAACCATTACGTCTTTATAGACTCTGTTTTCAGCTGCTTATTCTAATTATGACACCTTAATTTGGATTGAGAAACACATTTAAGGTGATAAAATAAATATTTCTAGTATACTAAATACATTCCGCCCTTATACAACACGATACTACAATAACACATTTTTTAAATTACACGGTTGGCGAATTATAACATCACATACACTTCACACAAAATATAAAAAGTATCGATCGATTATCATGTGAAAAAAACGATAATTTTACAATACTTTATCAGAAAAAAATTGTTTGAAAATTTTAAGAAGTGATTCTCACAATATAATATTAAAGTTCGAGGAGACACTGCTTCGGCAAATATGCCAAAATATATTAATGCTTGGAATTGGCTAATAAATTATTACATTTTTTAATAGAAAATTATTCTCTTATAATTAAAAAAAAAGTGCTTAAATGCCAAAAATGCCAACATTTTGAATGTTTTAAAAGTGATAAAAATCTATAAGCGATCATTGAAAGGAATCAAATAAATAGAATTATAAGAGCTTATGATATTGAATGTTATTTTTAATAAATACATATTTGCATATTTTTGCATTTTTTATTGAAAAAAAAATATTTTTTTACAACACACCATCATTTAATAAGAACTTCACGTTACGCGGTTTTCGATTGCAGAAAGCTTTTGTGTTATCGTATTGGCGTGTATATGAGGAAAATTTGGCGTGTCATATATTTTAAATTTATTTACTACGTTCTTTCAGATTTATCTTCATCTCCTATCTTTATAAAATGCAATTTTACGATGCATCAATGTGCTGTGAATAGTTTATGAGAACGTATGCAAGTGCGCCACCTATCGAAGAGTTCGCGCATAAACGCCACACAAAATAATTTTCTACTCGCCGCTTGGCGGCGCTGTTTAATTTCCGCATACAAAAATGCACTTAGTACGGAACGGAACCACATATCTCCATCATTGCATTTTAATGCGAAAAACAATATTTTATTTAAATAATTTGAATCGAATTCACGTGTGCATGGAATATTTTTATATTACGTAAAAAATGCATTTTATTATTTGGACAAAAATCATTACATAATATGATATTCCACCTTAAAAAAAATCATTCAAAAATTGAAATAAAAGTATTTACAAGTAAATAATTCGATATCATTACAATATATGCACCCTCTAGAAATGGCGACCGGCGTGACTTAACGCAGATGTAGAAAACATGTCTATGATGTAATGAAAGCCGTATATTATAATTGTGCAAGTCGTATAATAGAACCTGCATTCGGAGACTGGATTAACTAAATTTTCCGCCCCTTAAGAACTTAGGGAAACGAACAGTTTTAATTAGCCACGGCGAGGTACCGTTAGACCTGAGGCCTGCCCTATTTGCAGGGGCGAATCAACCACCGCAAAAAATCCAACAAGATTCTTATAAATGCTCCGATTTAAATTTTCTTTGAAATATAAAATAAGCTCAGTATTACATTAAATATAAATGACATGATCAATTTATGCATGGCGATTAAATTTGCTTTATATATTGTTAATGTCGATTGAATATCCGTCGTTTTTCATATTAAAAAAATGTTTTATATGATTTTTATTTTTCGACGTTGAAAGACTTTTATTTGGATTCTAATTGGGCCCTGCGTTGGGTAATGTTAATAATGCGACCTGCACCCAGTAATGGAACCGTAAGTTATTATGGTTTTCATTCATATATGCAGTGAAAGATCATAAAGCTCAGGCATACATGTCCAACATGGGGTTGAACAAAAAAGTTGGCCAATTATGCTAGCTTTACTCTCAAGCCAGTATAGAATTTTCACGTGTACCACTGCTCTCTTTGCGACATTTTAATTGAGCGAGTTTACTGAGACGTAGTTGAAATGCTGCTCTGAAACAAACTTTTCATCCAGATTTTATTTCTCTAAAAACGCATTTTTCTTCAGAGCATGTGGCTTCAAGTTAATTTCATATTCAGTGAAAAAATTCCACTCAAGCAATAATGAATGTACATTTCATTGCCTTTCAAAGTTTTCTTGCGCGAGGTCTTTCATTGCTGTATTACAATTGGTATAATGGCTTGTAGAACTGCACAAATTAAGCATTCTGCAAGTCCGACCCAACTGCTGAAAACGTTGAATCTGAATAGCCATCACAATTAATATCCTTGCAATATTTAAATTAAATCGAAAATTAAGATTACAACGGTAATTTGATTTGAATTTAAGAAAAAACATATCAAAATGAACGTGTTCGCTTAATACAGATCCAGACTTCCAAGTCGGTCGAAGACTTCTGACGCCAATAAATGACGCCATGACCAAACATCAATTTATTTTCTAGACGCTTTTGTGCGAAAAAAATACTTATCAGATACCCTTGAAGAAAAGCTGAAGGCACAATAAAATTATATATATATATTGAGTCATTCAGAAAACCATACAAAAATTCTCTATATTTCTCGCCGGGTAGTATTTTTAGACATAATTATATTTATTGACGTGTTTTTAATTGTATTAATCAAATTATGATAGATAAAAATCGACATGCAAACCCATTGAGAATTATTATGAATAAAAAAATGCTATTTTATTGTGAAATATCTTTAGCGCTATAAATACCGTTGCACAAGGTTTTTATTTTACTCGACCATTCTATTTTACATGCATCAAAACTGATTGACTCTGTCCGTCTTTATAATATACACTAAATTGTCTAATCCCTCTTTTCTTCGTTATCGTTATGTTCAGGTATGGTATCCGATCGCGAGCCGTTAATTCAGCGGTCCGAAAAGCGGACCGATTGAGCATACAGACCTTATGACCACTCCTTCCTCTTTTAGAGCGTTTTGCGACATTTTCGTTAATGAATACGTATAATATGATCATGGAAGTTCATACAAAGACTAATTTACATAGGTGGCTTGCGCCAAATGAGGTCGTGAGCGAGACTTGACTTCACCATATCCAAAAAACTTACTTACTGGCCATTTGAAGTTGAGAATGAGCGTATCTTCGCGGACATAGTTATTAGATTTAGGTTTTGCACCTTGCTTTGCATTTTTATTGAGTAGACTGGCGTGATCCTGAATAGCGGGACACATCCTCATGACGCTGTTTTTGTTTCATTGTGAGCAAATGCGGCACTGGCTTTGGGCACAGCTTTATCATGTCTAAATTTTCAGCCAATATGCGATGTAAAACATTTTTTACAATGCCTACCATGTATGTAAGCTCGCGTATTTTCAGCATTTCTGGTGTGGTTAACTCACTTGATCCATTTTATTTTTCTTTATTTATTCCTGAATTTACACACAGACTGCTCTAAATATTTATTTTTTAAGTGAATACTTTGCACAAAAATAGATTAAATAAACTTTTTCTTGGATCGCGCTCATTCGTCACATCAGCGGTCCGAAAAACGGACCGATTGAGCATACAAACATTGTGACCACTCCGTCCTCTTTCAGGGCGACATTTTGCGACATTCTCTATTATCTATACGATCGCGGAATTAACGTAGCGTCTAGATACTTTCTATCTTAGTATTTTTTTTTTTTACTACAGTGGCCGCCATCTATACGTTACAAATTGGGTAATTTTGGGAATATCTTTGTGTATTTTTTTAAAACATACATTATAATAGTATTTAATGTATTGCTTGCTGGATTATTCATTAGATTAACACGGATTTAACCCTACAAACCATGTAAAAAAGGACAATAATATGTTTATTGGAACAATGATGTTTTTTTCGATATATTTTTTGAAAAAGAACATGTCATTTTTGGTTTATTGCATTTGGCTGAAATGTCAATATATGGAGCTAAGCACTCTTTCAAAATGTAAATCAAATTATTCAACCCAAATCTAGGCTCTGCATTTAGGATAAATTGTTTAATAATTTCATAGTTTCTATCTGTGTTACTTATTACCATCTGAATTTTGGGTTACTCCAAATACTATTTCCATTAAATTTTCTCCATGAGCGTCTTTTTCCACCAGCAAATCCTATGGTGTTTTTATCACTGTATATTCCCATAAATTCATTTTTCGCTTATCTGTACGAACTAATCATATCTATTGTTCCACTTTTTCCGCTAATAAAAGACTTAATGGGGTGAATTATAGTTCACGAAAGGCGCGATCAAGCGCAGAAACCATGACAGTTAACCGGGAAGTCATGGACATGTACTCCTTTATCGCCGTCTCTATTGGACTGGTATATATATGCTGCAGCACATAGGGTGCTGTGCATCATCTTAAATTCAGGTTCAAGTTGTACAAAACTTAGAATAAAAGGAAATGGTGGAATACGTTGTTGATAGTCTGGATTCTTATAGGACTATGCGAGCCATACAATGTAGATTGAAACATTAAACATTTCTATGTAGTTATACACTGATGAAAAGATTTTTTCACTTTATCTTATGAATTCAAATTTTCTTCTTGATCATTCAAAATATTAAGTTTTAGATTATTGTCATAACATATTTTTTATATTGAATTTATTGGCAATAAAATATTTCTTATGATTCATCCAATTCCTATAAGATCATGGATCTATTTCAATCTAGATGTGCATGCATAAATTTGTAGTCAATTCCATGATTTTGCGGTTTAACTTGTTATCCCAAACATCCTGGGTTCAAATTAATATCATATATGATTTGTAAATATATTTAATAAAATATATATATTTAGCAAACATCATGTCAAAGAAACTGGCAATGATTCCATAGAAACTAATTAAAACATGCAATCCTTATATATATAATATTATAATTTTTATATATGAGAATATATAAGTAGTACACTTAAAATTCTATTGTATGTACGACGTTGTACACAAAATTGAAAATTGTACATTTTCCTAAATAATACATACCATGTTAAAATGAAAAATGTTTGTTTCTCTTTATCGTGTTATTTCAAATCCGTGCAAACCAAAACGTGCAAAAAGAGGATATAGCGTATAATACTCTCATAAATCTAGTACAAATGTCATCGCATAAAAATTCCCGCTCAAAGAGTCTGTGATAAAGTTTTTCAATATCAATTCCAATTTGACAGCGACTATAATTTGCAAGTCTGATTCTTCCCATCAACCTTGACCTCGTCGAGTTGAAAGAGCGTAACAATCGTTGAACTCAATTAGCGCTATTTGAAAAAGAATATTTATCTCGCGAAAGTCCTAGAGAAGACACCCCCACGGAGGGGGTGCGCCGCTTCCTCTTTAAGAACAATTCATAAATTATTCACTTGTTACGAGGCAGGGCTCCCGACCTAGCACAACGAAGCGTAAATGTTTGTACTACGCCGGCTAATAAACGCTGCATCGACTCCCACTTTGCTACAATTTACTCAGGAAAAATTCTTCACACCCCACTTGCGCCGCTGAAAAAAGCGGAGAAAGGCGAGAGAAAGCTCGCGAGGAGACTCCCCCGCCAGGAGTCGGAGACTGGGCCAGACAGGCGGCGGGAAGAAAGCGAAAGAAAGGCATTGGCAATGAAAAATCAACTTAACGTGTAAAAAGTAATTATCCCGTTCTCACTTGTCGGTGGTTCTACAAAACAAATCGCCCCTCTTTTTCTGACACGCCCGGGGCGACGTGCGCCCATCCCTCTCGCCGTCACTGCGCCTTTTCCGCTTTTTTCTTCCTTTCCCATCGTCTTCTCTTTATTTTTAGTAAAGCTTTGTAAAGCGATATCCATCAAGTATTACCAATGCCAAGGGTTAGCCCCTCAATTATATTATTAAATGATCATAATAAACCATATTGCTAAAACATATTTTTAGATCAGAAAGAAACATTTCCTGAAAGTAATTCTACCCCAAAATATATCCAGAAAACATACAATTTCTTACTGCAGATACTAAAAAAATATCTTTATCTTAAGGTGTGATCTTTTTATAAAAGATCATCCAAATAGAACGCTTAGATGTCAGCACAGCATAATGTTTACACGTGACATTTTTTCAAATAACATAAACCATTTTGTTTTAGTAGAAGGTAGTACAATTTAAACTATGTATAAATTGCAACAACGCGTTTATAACAAAATTTTGTTTATCGAAGAAGCTTATTTCATTATGGATGGATTCGACAATAATGTAGTATTTCGGGTGATGAAAATTCTTTTGTTATTCAAGAAAGATGTCTGCAGCCAAAAAAGTTATTGTTTGATACACATTTTGGGTAAATTAAACCATTAGGTCACATATCTTTATCATCTTCATTCCATTATTCACTTGAAGATCGATCAATTCCAGTTGAAAGTCTTTTGAAATATGATCAATTGAAATAATTTTCCCTTTAAATCAATAAATCAATCCACAAAAGCTGTCTGTAGTACATCAATATGTTTTAGATACATTTTCACAACATGGAAATTTTATATTGAATGAACAAGTTTATTTCGTACCTGTTGTATACTCTTTTAAACTACCTACAGGTTATATAACAAATCACTATAGAAGAATCTTTATCATGAATACACAACCAAATTTTAAAAAAAGCCAGAGACTGGATGAAAATCTTTAGAGACCCGGATCCGTAGTTTGTTGACCACTGCCTTACACATATAGTGAATCTATTATAATGCTATTTTGGTAGCTATTATTATAATTATTTTTATTAATTAACGACCCTGCCCTACTTTATTAATTATCTCATTATATTATTACAAATTTACAGAATCAGAAAAATCGAAATGTTCGATTGGAAATATTTATTCTTCCTTATTTTTATAGTTTTTTTTATGTATATAACATTTTCTTAAATTTCATCACAAGTTGTCAATCGAAGATTATTAACTAAAGGTCATTTTCTACGGTTCATCTTTTAAAATCCAAATTTGAACATGAATTTGAACATGGCTTTAAACATTTTTATAATTGAAAACATATACAAATTATCATCAGAATATTAATTATTCAATAGTACTTTTAAAAAATTGTTTGATGTTTTAGAATGTAAATAATATATATATTCAATATTCGTCAGACTCTTAAATAACCTGGTCTATTTTTAACATATTTTTGCTGATATGCTGAGATCTTCCACTTTAAAGCTCTGAACTGCGCCACTCCTCGCGCTTATGCTCCATGATGAACGGCCTTATACGGATCAATTTGCTAACGAAGTGGTGATAAAAATTCGATATTCTTGGCCAAGGTTTTGATTGTTCGTGGAGAGAGAGAGACTCCAGCTGCGAGACCGCTGGGGAGCTGGTTAGAAGAATACGTCTTCCCGCAGCGAAGGATGTCGACTAGCGTTAATCTCCGAATTGCGTTCACACCGATTAATAGAGCTAACAGAATAATGCCATTGAATCACTTGTCTTCAAAATGTACTCTTCCAAGCATTGTCATTTTGGATAAGAAGATAGTCAAGTAAAAATATAAGTAGAACCCAAAATGGTTTTCATTTTATTGCTTGTTCGTTTTTTGGGATTAGTTGCACTTAGGCTGCGGTGTTTTGTGCTCTTTCTGTGACTATACTCATCAAGAATAAATTGTGATTTTTAAAATTCAAATTTAACGACCCAATTTACAATGGATCGATTTTCGCCGAGTGAAGAACTACTAAAAATATTTACGATACACTGGGTGATATTTTAAGTATTAGCAAATGTCAGAATTGGTTCCAGAAATTTCGATCTGATTATTTCGATTTAAAGAATTGCCCTGGAAGTGGAAGACTGCGTAAGGTAGATGCCCCTACACTGACAGCTGAAATCAAAAGTAATCCAATAGCAACTATTGAAAGAATATCGGCCAATCTTTGAAATGGGGTCTTTACTCTAATTATGGACGCAAAAATCAATGGCTATCGAAGGGTCAGGTAGCCAAACTGATCCCTAAGCCCGGCCTGACAACAAAATAAGTATTTTGTCTGTTTGGTGGGATTGCAAGGGTATCATTCAATTTAAAACACTTAAGCCTGGACAAATAATAAATGCAACAGATTTGGATGGAAAACAATTCGACATCTTTCTTATTCTCTAGACATCGCTTCATAGGATTTCCATCTTTTTAGATTTATGCAACATTATTTGGATGGGAAAAATTACAAAACATACCATGAGGTCAAAAATGAACTTTTAGAATCGTTTAAATCTCGTGATTTTTTTATGACAGAGGCATTAAATTGTTTCCAGATAGATGGAGAGAGATTATAAATAATGATGGAAATTACATATTGTAATAAGTGTGTGTTGTAATAATATAAATAAAAAATATGAGCATTCAAATCTTTCATGTAAAAAACGACAATATTAATGGGTACATCTTATATATATATAATTAATAATTAAGAACACTTCCAGGCGTGAAAATTAAGGACCAACTGAGGTCAAAAGTTTGTTGATTTACTGTGACACGTTTTATGGATACCTAATTAAATATTATTCATCCGTTCACTTTGTTTATGAACTTGCTGAATCCATATCAAATGCCTCGTTTATTTACGAGATAGATTTCTCAATGAGAAAAAAATAATTTGATAACATTTTTTCAGCCGTAAATATTTTGTGGAGAAACGAAGGAGCCCTAAACGGAGCCGTTTAATTCATTACTTAATTAAAAGAAAACGTCCGAATAAGTGATATTGAGTTACGGCTCCCTCGGCGCCACTGTAAATACTTAATAAAGCCTTCGGGGGAGAAAAATTGTATAACCACATTAAGTGAAAAGGCTTTCAGATTTTGCAGTCATTTTTTCTGCTTATTAGCGCTTCTTTATAAACAAACATAAAAGCTGCGCTTTTTCCTAGCGCGCATTGGTGCTTGTCTCTACATATCAGCATTGCAGCTTTTCAACCCGGCCAAGCCATAAACAGCTGAAAGCGGGCATCCAAAACGACTATGCGGCCGCTAATTAACTATGGGATGGATTGGCTACATCCCGAAAATGGGAAACGGGGAGAAGCTCGTATAGGTGAATGTGCACATCGCCCAAATCCGCTGTCACTAAAATCAATTATAGCGGCTGTCTTCCCGGCGAAGCCTATTGGCGACGCCACGTCTAAGGCAAACAGGCTTTCATTTAAACCAGTAATTCCAAACATTTGATGAGTGAACGTATTACGACAGCAAATTCATGGCCTAGCCTTTGGCATTAGAATTTAGATAAATCTTCAACGAGGCGCCATTTCAATGAAGTGGCATCCAAAGCTTTGAACGATATTTTTCTCATTGAATTTATCCCAATAAATGTATATTCGTGCCTTATACAAATTTAGTTCTATTGTCTATTAATTATAACAGAATCCTGTCCTTAAAATACTACTAGAAGATATCGTCAGCTTGATGTTGTAATACAAAATATGTGTCAGTCATCCACCAATAGCTTGTATTTCATTTCTTAATATCATTCATTTCTTAATTAGAAAAATTGAGAACAATGTACAATTAGACTTCAGTAAAAACAATCATATATCCACCATCATTCGTCTAAATGTAATAAAACTATACAATATTGTAATAAAAACTACATAATAACTATATATGATAATACACTCAGACCACTTTTTGTGCGATTTCGAAGTTATGCGGTTTTTTTTAAAGATTTTTTTCCTTTTTTTAAATTTCATAAAGAGTACGTATTGAGACATTTTGGATAAAATAGGAAATAAATCATAAATACTAACCGAAATTCGGGAAAAAATATAATTTGGGACTTTGTAAATCATATTGCATCTGCTATCGCTGAATTAAGACCACGCCCTTAATTTTGGATTATTTTTCTAATGTTTCGACTTTTAAAAATACATTCTCCAAAGGAATTTCTAAAATTCCAACTACTTACGAAATTATAGCTATTGTATTTTAGTAAGGTGGCTGGCAACTTGGCCGGTCCTACCAGAATAAAATCTTTTAACGCGTTTTTCTCGAAAGTACTTTTTCCAACACGGTTGACATTATATCTCAAGTTTTGATTTCATAATTTACTTCAAACTGGGTATGAATCTTCTCTATTTAACCCTCTATTATTCCTACCAGATTTGTGTCAAAATTTATTTTTTAACTATTTAAAAAAAAATAAAAGTGACAAAATGAGCCCATAAAATGATATGACTGAATTTTTTTAAGCAGTTGGCATTTTGTGATTTTTTTTTTGAGTTAAGGACTATAGTGGCATCTTTACTAATTATTGATTATATTGCTGGAAAGAGAAAATCTACACAAAACAATGATGACATTGACACTAGGTATACTATTTCTTCCGAAGAAGAGAGCGATTTTGAGGCATATCGAAAATCGCAACAAAAATTATCATGCAGCAATGATAGTTTGTAATTAAAATAATTAGTGTTTTTCTAGGCAATTGAGATGCCAGATGTCAGACATCCTCAAAATTTTATCAACGATGCAAAACTCTATTTAAATGTTCACAAAAAAAAATACTTTTTAATTCCCTTATTGTTTTCCTGTTTTTTTTATGCGATTTTGAATATATTTTGTATGGCTGTTTCAAAGTTATGCTTTTTTTAAAATCCATGGAATTCATCTTCACTTTTACACTTCACGAAATGTTTGGAACTTGACTGAAATGAAAACAAAAATGAAAAAAATAACGGTTCGAATGCCAACATTTTATACATGCAAATCTGTAGTATTCTATAATCTTAAATCATATGTAATATAAGAATCATTTAAATAATTTAAGAGATTGGTTTTACAATTCCACTTTGTTCATGAATGTTCCACATATTCATGGAAAATTAATGATGAATAAGTTAATATTGCGAGGGCTCACATAACGTATCGTAAAAATGCCGACACCTACTATAATATACGATAGCAGTTTATTTGATGGCGTCATAAAAACTATATTACTTAACAAAATTAAAGCAAATTTACGCCCACACCTTCGGCAAAATACCTGTGTAGCTTGTAATTACATGTAGATAGGTCTTAGAGCCACTAATGCCAGTTGAAACGTTTCAAATTTGGTACGCACCCATCCCACATGCCTCCAGAAGGTATGAGGAAGCTTTTGAGGAGAACCTGACTCCTCAGGCCTCACACCATCTGGGGATGCAAGAAGAAACCTTAGCTTTTTAGACGATATACCCATTAATCGAAATAGACGTGCTAATGAATAGCCCTACTATACTATACACCCCCGCATGATAAGCGTGTCTTAATCTAATGTGGATATTGACTTTTTGTCTAAAAACCGCTTACTTGGCTACCGATGTTTAACACTATATTTGTTGTTAAATATAAAGTAGAAGTTTTTAATTAAAATTGGATCCTTTAATTTAATTATTAAATACAAATTTAATGTAAAGCAGACGGATTCGAAATAATTTAAAATTCTGTAATGAAGCAATTTTTAAAAGCAAAGCATAAGGCTATTTTTCTTTACCCATTCTTATTCCTGAGGCAAACTGCTCTATTGGTATTAGCTCTTCTGTTATTAGCGATTCCGAAATTCGGCGAAGCCTTTTCCCTGAGGAGAGCTTCCTAGGAGGTTTCAATGTACCAACAAATCAGAGATACTTAAATATACCACATTTATTTAAATTTAATTTAAATTCTTATTTGACACTCAGTAATCGTCAAAGCGATTTTTGTCGTTGAATAGATACGTAACAACTAGGGAATCCAATCACGAGCCAAAATTTCGATCCCGGGATTTCGGAATTGCATTAGACCATCCCGGGATCAGTACCGGGATCCCGGGACCGTAATTTTCAATGGTTTAAGAAATGACGTTAATAAAAATTCAAATACTATTTTGAAAATATGTCCAAAGTAACATTAAAGCATCGAGTGTTTCGTCATTTAGTCTGGATCTGATTTAGGAAGCCAGGCAACTTGCTGCTGAAAATGCACGCTCAGCCTCCACGCTCGTTGGAGGTATCGTCATCAGATATTTAAATTCTAGTTCCAGTTGATGACCCTGTGAGTCCCTATTATCGTATAATACCATCAATGTGACCGATAAAATTTCTTTCTGCTGAGACACGGACTAAAATTCCCGATTTCCCGACAAATTATTTATTTCCGTCGCTGCAGATGAATACTTATATTCAATAATACTTTGATGTGATTCGTAATTATTCTATGGAGGAATACAAAAACTCTGAAGCCCATATCTATAATTTTTCATATCGATATTCTCATTATTAGAGTCGAGGTGTAGTAAATACATCACCGGTAGGGAAAGGTTAATATGGCAATTTTAAAAATATTTATATACTCTATATATAAAAAAAACTCTATATATATATAATATGAAAGCGTCCGTCAATACGTTCACTCAGGATACCCGTTGGGTGAGCGTTCGAAATAAAACTCGGTGGTAATGCTACCTTCAATATCGAGCGAATGAGGAGGTGAATGTATGATACAGAAGAGATGGATGTAATCCCTTCCTGTGAATGGATATTGAAGAGGCCCATAGTTCTGTAGTGGACTGTTAGTGGCTGCGCTATGATGATGATGATATATAATATATACATAGATTAGACAGTTATGTCAATATGTCTAAACTCGCTGTTTAGTAGTTACGCCACTGTTTCCAAGCGTTCAAATTTCGGCGGGATTGTCTCAATTTAGTAACCTTCATCGTGTTAACGAGGTGTACAATTTCTGTTAGATAAAAATTTCAACCCCGAATTATTCGGGATTACGTTTACTAGTCCCGAGATTCATGAGCACCTAAAACTGTCCGGGATCCCGGGACTGGATTCCCTGGTAACAACATATTTTTTTGGGATCCGGTTTTTCCATACCAGTCCGGTTTTGAATTCGGTTGTTCCAAACATTTATATCGGTTCAGTTACGGTTTTCGTTCCGGTAATAATAACCATCTTTGCTGGTTTTCGGTTTTATTTCGGGTAATACATTTTTGATTTTTTTAAATATTTTTATTAGTGTTAAAAACTCATTTTCTAGCATATTTTGGAACATTTTATTTCTTCTTCTATAATAGCATTTTACATTAATAATATTGTCGAATTTACTCATTAATGATTCGTTAATTAATATCTTATTTTCCATATGATTTTCCATACTTAAGGGCTAAAAATTTAGAAAATAAATTGTAAATTCATTAACGAATTACTTGACACGGTATTTTATTGATAATTTTTACGTGTAATAATGAAATACTAGATTATCTATTTTAACGCAGAACCAGGTGATTAATTAATATTCCCCCATCAATCGTAGTCCCCCGTTAATCGCAACCGGGACATTCCTCGTGATCATTGGTGATTTGATCCCTGGAACATTTTTTTAAAATCAATACTTGATATAGCGGATTGATTACATATGAGCCAAAAGCAATTATATCATATCAAATAATATAAATAATAAAAGATATTTTATACTTCAAATTAATGGTATAATATTTAAATCGTTTTGGTCAAATGCATGTTATTTATTGTAAGATTTTAATAAATCGATCACTTAAAAGTATGTTGAATTAATTTTAAAATTGAAACAATTTTGTCAAAAACAAAATGTCTGTAGTGTATCTGTGGGTACGCTCGACAGTGAAAAAGTATCAGACACTCATTCAGAACAACATTCTTGCTAGAGTTTTTAAATATTTAAATATTTTTGTAGTTTCTTGAAACACTAAAAATATATTTGGAATAATCAGTGAAGTTAAATGTACATCTCTAAATTAAATTTAATTTTTTTGTATATCCTTTCTCCTTTGAATATGTTGCTTCTTGTACCAGGAATGAGTTTAAATTTAAATTTTCGTACAATATTATTGGATAAATCCACAGCTGCATTTTTAGTGACATTGAAAATACTCTTTAGTAATAGGGACATTTTTAACTTGCAAATAATCCAATAAATTACTCTAAGGATTAAAGAATTTGGACAAAAAACTTGAAAATGCATTCATATTATATGATTCGAGACACTTACTATAAATTATCCCACTTTTATTGCTTGTTGCAAGGATTGTAATCATCAATTTCTGTGGCAAAACTTTAAAAGAACTTGAGAAATTATGATTGTAAATGGGAAAGTCGATTGATGGCAAGAAATTAAAGCAATGGGAAGTTAAAAAGACCTTCTAAAAAGGATTATTTTAGTTAGGCTAACATTTGAAAATCAAAAACGGATCCTTCTTGTACAAGTTTAAGTCATATTTTAGCAACATATAATTGTGAAATAACATTTGTATACAACATTCCAAATAAATACGTTTGGTTTTCAAGCTCAAAACAGTAATAATTTTTGATTCGGTTCAACAATCAATTGAAAATTTTCCACAAAAGACTGCTCACTGTTCAATATTTGCATTTTACTTCCTGTCGATTATCAGAAAAAATTGATTCAATAGAAGTCATAAACTATTGTCAATCTATAATAAAGCTATTTGAAGAATATATGATTATATAAAAGTCACTTTATTATTTTGTGCTTAGGGTATTTATTCAAATGTGTTGATAAACTTCGTTGAAAAAGATCGAAAACTTATGTATCATCCTAATTTAATAACTATATATCGTATTTTTATTTGAAATCTGTTTTAATAGAGAGTAACTTGAGTTATTTTAATGAATCCACCGATTGGAATGCAGACATATAATAAAAATAAAATATATTTATCAGCATTGGGATATTGGATAAGAGTTCATGTTCAAGTTCAAAAAACTGTAATATAGGGTACGATATAGTCGATGGCTGAAGTCGACATTAATAATTAACGGCTCGCTTTAATAAAATGTTTATCACGTCTGCGGCGAAGCCTCCAAGACCACCCCTTTGAAGCCTCCTCGTCTCCCTTCCGGTTTCAAAGCAGGTTACCAACGACTCAGCGTTGGTAACGTCGGAACCAGCTTTGCTTATATGTTCCCAAACACAGTGGCGAGCATGTGTGGGTGGCGGGGGGGTGGTGTGTGTAAGACGAAGAGGCTTTGTGTATATCGCCAGTGGCGTATACGTACTTTGCGCTAGGACGTATGGCCTCGGTTAGGAGAGTGACTCGTTACTAGGGCCCCAAATTGAAAACTTATGTTTTCGACGGGCTGGCACAAACTACTGCTCTCCATACACTCCACCAGACGAAGGAAATTTAAGCGAAAATCCGTATTGTAATTAGTGATGTTTTTCAGTAGACTCTCTCCTAAAGGAGTCGCTTCGGCTTCTAATTTACATGCTCGAAATAAGCTGAGAAATTTAGTATTAGCTCATATTGAGATAGCTGTACTCCATCGCTGAAACATCATTTAAAAGAACAAATTAGATTCAAAGAGCCTAATTCATATAAATTTGAATTAACATGAACACGGCATGCAACAAGAAAATATTTATATATATCTCAAAAGATGCAGATAAACCCATAAAATTGCGATACCGAAAAGTAAACCATTTTTTAATCATTCATATTATCGACAATAATAACTTCAAATTTTAAACCGTTGATCCAGGATCGAATATTCTAAGGACTGTATGTTCAGGTCTTATCCGAAAACGCCACATTGGATGAACACCGAGGATGTGATTAAGCTTCCCAATTTAAATCCTCGTCGTTCTTGCGATGTAAAGATTTCATGATATATGACTCCTTTCCATTCATCAAACTTGGTCGCTTTTTTATATACGGTTTAAGCCATTCTAATTAATTATAATACTCTAATGACATGGCCGTTTCATTAATTTACAGCAGATGATTCTTAGCATATCTCATCAAGCACACAAACGAAACCTTTTCATAATTGAGTCGTGTTTAGGGGTTGAAATGGATATATTCTTCACGTTCCTATTTTTTAAATTCAAAATGATCACAAATCATCTATTTCTTGCCCTCAATCAGACGAAGAAATTTATGAATATATTGCATTTAGATAATTCATTTGACATCCAAGCAGCCAATATATTCATCTTGTTGATAAGTTTTAAATGAATATATCCTACAATTCTTTTGATTAAATTTTAAACATGGCTAAGATCAAATCCAGATGCATCTTACAATTTTCTCAGGATTTCATTAAATTCAATACTGCTTTAAAAAAGATTAATTATACTTATATATTATTTATAATATCTGGAATGTATTATAATCAGATTTCTAGTAAAGATTATTTTTCTTAAATATATCGATATCATGTCGAGCATATATTAATTATTATTTATTTGAATTGCAGAATTGATTAAACGATTATTTAACAACATCCAATTTGCCTTGAATCATATGCAGATTATCTACGTCTTGGATTTCTTCTGATGAAATTCTTTTCCTTTTGTAAAAGTCCAGCAACTAGCCTCCTATACACTTGATCATGATTAATCAAGATGTTTGGGGGTTCATCGATTTGTAGCAATTAGGTCATATTTACCTCAGATTCCAATTGGTAATTGGAAGCAGCAGCCGGAGCATTTCCGCATACATTCTGCTCTAATATCTATAAGTCAGTGGCACGTTTCGAACGGAATTCGACATTTTCCGTTTGACTTAAATAGGTCGTTTGGGAGAAGCGATGTTCTCTACGAGTTGAATATGGCTTAATGCAAAGTGTGCTTGTAAAGCCTGTGTCCCGGGTTCAGATCCAGGTGGTGGGCACGCCCGTCGTAGCAAACTACGCGCTAATGTGGAGCACACGCCGTGAGATGAATAATTTTGTAGCCTTGAAACGGGCGTTTCAGCGGTTCCACTAATCTCAAGAATAACATCCCCTATGCCTGAAAGCCTTCCGATTCTCCAGAAAATATTTTAAAACGGAAGAGAAGGCATCCAGAGCGCCCTTGCAATGTTTTCGCAGCGCACCGGCAACCCTGATTAGTCGGGGCTTAATCAATTCATATGAGCCACATAATAAAATAATATTATTCATAGACAGTAGAATTTTCTTCCGAGAATTTTAAGCCCATGAGCCTGCAATAATCAAATATTAAATTTATCTTTCGATAGACAAAGGAAAACCACAATAGCGCTTATAACGTCCTTCAGGCTCACAAAATGTTCGAATTTGAGAAAACGTACCTAATATTTTGATGAAATGATTTTTTATATCCACTAAAGAAAGCCATGTCTATTTGAGCTTATTTCAGCATATTAGGGTTTATCACATGAAGAGTCGGAATTTCAATAAGTTAAAGATCAACAGCGATTGACAAAGATTCTGTGCAATATTTTACAAGCTCAACTATTTCAAATTAACAATAATACTATTGTCTTAAATTGTCTTTAAATGCGGATTCATTGTTACCATTTCTAGTGTTTTTATTATTTTCAAAAATATGGTGTCAAACAAGATTTCTGCTTACTTTTTTGAGTGATGAAAATATTTTGAAGAAAAATAGATTTAATACAACAACAAGAAAATATTTGAGCTGTAGTTAAATGCCGATGAATCTTCAAGCCAATCACCAAAACTATTAACTCTTTGGGGACGTGTTAAATTTGGACATGAATGTCGTGATGGTCGGAATTAATTTCATTAAAAAATATTTAAAAAAAACATTTATCTATACTTGAACAAGATATTTTCGTGGAATTATTTACAGAAAACATTGTAAGAAGACCTATTTTGACCAATATTTGACTAAGAAATGTTTGTTTGTTTGAAAACTTAAGTCAGAAGGGTTGGGATAGGATCCGCCAAAAAAAATTTGAGGGTGTCCGCGAAAGAAATGTTGCTCAAGAAAGGATCCGCAGACTACATAAGTTTAAGAACCGCTGATTTAGACATTAATGTGTTTCAATAGCATGTTTTTATTAAAAAAATATATTTTATATTTTCCATTGTGTGATATCTTTGAAATCAGTCTCCAATATGCAGTCCTGGTTTTCGACTACACGTCTTTCGGTGACTTTCTTTTTGTCATTTTGGAGTATTATTTTGGAATATTTTAACAAGTGAGAATGCCTAATTATAGTGAAACGTAATTTGTAAAGCTTTATTTGAAATTCTGCGAAGTTTCTCCAAAGCTTGTCGATTTCTTCACTCTCAAAAGGCGACTGACTTACAACGGTGTTTTGCACGACGAGTGTGGAACGATCGCATTTTTGCATATTAAATTTCGTTATCTCTGATTTGTCAGAGCAATATTTTGGTTCATGATAAGGTCACTTAGACACTTAAGCTCATCTTTGAATTCCGAACGTTCATGTGGTATGCCTTAATATCAATATAAGATATCAAGGCACCTTGACGTGGCATCCAAGGATACCACTTACTACATAACATAAAAATACATTCTTAAGCATACTAATTTTTTTTAAATTATTTTAATACAACACGCTTATTTATAAATCTATGTAAATTGTCTGAACTCATTTAATATATATTTCACCCCCTAATTCTAGTTCGGAGATATAAATTCAATATAAATCTGATTCAATGTTATAACTTATTTATAGACGATCCTACACAACTTTATGATCGTCTGAATATTTACTTTTTCAGATGCAATAAATATTTTTGGCCGTATAACGAAACATTGTGGACCGTAAATCGAAAAAATGCCGTATTAAAAGTCCATATAGCGAAGTATAGGTATACTTTCAATCTTCCAAATGTATTCTCCAATTTTCCAATCTGAATTTGTATAAAAAAACTTTAAAGATAAGAATTCAAGATCTAATTCGCTGTACTAATATTTGATAAAATTATCGAAAATTATTAACCAGCTATTTTCATAAGCACAGCTGAAATTTTTCTAAGAATTATTTATTAAAATGGGGTTGAATTTAAATAGAAACTGGCAGATGAGAATCCTATTCGAATATATTGAAAATGACCCTTTTTCGACAGGCAAAGTTGAGATGCATTGTTTAAAAACTAAGTTGATGCAAAAGCGTCTATAAGTAAATATTAACATAAGATAAAGTATTTTTTTGTAGTGCATCATGCGAAATTCTTAACGATACTTATAGAAAAATGATGAGTTCGAAGTATTTCAATTAAATATATCTTAGGCTTCTGATTAATTTTTCCTAATTTTACATAGTATTGGTAAAATGTTACCTTATACCTTTGCCTATGCTGTATTTTATTTAATAAAGGGTGATTTAAATTCTTCGCATATGTCGGGGGTATCAATTTCATTGTGGCAAAATGTTTTTTTTTCAGCATATATTCATACGAAATTCCTGTCATAAATTACCATAATATAAACAGACAGCGTTAATTTCTTATAATAGGAGCGCATATTAATTATTACAGGCAGATAGGTCGAAACAATGGTGCCCGAGCCCATCCCTTGCGTAAACTAATATTGTGATACCGGGTACGTACGGGTATATATCGAAACATTCCGGGTAACCCGTTATTATGAAATTTCTCCCAGTACACCATTGTGTTTCTATTCAGACTGTAAAGTTTAAGCTGCGGGCCTTTCCAACCCCCAGGACCCCCTAGCCACACGAGCCCTCCCCTGACATCTTCAGTTTCGCACACACAAACACTAATACGCCCATACACACCCACACACCCATACGTACACCATCTTTGCCACAAAAGCCGATACATGGGAGAGAGAGGAGTTCAAACATGGAAATCCTCGGCGCGCATCATATATGCCCGAGTAGATTTATGCCTTTGTTGGCGAACATCAATTTTTTGCGATGCCCGCCTTAATTCCGAATTTATTCGAGCGTCCGAAATCGGCAGAAAGCCGATATCGAAACCACATACGCACCGAGGTTCGCTTTATTGCGGCCATTTTGTTTGTCGCATCGATAAATTCGGCCCGTCGCAGATTCGGCGATGGCGAAAATCGATCTCCGGATTAAATCTCGTCGGGATGCTGCGAAAACTTGCGAATTTAAATAAAAATGAATCGAAATCAGCGGAGGAGACTTGCATGAAAGACCTGAGTTTCGAAGGTAAACATTGTAAGAGCGTGTTCCAAAACTGTAAGACTATAAACTCGAGTGCTGAATGCACTCTCCTCTTTTACGGGTCATGTTCTCTCAACTTTTATTCAGGCATTTTAACACATTTTTATTCGCAAAAGTGTACGGAACAGCCATTTCATGATTTCTAACATGCAAAATAAATTCGCAAAATTACAAATTCCCTTTTTATTCAAGCACCGTGGCGATATTTTATTCTAAACGAAACGGAAAAACAAGAATTGTGCGCGAAGTTGCGATACAATACACAACAATCAATCATTTGAGCGCTTGACGTTGCCGCCATCTTAGGAATAATCGGTCAGTGACATCTGTTGCGTTAGTCGCAAACAACGAAAATGCATTATCTTAGCATTTTTTATTGGAAACCTTTATTGGAAGATGAAACCAAATCATCGATTTACAATTGATAATAAAATACATTTTAATATTCATGCCGTCCATGTCTAGATGATAGTTTCTTATTAAAATGGGCCCATAATCATTAAAAATGTATCCCTCTATAATGAATCGGGCATGATAACATGAAGATTCGGCATGGCGATTAATGTTGTAAAAAAATATATACTATGATAGAACTTGTCTAAACGCTACGTTGCTTCTGTGATCGTACAGATCATTAAAAATGCCGCAAAAAGCCCTAAATAAGGACAGAGTGGCCATAAGGTTTGTATGCTCAATCGGTCCGCTTTTCGGACCGCTGATATGACGAATGAGCGTCTCGCGATCGGATGCCATACCTGAACATAACGATAATGATGAAAAGAAAGCTTAGAAAATTTAGTATATATTATAAATGTTATAAAATATTATAAAATATATACAAATAAATTTAAAAAAAATAAAAACGGACAGAGTCAATCAGTTTTGTTTTGATTTGCCACGCCCTTATTACATTTGGTGTCTCCAGCTGATCTGTTAGAACTTGTAAACATTTTTGGCGCACATCGGTGGATTAATTAGTTCTCTGGTTCAAATTCTTATAAACTATGAATGATGCCAATGCCGGTGCATAAAATAACAGTCATTAAGCTAGTAGAGCAAGCTAGTAGCATCAAGCCATCAACTCTAGTTTTGTATAAACAGAGCTAACTTCATTTTTAGCTCAAAAACGGAACTAGAAATACCTTCCCAACTTCTATGCACTTGCTTGTTCTACTAGCTTGAGTTATATTAGAAATTATGTTTTGTTAAAGTTATGGCGTTTTAATTCACACTTACGAATTCCGAACGCTCATGTGATACGCCCTAATACATATAGCATTCGGGATATATATTTTGTAAATATAATTTTATGATTTTCCTTGACGTTTTTTTCATTGGTTTGTTCTTAAATATTGCATCATATATAAATCCAATTGAGTCTCAATCACATCTTATAACTGTATATAGGTTATATAGTATTTTTGGCTAATATTCAACATCTTTCTTTAATTCATATATCCATCGACTTTTATTTCATTCGCAACCCTTATTATGTCTCTTGAAGTTTTATTTGTGAAAAATATGGACCCGGTTATAGTAATCTAGATTTCATTGTAGTAATAAGATCAGCTAGTCTTTGAGCTTTTATTGAAAATAAAAACGAGTTAAATCCGAACTGTAGAATGTTAGGAATGAAAACACTAAATTTTTAGTAGTCAATCATTTTACCCTTGTTTAAATCACTAATTTATGATTTATTTATTAGCAACTATTCAAATAAAACCCATTATTGATATTTTAAATTGATATTTAGTCTTCTTTGTCCAAATAATAAGCTGATATTTATATTTAACCAAAACAAAACGGCTTATATTGAAACAGTTTGATCAGCTTGTTGGTATCGATTCAAACGACACCATAAGTGAAAACTTAATTTTTTATTCGATAAACTAATATTTTGTTTGTTCATCGCAAAAACTCCGATCATAAGCATTAATAAATAATCTTCAAGTCAGTCAGACGAAGCTTAAAATTAACGACTTGACGCTTTGATCAACCTTTGACTCGAATTCATATACAAATTTAGGGAATATAAGAACTAGCTCAGACAAGACTGCTAAGTACTCCGACATAAAACTACCCTTCTGGAAAAAGTACTCGGTTAGCTCGTAAAGGGAATCTGAACGACGTGTCTGCAAACTGAAGTCTTCTTAGAATTTAAATAAAAATTCATTATAATTCAGATGGAATTTATTTTAGGAATCAATGCAAAATCACAGCCCTTTTAATATACATTCGTATAAGTAGATTTAAATTTGAATATCCTATTTAGAATATGACATACAAACAATATTTTATTACAAAGATTCGATTCTATATACGTTGGCAGGATGTCATTTTTCGCTATATGATAATAATTTTTCATATTGCTTCCACTTGAGTAGTCGACTTGTTGAGAATTCGTAACAAGTGGCTTGTTGCATCTTTTCAATGGGAAACTCTATAAAGGTGCCATGTTTGCTACTTTGCAAATGAAAGTTTTCTTATATATTCTTCAAGTGGAAATCATTCATAAGCACAAGACGTGATAGAACAATAAAATTCGACATTCGAATCGGATTCGTATAAGATCTATAATTCATGTATCAAAATCCCTATATAAATATCCTATTCGGTCGGGCGTCTTGGGGAGGTATTTTTTCATTTGCTGCATTTTTAATAAGCCATCGAATCTATTGATATTTTCTACGATTCTTTTCTCTTATCTCCCGAGCGATATATTATTAAAAGGGGAGGTCTTTTAGGAAAGACACTTAAGTGTGGCCACGGAATCTCTTAGAGAGCATTTCACATTTGAACGTTCTCACATCCCCTGCAGCAACAGCAGATGACGCCTACTTCCTGTCCCATTCCTGCCTCCTGTCGCAATCTATCTGCCTCCATCCATCCCCACGGGCCTCCGCCTCTCGTGTCCCTTGATGTCTTTCCATATCCGGATCAAGACAAGGACTCAAGACGCGTGAATAAATAAAATGCCTGAGAGGATTTTAGTGGGTGCCAACTAGGGCCATGGCGGTTCTTATTGCTAATGTGCTCCCCATACGAAAGAATACATGAGAGAAACAAACACTCGTAAAATATGTACGCCGATGGATGTATCCATGGAATTGCTTCGTGGCTTATTTCAATTATATTTTTGCCGAAGTGGACTGAGTGTATGAGCCATTAAAAGAGTAATCTTCGTATTTTATATGGATGCTGAGTCCTACTTATCCTGATTTAGTTGCTAAGAAAGCACTTTATATTCTGCGGAGGAAGTTCCCGGCATTACGTTCCACGGTGGTTAGTTTTTCGATTTCTGGCTTGCCTTAAAGCTTTCTACATGAAAGTAATTGAATGAATTGTCTTTAAATGGCCTAGAAATGCTTTAATCTACTTAGGCTCTGGCTTTATTTTTCAATTAAATTCTATTAGTCTATTTACTTCAAAATAATAATATTAAAAGCATACACACTCAAATATACAGATTATCGTACTCATCACATACTATAATACTCAATACAGCATGTCCCATACATCCTTGGGGGTATGATGATTGGTTTATAACGCAATGCTGCATAAGTTTTGTTCACTTTATTGAATTTTATTGCGTTTCGAAATTATCCACAATTTCTTCTTGGAACACATTCTGGATTATTTTCAAGTAAAAAAATTATTCATGAATTATGGTCGTATGTGGGCGCTCATGCTGAGCGATATATTATGAGCGTGTCGCTCTGAGCATATATGACAGACCTACATTAAGCCCTAAGAAGCAGTATCGAAACACATTTTCAATATCCCTCGAGTATAATAATGTGTATGTGCGTGTTTCAAAGTGTGTGTCCGTATGTATATACGGAACGTATATATACGTGGTGTACACAAAGACACCACGTATATGTACTTACATGTATAGCTCACAATGGCGCGTAAGCTTCTACTTCTATGGTCGTATGTGAGGGACAAACTTGACGCAGCGCTTCGCAAACTTTGTAATTAATTATTATGGGAATATATTTATTCCAGTTTGCAGACAATGGGAATCCATTTGGATCGATATGTAAAAATATTTTCCTATAAGAAAATATTTGACCACCATTTTCACACATATTTAGCTTATAACATGCATATATGTTATTTCAAACATAAAAACTCACTAAATTCCAATTTTATTATATTATTTAATTTTATAATCACATTAATGGTTGATGAAAAATGTGATACAGGGTATGTGTCATCGGATAGTAATCATTAGCAGAAGCAAAACATTCAAATGGATAGACGTACTTATCAACGGATGTCACTCAAGCTATGGTACTTATGCTGTGTCATCAACTTTTATAGTATTACAAAAGACAATTAAATAGTTGTTAAGTGCTTTGAATATAATAATTAATAGTTTTAAATGTCTTTTAACACTTCAAAGGAACTCAACATAAATAGTTATTGCAATGTTTCGAATTTCCGTGTCAAACCGAGTGGTGAGTGAAAGTCACCTCTCAAGTGCAAAGTGTTAAATTAAGATACGCGCCTACGCCTACTAGAAATCGTCTACGTTTGATGACGAAAATGATACCTAAGGGTAGAAACCAGATTAAACAGTTCGAATAAACTTTTTTCAACTCGTGGACACTTTAATTCAAAAAGTTATGAACTAATTGTGTAAAATATGTTTTATTATTGCAAGAGATGTGCAAAAATTGATTTAAAAAAAATAACTTTTTTATTTAAATACTCCTAAAACATATTATTTTTTTTTGAAAGACTTTCACATTATCAATAAGCAGCAAGCTTTGATAGCGACCTTCCATGGCTAAAAAAATATTCAGATGTACTTGTAGATGTAAATGTATAAAATACGAGAAAAGCTTTCTTAACCGGTTTACTTCCTTACGAAGAATATATTGTGATTAGAGATAATGATGTTTTCCGTTCATTTATACTGTTAAAAGCATTGTATATTGTCCATCAAATCGGATGCTAAACAAATACGATCTTCATGCATTGTTTCCTTTGTCTTTGATCGCCCATTTTCTTCGTATATATGAGCTTTATAGACATTTAATTTAAATAATTACAGTTGGAACATCATCGATCAGGTCGTCAGATTCGCAAAATTATGCATCCCATGGGAAAAATTAATGTTTGCGCGCATAAATCGATGGGGTATTATTGCGGGCATTCGGAGGACACTCGGCCCCACACGTTTGGAATCGCAAAGTTAGAGCATTACTCGAGAGCAGGTCCATAGTAACAGGTAGGGAGACGGAGACGCTGGACGCTCCGGTATTGATCCGGGAACCCTGGGATGGGAGGCTTTGACGCTATATACATCCTTCTGAGCCAGGACTATACATATATTTATATATAGACATGTACCCGGCCCGGCCTCTGTTTGTACCCAACGGGTGGGCACACCACCTACAACCGGCCGTATGGAAGCACCACTATATAAATTTTCCGTTTTATGTGTTTCCAAGGCTTTGGCAAATTGGGAGTCTGTAAATTCTCCCCCGTAACCTTTAGTGCGGCAAGCACTACCAACAATTTGCAAATCTTTACGTCAACTGAATTCGGTCAAAATGTACAGGACGAAATTCTTTCTGCGCCCGAGCGAACCTCCTGCTTCTTTTCGCTCCCATTAGAATCTTACTCGAGATGACAGACTAATATAATTGAATCTTCAATGCGAATTTATTACAATCGAATTGCATTACTTTTATAGAAATAATGTGATAATATCATAGACAATGGTTAGATCTTAGATCCATTTTTCATTGTTTTAATAAACAATATGACTTGATATGCGAATCAAATACACGTAATATGATATTAATTGCTGATTCATTTATGAATGCTTGATTGGACAAAGTTTTTGGATTTATCAACGATTCAAAGCCACTAATCAAATATCCACATTTTTATATTCAATATAGCCAATGGTTATAATTGATATAATTGTAATATTCAATCTTTCAAAAATATATTTATTGGATCATTTATCATGGAAATGCTTTGGGGTTTGGCTTTGTTTCGCCATGATTGTGATGTATTCAATGGATTTTTTTTTGTTATAAATTTACATGTTCGTAGATGAACACATACAGTTTGCACATCTACATACGGCATCAGAAATTTGTAAATTTAGAGCGAATACTGATGGAATCCACTTACGACAATTCTCCTAGGCATATAACCGTGCAGTAACATATGAAACTTACTCAATTCAAATCAAGTCCCGGCCTCTACAGCCACTACAGTGAAATAACTCCCTCCCCCTCTATCTCCCTTAAGTTCCACATCAATCTCCGAAACCACCCCCATAGCTCGCCCCCACCCCCGAGAGACTTAGAAAATTGGATAAGGGTGGGAGCAAACTTGCCCGGTGGAATGTGGTGAGACCACCCACCGATGTTCTAAGCTCGCACCCCCTGCCCGCCCTCCACGGTTCAAACCTACCACATTTAGGGGAAAGACCTCCCTTGTTGGTACCTCCTAACTGTAGGGCACATCCAGAACCGGCGTATTAAAGGGTACGCTCGACCACCATACACTGCCTCTAAAATAAATTACCAACTAAAATGGAAGCAAGCTATGTATACATTCTTCGACCGCAAACGATTATACTGCAAATAAATTTAACGCGAATTCATGGAATGCATCGATATGAGTTTTTTAATAGAGATCATAATGTCGAATGCTAGACGCTTTATTGTTTTCGATCGTATTTGTATTGCGAGAAGTTTTGTGGAGTTTATTGTAAGTTTGTTTTGCTTAGATTTTAATTATGTTTGTGCTAAACATGTCTGATTGGATATTATATTAGTTTTCGAAGAATTGAATAAAAGAGAGACCAGCAATTATCTTGTAATTATACCCCTTAATTGACGGAGGGAGCTGGCCCTGCTCGGGGCCCACCTTGAGTTTTGGGGTGAACGTCGGGGGGGAGAGTTGTTAGCTCCCACAGCAGGGATGGTGCTCGGCTTATCAATCACTCCGGGTGGCTTGGGAGAATTTTGGTGGCTAGGCGGGGGATGGCCCGAGAGAAGAGAAGAAGAGGAAGGAAGGAGGTAGGCTCGACAGGCCTTCGGGAGGACACCCCTCACATGTCACCTTCAACGTCTCCTTGACTACACTAAGAAATTGAAAAAATAACAGGCAACCATTTTCCCTGAAAAAACAAGTGAACGACTTTGTCCCCACGTGTAATTTTTTCATTCGTCTCCTATACCCCAAACATAAGCAATTATTCTACCACGTGTCGGTAATCTTGTGGAAGAGTAGTATTATTTTGCGAGAGCCCATATGAAATATTAAGTGATATTATCCTGGCATCAGCGAGAGACTACATTACATTGTGATTCGTCCCAAATTCGAATTTAACCCCATCATACTTCAAAATGAACCAATATCTTCAATACAAAACCTGTGGATTTTTTCAATAAGATACTTATTAAATAAACCTGTTTATTTTCAAACGAATTGATTTTTATGCATATAATATTTTGCCATGGCACGGAATTGTATGAAAAATATATTAATCAAAGTTGATTCCTATTGGATTGCAAATATTAAATATGCTTGGATTGGATGCAAAATGATGTAAAAACTTTAAAGATTTGCTAAAGACAATTATTAAAATCATAGAATTTTTGCCAACCGAACTGTTATCATAATTTCAGAAGGAAAATTAACATCGCCCCATTTTCGTTCTTATGTCTGATGACATTTAACTCTTGTAACAAAGGTTGGGTTGTCTCATTCGATTTTAGAATCGTCCTTATTTTTTTACAGTGTTTTTTGAAGAGTTTCAGATAAAACAATAAAACAGATCGTCGAAGTTCAATGTTTCACATCCGAATTTGATTAAATATTAATATTCTATTTAGAACTAGCGAATACCCATCCATATAATATTTTTACTATGCTTATGTTATTTCCGCAAGTATAAACAGTAAGTTGATAAAGTTTTATCACAATCGGATGAACGGTATGGAAGCGCATTAAATACAGACAAACAAACATTGATTTTTATATATTAAACTATGCTTATAATACTTACGCAGTTTTTAGCAATAAGTGGACGAAGTTTTATCAAAATCTGATGAACGACATGGCAGCGCATTTCGTACGAACAAACAAAAATTCATTTTTATATATAAGATTAAAGGCATGGTATTGAAAATAAAACGCTATAGAGAATGACCGTACATATACGGACATACTCATCTAAGGGTTAAGATGAATAAATTATAGTGCTAAGGATCTCCTTAATGTGAAAAAATATGAATGGGAATCTTTTATCCTATATCTAATCCTGGATGGAAAATATAGTACTGCAAAAATATGCATCCTTTAGTTAAGATATCATGATGATCTATATTAAAAATATGAAGATTATTGCCGATCAATGTTAGCGTGAATTTTCTTCCATAAGATGTTAGTGCTGTTTTTTGGTAAGGCTGGTTAGGGGGGTGGATAAAATGAAGCAGTCTCGTTGCGTCCTAATTTATTATGTGCCATCAAAACCGCTCTTCGCCATAACCGGATGCCATTTTTTGTCCATTATTTAAGTTCACCCTTTGAAGACACTTCGGTGACCCATCACAATCTCGACGATCAAAAATCTTTGGGAAGAATCTGGGAACAGCCAGACGCTAAGAGACGCTTAAAATATTCATAAGCGCGTTATCTTCGAGCGAAGGTTAAGTCGAGCGCAAAAACAGCTGTTTGATGTACAACAAAGAGAAAGGAAAATCTCGGCTTTGCTCCATTTTTTCCTCTTTAGCGATAAAAACAAAGGCGCTTAAGATATTACTCGGGTAATACTGGCTTAAGTAATGAGTGCGAGCGGGACGGCGCGTGCCGGCGCGCCGCGCGTGCGAGAGGGACTGCCGACGCAGTCTGCATTTTATAATTAGAACAAAAGCTCGGAGGCTCGCGGCGTCTATTTAAAAACTGCGAGAGCTTAAATAAAAGTTGACTCGCTTTAAATAGGGGCGCGTTGTTTCGAAACTGGCCGACTTAAAAAACGGAATATTGACCTAGTCCCTGTACGCCGCCAATGACGATTTATACCGACCAAATAACAACCATAAAATATATTTTAATTAAATTCATATTAATTTAAAAAATATATTTTTTGCAGTACATTCATACATGATTTTCATACATATTTAAACTATTAGTCCAAGCCCGATATAAGATCTACTGTAAGTAAATTGTACTATACTTGTATTATTTAAAAAATTGCAAACAATAAATTGGTAAAGTTTTATCGCAATCGAATAAACGATATGGCAGCGCATAAAATACGAACAAAAAAAATTTCCGAGCAAATTTAGATTTGATTATAAATTAGATTTTAAGCCGCTTCCATGCAGCAGATAAAAATAATGCATATTAATGTATTTTATTCAGCCAGTTTTCGCCCGCAAAAAATATACATATATGTTTTAAATCTAAAAAAAGGCCAGCCATAGACGTAGATGTCTCAGAAAGGAATGCCATTATTATGTGTGCAAAAAATCGATTGATTTGTTTGTAAAATATTCATTCTAAGAAAAAAAGAGCCTAAATACGTTTTCTATCGCCAATCAATAAATTGTTTATATCAGGGCTTCGAACCAGAACAGAACCAAAAAACCGATAACTGGTAAAACATTAATTTTACCGGAACCAAAAGCGGCTCTGAACTCATTCGAAAATATCAGTTTTTCGGTTCGGTCTTAAAGTCTCTAAGGTCGTTATTATGTATTTTGTTTAGCTTATTTCTTCCTATATATTTGGTATGTATCTAGACTGGAACTCAAGCTCCGTGCTGGGATCCAAAAGCATATGCACACTCGCTCTCGTCTCGAAGACCGATTTAACCACCGTATTGCGCGCGCATCCTTTTTCTCCAGACCAATATGCGCCAACATGGTGCATCCATACAATATTTTACTATACCTGTGTTATTTCCGCAAGTATAAACAGTAAGTTGATAAAGCTTTATAACAATCGGATGAACGGTATAGCAGCGCATTAAATACGGACAAATAGAGATTATTTTTTATATATTAGAATACACAAACACAGCTTCATCTTTAAGCTAAATTAACTTTTTCTAAGCGCTAAGAAGTGTCATTTCTTCAAGACGCAAGTTTTAAATAAATTTAGATAGTTGTCTTCGTTCAAATAAGAGCATAATTAACATTGTTATAATTTTCAACGATGAGACAAATCATCGAATAAAAATATCGTTGTACTCAATGACTATCATCAAGTGCTAAAAAACCTCCTCCAGGATTTGAAGTTGGATCATGATCTCGCTTGGATATTCTAGATTAATTAAATAGGAGCGTCAATCTCATTAAGGACGAGGGAGCCTCTCGAAATGATATGTTAAGCAGATGTCATTTATTGCGCTGAATGTGATGAAGGATAAGAAGGACTAATTTTGCAAGAGCGCGCCTCGAGCGGTTGTTAACTCGTCGGCAGTTAGTTAACCGTGACCTTGGCACAATTTCGCCTTCTTACATTACACTCCTCTTTATTTGGTTTTTTTTCCATTGGGGCGGCGGCGGCAGAAGCGGTTGAGGCGACTGAAGCGGCAGAGGCGACTGAGGCGGCCAAGGCGGCAGGGCGGCAGGGCGGCAGCGCGGCCCCCCGCCCACTCTCACTTAGTTAAATATTCTTAGTTAAAAGTTTTTAACTAAAAATAGCGAGCGTCGCGGCGCGGCGCCTGGAAAAAAGACGTCTCGCGAGAGACTTGTTGAGCGAGCCGGAAGTGACGTCGCCGGAAGAGGAAGAGGGCTTTCACTTTCGCACTCGCCTTGTTTGAAGTGATAATGAATTTTTATTTGAACTTGAGCCGCGAGCGAACGCCCGACCCACTTTTTGCTAAATACATAAATTACAACTTGCTCCGCTACAACTTTTTCGCCTTGCTTCAACTCTCTTTGCAAACTTTCTTTCGGGCTGCATTACCATACATCCTCAGATGTATCTCTATACAAGATCAAATGCTAAAAAAAGGATGTGGCACTTAAAAGCGCTTGTTATTGATGATCTATTTCATTCTGAATTCAACATGTATGCACAATTGTAAACATGCCAATATTGCTTCCGAGGACTATCATATGCATAGCATTGAATACAGTAAAATACCAACAAATTAGAATCAACATGGCTCATGTTTAAAAAAAGTATGTTTACCATTTAATTTATATAAAAGACCAATTCATTACCCTTTAAAAATTAAAGTAAAATAACCCTAGGGTTATCAACTATGTCGTAGCGCTATAAATGCCACTTTAAGGGGTCATCTCACTTTGACGAGCCAAAAAATAGGCAATTTTTTTCTCAGTAAATACACCATATAATGAAATTAATCTTTTTGAAATTTATTATGGCACCCAGGTTTGAAAAAAGTTTGAAAAGTTTCGCTATTTTTGGGGGTATTTTTTAATATAAAACGTAAGATAAAATAAAAATTTTGACCTGGTTTTGCAAACTACCATAGCCATATATATTTTAAATAAGCTCGTAAAATTTCAATCCAATCGGCAACTCGGTTTTTCAAAATTCTTTCCACACCACATGCAAAAATGTCGTTTCGAGAAAAACGCGTTTAAAGTTTTAAGTACCACAAAATTATCGAAAAGGGAAATATATTACTAATCAGCGATTTCAGCTTCATAAAAAAATCTTTAACTACCTCAGCCTCTTCTTTTTTGGCTGATTTGACGTATCTGTCAACTGTTCTAGCTTATTTAGAAGATTCGGAGCCTTGGCGGTTGGCAAGGCGTATACATTCTTAGTTGCGCGTCTCCGTGAATCGCAATGCATCTTTTTATCCATTATTTTTAAAATAGGTGTAAATGCTTCGTTAAAAATACAGGCTGCAGTATATGTTGCGATTTCTAATACTTTTTGCCATAAAAAATATATTTTGGTACTAGGGACCATATGCACTCGTTGAACGAGCCAAGGTATCTTTCAAATAAATTATCAGACGTTAATTCTTCATAAATGGCTCTTAACATTTGCTGAAAATCCTCTGTGAGAAAGGGAGGGTACTTGTACAAATATAACGATCTTGTAGTTGCATGTTTTCGCAATTCGCATCAAGAATCTGCGCTTTCCGGCCAGTGTGAATGCTGATGGACGACTTCAGTAAAAAGTTTGTTATAGTATGTGGCCCAAATATTATTTCTCATTTTTTTATTGAACAAAGATATAGGCGGATAGCTAAGCCATGATAATTAGATTTTTTTAAAAATAATAAGTAAGTATTTCATACAGAGCTTTTTCTTTTTTTGGCCCTTACTTTCCACTTGCTTATTCACCTTTTCTTAAATCTGTATTAACATTTTTTTGACTTCATTTGCTCCTTACTAGAACAAAGATAAGAAAGGTCCCCAATAGGAACCTCTGGCTTACAAACAAAAGCAGGTACAGATCTCAGAATGGATGGGGTGCAATCTTTTTTTTTTTTTTTTTTTATTTATTTAAGGAAAGAAAAATACAATTCAAAAGTAGATAAATAGCAAACTAAAAAATTCAAATATTATTTTGAAAATATGCCCGAAGTAACATTAAAGCATCGAATGTTTCGTCATTTAGTCTGGATCTTTCTTTTCTTTTTTCTTCCACTGCCACCCGGCTACAAGTGAAGCAATGCCAGGGTGGCAGCAATGTGTCCCTCTCGGGTCCTCTATCCGATGGGATCTCCCGGATGGGGTGCAATCTGGATGGAGTGATTGTTTCGAGCGCATTACGCGAATTAGCTGTAAAATATTGAAATAATCCGAATTTCTTCGCCAAAATTATGTACGACTTCCTTAGAGATATGTCCTTTCGAAAAATGAAATAAAAATCTTTTTAAAAAACAAGATTTTTTTTGACGCGATAAAGTGAAATGACACTTAACATTTTCGTCGCCCAGCGTGAATCGGTGTTGTTTCTTACAGGGTCCAAATTTGATAGTCGGAGCATAAACAGAAGGAATAGCGATGTAATATTATAACGAACGGGATAAACACAGACGACCAGAAAGCGATATGTGGCACATCAATTACTCTAAGCTTCATCAATTACTCTGTCTGCCAAACTACCGAGTTTGACAAATGACAGAGTAATTGCAAGTGCACTGCGAAAAAAATGATAAAAACGAAAAATTCTGCGAAATAGTGAAAACCGAAAAAGTCGTTAACGAAATTATGAAAGTCAACGAAAGAGTTAATCAATATCTCTGCCGCAAAGAACTTACCGAGCATACGACAGGACAAGATGTTTTTGATTCAATTTCTTCATATTTAGAACAATTTAAAATATTATGAGAGTTATGTGTAGGAATTTGTACAGATGGTGCTCCTTCAATGGTAGGCTCAATCAAAGGATTTGTTACCCTTGCAAAGACAAGAAACCCTAATGTTATAACTACGCACTGTTTTTGCACAGATACTCTTTAGTTTTGAAAACATTACCAGCAGCACTAAAATCTGCACTAGATCAAGTTGTAAATATGATGAATTTCATGAAATCAAGACCTTTAAAAACACGCATGTTTACAAATATTTGCATTTCTATGGAAGCTAAGTACGAGTGTTTGCTTTTTCACACTGAAGTCAGGTGGTTATTTAGGGGTAAAGTTTTATGTCGATTCATAAAATTAAAGAATGAATTGTTGATCTTTTTTCGAAATGAAGGTATGGATGATTTTGCAAAATGTCTTCAGTATAATGGAAAATAGTAGGAAAAAAGGTAGATATGTTTCCTTCACTTAACGAGAATATTTCCGGGGGAATTATTTCCGCAATAATAGAACATTTAACTTTATTGGAAGAAAATATTGCACATTATTTTCCTTCCTTAAATATAGAAAATTATGACTGGATACGAAATCCATTTACTATGATTGATACATCGTATTGTGAATTTTCATACGCCGAAAAAAGAAGAATTAGTCTCATTGTCGACTGATCATACTCTAAAAATTAAGACATGGGATAACAAGCAAACTCTTTGATAAAATAAATGTGGTTGTTGATCAAAATTAATTAATTAATATTCAGACGACTGTTAACACAGATTCTGTACTCAGTTGGGTAATGAAATTTGATCTCAACACTTAACATTCGCTACAAATTTATCGACAGAACATCATAATGCAGCTTCATCATAATGCACGTGAGAAAATTATAGGATCGCTTTCTTCATTGTAAATCCAACCCAAAGAGATGTCAATCAGTTTTCTGCCGAAAGGTGTTGAATATTCATTACCGACCAAATGGATGCCATAAAAAAAACAGCTGAGCCTCGGCTTACACAATTGTATTCGCCTTATTTCTAAGACTCTAGGGGTGAATTTTTTTCGCGCGTCCCATATGCAAAAAAGGGTACGAAGGGTTTTAAATTGCATAATGAGTGAAGGATTTTTTTAATGCCACCGACAACTGTATGCAAAGCTTTCATTTCGTATCGGATGTTTCAACTGTTTCGTCTGGGATACCTGCGATCTTAAGGGTTACCCTCGGCCTGACGAAAGGGGTGAGTTCGTTAATAACATGTTTGATCCGGATATTTTTAAAGCACGTATTCAAATCCATTTCCGATTGATTATTGACACTTTGAGAATAGTTATTGTCAGCATACAGGATGGTTGTATCGAAATGTGAATGCAATTTGCATACTGCAGTGTACAATGCACTTTTTTGCGCAAACATCTGTCGACGCCATTGCCTAGACCTAACCGTTTATTTAAGTAATATTTTATTGCAAAAATTAATACAAAAATATATACATCAACGAATAAATAATCTAATTATTTAGTCCAACGCTTCGGTTGAGTTGAGATCGAATATAACAATGAACTTGACAGATCTTGATAAAACGTCAAGCATCCCATAAATTCGAGGGTTTGAGCTTTTAAGTTCATTCACTTTTACAATGAGCACACATTAAATCTGCTTTATTATTAAATATTTAAATAAATAATTTGTAAATTAACCAAGTCATTTATAAATTATGCCAATTTAATTATCCGTTTTTTTTCTCCTCTCAGGATCGTTGAATAGTCGTATGGTACAAAAAAAAAGCATATTGTTAGACATGCTTGTAATATTTCATGTAAAACTCCAATGGAACCGATGAATGGTTGTATCGGTAAAAATCAATAGATGAAATAAATCTAAATAAACAATAGTTGCATCCCGGACGAAAAATGCATCCGGCTCCCCATTAAATCTCTCGCATACAAACGGGTGGAGATAAAATGTGTCAAATATGGGTGGAGCTTAGAAGGGTCGAATTAGAATGTGAAAGGGATGCACCTATGGTGTTTAAAGGGTTAGAAGCGAATAGATACAGGGAAATGTTTTGAATAACAGTGAATTAATGCATGCTGTTGCACTTTATATTATCTCGTCGGATGTGAGCTCCGATATTTAGTTACAGCGTTATAATAAATTCAGAATGCATAATATATTTATTTATTATTTAAAAAATGTGTATTTTTAATAATCAAATGGATTTAAACTTAAAGTCAAAAATATCTATGTATGATAAGGGATGATTTACATGGGACCTGTATGTTATCCTTTTTATCTGTTATTAACAATCATATTTTAAATAATGCTTTGATGTCTTATGAACGTCAGTTTGTATGGCATCTGACGATTTTATAACATGAATAAATATAGTTGAGTATTAAAAAATATGCATAAAAATATTATGATTTGCAATATTTTTTAATATTGCTTTATATCTTTTTCTGAATTTTCCGATGCCTTTCAACATATTAATCGATTTAACTGCAATCGCATAATTCAAGGGATGATTGTATATTAATTGGCTCATGCAAAAAATAATATTTCTACCTAAATATTAAACCAATTTCTTTTTTTGGATTAGTCAATAATATAATAGGGGTTCAAAATATTAGATTAAGAAATATTTGTTGGTTGAAGATGTGTTGATTAATAAAATTATTTGATGGCGTTTATACACCTGTTATGTGCATAAGCGGGGGTGAGCTTTTTCATCTCTCGCGGAGAGCTTTGAGGCATTTTTACAAAATCCGGTTTTCCTCGCAAGATTATCATATTAACCACTTAAACCTAATCTCTAACGTATAACCTTCCCGCATTCAACGATGCATTTATGCATTTTTTGCTGCACTCCGGCGGAGAACAAGCAGTAAGTGTACCGCGTGCTAACCGGCAGCTGATCTCCATAATAATGAGAAGCAATGGCCTATCCACAAAAGAATACATTATAACTCTTTTTGTATACACCGCGGAAATACAATGAACCGAAAAATCCCTTCAACCCTTTCGCTTTTTACGTGTACGCCTGCTGAGAGAGGCCAACGAAGGAATCCGTGATCTAATTTCAATAAATTACGGCCACCGGTAGGGAGAGAATATTTTACATAATGCCTCGACAGTTCACTTATTAAAGCTCTGGTGTTTGTGCTGCGTAGACTCAATTTCTGATAAAGCGACCTTCCAAAGTTCTTAAGGGTTCCGCCGCCGGAAAAGTTGTGAAAACTTAGTGTTTGGCAATATCAATTATGTGGGAGTGAGATCGGGCGCGCGGAACTTGAATATCGCGCGAATTCGTTACAACCCCCCCGTTAAATCAGCCAGTGATCTCGAAAGTGATATCCAGCGAAAAAAATACATATTTCTGGAACAATTAATACCTCGACTAAACGTACAATCGATGGATTAAAAGGACAGGCGTTTTACTGAGACGTAAAAAAATCGCTTTAAAATTTTATAACTTGCGGACGCAAAGTCATCTCATAAACTGACGAGAGCCCATTAAGACCAAAGATGTGCTTAAAATAACGAATCTCCTTCATATACTCAGTTTATTAGATCTCCAGGACTTTATTGGCTCTAATTTTATATTGGTATCCTTAATTTACTGGAACGACTGAGAATTTAATGTCGAAACTATTCTGTGCTATGGTTCAAAACTCTAATTATAATGCGATTTTTTATTTTTAAACATAAAATTTAATTCATGCCAAATATTTCACAGAAGGAGAGAGCTGTTCAGTATTTTTTTTATTTAAAAAATCTATCTTCATACAATAAAATAATCCACATTTCATGGATTATGCATCACATATATTTCATCCACCCATGCAAACTCATTTCAATCAGAATCAGGAAAAATTGGGGAGGGGGGTGTTTTTAAAAAGGAAAATCATCTGGAATTTTTAAGGTATAAAATATCACACATTTTTTATTTATTTATGCGAAACATTTTGCAATTTTGTAAGATTGTCAAATTTTAATTTTTGAATTATTATATATTTCATGATAACTCCTACTGGAATTTTAAATATCTTTCCATCGAAGGATAATTTTGTATTAAAAAAAATCTAGTTTATCAACCATTTCATCACTTCTTTAAGGGGGGCATTCCCTTTAGACGCTCGAAAATGAGTCGTTTTTCATGATTTTTTTTAAAGATGATAAAATAATCGTATCATTTTAAATCTTTAACATTATTTTACTACCTTAAAGTGCCAATTAATTTTATTTTTTAAAAAACAAAAAACAAAATGGCGGACTTACAAAGTATTCTATTAAGCGCCTTCTCTCGTGATATCAAACGGTTTCCTGTTGAACTAAAACCGAAAATAGAAATATTTTTTGATTTTTAATATGTGTAGACAGTCAATCAAACTATAAAAATTTTAAAAAGTATAAAATTAAAAATTTAGTAGGCTTCTTAGTTAAACTTTCATATTTTTTACAATTTTCTTGATAATTTTTACCCCAAAAAAATAATTTATTTATGCAAAAACCTTAAAAGTTTAGCTTGGTTGACTAGATAATATTATAGTGAAAAATATCTTAAAATTTTAACCAGATCCATCGACAAATTTTTAAGCTACAACTGGCTAGCATTTTTAAAATGCAGTTTCAAGATATTCTCGTTTAAAGTTTCAATACGATAAAACTATCAATTTTGTGACTTATAGATCAATCAATGATTTCAGACGCGTATAATAGATCTTCAGCTTTCTTAAAAAGTTGATTATTTTCGAATAGCTGTTGTTTTCGGGTTATGCAAGCTGCTTTTGTCTCAGAAAGACCCTTATGGTTTTGCCTCGATATCCGCGCTTCATAGGTGTTTTCAGTAAAGACTTTACAGTGGATGCCAATAATTATATTTAACGTATTCATCATCTTTAAAATGAATCTGTAGTATTCTTAAATATCCCAGCAGTAATGTATGTTAATATTTCAATGATTTTAATAAATAAAACATTCATTAGCATTTTGGGTATGGGCATCCAACCATCTTTGAAGTAATTGAAGTAATTGGTAAGAGATGCTGTTTTATCTTTTAGCTTTGGATATTTTTAAAAAACATAGCTTTATGCCATTTGCACCAGCTTTTGACTCCAGTTGGGTTCCCATGATAATGTCTTTTTTTTAATTTCTCAAACTTCTCTACCTTTCGTTTCTTTGTTAAGATATTTCGACATTTTTATGCATATTTCTATATATCATTTATTGCATATTCTCTTTTATTGTATACTCTCAGTGTGTTATACTTTCAACATACGTAATTTTTTTTTTTTCTAAATTAACGTTGTAAAGAGAATGTCCCCCTTAATTTTGGCTGATTTATGTTAATCTCCAAAATTTTATATTGTGTACTAAGAGTTTTCTTCTTTTATTAAAATTTACAAATCATCTTTTAATGGCAAAAAACAGTGGAATGATCGTTGTTCTTCAGAGGATGATCGATCGATGCTTTTTAGATATTCAGGCACTTTTATTGATTTTTATTTAATAATGGTTTAATGCGGAATATTATTTTAATTTTCGTTGTAGAAGACCAAAGTATCTGAGAGTTTTCTGGTGCAGAAAGATGTTCATAGCTTATATGCATTTTTTTTTCTAAAACTGTGTTATAAAATACTTATGTTATTCGAAGGATAAATGTGTTGATTTCTCATAAAACTGAGCAGGATTATCGGCCAAAATAATTAAAATATTTACCAGTTTAACCATATATGAAAAGATATCATATCCTGAGAAAATCTTCTGTAGAAATCGCTTAAATCCGATGATGGATATAACGCCATAAGAGAAAAAAATATTAATAAGCTTAAGCATTTTATGAATGGTGATTTTTCACGGTGTGTGCTATGATTCCATGGGAAAAAAGCGAACTTCGGTTTTGGATCTCGATTGTATTATTCATACACCGATTTTCCACATTACATGTTTTCGGGGATAAGCTCAGAACTTAATATGAGGCATTTATTACGTTTATCGGTGATGTGAGCGTCTCATAAAAAACTCACACGCCAATATATCACATCGGATGAAATATTATGAGAGCATATTTTTTCGCGAAAAAATAAATCCAATCCTTCGGGAATGCGATGAGGTGAGTCACTGTAAGACGGATAGATTTGGCTATGAAGAATTTGTCATGCGAGAATTATGGCTTCGATTACCGTCCCTGAGCACCCCCAGCAGACTTTCAGAGGGTCGAAAATGCTCTCGGCGGCCATTTTGGAAATCGTAAATATACCCTCCTTTGATATTATATCCAATAACCGATACATCCCCTCAGTGTGTACACACAGCAATATCCATTTTGCCTATTCCAATATTTATCTACGGCATTCGAGGAGTTGGAAGACCCGTCAACATATAGTTATATTACATCCTATGAGGCTGAATGCATTTTATATTTGCACAAAGAAAATGAATTTTCATTCATCTTATTGAAGTTCAATAGCAATCGGATTTAAATATGAAAATTACTGGATTAAATGCATTCAATATGTATCAAAAACATGGATTTATTGTATAAAAATATTTGATGTGGCTTCATAATGGGACTATGAAAAGCTTGATATTTAATACCTTTGTACAATGTGAGAGAAATGTCATCCATCCCCAATATTTAGTCAATCATATTATTTGGTCAATTTTGTAAAAGTTCAAACGTGTGCCAGAACAACTTTTCTTGAAAGAAACCAGTTGAGCTGTTAATATGCAGCGGCGCGAGCCTCCCATGAAAAGGTACACATTCGGGCAGATTTGACCCCGCCAACAACGGATGGGGTCAATTGAACCCCGATCCAAGCCCCACCATTAGCAATGACCATATTGGCCCGCGATGACCTTTTGTAAAGCATTGTGGACAAAAAGTATGCGCATGCCCATGCCGGTCGTATAAACAGAACATAATTCTTCTTCGTAATTTTCGGGCAGTCTCGCTGACCCTTCCCCAAATTTTGGTCAAATATTGTCGTCCATTTTCTATGACCACTTTCCATAACAATTGCTGAACAATTTTGATCATACACTTACTGACCAATGCTTCTATGACCAAAAAAACAGTAACGGGCAACAAATGCGTGCTCGCATTCACGCACAACACGCGCGCAAAAGCGATCATGCATTTACGGACCGCTAAAAATGAACACAGTAATTTTTTTTCAACGGTCACAAAATCTATGATCACTTATGCGTGCGATCAGCGTTGATCAACGCCCAAACAATTTGCGGCCGTTTATTTACAAACAAGTTGAAAATTCAGTGGTCATTTTTGGAGCAAATCCGAATAACATTTTGCGCCCAAAATGACCATTGATTTACGACCAACTTTTTGCGACCAAAACCAGTTTATTTTTGCAAGCGTTCCAATTTCAACACAGCGGATATTCATGCAAATCTCAAGCGCTCAGGCATTGAAAGCCGACGAACAACGTGAACAAACTGCGAAAATGAGCAGATGTTCAACATTCGCGCATGCAATTATAGCTTATAACGCGGCGTGTGTTGAAAATTAGAAATATATTGACTGAAAAAAATGTCGTCTATAAATTTGTTTCCATTGTATTGTTCATTATGGGCAAATAATGTATCTAACAAGCGGCTAAGCGACGCATCATCATACATCATTTTTTTGGATGCAAATTCAATTAAATGATTTTTAATCGGTTCCATGATCTTCTAGTGCATTTTATTGGAGCACGGACATATCTAAAATCTTGACCCTTCAATTAATGGAGTGTGTGAGATGAAGCCCTCCGGCACCCGTTTTTCGAGGGCCCTCGAAGGCTCCCCTCTAATTGGTTGATTGACCCTTCGAATCTCGCCCGAATGGACCAATCGCCCATCTGGCCGCAGAGAGGACTGGAGATTTTATCACCAAGTGCTATTCTGGCCATCCTCGGACCCCACTATAACATTCCCCATGCTTTCAGTCGATGAAATCCAATTCAATGGCGAACAAACATTGCTTCGCCGTGGATATATTTTATGATTTTAAATTCAATTTTAATTACCATAAAAATTTATATAAATAAGTGTATTTTTGCAGTCTTTCTATGAGATTTTTGCCGACTACTTTGACATGGTTTTAATAATGTTTTCGATTACTTTAATTCCTGTAGATTTGATTCCAAGATGATTGAGCTATAAATTCAATATCGAATTGCAAAAAATTGTAATTGACTTGATCAATGATTGTCAATCAACGGTTGTTTGATTGACTTGATACGAGAATTATTTCACCAAAAATTCTCAAATTTATACACAAAAAACTCTCACAAGGTTTAACTTGGGAATTGTAATATCTATAAGTCGATAAACAATCAAATATGGCTTCAATAAATCAAGATACTACTGCAAAACTACACTGAGTTGCTAATTGAATCTTTATTGATGAACTCCATTCTGACCATCCTCAAGATCAAGATATACAGAGCGTTTTGCATATGGACCGACAAATATTTTTTTGAGTGTTAAAGGAGTCTTTTGCTACACACACATTTTACACATAGACCCTATGATCTAATTATCAGGGTTATCAGAATATAATTTTTTTTGTTTAAAGAAAAATAGTTGTGAGCTTCCAAAGTCGCACAAAATGTGCAAACGAATGAGAAATGTCAAATTATAAATTCTTTAAACAAAAAACTAACGACTATTTTGAACTTAGTTTATTTTTTAAAAGTTTCCTAGATAATACTATTTCCATCAAAATACTACATGCTATACAAATCATTCAATAAGTCGTTAAACTTGAAGTTTCAACTGTAGTTGTCTGAAGTAGGATTTCCTCTTTCATTTTTGCAAAGGCGGTGATTATTATTTTAATTAAGATTTAATTCTTTTGCACATCCCTGGACAGAGAAATCCAGTGGTGTCAGATCTAGAGACCGTATAAGCCACGGAATAGGGCCACTACCTCTGACACTTAGGACATAGAGCCTATGTGTGTGAAATGTAGCAAAAGACACCCAAAAAAAAAAAATTCGGTCCATGTGCAAAATACCCTGTACATTTAAACATTCTAGAAAAATAATTAATGCCGAACATAACAAAACAAGGATAAACAGAGAAAAATATTGGCAAATAAATGGAATAGTATTTGAAGTGAAGTAATTAAAAATTTGATCAAAACATTTGTCTTGAAGCTTAAGGGAACAAATTTTATTGCCTTTTATTACATATACACTTATTTTTTGCTACAGTAATTAAATCAAATATACTATTATTTTATACTAAATAAATACAACTCAGCCAATAAGTCTGTTTTATCGATCTTTACAAAACTATACGCGTGTCTCATGATTTTTTTATACTTTGTTTTCCACCGATATTCGAACCAGAAGTTCTCTTCAGTAGAATAATTGTTGTTATTGTGATTAAAAACTACTTTTGACATGCTCATCTCAATGGCCCGCTGGGGAGCAAACGAAATTTATAGATCAAAGTCTATTTATTGTGCATTCGTTCTTAAATAAGTATTGAATAAGTTCTGTAGGTGGATGCTTTTGTGATAATAGGGTCATGATATTAATTGTGGATTTATTTCAAATTATAAAATTCGTAGACATAAACACAGTAAGTATTATGAAATGCTTGCTAGATTTTTATACAGGGCAATAATCACTTGTTAGTCAAAAAGTTGAACGTTCAAAGTTCAAATAGACAAATAAGCGGCCGTAATGAATAAGCAATGTTTGCCGAGATAAGAGTTGGATGCTTGTTGAATTCTTATAGTGGAGATTTTAAATGGAGATCTCAAGTTTTTCCTGAGAAAACCATATAAATGTTAATAAACAAGAACGGCTGAGTGCGCAGACATGATAGTCGAGAAGTATCTTCACTCTACGTATAACGCGCACTTACCTGCTTGTTCGGTAAGAAAATTCTTGTGAACACGTCTTTGTGCTCCTTTTTCTTTTCTTTGATTTCCAGACATGTAGCACAGTGGTTGGAGATCCTTCATGGAATATTTTATTCACAGAATGAGCTCTTGTTTCACAAAGAAAAAATATTTTCGACATACAACAGCCTTTATTTTGCCTTTTATTCTTTCAATTCCGAAAAATAAACATGATCGCAAAATATTTTACTTTGGACCCATATATACATTTCAGCGTCAAAGGGGATGTTTTTGGAAAAAAATACGATATTGAGTAAGTGTTTGTCTTATTTGAAATGGAGACACCCTACATAGTACAATGATACTCGCAGTAAAAGCTCAATGTTGATGCACATAAGAAGACGCTCTCCGCCGCTCGCTAAATTATTGTGCATCGCAGTTTAAGAGAAACGTGAGAACATCTTCATATCCTTTGGGAAGAATCCACCCAGTCGTTACCAGGTCTCAGAGGGGCAAATATACTGTGGTACTGTGTAAATGCCCCGGGCTAGAAAACGCGAACTTTTATTTCCAAGCACCCACTTCAATTTGTATCTAGCTGCGAAAACACTGCGCCCCAAAAAACACGCGGATAATCACAAAAGCCGATACACTTTTTTTGTGTTTCAACTCGAAACGCTCAACAATCCCAGCGTCGTGTAATGATCTCAATTAATTTTGCACCCTCGACGAACTGCATCCGCAAAACCAATTATTGGTGCCGGATCAAATACTCGTTGACTTCCACATTGATATACTCCAATAACGTTGCCATTATAGGGTGAGAATTTTCACAAATTAGAGCCCCCCGGCAATTCAGACAATGATTTTCTAATTAAGTGATGTGCTGAATCAGACACCTGTAAGTTTCGCGTGAAAACTCGTAAATCAATTACTGGGGGCGCTGCTTAAAGGGTGCTTTAAGTTGACGCTGTTTTGCGACAATCACTATGCCATTTTTCTAGCGAATATCTCGTTAATTAATTATTTTCTAGTACACATACCAAGCACGCCATATTAATTTATAAATTAAATTACGAATAACAATGCAATAAATTTGGAAGATCTAAAATACCAATACTATAGATCATCTCAACCTAAATATATCAACAAAAAAAATGATTATTTAAAACCAAATACATATTTTTCGATTTACAACAAATTGATCTTATCTTTCTTATTTAAACCCTATCTATAAAAAAAAATTATGCTTATTATTTTATATAGAAGTATTGATTTCTTATGGTTGCGCATTGGTATATAACTGTCCTCTTTGTAAGCTATCATATCCGTTATCAAACGTAGGCGATATACAAAGATTCTTATTCTGGCAATATAAAATATTTATGTGATGGCATAAGGATAAGATTACTTAAACAGATTTTTTTGTTGATAAAAGACGATATATTAATGGCGCTTGTCAAAATATCTATATTATTCAACTGATTCCATTTTTATAACATCGCTCATTCGTCATGTCAGTGGTCCGAAAAGCGGACCGGTTGGACACACAGACCTTGCGGCCACTACATTTTCTTTTAGGGCTTTTTGCGGAATTTTCTATGACCTGTACGATAGGGGGTGGGCGTAAGCTAGATACTTGCCACAGGCGCTTCATACTTTCGTTACGGCTCTGGTCCACGGTATGTCTAAAACATTTTAACAAAGTATAATCTAAGCTGATACTTGCTCTTTTATGGCCACTCGCTGTTTCAAATTGTTGGTGGGCATTTAAGTTAGAATATAATAATTTATACTGCTTATAAATAGTATAATAAATTTCTATCTGTCGATTTTGAATGATTTGAATAAGAATTTTTGAAAGGAGAAATCCATGCTATTGCTTTTATTTATGTTTATGTTTGATATTTTTATTAGATGACCTGAATAGATTCTTGCTTTATCATAGACACTCGCTGTTTAAAATTATTATTTTGGTCAAATATGATTATTTTGATAGTAAAACAAATTGTTGAATTACAAAAAATGATCACCTGATCAATATCTCAAAACAGCCCCTTATAACTAAAAAAAAAAGTAATACAGCGGTTTTCCCGCTAATCTTTAATTCTGTTTCATGGGCCCATGACATTAATGAAAACAACATCAAAAATGCATTTTATAGCACGTTACAAGCCGGAATGATAATAAAATCTCCCCCCAAGAATTATAATTTATATCACATACACTTCCCCCAACCAAAGAATAATTATTTTACGAGTTATCAATTAGAGCGAGTCAGGTTTGCCCCGGACGAAGTGCTGGTTATTGAATTAAAAAATTAACACGCTCCCTCCTCTAGAAAAACCGGGAAAATAATTGACACTTAATAATGTTCCACGCCGAGGTTTTATAAATTCCTGCATTAATCAAGGTATTGTGATGGTGTATACATGGTGCTTGGTATGAAAGCCTAACGAAAATTTGTATTATTATCCATCTTTTTCCTAAAAACAAATTTTTGATCCTTTTTAAAAAAAAATGTGTCAAAATAACTATTATATTTACCTTGCTAATAAGTTTTAAATTATTTCGTATTGTCGTCCATGGAATTTCTAGGTTTTGCGTTCTTGCAGTCAAACGTGGTCCAGGACTAAAATCTCTTCAATGTCCATTATTAAAATGGGATCATATTCGTATCATCTCCATCAATTCTTCATGACCTCCAATTATGATTTATGAGTACTCACGCAATTTGATAGGATATAATTGAATTCATTATAAATAATATTTTTATACGTGCTGCGGTGGTAAGGTTTATTTTTTTGAAAAAGTAAAAATTTTGCGTGTTTATTCAAAGCAAAATATATTCGGTTCGAGCTTTAAGTAGCACAGTTGTGATATCCATAACATAAAAATTATGGTAACACATGTGAGTGCGAGAAATGTGAAGAACGTACAATTTGTGAATGAAAGTCAAAAAGTTCGCTCGAAGGAGCAGGTCTTAACGTCCTGGGGAGCACCGACGCGATTCCGCTCTCACCCGGGCCATCCAGAAACTCCAATATCGCTCGACAGGAAAAACTTTCTTGCATTGTTACGACGATGTCGGGCGCGTTTTAAAGTCAGTTATTCGTTGCACGTTTACACTGGATTGCCGACTAGAGACGAGTCTTTAAAATTCATTAGGAATTACAACGGTGAAAATTGGGACTCAAAAGCAGGAGGACATATTTTGGTGCTCGGGTGGCCGACGAAAAGCGATCCTGGCTTGATGGGGTTCGCGGAGAAAATTTCTTCATGTATTCGGAGGCTGTGAGGGGCGAGATTTTTTGATACACATCTGAATTATGAATCATGTGGTAAGGATATGTTATGAGGAGGGAAATGGAAGCCTTGGAGTTTCAAAAAGAAAGTAAAATTTACTTTATTATTCAATCTGGACGACCGTCTTAAATTTATTCATTGGGAAGAACATGCTAATAATATCGATCTATTTATCATCAAATTAATTTAAACAACATTCCATTATAGTATTCTAGATAATTAAATCTATGCCATCAATTTCAATTAAGAGAATGAATAGAACCATTCGATCTATAGACTGTTATATAAGAATACTATTCTCAAGGTAATCTTAACAAACCAACAATGGCTGTAGACCACGCTAGTCAAAGCTAAAATGTCGTAGATCAATAGAGCGTGTTTCCGTCGTCGAAAATAAACTGTTTAGCATTTTGATCTTCCCCAGACATTTTCTTTGTTTCGAGATTGATGACATGAGGATCGTAGCTGTAGCGTGAGGCATAAAGTGGGGTCGGCGAGTTCGTTCCGCGTATACGTAGTCCAGGATGGGTAGCTACCGTAGAACGGGTGGAATGGGTGGTACATAGCTTGTGTAGAGTTCGTAGGGTGCAATACAACAAATCAATACGCCAGGCTCGGCGCAGTGACCGCTGGACCCCACTCTGCCTCGGCCTCCTCGCCCTAACCCACCCCCAGCATCTTCAGCGGTGACCATGCGGCACAACAGGCTAGCGGGACCGAGGATATTTCGGAATAAATTTACACACAAATATGATTACTATGTCAATTTTTAAGCATAAACTCTTAATTAATATTGTATTATTAGTGATTTTGAATTGTTTATTTTTTTTGAAGATAATCAAGTATTTTTTATGATGATCAGTATGATTTTATTAAAATTAAGAATGATTTTATACTCTTTGTATGGGATCATTATCAATCATTTTCATATGATTTCCTGTAAATTTGAACCCAAGCTACAAGTTCAACCTCTAAATTACAAGATTATCTTTATCCCAGATACAAATATGCTCTGTACAAAGTTGTATTTTTGAACATCTATTTAATGTACTTTGGAAATCATAGATAACTAGGATGCTGTGAATTAATTTAAGTCATCATGCTATCAAAAACATTGCTTCGTCAATGTTTTTGATAGCATGTATGAACGATATTTTGAAAAAAGTTAGTCAGATAAATTGTTGACGATCATCGATTCTCAAAATATCATCGAAGAGATTAGTATTTTAGCCATTTCCGAAAGCATTGAAAGTATCAATGAAGAGCTGTTGAAATTGGATCTTAATTAAATGACGTCTTGGAAGCTATCCCCATGAGAAAGCTAACTATCAATGTCAATTAAAAGGCCATGTATCTTCACAATCAATGCATGAAATATTTAGATAACGTAGATTATAACCAACCAACGCAGAACCAAGTGGTTAATTAATATTCCCCCGTTGATTCTTCATGTATTATTAAGTATCAATCCTAACACATCGATAGGTTATTTTTAGTTTTTTTATGCTTATTAAAGTTAATTTAAGCAAATGCTTTCATTTTCAAGAGATTCTCAATAAACATTGATATCAATAACTATTACATCCTGAAATAAAATATCAATAAATTGATTACACGGTACAAAAGTACTTCTTGAGATAAGAATGCCATTTATTTAAATCATGTCTAAATAGAGGTTTCTTTAAAAATAGTGCCATTCATATTTATTATATTAGAGAGGCTTTATGTTTCAGGGAGTTGCATTCGAGCCGTCGAATCATGGTGACCCCACTTGCGAGGTCTACGAGGGTCTCCAGTAAGTCTAGGGCTGGTGTACACACACGCAGCTTGACCGTGCGAGGGCGAGGCGTAGACCCTCTACGACCCGGCCGGGCATGCGTACTATACACCATAAATGCTACGTATGAGGGAGACTCGTCGATATATTATAACATTGTCGTAGACCTCCACAAGAAGATGCCCTCTATTACTTTTTCGCAAAGACTGCGGCTGATGCGTCAAACGAACATATATGATACATGAAAGAGCTACGAATATATTAAAACTGTACCTTTGATCTTGTGAGATTACTTTTGGTGCTCGAAGATGGGTTGTATTTATTTTATAAATGTTTGCTTTTAATTCGAGTTATTTACACAATGTATTAATAAATGTAACGTGGTCGATTTCAGACCAAAATATGAAATCGAATTCAAATGCAATCGATTTAGTCCCTATGCTTAATGCTGTATATTGATATTATTTTCGATTTTTTAAGCTAAATTTATATTTTTGATATTAATATTAAAATATATAGATATTAGAAAGTCAGTGAGAAAGACCTGGCCTGATGACTTTCCATCTGATAGTCGCTCTGTCATTTTAGCGGAGCTTCGCCCAGGTGGATTTCACCCCTAATGTGGAGAGGTAGCTGTGCTGGCCGCTGCCTGCCATAAAGGGGTTGCAATCAGGAGTAGGCGGGAGGCTCTACTAGCATAAAGCGGCCCCACTATATCACATCCCCCGCAGTGGCTAGTCCGGCCTCCCCTTTCGGCCATTTTGAATTCACCCCCAAATACCCCCCCGGCGGAGGCCCCCTCACGACCTCCTTCCCGAAGCCTTTGTACAGTCCTCGTGCTGGGGCGACTCTCGCATGCCGGGATGTTGATAAATATATTCCGCCGGTTGTATTTGTCAGGCGAAGGGGAAAGCACGTGATGTATTACTCTTTGGGTTTTCGGGTGTAACTGTACGCAACCTGCCGTGATAAGCATTCAAATGAGGAAGAGGTAAAATGAATTACAAGAACACCCTACACACACACAGGGAGGCTTTCTACAAAATTGCCCATAGTTTGTAATAGTCTTAGCCGAAGACGAATGCTCGAGCAGACCACTAACTTTCACTATATTAAAAGCGGTAATGAGGCAAATAAAGTACACTTAAGAAACCTTTTCAATTTGACTTTGCCCGGATAAGAATACATTTTGCAAACGAAACACGTGCTGAAATTTAGAATAACATTTCTGGATGAGACCTTTGTATATTCGGCTTATATTATGTGCGGTTATGGACATGCGACTTCATTGGCTTTTTAATAATTAATGCACAACCATCCATCTTCTTCAGCTTTTCATATATTTTCATCAACTACATCATATCAAACAATAATATATTAACAAGTAATTTGTAGTATTTAAATTTTAATTCGGGCTGTTTATTTAAATTTGAGGGATTTCAAACAAAACATTGAAGACGAATGAGACTGTTCATGAATAAATGCAACAAACACACTTCGTGCAATTCCGGCATTAATTTCGGCCTCAACCGCGAGATTAACTTTAAAATATGTAGATATACAATTCCATCCCGATTCATAAACCCTCGTAAATCTTCCCGGTGCGTTTTTCTTTTGTCTTCTGTTTTGGAAATAATCGGAAGAGGAATGAACGTAAAAAAGGCAATAAATTTGCTCAGTGTGCGTCTCCTTTAGTTGGACTGCGAACTGCCATACAAGTATCCTGCAGGCTTCTAAAGTAGGGGGCCGAATATTGAATTTCCCAAGAGACGGACCGTCCCCTGCCCCTGGCCGCCTCCAGGACCCCCTTTCGGCCCAGATGCGGGGGCTGAGGCCCATCAGAAGACCCCACGCGACATGCCCGAATAAGGCTTTGTGGCTCTTCCAATGGAGCTGACGGACTAGGTGATATAAAGTTACCGCCCTATAGAAAGCATACGAATGACACTTTCGCCCCGCAGTTGCAAGACGCGTAACATCAATTTTTGAAGATTTTCAACTTGATTTGCTTTGTAATTTAATTCTTTCTCAGGTAGAGACATTCCCTTATAGTTATGCTTATCTCTCCCTGGGGGTGAAGAGTCTGCGGTTGAACGAGGGGGATTGCGCCTTAAGAAATAGTAGAGAACGAGGTGTCTTAACTACAATGTCAAGCGGAAGCAATTGAATGCATTTGCAAATTCATATTTAGACAAAGGTTATATCATACATGAATCTGATTATTGAAGACGTTTAATTATATTTCAACAAATATAAAACGCATGGAAATGCATAGTCATTATTAAGTAAAAAACTACTTGAGAGATCCATAACTGATTTTATATTAAATATGCATATTGCTTAAAATCTTATGTTAAAATTACCACATGCGAGGTTTTTTCGCAGCAAAAATTGAATGATAGCTAAAAACTGCTGACAGAATTTATTTATTCATTCGCATCTGCTCTAGGGCAGGGCTACAACTCATGATCTGCAATCATTTTAGCTAATATTATTTGACTTTGATTTGCATTTAGTCTAAAAATAAAAAGCGATACATAATGCATGGACATCGTATGCAGATGCATCAATTAACAATCCAGTTATTATATATACATGGAAATATTACACAAATACTGTTTAATTTATAAGAGGTGGGAATGTTTGTAAGAATTTGTTATCCTTTTATTGCTTGTTGAAAGTCTCTTTTGTTCGAAGCTCTATACCATGTTCATATTATATTTGAACAAATCCATTTTTGCAAAAGCTTTTCATTCAAATTGTATCACGAATCGGATCATAAATATCATTTAAATAATTGGTTATACAGTCTGAAAATATTACATTTATTTATTGTGCAAATTATTGTTAATGTGATGAAATCTCCGTTGACACTCTTTGATCAAGTTGTGCTTCTTATTTTTGGAATCTGCGGCAGATCTTGTTCGACCAAGCGCACCCCTTTCTTTGAGCAGAGCAAGAATCGCCAATGCTGTCCGCCCTCGCAGTGTCTCCCGCAGTCCACCCCCCGGGCTCTTCCAGATAAGGGTAGATCTGCCACCACCGCTCCATCTGACACTTTGTCTACAGCCACACCTACGGCGTTTCCCACATTTAATGTAAGCGTTACCCTCCAATTTCGACAGGGACGGGAACATATATAACGACCACGGCAGAGCAGAACGAGACTATACACTCTGGCCGTACACAGCCTGCCGGTGCTACATGTCTAATAACCAACCTATCTTCCCTCGCCATCCTTTCCCTTTGTGAACCTACCCATTCCCTGGTGCGAAGCCTCACTCTCCACACACAGGGCCATTATAATATTTGCTCTCCATCTTACACTACAATAATGCTAGATAGACACGCCAAATAAATAACATACACACGAGCTTGATAAGGCCACTTACTAGATATGAATATTCGCGGATTCATCGCTATGGCAGTATGGCCCAATATCTGAAAGACCCTCATTATGGTGAGAAGATCAAATGTCCCCCTGATCCCTCGAATATAACCTGATCCAACAATAACTCTGAATACACGCCAATCAAACGCGAAAAAGTCTAATAAACCAAATTCTATTCGAATGGATAACAACAGATATTTCCATATATTCATTCATAAAGTTGCCGGTTCCAAAATTATGCCAAATTAGCTTATTATTTCTCATAATCAAAGCATCGTATTGTGTTATTAAAATACTCATAATACATTACCTATCATTGATTTATAATAATATATTTATATACCAGTGTCTCAGAATTAAATGCATTTCATCAGTTTTAAAAATTCCTTCATCTTCAGAATTTAAATTGTTTATTCCTAGACACTGTATATTTAAATGAATTTAATTACGTATCTTTATTAAAATTCTATGTATTCCAAGAATGCTTGACCAATAATTCGATCACCTTATATTTATCTGCAAAATTATAAACAAGGAAAATTCGTATCATGCATTAATATTTTGGACCAGTGAATGATCATTCATATGCTAAGATTTACTAGGATCATAATTTGTTGATATAAAAATGTCTCGATTGCGATACACTTAAATCCTTTTTGTGCGATAGATGCGTTCCGCTGAAAAACGCACAAAAAAAGATATGTTTTACATAGAAAAAGTGAAGATGCATTCCATTAATTTTAAAAACCGCATAACTTTGAAACAGCTGTATAAAATACATCCAAAATCGCATAAAAAAAGTCAATGAAAAAAAGGAAAACAATAAGGCAATTAAAAACTGTCATTTTTGTTAACATTTAAAGGACGTCTTGCATCATTGGTAAAATTTTAAGAATGTCTGACATCTGGCATCTCAATTTTCGGTGCGATTTTCGATATGATTCAAAATCGTTCTCTTCTTCAGAATAAATAGTATATTCCGTGTCAATGTCAACATTGCCTGTGTAGATTTTCAAACATTGGAAAAATAAATCAAAATAAAGGGCGTGGTCGTAATTCAGCGATAGCAGATGCAATATGATTTACACTGTCCCAAATTATTTTTTTTTCCAAATTTCGGTTAGTGTTGATGATTTATTTCTTATTTTATCCAAAATATCTCGATACGTACTATTTATGAAATTAAAATTAAAAAAATGCTTTAAAAAAACCGCATAACTTCGAAATCGCACAAAAAAAGTCAAACAAATCTTTTTGTTTGAGTGTATATTACAAATTGATACATTGTTAATCATTCATTTTTGTCATCTATATAAACTTATTTTATACAAATTTAATTATAAATCGATCAATAATGATAGGGATATATTTCTATATACGGATTTTAACCATATTAATGATTAATCGTGGCATTTATAATATGATATATTACCAATGTAATTCAATAGTCATTAATAGTATAAAATCAAGGAAATCAATTACATAGTGCATTATCAATTTGAATATGTGCAAGACGAATCTCTCAATGTCGTTTTGTTAGAAATTATATTAATATTACACGATTTTACAAATGTTTTAATACAATTTTATTTTTATAGTCTTATAGATGATTACAAGCATCCAAAACTGTCTTTAAAATTGGCGAGTTTTACTAAATTTAAATTATTTTGAGCCCTGGCTCTCTCGAGAGATTCGGATTTGTTACAAGACGTCGATGAGCTCGCACAGTTCACTGCTTCCAGAGGCGATGCACCGTTATTTTTTCGGATTCGAAAATAGTTTCAACACACAAATTATATCCAGGACTCACCCCATTTGCGTGTGCAAAATTTTCATCCCTTCTATCGGGTGGATGTAAGATAAATGTGGGTGGCCCGGTCGAAAACGGATTAAGCGCGAGCCCGCATTTGTTTGCCACAGATTTAGTGTCTTCTCACTGCCACAGCATCTTCTATAAATTCGAATTTCATTGCGGCTGAGACATATTGGATAACTCACTTCTCCCGTTGTTTAATTATTTCGCCCGCTCTATCAAACAGGCTTTTGTTAACAGCCTCCCACGCTTACTGGAGCACAGTTTTCAATAAATTATGCCCCGAGTAAAGGCTCTACTTGGTATCGATTATGTGTGCCATACATGTCCCAATCACCAACTTTGTATTTATGCGTGTGTCTTAGGATTTGGGCGAGAGCACGTTCGAGTAATAAATAATAACCCCCTCGTATCTCTCGGCGAAATTGTTATTGGGGATTTTTTACAGACATCAAATACAATAATTCCCCTGGTTTTTTAATATTTCCCCATCATACACCATACACGCTTTGTCTTCGCACCTGAAAAATGTTAATGTATTCCATTGAACGTTTCACGGGAATAGATATTCAAAAAACAGCACTCAACTATAAATACAGAGACCTACTCAAATATGCTGAAAAATTTTATCGACTGAAAGGACTTTTGATTTTTTATAAACTGTGTGTGAGGTGGCTTTTAACAATACCTTTTATGGAACCATTGCCAATCATTTTGTCATGGTCTTTCATAGCAAATATATGTTTTAAAAGTGTGGTCGCCAACTAAACCTCCTATGGATTTTAACCCATGACAATTGAGTAAGTCTGATTTATAAATTATACCATTTCTTATTCTTTAAAGACTCTAATGACAAATTTATTACTATAAGCATTTCATTAGTATAAAAGCAGTTTGAGACAACTAAGAGTTAATACAGCGACTAAATCTTCTAACGCATGTGATTCGGATGTAAACTCCGATTATATAAAAAAGCTTCACCATAACAACAAATATGGGAGATCGGAAATATTCCATTGATCGTATTGATTCAGAGTTAATATTCTGGATCTAAAAATTATCTTAGCTTAACTTAACCAATGTTAAAAACGATTAAAAATCACCAAACGAAAAAATCCTTTACCTAGAAGTCTTCTATAGAGATTGCCTACAGTAAAAAAATTGTATTTTATGCCTTAAATATTTAAAAAAATTCGACAAATATGCTATAATATGCTATTTACAAGTCATAAGAAATATTATTTTTTAACTTAAATATGTCTGTAATAATTTTAATCCTACTGACAGCATCACAATTTGAAACAGTACCTGCTTGGATTATACTTTGTTGATAAGCGCTATCAATTAAAATCTATAAAAAATTAATGTTTTCTCAGAGAAATTGAAATATTTTTAAATGTTGACGGAAAATCTTGAACTAAAGTAATGAAAATATCATTAAGTAACACTTGGTCTGCTTATAATATATATTACAGCTTTAGAGTTTTCATAATGTATTTAAAAATAAGGTCAATTTATAGACAACAATATGAAGCCAACTTAAATACGTCTAGTAGCGAAGAGTTTCAAACTTGCTAGAACAACTTAAAATCAACAAATAGCAAAAGTGTAAACTTAATTAACGAGCAGATCCTCTACAAATCTCTATTACATAAAATACACAAAAATGTTATTCTTTGTATAAATTCTACAATATTTTCGTGCCATTGAATGTTCATGAAGATCCCACGATTTATTTTGTTGAATTGTGTTACCTTATTTGCAAAATTAAAATCAAAATTTTATAAAGTCACTATATTTAAATTTTGCATTAAGAATCTGATCGACAAACGTATGAGGATTAAATTCATTCAAGTTTTTAATTTTGATCTAGTTGGTATTATTTTAAGAGAAGTTACGGATGAAGATATTTTTTTTGTGGGAATATGTAATCATGATCAAATTCTCATTCATTTGATCAAATCATCAGTATTTACAAGCTTTAGTCCTTAAAATAAAATTTCAAAGGAAATCATTTTTTAATTTGAAGATTTTCGGGTCAACTTGTACGGCTTCAGAGTGCAGGGGTGGCAATATTCGTCGAAGTTTGACAAAACGTATTAGGCGATGGATCGCGGACTTCCATCATGGAGTGTGTACCCTGGCAGGGTTGACGTCACATCCTGTTAGCCTGTCCTCACTATCCTATTAATTTCCAAGGCGACCCCAGGAGGCTGCAGAGTCGGCACAAGTACGGGGTGGGTCAGCAGACCCTCCCCCGGGCGCACTCAAAGGATCACGAGGAGCTTTAGAGGAGGGTTAGGAAGCAGGGGTAAGAAACAGGGTGGCTGCCTAGCAACGGCCCTAGCAACCGGCCAGTACACATCTACACGATATATCACTCCAGCTCCACGAAAGACCTGTATAAATCTATATACCTCCACATCACAATACAAGCGGTTGCGCACACCTATGGATTTTCGATACATACCACCATTGATATGTTGTGAGCCGCATCCTAGTTCTATCCTGTAAAAATGAAGCATTCCTGAAAAGCAGCACTCATGTATAAATTCAACCTAAGCCATAAATGATATCATCAGTGCTAACAAAATGATAAAAGCACATATTCTGTACCATAAAATTGTATTCACATTTTCGATCCAAAAAGATTAAACCATATTATAAAAATACATTTTCATATGCTTGATAAATGAAAAATTTCAATTTGAATTGTGTATACATTTTTATGGAATAAAAATATACACTAACAATGCTTTCATTAACTTTTCTTTGAAAGGATTATTAAAATATTGTGATATACTCAATTTATGGAATGTCAATCATTTATGGAGAAATATTAATTAAATCTGAACATGTAACTGACGTTTATACCGCAAAATTATATTTTGCACATACCCACCATAATATTGCATATGGCGTTCCCAAGGATGTGTTTCTAAAAGCGATATTTGAGTAAATTTGCGTATTTTTATCTATTTATACTTTATTTATTTTGTCGCATTTTTTAAGCTTTATCTCCCATATAGCGCTATTGGCAAAAAGGGGTATACATATAACGTCGGGTAAAATGCGTTCATACGCGAATATTGCGTGAGCTTCGAAAACCCATCAATTTAAATCACCAAAAAAGTGGATGGGATGAGTTCGGAAGATTTCGGCGTGTCTGTCCAACGTTCCCCCATCGCTTCATCCCTATTTTCCAGGAAGAGCTATTCTGGTCATTTGCCCAACGTGCAACCGGAGATGAGAGATAAAACTCGTATTCAATTTAGTAAAAATCGCTCCCGAATATGAAATTTATTGCATCGGAAAAGGGATGAAAGCACGTAAAATATGCTCCGCATTATTTAGAGCTGCATTTCCGGACATTGAATATATATATTTTTTAAAGCGAAATAATTATCGAAGGACCGAAAAATATTTTAAGGATCCCCCGGGTGATATTATCGTCTTGGGAAAACGTAAACATAAAAGAAGCATATAAAGATATTTGTGGAGATAAATTGTTATGATGCTCTCCAGTAGCTACCCAGGAGTATCATACCGTCGTTAGGGTTAACATTAATTCGCAGGAGCTGAAATTAAAATACAAAGTCAAATTTCACTCACACAAGGCCGGGAATAGTAATCGAGCGCGAATATATCCAAAAATGAAATAAAAGCTAAGCCTTTCGCCCCTTAAGTGCCGTTTTCTCTTAGATAGGTTGTCCGCCTTCCTTCAATTTCTTGAAAAACTCTCCCGTACGCACCGAGCATTATGTGAATCGTTACAAAGAAGTCCCGAACCAATCCATCATTCCATTTTCCATCATGTGTTCAAGGGTGGAAGGTGGGCGAAGGGTAAGGGTGAACGTGAAAAACCTTAAGCGGGGTATTTAGCGAAAAAACTACCCTAAAAAATGGCGCTCGAAAAAAATTAACTCCGCAGCCTCCGAACAAAAACTCAACTTTATCTTTGATATTTCAAGAGCTCGGCTCATCTATAAGTGCTTCTAAATATTTTTCATCTTTTATTGAGACATCGTTACCTCAGAAATTAGGCCCTAATAATATTAAGGACCAATTTGATTGATGAATTCGATGTTTTTGGGTCAATTAATGAGTTATTCTCTTGGTTGGGGAGGTAAATAATCAAAATCAGTACTCTTAATATATTGAATATTCTTAAATTATATGAGTTTTTGAATATTTTCATGTAAAATAACCGATTTTATAAGATTGAAATAAAACTCTGTAATTGTTATCGATAATATGATTAAGCTACAATCTTATCTTCTGTCAACTTATTCATCAGAGACCATTTATCGCAATAATTACTATAAAATGTGGCTAAAATGAGAGTCATGGCTTTGCAATAATGTCTATCGCTTTAAAAATGATTATCTTTTTGCAAATCATATCAATTCCAGAGACTGCCTTGCGAAAAATAGATATCCATCCAAAATATGAAATACTTGAGCTTATATAAATCGAATTTGTTTATTATTTATATGTACATCGTCTGATATTATGTTTAAGATTAAAAGTTTGAGAACCTAAGCTGCTAAGCGATTGTTTTGGCTTGGCAATTTTTGATTAGGTTTCATTAATATTCTTCGTGCTAAAATATTAATTTGATATGTTTGAAGCGTGTGTGCTATCAATATGCGCAGAAAATTTCATTTAGTTATTAATTTATTTAAAGACACATACAAGACTTATGTACAAATTACTAAAATATTAAATGAATCTCAAAACTGTCTAAAATATTCATGATTTTTAATAGACTCCGCATTATAAAAGCTCTTCTGATGTTATCATAAGCTCGTGTTTTGTAAAATGAACCGAAGCATTGTCGCTTATCAAATTATTAATAATGGAAAGCTACGATATTTCCAATGTCTTTTTAATACAGAAATATCTTTCTCCGTGCCATTTTTGCCCGCACTGTGGAAATCCAGCTTTACATCCCACACTCAACTTTTCCCCCGATGGCCCTTTCTTCCCTGTCATCCCTCGCCATGAGGGTGGCGGTCCAAGATAATGCGTGTTCAATAAATATTTAGGCTTCAAAGGAGGGTTCGCCTCAAGAGAAATGTGCCCCCGACACCTTCCCATCTTTCACTACACTTGATATCAAAAGCGTATCAGCACGCTCCAATACCTGCTTGCTTGAGCACCCCCGAGGGAATTAGTTACGATATAATTACCTATACTATGCTTCGACATTATCTTTTTTAAATCGAATAATCCAGCATCTCCAGGAACGTTTGACAACCATTCGATCGAGGAAGTATTGTTAACCGACATTGACTATCATTAATATCAGAAGATTCTGATCATCCCCTATCGCATCGATTTATGCGAAACTATACAATGTGAAAGCCTCATATTTTTTAAGCATAAATTCTATTTAACGTCTTATTAAACAATTAACGCATACTTGTGGTGGATAATACACAACACGTGTTGTTTATTACACCATGAAAGCTCGAAGTTTTTATTAGGGGTGAGTATTTAAGACAGTTTGACTTGCACGCGGCTCTAATTTGCATAATGCAAATTTATCAATATCAGATGTAATTTGAAACATAATTTCTAAAGGAGAACACTGCATCGGGCAAAAATAAAACAAATCGCTCATGAGGAGTTTGACTTTAACGTCTCGTGTTTTGAGTAAACTATGAATATTTTATTATACACAGCAAAGTCTTCAGCGAGACATTCTGTTTATTTATGACATTCACCCTCCGTTCCGTTTCTATTTCCAGCTAACCCACGAATGTGTGTGTTTGTTCCAGGAAAATTTTTAACGTGTCTTTCTTTGGCGTATGACCCTCGTTTTGCATGCCAATTCCGAATATTAAAAGGCGCCAAGGTAAAATTGGACGTGGATCGAACATTTCATAATTAAACACGCTAAGAAGGCTTTATCTTATAAACAATTTATGTGCTATATAACCAGTTTGCTTAATATCCATAGGATTATCGCTTAGGTTGGGATATTAACAAGAAGGATTAGGGAAGGATTTAAGGCGTAACTGCTAAAGGCAAAGGAGACTTGCGTTCATCTAAGCTTATTATTAATATGTATTCATATATACGCACAATATCGATCATTTATAATTTGTACATATGCTAAGGATCTATTTGCATAATTAAAAACTATATAAAAACCATTGTATCCATATGGATACATACAATTAAATTATAATTACGTTTATCAATTGATTAAAAAAATTGTTCATCAGAGATCAAGAACATTCCGAAAAATTATATTAGGTCCTAAAGTAGAAGTAGAAGTCCTAAAGTCCTTTAGAAATCCTAAAGTTTTTATCATAGTTCATTATAGTATCCAATTAATAGCAATAAATATAATTAAAACCATGAATGTATATTTCATCTTAAATATTAAGTTTGAGGGTGTAAACTCAATAATATTTATAATTTGAATAAGATATAAAACTACTAGACAAAAATATACCAAACAATATAAGAACTATGATGATTTAAAAACTAATGTCATCAGCTAAAAAGCTTTGGTACTAAAGTAGCTGATTTAACATCTAAAAAGAGGGTGTTTGAAACCAGACAACAATTAACATATTAAAACATAAATTATGATATTAGTTTTATTGATACTGAAGCTATTTTAAATCAATATTAATCAAATTTGAGATTCTTAATAGCAATAATTGCTTTTCAATCAACTGAATCGTTTTCATGTTCGTATTATGCTTTGATGATGATTTAATGTTCAATGTAAAAAACGAAAATAGTCGATATATTTTTAGCAAATAATACGAAGTCTCCAAAGCTTCCAAGTATAGGGTTTTAAAAAAATACGCATTATGGAAAGAACAATGAAGCAAAATCAGTTCAAAGAAGTTCTACAAAGTACATTTTTTCCACAAATAATTAAGTGGTTTTCGTGTGAATACCATTCTTATAAAAAATCTAAGTATGTATATTATAAATTTTGGAAGAAAAAATTGAATATCTAAGGATCATTTTGAAGTGATGAATTTATCACTAATTTTGATGGAAAACTCAAGTCAAAAAATCGTCAATCTTGTAATTTAAACGCGTGCTTAATAATACGATAGGTAGGTTTTTGAAATGGGCTCTCATAGTTTTCAGCAATCACATCTCACCGCGTGTCAAGATGTGTACTCGATAGCGGGGACTATTGAAATTGAGGGATGAAAAGCACACGATATCGAGCTTTTGTATTTGTTTTTAATCAGTCAATGCCTTGGGAAAATTCAATTTTGGCCATGAGATAGAATTTGCGAATTCGAGGTGAGCAGACCGAACAAAGCCGTCTATCCAATCTATGCGAAGCCACAAAAGAAACCAATTCTGATGAATTTGCCTTAGAAAGCCGCGAGCGTTCAGGATATTAGAAAGTTTCGATACATGGAAAATCTCCGACTCAGCCATACATGATAACTTCTCCTTTTATATCCTCAAAGTCGGTTTCATCCCTCACTGATAATTGCCACAGGGTATTGGAGCTATTTTTAAGCATATTTAAAAAGGCTTTGCCGTAATTTTAGTTATAACTACGTTCATATCAACGCAGAAAACGATTCGAGCATATGAAATCTTCCATGTATTTTCAAGTTTGTTTCTCAATTTCGATCGAGCATTGTAATGTGAAAGTATTGTCATTCGTGTGTAATGTTCGGAATATGATTTATTATACTTTCCTGCAATATTTTCTCCCAAGCTTTAATCCCTCCCAATTACCCCATTTAACCTTTTTATCTCTGAATTATTATAATTTATCAATATTTTGATGAACAGTATTTCTTGCTGAAAGTCGTTACCGGTAACTGAACCTTATTTTAGCACCACCAATTGATCAAATTTGGAATAACAATGGTACTTACAAAGCCATCCTCCAACCAACCATTTATTATTCCCATTACTTTGGCAAACATTCGATCCCTTTTTTGTAAAATATTTCCGACTTAGAAGCAAAAAATTATTTAATAAATTCATTTCTACTTCAGCTGCATTTTTTAATCGTTTTTCTCTCAAACTGCACTCCATGGATCTGACAAAGTAAAAATCCGTCGGGACGATGTAATAATTCTTCCCTTAACGAAATTCCAAATAATTTGAACTTATTAAATATACATTTATAAATTTCCTCGGCCGTTATTAACCCTTTCAAACCGGAAAACATACACGCTATGATCTAATTTAAATCCACTTTTCTGTCAGCTCCGCCGCAGCGCATAACAAGCTTAATAATAAACCAGGCTCAATAAATGAACCTTAACACCGTTGATAGCACACAATATTGGTTAATTTATTCAGAATATTTCTTAATGTGCAGCTTGCATGGTGTGTGCTTTCTGTTGTTCAGCTATTTTTGCCTATGAAAATAAAAGGACAGGGTTACTGTGCAAGTCTATCAATTTATTCCTGGTCAAATTGGTCAGAGATAAGAATGATACTAGTATCATAATTATCGAAACAAACGCCTGCTCTCAAGACAACACGAACAAAAGTCATCTTATCTTTATTGAAAGAGCTTAATAGGTTATCCAACTATTTCAGTTAATTGTACCTAGATTTTATTGCGGTTAAATGATTATTTTTTGACTGTTTATGAGTATAAATCTATTAAAAAAACATATATTAAGAATGTTTAGACGTGTAGGGGTTCTTTTATGTCACTACTTTGCCATCGATGCACGAGTGTATGATGAAATGCAAGACTTCCAAGATTTCCGGTCCGATATGGTTATTTTTGCATTATTATTACTTAGTTCATTAATAGCAATTTCCATTGGAGTCAGAACATCAAGTATTTTTTTTTTAAATCATTAATTCACTTTCAAAAACAATATCCATATTCATATTCGCCAATGTTTTATTAACTGGATCAAACACTACCTATTCGAATAGGTCCCCAAATATCCGAATATGGAATAGATTACCCTTTGTCCGAATAATATAATGGTAATCGTATAATAGTAAATAGTAGTATAATAGTTTTCTTAATATAATAGTAAAAATAAAGAGGTGAGATTTTGTGCATCAACAAAATTATTTTGGGTTGCAAAATACGACACTATTTTTGGCTTTTCCTGATACAAAACCTAATTGATCAAAATCGTAAATAGCGTCATGTCTTCTCGTCCCACGATTTTATCATGAATCTTAAATTAAATTATGGCATGAATGATAGAGTTTAATATTCTATTATGCAAGGTTTAAACCCATAATCACTAATAGCTATTAGCCCACGAAGCCATAAAAGCAACAAGCAAACTACCCTGTAAATTAAAAGCGTTTTCGAGTGTCATAAGACATAAATTATTACAGCCGTTGAAAGCTGCTATGCCTACATTCGGAAGCAGCCTCAGCCAGATACATAATATAATTATCAATTAGCGAATTTTTTTTTCGAAAAAATTCAACCCCCCAAATTCGATTCGGCGCCATTCTTCTCGGAGATGCAAGTCAAATAAATCGTAAAATTTAAATTGACGTCATAATACACCGCGCCTGCAGGGCTACAAACTACCGGAGCACCCCCCGCGTCCTTTTCTTTGTTTTAAAATGTGCATTAATTTTTTGTGCATATTAAAATGCTTTCAGTTTGCGAGATTCGAAACAATGGTGATTCCGGTTGTTTGTGAGCCCTTAACAATGGATTCTGTTGTGCTGAAAGAATGAATCGCAGTTGACCATAAGATAAAGGGTTTTTAGGGGAGATCCCAAAAACAATGGAGTCAATTGTGTAGCTGCTTCCGAACGGGCCATAATTCTCCAGAGCCTTTTAATTATTCTAATCCTCTGATGAACTATGATCGCTTATTAAAAAAAAAACAGATGTGCGACTTTCATTAACAAATTCATTTAAAAAAATCGATCACCAAAGCATAAAACTATTGTCTAAATATTTAACACATCATATACATTAATTTTTAATACTAACTGTGATCAAATTAAGTCTGAAAAATAAATGTCAAATAATTGACTTTTTTTGATAAAACTACCCATTCATCTCCATGCAATACTAAGTAGAAATCATTATTATTAATCACAATTTTGTAATATTATACTCTTCGACTCCATGATGTAACAGCTCATATTGATTACTTAAGAACTTCCGACTAAAATTAATTTGAAAGCCTCTTTGCCTCAGTGCAATGCGGTATCAATAAGGAAGCTTTATTATACAAGCATCGTTTTGCGTCATGCACATATTGCATTAGGAAACTTTGGAGAACATACGCCAGACTGAACAATAGAGAATATATATGCGCATCAAAGTAATGTTGCATTCGAGCATCATTGTTGTCTGTCTGATTAAAATTCAAATTCTGCAGGAATTAAACCATCTGACGTCCTAGTACACGTCTATCAGCCTGTGAACTTTTTTTAAATGTTCATCTCTCGAATTCGAATTTCATATCGAAAATAGAACCTTCAATTCAAATATATACTGTTGAACTTACTCAAACAATATACTTAAATTCCTGAATATCATCTGAATGCATGATTTCATATTCCATTCCATATATAATTTTTATAGCTTGGAATTGATAAATACATAATATATAAATTAGTAGCTAAAATTCGAGATACTTTGATCCAAGAAATTTGGATTTGAATGTGCAGAAATTGTGTTACAGAGGGTTGGCCCTCCCCTCAAATAAATAAATATGCATAAGCTGATTTCTACTTGTGAGTAGTTCACACTCAGCATTCGATGATTTCTAAGAAATCCTTGCAAGAAATTATTTAAAAATGTTTTATTATATATAAGGTCTTTATTTTTCCTTAGATGGAATTACTTGTAATTAGATTTGAACTTAATATAATATGATTGAGTAGTGCAGATGTAAAATACAATGAATTATTTGTACCTCAGCAACCTGTAACGTTTGATTGGTGTTATAAAATTTTAAAATGCTCTTTTAAGACTCGAAGAATTAATACTGAAATAGATTGTCTCTGGCAAATAAAAGCGCAAGGTAATCTAGTTTCTTTGTTGGGATTAAGTTGGATTTTGTGAATAATGAAATTGTACATAGTTTGAATTAATTTCGTACACAGCTCTCTGATATTTGTAGTTCATGGATTACTTCGTTTGCAAGGTAAAGACCTGAACGAAGCCCTGGCAAGTTCTGCACGTCTCGTTGTGCTTCGCGATAACAATCAAAAGTTCTCGTAAGCAGAGAGAGAGAGATACTCAACCGCGAGGAGCCATAATTCCACATCACTCCGAACTATACGAAATAGACCTGGGATGAGGTTGCTCCTGTGGGATGTGCAGACAAACTCACACCGACACTTATCTTCACTATAAATCTCATCGGACCATAAGCAAATTAATAAGCACAAGAATCTAGACTCAGTGGGTCGTTAGCGCTTGAGAAAAATAATAGGCTCGGTAATATTATACTGAATGGAAAATGTGCTTCACGGTCGTAGAAAGTTTATTGTTAAAATAGGCTTTGTTTCTTATCAAAGTGAAAGCTATCGTCCTCAAGCAGCCGGGGAGCTTTTGTGAGTTCCTCAACAATGAGTCTCTACAGGCACGCATAAACATTCCCTTATTAGAACCCGCCTACCTGCACAACATTTATCCCTTAAACGCCCTCCGATCACTCAAATAACCCTTTATATTGCCAAAACTTCCACGAAAACCTTTTTAAATAATCACACATATGAGCGGAATAATTAAAAAAACATTCCGCAGGAGCATTTCACCATATAAAATTGAATTTACGAAACCATATTAAGTCCTTGCGAGAACACCGAAACTGCATGTAACAATGTCAAAGGACATATTCTCGGATACAGTACTTCAGCAAAATTTATATGCAGCAGCACTTCTGAGAAACAGATAAATTGAAACTCACGAAAGGTTGCATTTAAATTCACATTCGTACGTTTCATGCAAAAATGTATTATGATTTGAAGGATTGTAATGTGTTGCAATAAAATTCAAATAATATTAATATCATTCTTATATTCAACCCTTATATTTTATTACACAATGTAATATTTTAATATTATCGTTAGGCTTTGTACATAGATAGCGAAATGATTACGTTTATAAGAGAAAATGGCTTTATAGCAAATTTAACTATGTATTTGTATATAAAAGCAATAATAATTTTGATTTTAATATTGAAACATTATATTTGTGCATTAATTACGCCCTGGTAGTACAACATTGGCGACTCAAATCATGACCAAAGCAGATCTTTACTTTTTTATAATCAATCGCTGCTGTAAATTGTTTTTTTGGATTTTCTTTCAACAAAACATTTTGTTATTGGACTATGTATAATTGGTTGTAAAATTATCTAAGTTAAAATTATATCAAATTTAAATTATACTTACTTTTTTTACTTCAGTATTTATTTTTCCAGATCCAGGAAATCATGGCAATGGATGGATCGAGACGATCAATCAGAAATATTGATTTTTTTCCACAATCTAGATTTCAAACCTTAATGGTAAGAATCCAGAATCTAAACCATTACACCAATACTTGATCATATTGCTGAAATACAATAATATTGAAGAATTAGAAGTGTTAACAACTCCATTATTCCCAATCATCGATTGGGCAAGAATGATAGCCAAAGATACCATTGTCTATTCATTGTAGTGTATCCTTCTGTGGCTTTACCATGGTTTTTATCTACGACAAAGCTATTAAGTTTGAATTTCAGAATTATATATTAATATTAAATGCCTTTTACAGTTCGGAATTAAAGCAATGAGAGGGTCTCAAAATTATGCCATAACGCCAAGTATGATTTTTGGCTTTGAAAATATATATTTTTATGTTTATATCCTTAATTCGATTAAGAAAATTGTCATGGCCGTTGTTTTATATTGGTCTGCACTTAATTATAATCAAGCAGTTTGTTCTTATGGGCATTTCCAAAGCCTCCGCGAAGTGAGCGTTAAGCACGGCTACACGACGAACGGAAGAATATCCCGTAACACCCTGAAGGTATAATGATCCACTCTCGTTAATGTAGCAGGATGTTGGAGCACCTTTATTTACAAAACTAGAGCGTGTATAGTTGAGGTGGTGTCCTTATGTGGGGCTTACTAAACGCGTACCCTGCACTGTTTCAATTTCGCCGTTCCGCCGGAACTGAGTGAAAGAGTTCGTGGAGGCTTTCGCGCAAGCTGGTATGGGGTTGGAGGTTCTAAGCAGGCTATGTTTGCGGTTTTCACAGGGTTAGCGACAGGCTCGAGGGGTATCTTGCACTTGATTAGAATAAGTTTTCTCGAGCTCGAGTGGCAAACTTGCGGCATTAATTATTCCGACATTATATTCGGATCGATACAATTTCAAAAACTCGGGGTTTATACGGCGTAGATGAGCGCCCACAACTTTCATTGTGCCGATCCTTCATTTAATGTATTTTGAATATATGCTGCAGATAATTTATTGGTATCTTTAAAATAGTTGGCCAAAAACCGAGGCTTTGAGACAAGCAGACGAAGTGTATAAATTGGTTGCACCCGAGAGATTGGCAGCACGTGCTGTCGTCTACGTGCTCATATACCACATTATCTACTATACTAAATTCAACTAAATTATTTATCTTAATGAAATTTCAAACTCTCATTGTTATAAACTTTTGTAACGTATTTTATCTGACAGCAGTGCTCGAAATGACAATGCATTGTATTATGCAGTAAATATTAGGATGCCCCATAAGTTTCTTTCGTTTTCATTTTAAGAGAAAAAATAAACAATAATTTGTATCACATTAAAATTAATTGAATAATATATGATCCATTCTGTTCTATTTTACCTTTCTCCATCTTTCCAGAAGCCTCATAATGTCTTCTTGCCAAAATTTCTCAGGTTTATTGGCAAAATATTGATCAAGGTACATTTTTGTATAATTTTTGGAATTAAAATTTTTATCACGTAAAGAATTTTTAAATGAAAGAAATAAATAATAATCTGAAGGAGCAATGTCCGGAGAGTATGGAGGATGAGGTAAAACATCCCAGTCAAATGATAATAATTTATTTCTGATGAGCAAAGACACATAAGGCCTGGTGTTATCGTGATGAAAAACAACGCCTCGTCTGTTCGCTAATTCTGGTCGTTTTCTGACAATTTCATCCTTTAGATTGTCTAGTTGGAAACAATATTTTGTTGAATTTATTATTTCATCTTGCTTAAGTAATTCATAATAAACTATCCCCTTCCAGTCCCACCAAATGCATAGCAAAACTTTTTTTGGATATAGGCCAGGTTTAGCTACAGCTAAAGCTTCTTGTACCCTTGGTCCAAGATCGTTTACGTTGGATATTCTCATAGAGTATCCAACTTTCATCTCCAGTGACAAGTCTCTTCAAAAAAAGTTGGCCATTATGTCGTCCGAGAAGAAGATTGCATGTTGAAATACGCTGAAGTTTATTTGAGTCAGTCAGTTCATGAGGAAGCCACACATCCGAAAGATTGATGTAGCCCAATTTTGTCAGATGATTATGGACGGATGTTCGTGGAATTTCAAGCTTGTTAGCTATTTTGCGAGCAGTATATTGCGGGTTTTCTTCAACCATGGCTATGATTAGATCTGTGTTCATTTGCGAAAGAAACTTATGTGACAACATAATATTAAGGGTACCAAGAATTAATCCATTATTTTATAGAGCGAGATTTTTGCAATGATGAAGAATTATTCCGCTACTTGATGCTTGGCTGTTTGAACAAACAGATTCTGGTTCTAATTACTTTATATTTTAATTTTACGATTTTCCGCAGTTGTCCTGATTAATTGTCCTTCTTTGTTATCTAAGGGTATTCAATGCATATCAATATATTTGCATCTAAGGACTTCTCGTATCTTGTGAAGCCAATTTATGACACTGAGATTGATCTTCTGCAATAAAATAAATCCTCTTATTTACAATGATATATTTTAAAGGATTAGTTTAATATGCTTGAGTATTAATGGCAAACATACTTTTTAATAATATACCTATTTCATAAATCGATACATATTGGGAAGTGCTATCATCCGACGAATGTACCCTTGGCATAATTAGCATATAATATTCCAGTTTATATTCATTCAGAATAAATTTAAAATAATTGCTATACGTTTGAAGCATTTGATGTTGATTCCGTCCTTGATTCAAATGATAAATGATAGGTTGGGTAAGGATTGTATTTATCAATAAATAATAACAAACGGGGGTAGGTATAATAAAGTTGTCCACGAGTTTCCGAATACATATTTAAATTGGCGTGAAGCCTCCCCCCGGCATATGTCATCTGGCGAGGCTGTCTCCATCTTCTTAATTTCCATTCACACAAGTAAGCAGCTCACTATTAAACTCGGTTAAAGTTTATACTTGACTTGTATCCTTCAATGAAACGCTTAATTAATCTTTTGATAATTCCCTTGGCATACTAAAGTCGCTTAATGACATTATTTGCCGTAAAGGGAGTAATGATAAATCCCATGAGCCCTCGTGAAAGGGGATCTTTGTGTGACGGCTTTGATTTTTCTCTCCATTATGCCAACATAAAAACTGCTCCAGATGAATATCATTCTACAGCCATATTTCACCACAAAATTGATATGGAGCTTTATATTACTGCCTCGTTTCGAAAAGACATTGAAATGACTAGTTACGAGAGAAAACAGATAAAAATGATTCTGATTGAAACTGACATCCGGATCGGTTCTTAATTAAAAGTGAGCATCATTTTCTGTACTACAACTAAAACAATTAATATTGAGAAACATCATTTGATTGCGAATTTTCATATGCTATATTCGTATGTCCGCCACTTATCAACCGTACAAATCCACTTATCTGTCAGGATCGTCGCAGCGTGTACGAATCTTGTACATAAATAAGTAAATACTGTCGATAGCACACAATATTCGGTAATTTCTTCAAGTAAACATAAACAATACACTTGAAATCGATTCATTATATCATTTACATATTATTAATCGATAAATTTGGGTTAACGATCTAAAAAATCATACGATGTACGCAAGATACTTTCTCCAAACTTAACGTGCGATACACTCTCCGTCTGTCTGTTTCTGAGCTCGTAAAGTAAAGTTGTCTAAGAATAATTTGCAATAATAATTAAAATGTCTTTAAATTTGACTATGTAAAAAATGTCTGAGAAAATCTCCCATGGAGATTGCTTATATCGATGGCGGATATGGCACTCTAAGGGGAAGATTTGATATCAGGCCATACATAAATTATTCCTTTCAATTTAAAATATGCTCCATCTTATAAATATTTATGGAATAAACTTTCAAAATATTTTCACTCCTGTCTGATGTGCTATCACGCATATTTTTAGAGTCGCTCAATGAATCTTTGATAGTTATGGTATTTTAAGAACGTGAATATTTTTCCACGGGTTGAATAACAACCGGCGCTTGGATTTGCGTAATAAAATGTGCTGTTCATCTTTGGAGTCGTATTCAAGGTTGTGTAATAAGATTGGCATTCGGGTTGAACCCTGTCCTTTTCAGCATAGATTTGTAATTTAAATGGCGGGTCGGGTCCTATACATACATTAGCGGCGCTACCCCCGAATCTATCGGAATCCCTTTTCGCCAATATATTTGAGAAGCTGTAGCCAAGGAAGTACTTGCCACATCACAAACAACCGGCACAAAAGTTTGGACAGCACTCGTATTGTTAGAGTCGGAAACCTTATAGGTAGACCGGTCTTTATTAGAGAGAGAATAGTGGTGGGAAAGTTGCGAGCGCGTCGCCATGGAAACTGCCTTAATTATGTTCCTTCAACATTAATAAGGTACTAAGTTTATTATTGCTATTACGTTTCACATACAACCATCTCTCGGAGGAAAGTTCTGGGTGCCTCTCGGGTGGGCTTAGGGGGAGGCCCCCGGCTATATCACCACCAAAGTGACTATCATGCCCAACCACACAACTTTTGTATAAACAAGCCTCTCGCAGGGTAAAACCGTATTACTTGACGCATTTCATGCTAAGGAGACGCTAATGTTGCATAACTTTGTCGTAAAAATGGGACGGAGACAAAAACGACAGTCTCAAAAAATATTTGACATGATTGCTAATTAAAAGCGACAAGTCGTTAAGATGCGGTTCGATCATCCAAATCTAGGGATCAAACATTTAGATTCATCCAAACATAGATACATCAATAATTTTGAGACGATACTTTCAAATGTCCGAGCTTCATTTTGACATGATTGTTCATATTCATTCACATTTTTTATTGCTATAACCTCAATAGCCATGGTATAGTGAACTGATTTTTGGATTCTTATTATAAAGTTTCATATTCTTAAGTTACAATATTCGTTATTGAACGTAGACGATCTCCATTGAAAAACTTTTCTATGGGAAAAAATATTGCCTTCCACGTGTGGTTAAGTTAACAAAACACTAAAAAATTCAAATATTATTTTGAAAATATGCCCGAAGTAACATTAAAGCATCGAATGTTTCATCATTTAGTCTGGATCTGATTTGGTCAGGCAACTTACTGCTGAAAATGCACGCTCAGCTTTCACACTCGTTGGAGGTATCGTCATCAGATATTTAAATGCTAGTTCGAGTTGATGACCGTATGAGCCCCCATTTTCGTATAACACCATCAATGTGATTGATGAAATTCTTTTCTGCTGAGACACGGACAAAAACTCGCAAAATTCCCGATTTCCCGACAAATTATTTATTTCCGTCGCTACAGATGAATACTTATATACTATAATAATTCGATGTGATTCATAATTATATTATGGAGGAATGCAAAAATTTTGAATCCCGTATCTATTATATTTCATATCGATATTCCCATTATTAGAGTCGAGGTGTAGTAAATACATCACCGGTAGGGAAAGGTTATTAAAACAATTTTAAAGACATACATGTACTCTATATATGCATACGTCGATTAGACAGTTACTGTCCCTAGGCGTCGCCTAAGCTTGCCAATTAGTAGGTACACCACTGTTTCCAAGTGCCCAGATTTCGGCGGGAATTTTTCGGGATTACGTTTACTAGTCCCGGGATTCATGACCACCTAAAACTGTTCAGGATCCCGGGATTGGATTCCCTAGTCGTGCGTTCTCCGAGTATATCACAAATATTTTTTTAAGATATTCGTACAATATGCAATTTCGCATAAATTGTTTGTTCGGCAAAAAAAAAACACCAACTTGAAACGTGGTTTAAAAAAAAAGTAGGTAATCTCTATATGAAATTATTCCAGGGAAATAATTATTCATGTGGTGTTTTGATTGGGCCCTAAGTTAATAGAATTATTTGGAAGGCAATTTCAGTTGGATTTTATTAATCGCTTCAGTATTTACTTCTTCAGGTTTAGAAAATCAGGATAAATCTGAATCGAAACGATTGATCGAATATATTAATATTTCCAAATTTCCATTTATATTTAAAGTCAAACCTGTATAAGAAGAGTCCAGGATTTAAAATAACACATTTACATTGGTTTTCAAATTTTATCCCATTTAATAATGATGCAATTATTAAAGTCGAGCAGGGTTGCAACTCACTTATAGAGCAATGAGAAATAAATAAATAAACATCTAATTATGAATGCAATGAATTTTAACTACGATTAAGTATCTTCATCGTATATGATTTAAATTTTGATAAGATTTTTCATATTTACTTTTTAGCTTTTAACATCAAAATATTGCTATTTTGCCAAGACTTAATTATAATATATTAATTATTTAAAAAAATGGACTTTATTTAAATATGCATCTTATTCTGAGACAGTCGATATTTGCATATTATGTTTAACTTAATGGAAAAAATCTTTTGAAAATGTGACTTAAAGTCATTCAGAAATTCAGAAAATTTTAAGGATCTTAAATTAAAATTAATAAGACCATTTGATAAAAGTTACATTTGAAAAAGACATACGGTATGGAAGATTATTCAAAGTGATATCTTATATCAACTAAAAATATTTGCTGAAGAATATTGTTTAATTTTGATCATAACAGTGAATGCTAGGTCATCTTAAATCATCATACAAATCGATTACATGTTGTATTCAATGGTTTTAACTATAAAATGGTGAGTTTATTCAACGCATGTGTGCATTCATACAAAAT